>CM052544.1:104197005-104227318 GCA_028533065.1 Trachops cirrhosus
ATCCAGACATGGTTTCTTCTTACTCAAGGTGATTTATATCTCTGGAGCACTGGGTTAGGGAAGTGTGGAAACAAATGGGTAACTTCAGGATACTGTGAACTGCTCTCTAGGATTTTGTGAAACACTGACATTTTAAAATATCTATTTACTCAGTTATTTATTTCCAAGGGATTTTTTGTTCTAAGCTCCCTTTGCATGCAGAGTCATGGGTCAGGTACTGAAAGAGATGTGAAGAGGAAAAAAAGAGTCTAATTCTTGACATTAAGATTATCACACTATTCACTATTTCCCCACCCCACCCCAAATCAAACATGAAGAATAAATAAACCATCTGGAAGCAATAGTAGTCTAATTGAAAGAGTCCATTTAAGTGCCATAAAGTAGTCATTGAAATACCACCTCTTGTCACTCCTTCTCTCCCTAAGTTAGTGTCTGAGCATAGGAGAAAGGGATGCCAACCCATAACCTTAAGTTAATGGGACCTCAGGCTCAGTGTTGTCTGTCACACTGGTCTCTAGGACAATGTCCCTCATCCGGCTGGTGCTGCCAGTCCTCCCTCATCTCCAGCTGAACTAGGCAGTTGGCAAGATTCATGAGCTGCCCTTCCTCAACACGGCCAGGGCTGAGCAGCCTCCCTGGCAAACAGGTGTCACATCGGCTTCTGTTTGTGCCTTGACCTTGCAGGGTCTAGCTCAGGCAGTGCTAGTAACCTGCTCAGTAACCGCTGGTACAGGGTCATGTAGTGAAATAGTATGAAAGTTCCTCAGCCAGAGTCTGAGTTGCTTTGAAACCCAAGGTGACTCCAGAAAGTGGACCTTTGAGGTCGTCCTCTGCCCGACCACCTAATGTTGCCAAGTTGCTGTGGCCACTTCCCAGCTTGGTGAGTGGAGGGTGCTTCAAAGGTGATCGATCTGGAGCCATAACGTGGAGAGCGCAGAGCCCTTCTCCACCTTCGGTGTTTCCCTCACTGCTCTGGCGTCTTCTCTCCTTTTCACCCCAGAGAGGACATCAGAAGATCGTTATCTGACTAACACTCTGTTTTCTCTTCTCTGTTCCTTCCCACAAATTTTCTTGGCCTGAAAAAGATTGGGCATTTTTTCTACTTCCACCAAACTCTATTTTCTGTTTACATTCACTTGACCAGATGGGCATGCCCTTTACGCCACAGAGAGTCCCCTGAACACACTTGTTATGAGCAAGGGCTCTGTGGGACCTCAACCTTCTACTCTCGTAACAACAGTCTATTTTGATCTCAGAGACCAGCTACTGTACCTTGTTCCTCTTTTTGTAATATCCAAATGTCCCCTGAGGCTAAGGGGTGCTTTGGATAAATGGGGTGAAGATTTTATATTCAGAAAAGCACAGGAAAAACATATTGATAATGTCTATATCATTACACTTATCATTTGGACCCTTCCCCCACCAGAGGGCCAGAGGACTCAAGATTTAACCCTCATATGAGGAGCTCTGCAGAAATGAGTAAAACCTAGTTTATTTCTCCAATGTAATCTCCATGAAATAGGGAGATCAGAAGTGTTTAACAGCTTCTAGCAATGATGAGAAACAATGCCAGGAGCTTCTATGATGACAGAAGCTACTTCTAAGTACAGTCAATAGAGCCCTGGGTATAGCATGTAAGAAATGAATAACTTTGAGACAGATGTTGCAGGCTGGCAAGGCCCTCCTGTGGTACCCATCAGCCCCAGGCCAACGCTGGCAGGAGAAAGGTGAGCACACAGCAGAGATGCTGCTTCAGGGTTCATGAGCCAGAAGGACATGGAAGAGGCTGAGAGTGTTTGTTACAGAGCATCTGTGAAGTAATCTGCATGGGACTTCCAGCCATGTTCTGGAAGGATGTGAGAAGGTCTCAGGTCCTTAAATATCAATGGCAGGTTGGAAAATTTGAGGTGGGGGGAGACAATTTAGAATGGTACCAATACTTCTTACCTTTTTTCCTCCCCCTTCCTCTCTTTTGAGACCTGGGAAGAGTGATAGAACCTGTTAGCTCGCCATGGCAATGACGGCTGTATTTTGCTGTGTGTGATGTGCACGAATGTGGTTGAGCATTACGCATGGCAAAGTATGGTACATTCATGTAAGTACAAAATGGCTCACCATCATTCCCTACAAGTTCTGATAGGGACTAACCAGGGAGAAGTGCCCCCATACCATTTTAGAGGACTTTGATTTCAGAAGCAGGGTCATTTGTGCTTTTCCCCTTGCTTCCTGAGCCTCCCCTCACCCCAGTTTCTCTGGTACTTGGAGAGTCATCTTTATTTCTGAACCTACTTCCCCTGGCACAGGCTGTAGCTGAACTTCTTATGCTCCTGTGTATTGCTCTCTACACATTCCTTTCTACCACCTCCCCCGTGCTCGGCCGGCCTCTCCTAACCTCTGCTCCCATGCTTTCCTCACTAACTGGTGTGCCTGCCAACTGTTTACTGTGAATCTTTGGCACATCTGTGTAGCTCCCCTCTCTTTATTTCTACCCAAGTAAGCCCTCAGAGGACATCGTGTGGTCTGTCTGGTTGCTGGCTCTCCATCATTCTAACCCCACCAGCATTTATCTGGCCTTCCCACCACAGACATCCACGTAATTATCCCTTGTTCTTTAGTGTTAACTTGAACCTTCTTGTAAGAGCTTCATCATAGGTGAACGAGCTTTCAACAAAAGACGTGTATCTTCCTTCCACACCTTTTTATATGAGGTCTTGTTTTATAGTTACAACACATGATGGAAAGCTTTTGGAAGTTTATTTTTTCCCCCCAGCCTTGTCAAAACTTGGATTTGTAAACTATGTCTGTGGACTATTTATTTAAGAAGACCACCAACAAAATGTATGCGCCTGTCTATTAAAGTTTAGGAAACCACTTTCATAAAAAAACATTAAACATTTTAAAGGTGAATATCATTAGACAGTCTCTACCAGGCTAGGACCTGTGGGTCCACACTCGTGCTCCGAGAAAGTCCTAGTGGGCTCCACTCTTGAGTCCCCGGGAGCAGCTCGGGTGAGGATGTGTGGGTGTGCGGCATGGTGCGCTACGGCCACGGTGGGTGGGGACGTTGTAGAATACCTGCTCTCTAAAATCACTCAAGGGAAAAACACTGTCTTTATTGTGAGGGTTTTTTTTTTTTTTTTAAGAATTTATGCTTCTTCTGGTAACTGTAGCCAGAGCAATTACCTGAAACAAAACTGGTAACTGATTCCTTCTCCCTACTCAAAGCAGATATAGGCTAATAGAGTACTCTGGGAAATTTAACATTAGTTGTCATGCTTTTTATATTTTAATCATCCGCTATTTTTGCTTACGAAGAGAAGACTCACACAGGAACTGAAATAACAGGACATTTTCAATTAGTAACAATAATCATTCATGTTTTCCTACACAGAGGTTTTGAATACCTGAAGCTTTGGATTGTTATTTCCATGATAATACCTGAGACATATCTCTATCTCTCTATAACTGTATCTGGATCTATACCCATATCCATGTCTATCTCTAGATACAGGAATAGATACAGACACAGACAGCTTCAAATTTCAGTAAGCGGATATGGTCAGATACATTCAGTTGATTGTGCTATTTCACAGAAGTTCAGAATAAGGTCATATTTGAAAAGTGAGCCCTTTCTGCATTCTGAAGAAAATGCCAGTTTGGAATTTTCATATTTAGGATACCCCCACCCCCGCCAATAAAATATAGGTTACATGATTCTAAAGTTTTCAGTGAGAAAGTTTTGCTTTCATAGCAGAAGAAAAATGCAAGCTATTATAGCCCATGGTGTGTATTTAAGGATAATTGGGGATAACACATAATTTCAACTTATTTCTGGACTAAATTAATATGATTATATATTATTTCATACCACAAGAGTAAAACTATGGTTTCATAGAAGTTGATTCCTCGCCCCAATGAAATGGATTGTTAGCTATTTTGATCAATATTTTCCATTAATACCACTCCCAGATAGATATTTTAAGGAAAGACTAAATTCCTGTTGTCACTAGTGCCATCTCAAATTAATAATAAGAAGTGGGTAGCTTACAGGGTATGTGCCTCATCAGTTTGAAATCAGGGCGAGGTCCTTAGTGGTTACCTGTCCACACAGCTGACCTAGAAGCATACAGTCACCAGAACACTTGAGGTTCAGGTGTGCAGACAGATAACCCCTAAAGACTAACTAAATACGGCTGCCCTCTTGAAAGAAAGAAATGGAGGCATGTATGGGAGGCATTTGAACAGGTGAGGATGCTGTGTCTAAGACTTAAGAACTAGGATCTAAATTAACAGTGAAGTATGTGTTTTCGAGGGCACATGCAGATGCTCCCCTACTAAGAAATATTCAGGAGATTAGTCACCATGATCTTACTCAAGAGGAATTGAGGTGCTCTGATTCAGCCAGGTAAATGAGAGAAAAGAATCAGAATTGAGAAATGTGCTTTTGCTTACATTACATGGCTGGCTTCTTCCAGCTAACTCATCAAATGAGTTGAAAGAGGTGCCTCCTACATGAAGGAGAATTGAAGTCTACACTATAGAATGCTCCTAATGTGCTTGGGGTAAAAAAAAAAAAATGCAGAGAGAACTGATCTGCTGCTCACATTCCCTGGAACTGGAACCTCGAGCACAGCTCTTTAGGAGAGTTTACCAGAAACAGTGAGCTGATGAGATGCCTGTGGACGGACCACGCCAGACCTCCAAGGAGGGGCACCTCGTGCAGAGGACTCACTGCTCCTTCAGCTGTCAGGAGGGAGCCCCTCTCCAGGAAGTGCCCCACGAGCCAGAGGTGACGGGCAGTCATTTTCCTAGGTGTGACATTTAGAGCATGTCTTTCTGTTCCTCTTCCTCTTATCTCAAAAATCAAATAGATGCTCTGCTTAACAAATTTGACAGCATGTAAATTATTTACATAAAAAAATGTGTTCAGCTAAAACAAAACAGTGAAAAACAGTTGAGTAAAAGTACTCGTAGCAAATATTAGTAGGTCTTATCCATATTATATTAGATAAAAGGATACAAAAAATAGTAAGACAAGCATCAAGGACCCCGATAGACACGTGTACAAAATGTATAAATAACTAGCTCATATTGAGAGAATGAAAACATTTTGAACTTCAGTGATAAAAGAACATAAATGAAAATGATCACATGATGCTATTTCTGATAAAAAATAAAAGGGATATTCTGACCCCATTAATTGAAAGAGAAAATGATTACAGTAGTCCCCCACCCCCACCTTACCAGTGGGGAATATGTTGTGAGATCCCTGAAACATAGAAAATACCCAACCCTATATATACTATGTTTTTGTATTCATACATACCAATAATAAAGTTTAATTTATAAATTAGGCACAATAAAAGATTAACAACAATACCCTATAATAAAACAGAACAATTGTAGCAATATAGGATATATGAATATGGTCTCTCTCTCTCTCTCTCTCAAAATATCTTATTGCACTGGACTAACCCTTTTCTGTGATGACCTAAGATGATACAATGCATACGTGATGAGGTGAAGTGAGATGAGTGACAGAGGCATTGTGATGTAGTGTTAGGCCCCTACAAAGGTTACTTGAACACAAGCCATTTGATATTGCAACAGTTGATCTGATAACCAAGACAGCTAAGTGACTAACAGGTGCGTAGTGGATACAGCGTGGATACACTGGACAAAGGAATGATTCACATCTCAGGAAGTACAGAGTGGGAAGGTGTGAGATTTCATCACAATACTCTGAATGGTGTGCAATTTAAAACTTATGAATTGTTTATTTCTGGAATTTTCCATTTAATATTTTCAAACCACAATTCACCACAGGCAACTGAAACTGTGGAAAGTAAAACCATGGATAAGGGTTTAATATTTTTTTTGGTACCTCTAATTGGGCAAGGGAGAAAAAAGAAAAAATAAATGGGATTGCATCAAACTAAAGAGTTTTTGCACAGCAAATGAAGCCACCAGCAAAACAAAAAGACAATCTACTGAACTGGAGAAATAATCACCAACAATATATCCAATAAGGGGTTAATATCCAAAATATATAAGGAACTTATACATCTTATCATCAAAAAAATCCAATTAAAAAATGGGCAGAGGATCTAAATAGACATTTCTCCAAAGAGACCATCCAGATGGCCAATAGACGTATTAAAAGTTGCTCAACATCACTAATCATCAGGGAAAAACAAATTAAAACCACAGTGAGATATTGCCTCACACCTGTCAGAATGGCTGTCATCAATGAATCAATAACTAACAAGGGTTGACGAGAATGTGGAGAAAAGGGAACCCTCATACACTGCTCATGGGATTGCAACTATGCAGGCACTATGGAAATCAGTATGAAGGGTTCTCAAAAATTAAAAATGAAACTGCTATATGACCCAGCAATTCCACTTTTGAGTATTTATCCAAAGAAATCCAAAACATTAATTCTAAATGACATATGCACCCTTATGTTCATTGCAGCATTATTTACATTAGCCAGGACATGGAAGCAATCTAGGTGTCCATCAGTAGATGAACAGATAAAGATGTACATATATATACACAGTGGATATACACATATGTATATATATATATGCACTATATATACACACACACAATGGATTATTACTCAGCCATAAAAGAGAATGAAATCTTGCTATTTGCAACAACATGGATGGATAGAAGGTATTATGCTAAGTGAAATCATTCAGAAGAAAAACAAACACAATATGATTTCACTTATATGCAAAATCTAAAACAAAACAAAACAGAAACAGACTTATAGATACAGAGAACAAACTGATGATTTCCAGAAGTGAGTGGGGTTGAGGGTTTGTTAAAAATGGTAAAGGGGAATAAGAGTTATGTACTTCCAGTTACAAAATAAATAAATGATGGGAATGCAAGGTACAGCACTGGGAAGTTTGTTAATCATGTCATAATAACTCTGCATGGTGACAGATTATTACTGGACTCATTGTGGTGATCAGACTGTAAGGCAGATAAATGTTGAACCACTGTGTTGTACAACTGACACGTTTAGATATACAGCCACCGATAAGTAACTTAAAGACAAGAAAAATAACCTTAAAGGAGTTACGTATGAATAAATTTTTGTTATTCAGGTGGCAAATCCTTCTTAGAGATGGCTCCAAAAGTACAGACAACAAAAGAAATAGATAAATTAGACTTCATCAAAAGTAAAACCTTTTGTTTTTTAAAAAGTACCATTAAGTATATGAAAGACAACCCATATAATGTAAGGAAATATTGCATTGGTAAGTCACTGGTGTTTAGAATGTATAAAGGATCCTTACAACTAAATAATAAAAGACAACCCAGTCAAAAGTGGGCAAAGGAATTGAACAGACATTTCTACAAAGAAATATGCCAATAGCCAATAAGCTTATAAAAATGCTGATCATCATTAGCCGTCAGGAAAAGACAGGATACAGTCAAAACCATAATGAGATACCATTTCAAACCCTCCAGGATAGGTTTAATAAAAATGTCAGGTAATAATAAATGATAACATGGGCGTGCAGAAATAAGAATGTATCTGTGTCTGGTGGGAATGGAAAATGATGGAAAATAGTCTGGTAGTTTCTCAAAAGGTTAAACACAAAGTTACCATATTACCCAGCAATTCTACTCTTAGGAATACACCTAACAGAAATGAAACATAATTTCTCACAAAAACCTCTATACAAATATCCATAATAGCCCCAAAGTCAAAACAGGTCAAATTCCCATCATCTAATGGACAATAAACAGAATGAAAAATGTCTATCTTATATGAGTGTGTATATCCGTGCATGTGTATGCATATATGTCTAATGTGATATATGATTCCATTTGTATGAAATGTCCAAAATAGACAAATCTAATTGAGACAGAAAGTTGATAAATGGTTGCCTAGGGTAGTAAGGTTGGGTCAACAGGGGGAGTGACTGTTTGTGTGTATTGGATTTTCTTTCAGGGTAATAAAAATGTTATGAAATTTATTGTGGTAATTGTTTCATAGCCCTGCAAATATACTAAAAACTATTGGACTGTACACTTTAAATGGGTGACCTATGTGGTATGTGAATTATATATCATAAAGATGTTATATTTAAATAAATGAATAAATAAAATGTGTAACCAAATGTGCACAAATGCACAATATGTAATACAGCTTTCTCTATAGAGATAGACTATTTTATAAAGCTCTGCTAATGTTAAATACAACTCCATGAGAATAGTCAATAGAGAACATATACAGCTTTTTATAATGGCAAATGGAATGTAACCAGGCAGCAAAGTAGGAAGAGACCTTAAGAATGATGACGACTTGAATATGTACAGTGATAGATAGCAATTATTCCTGAATGAAACTGGAAAAAAAGGAGAAGAGAGCGGTAAGATTTAGGTTCGTCTATTTTGAGAGAATATTGTTCTGGAGAAGATGAATCCTGATAGAATCCTACCCGGACTTGGGTAACTGGTTAAGTGACAACCTTCCCAGGAATAAACATGTTTTGTTTTAAAAGGGCTCTGTTCTCCGAAGTACAGCTGCTCTTTTGTCAGATATTTTCCACTGTGCTTTACACACATTGTCACTAGTTCTCACAAGACAAATTTTACAAAAGAGAAGAGTGGAGCCTTTTAAAAAGGTAACTGCCAATCTCCACACAAGTCGTATGTGGAGGAATGAAAACTAGGATTCGGGAACGCCATGGAAGCCACCCCAGGTTGATACAGTCCTTTAACACTACGTGATCCCCAAACAGATTTTTCAAACATCTCTCACATGTCATTTGATTCAAAACAAAGAGGAGAGAATTGAACTTCATGGTCAAGTCATTAATTTATGTTTCCCAAAGTTCACCCCCCAAATTCCTAAATTCTTAACTATTAATATAAATACAAAATTCTTTTTTTATTACTGTTCAAGGACAGTTGTCTTCATTTTCTCCCCACCACTTCCCGCCACTCCATAAATAAACAATTCTTAAATATTAAGCCTTAAAAAGGAAATACCTTATATCATGTTAGAAACTTCTGCAAGTGAAAGTAATACTTTTCTGTTTAGTTCTTCCTGGATAGGTATCATTAAAGGTTTTTATTTCTCATTTAATTCTTCATAAAATCATTGTGCGAGGCCCGTCAATGAAGACACAAACTTATGAAAAATATTTGAGGTTGCTTCTATCTCAGACTGGAACAAGTAACACACCGAGTAGTTTCCCAGCTCAGTCTATTATAACTATATCCCTTATGTAAATAAGATGTTAACATGAATAATATAAAGTACATCCTAATGCTGCCCTCACCCTTATAATTTAGACTGTATATTAAAAGAAGAAAAACATTGGACTTATAAGCATTTTGAAAGTTATTTAAATGTTTGCCGTTATTTTACAGGAAATGTAAAATTGTGAAGTTCCAAAACATTTATTTATATTATGGGAAAATGATTGTTTTTTCCCAATGGAGACGTAAACCAGCAATAGAACTTTGACAAGATGTACTTGATTCCAATAATAACTCAGACCACAAAGAGCAATGAATGTGTTGGTTATAATCTCCTGCTTCTGTGAGCTCCTAGAGTTCCTTCCTGCGGAACCCCTGATGAAGCCGTACCCCTGCAAACATTGTTTCACCGGCATCTGGTAGAGGACATTTTCAGTCTGATTCAGACAGGCTGCATCAGGCAGGACTACACTGATTAGAGGAGTGAGAGGGCGGGCTCAAATTAAAGTAGCCGAAACTTAAACAGACAAGGACGTTTCTTTTAGAGATTGATTAATTTAACATGTTACAAATTTAACGTCCACCCTGGTAGAACCCCAAACAATTCTCGGACCAGCAAAATGCCCGGCCTGGCTTTGAGAACAGACATGTACTCTCCAAAACAGCTGTTTATGCCTTTTCATATAAAGGGGAGGGCTTTTTGCTTTGATTTTGGCAATGACATACTCTCTTTGACCAGCAGAACAGGGATAGTGCAGATTAAGATGAAAGGTAGAGAAAGGTAGATCAGAGGAAGCAATCAGAGGGTGCTGATAAAACAGAGCAGGAAATGCTTATTCAGATAAATGAGGCATATGAAAGGCTAACCCATCATTTGTGGAGCTCCCCCTCCAAAAAGGATCTTAAATTCTAAAACAGTTGAGATGAAAGCACGTGTAACTTTTCTAAAAAATGCGTGACGCACAAGTACAGTCCAAAAACCTCTAAATTTAAAACATATTATGTAAAAATGATGTTAATTAAAATCCCACCACCACCCCAAAATGAATGCTACAGAAAGGCCTCACACTGGAGAAAGACCTCTGAGTTTCAGTTTCCTTATCTATAAAAGTCACAATAAAAATACTTGCTAGTTTGAACTGTGACCTCTGAGATTCTTTCCAAATTAGTTTTCACGATTCTAGGTAAGATATACTTATTGGAAGTTCAAGGTGTCACATGTACCAGGAGCATAAGAATTTTGACAAGTAATGAAGAGGCCTCCAGACCCAGTGGGGTGAATCTCTGCGGAGGCACCGTCGTATGTACAACCTGACAGGTTGGTGACAGACGTTTATGTGTGTGGCGGGGGAAGCCCTTAAATCATGCTGCTGTGTTCCAAAGCAAATACTAATAACAAATTCTCAAGCTTAGCTGCACATGTGACTATGAGAGCTTTGAAAAATCCTCATGTCCAGCCCACAGCACAGACCAATTAAATCAGGATATCTGGGGATGGGACCTGCACATCAATATTTTCTGAAAGCTATGGAGGGGATTCCGTTGTGAGCTAATGAATGATGAGCACCACTGTCCCATGCCATGTCAAAAGGGGAAACTGAGACCCTCATAAGCCAAATGACTGAGGTTAGTTCAAGGAATTAGTGATGCAGTCAGGACAAGAATCTTGGTCTCCCAACTCCCCACCCTGTTCTTTCCACTGCATCTCTCTCCCTCTCTCTCCCCCGCCTCTCATTTCACATTGCTGCTTCTACACCAGCCTGCCTGTGATCTCAATGTCAGCTCTCCCACTCAGTATCTCTACACGCTGCAGAACAAAGCTGTGAGCAGCTTCTCCCAGCACAATTTTTGCATATTACTTTTTACAGACATTGCTTTCTTAGGCCTGCCAGGTTAGAAGTGGCCCAATTTTTTTCATCTTACTCATGAGAAAATTGAGCGCCAGAGAAGTTAAGCGGCTCTCTAGGACTCTCCTGCGGTCATTCAATCTAGCAAAAGAGCAAAATCCAGAACCAAAATTGCTTGACATTTTACCCAAGTCCTTTCCATGCTTCCAAGACTCTGACTTTGATGATGGGAATGTCCTGCAGGAGACACGGGCATCCTTCGTCAAGAGGCCAGTGCACATTAGTCCCAGAGTGGAGAAGCAGAATGAGGATCAGGCAGGGGCTGCGTCTGCGGCCGCCGCCTCACTCTCTGTGTCCGGGGGTCAGAGAACAGCCCGGGTGCTGCCGCTGCTGCGGCTCACACGCGGTGTGGCCTGGAAGCTGGCCCCGCTGCTCTGGGGCGGCGCCTCAGCCCACAGCGAGGTTGGCGGCTTGGGTACCACGAGAGACCCTTGCAGGTTCTTGTTCTCCTTTGTGGGTTTTGGCTCAGTCAGTTTTTCCTTGCTTTCCCCCCATGTCCATTCTCCTTCTTTAACTGCTTGTCTCCTGAACTTCAGATTCCCACGTCAGGCACAGAAACAATAAACAACAGCTTCAAGTAGTGTGGTAACCAGCTCTGACACCTGCATAAGGTCAAATCTCTATGTGCCTCTGTATCTCCAGGGGGTTATTCCTTCTACTTCGACTCTGACCCACACAGGGGGCTAGGACGGGGAAACAGAGTCAATTGCCTTCACGCTCTTGGTCATGACTGCCCTATGTCTGCAGGCACAAAACTAGGACTGAAAAACTTCCAAACCTGACAACACCGGTCTTCACTGACCTTGTGACAACAACCCTCTGGGGCCGGGTAGTGACTGCCTGTACCCGTTTTGCCACTGTGTCCATCTCTGTCTAGGACATCTTCATAGTGGCCTGCTTTGTGCATCTGCCTTGCCAGCCTGGCCCTGTGAGTGTTTAGTTTGCATCCTCCCATCTCCAGTCCAACCAACAACACTCAGCTGTTGCAGTGACCTTTTCTTGATCCCCATTTTGACCATTTGTCTGATCTTTTTCATGCCTCTGCTTCCCATGTCCTCAAGCATGTTTGTGTCATTACTAATGTTCTTGTTTGTGCTGCTCTTTACTCTGTTAAAATTTTAGTTCTTGAGTTTGGAGGGCTACTCCTCTTATACCCCTTTTTAGCTACCTGAGGATTAACATGGAGTTAGGAATGTAGCAGAGACTCACTAAATAACTATTGAAATTAATACATACTTATTAAAGGCCCACTGTTTCTATGGGAGCATGCTTACTTGGTTGAAAGGTCTGTCTTCTGGCATAAGCTCTCAAAGGAGCAATAGCATTAACCTAGAGCAACTTCTGTCTGTGTGCCTTTAGAGCATCTTACGTAGAGACCTGGCTGATCTTTGTGTTACTTAATTTAGAAAGATAACTACCACATAGTCACCCTGCAAACTTTCACAGCCAAGTATTTTGAAAGGAAAAAAATACTTTATACTCCATCACATAATAGTAGAGAATAGGTTTTTTGAATAATTTACTTTAGTTTTCTATTTTTAGGGTAACATCATTAATTTTTTTAAAAACATACAACACTACACTATATGACATACATTAGTTAGCCTTGCTTTTGAAGTCTGAGGTGATGGACTGGTTTTTGAAGGTTACAGCCTACAAATGATGGGCTCTTTACACTTATAATCTATGTTTACAAATGCTTGTATAATTATTCCACATATTTTAAAAATAGAGAGATTATAACTCTGATCTATTGTAACAAAGTATGCAAAATGCAAACAAAAACTTGACATTTGAAAAACAAAGTGACTTCTCTTTCAGAGATACAGAAGTTTTCACTTAAGTATAAATATATGTATGATTAGATAAGTAGATAAGGAGATCTTCATGCCATAAGTGAAGTTTTATAGTCTGCTCAATTTTTACTTAAATGTATAAGAATTTTATATTAAATTTGACTTTTAATGACCACCTAGTATTTTATTCCACAATTATAACCAGTTAACTTCATCTCCTGTTGTAGGACATTTGATTAATGGTTCCAAAAAGCTTCCTTGTCCATCGATCTCATTGCCCATGATTTTAATGATAATCACAGAATGAAAAATTTAAGGCCAACTTGTTTAAAATTGATATGCATTTTAAAACTTTTGACACATATTTTCTGCTCTTTCTTAGAAACAATATACCAATTACAGTTTCATCAATAATTCATCCTCCTTTTTTACTTTACCAATTTGAAAAGCCAAAATTACATAATTATTGCTTTAATCTGCATTTTCTCAAACTCACAGTTCCAAGGATGATAAATTTTCATATCGCTTGAGATAACTTGGGGTTTGAAATGCTAAAAGATGCATTTTTTGTTTAAATTTTCAGTTTACTAGGGTTCTTTAATATACAATATATAGTGGTAGCAAAAATTGTCTTCAGAAGAGGAAAAAGCATAGTTTTGAAATGAGAGCAACAGAACCCGAGGAAGTAGGACAGTTATAGAGCAATATCTCTTTCCCCATCCAAAATCCAAGGTGGGCAGCAAGGAGCGAGATTTGCCGAGAGTGGGCATTAAATTGCTCCGGACCGCAAAGGGAGAGCAGGACTGTGTGCTAACAGCTCTGGCTGGGACTCTGCAAACGTTAGATGTTAAAACTGATAAGGCACCAAGCCAAATATTCTACATCAAGGCTGATAAAAGAAGTTACAGTAAAAACTACAGAAGTGTCAGTTGATATTTTTACAACATTGTTGAGCGAAAAATGAGATCCCTGAAGACAATGATTAACATAATCCCATTATGATAAAAGGGGGAAGGATTGAAGAATTACTTAGGAATTACTCACCAAACTATTCTAATCTCATTCGGGAGAGAAATGTACAAGCCTTCTGAGCAACCCAATAGAGCTACACTTTGCAAACTCATGGTTTGATGGAGACCAGATCCGTGTTCTTACTCCTTGGCGAATCAGAATTCTTTGAGGATTTCATTACTGCAAAGGTGCTAAACTCTTTTCTGAAAAGAGAACGCATAGTGTACTTACTGCTTTGAATGGAAGTCATCTTGTGTGTGGGGGTTTGGAGGTGATACTGAGAGGAGAGCAGATTTACAATCATACACAAGCTGGAGAATTTAGGTCCTTCTGAAAGGGTTTATTTTAGAAATTCTTTTTGGCCTTCCAGAATTCTGGTGAGAAAAATCTTCCTCTAACAAGGGAACTGCCCTTCTATAAGGAAGAGCTGAGGATATGGCAGTTTTGATGAGAGTGGGCTAATGTGGAAATGTGTAGATGGCTTGCAGGCAGCCTAAACCTACAGCTTCTCCAATATCTCTGGGGACTTCTAGAAGAGGCAGAAGAGTTCAAGGCTTGAGTTTTGCCCAAAGTTCAAATGAGGGAAAAGAAAACCATGAGAGGACAAGATTTAAATGGCAGGAGATAATGTAACACCAGTAACTCACGTAGAAAGGCTTCTTAGGACAGTATTTTCCTACCCACTCTTCACTCACAGTCTGAGTCTTTCTTATAACTAAGCCCCCCTGGGCCCACAAAACTGGGCAGAAATATTTGAGCCAATTAGTTTCTTTTCTTTTCTGATATGCAAGGAAATAGCCAGAGAACATCCTATTATTTCCTGCTTTAGAGCTAGCTGGAAGGAAAAAAAAAAGGAGCTCAACACATGTAATTAACTATTGACATTTAACACAATTAACTATTGAATACACATATCAATAGAGCCAAGACACTATGTACAATAATGGAAACGTCAGTAATCTGTCTGAGATGGTGGGTGCACCCTGTCCTTCCATGGACCTAGGCGTGGCTGGTCTAGCAGCTCTTTAGTAAGCAAACAAACAAACAAACAAACAACCCAAAATCCTCTTTAAAGATTTGAGCGGCTATTCTTATCCAGGAATCTATCTGGATTGCTTCTATTGTAGATTTTAGGTCCTTGTTTATAATTTCCTGTAGTCCAGACTTAATGGTTGTGAAATCGAACAACCACAGAATATTTACAAGTCCCTTGAATAACGCGTCCTGCCTGGGAAACGGGTTCCTGCCTTTGGCTAAAGCTCTGAAGCATAGATCAGGGCGTCCTTGGACGGAACGTGTTCCCCCAGCACACTGGGGGAACACGGACTGGACATGCCTTTCAGGTGCCTCTGCATGTCCAAGTGGCACCCACAATTTATACTTATTTGCAGAAATGAGGGACAATATGACTGCATTTTATTAAGCCACAGTCCTAGCTGCGGGCCATTGGGATGAAATGTATCGGCCTAGAACAAACTTCGGCAAGCCTCTAGCCAGAACATGTCTTTTCTGTGCTAGTTGAGTACGTTTCCAAGATATTTCCTCAGTTCACATTGGGGTCATCCAACCAGAACTTCTTTTGGTAGTTTGTCTTATTAACCAGACCTTACTTGTTACCTAGATATGCCCAGCTCTGTCTGAGCTCCTGAAGTAGCTGAAGCATTTTAGAGTGGATAAAATAAAGAAATTAAGGCCCCTGTGCTAAACAGATTCTCATATCAATCACCCTTTGTGAGAGGGTCATCAAGAGGTGACACAGTAGCCGCAGTAGCCCAAGTAATGGAAAAAGAGGATTTCTCAGGATTGCTGATGTTCCCCATCAAATCAATAATGAGAGAATTTAGGGTCAATTCAAAAGAAGAAAAGCACAGCACAATGAGTAGGAATGTTTCTCCAATTAGGCAAAGAAGCAACAGTGTGTATTTAATTACCGTAACTTATTTTTACCACCTCAGCATGGAGAATTGGATTTCCAATCTTCATACTTTCACATATCTCTTTCTATGTCTTAAACTAAACATTTTCTTATGACACTACTGAACTTCTATAAGCAATCTGAGGGCAGTACAAGCTGTCACAGAACCTACAACAGTGCTCTGCAAACAGTAAACTTGAACTGGAAAATTGTTGCTCTCTCGCTGGTATGAGTCTATGGATATCAAATAGCTTATCCTCCTCCAGCACACATTTAAATAGTTTCCATCCTAAACACTAGTCATGTCACTTGATTTCCCATGAGTTTTTATTGAGAACTTATTCTAACTCTTCTTGAGTTTTCTGACTGGTAACTTCGATATAGGTATGTATCTTCTGCTTACAGTAGAATTTCACCTGGCCTTGTTTCCATCCAGAATAATTACTCTTAGACCCAGGATTGCTCACTTGAACAGTCAGCTTAAATAATGAGTAGTTGAACCTTCCCCTGAAAGGCTTTTACCACTTGAACTATCATGGTGTCATTTGGGAGAGAAAAAATATTATTTTCATAAAACGCAGGGAAACAAAAAAAAATAGTCAAAGTGGTTATGGTCTATATCCTCCTAGAATGCAGAGATAGTCAGTGGTGGAAAGAAAAGTTTCACAGTTTAAAAAAAAATTATGCTCCGACGGTACAATTTTGTAAGCCGCAGGGAAATGCCAGGATTGCGATAGAGGAAGAGACCTGTTTCTAATTGGGAAAGCTCTGCCCTGGCTCCCCAGCCCCAGCTGGGGATCTGAAGCCTTTTCAAGTTGGGGGAAATCCACTCCCTAGCTTCTCACTTCATTGTGAGGGCTGTGAATGTTCTCCACTTCTCTCTGGGCTCTTTCAGAAATAATTAGTACCCTCATCAATTTCCCTGCCCTTGCTCATTTGACAAACAAGTGCCATTTGAGTGAAATGTTTGTGCTCTCTGCTGAGCAGAATTTGGGGGAGTTTCTAATTCTACAGCCTTCATAGCACTGATGTCCCCAAGAGAGTCATAAGTGAATTTGTGGTGACTCAAGCAGTTTTTGACGACCAGCGGGGTTATGTTACCTCTTTGAATCAGCCTTTTATTTTGGTGATTAACAGGTGTCTGTGTAGAAAGCCTTTAGTTTCCGTTCCATTTAATTCAACAGCCTGCTTCTGCCTTGCTACCAGGTCTAAGAAACAGTAATATTAAATATCCAAGAGGGTAACTAGGCTTCTACATATTTAGATATTTCAGAAATTACTTTGCTAGAAAAATCTAACACATAGCACCAAGCAGGCACTATTTCTCGACTCTGTCTTTATGACACTATAAATAGAATAATTTACTCTAAGCTATGTGTCTAAACTAAAAATTTCTTTTTATATTATATCATAACTGCATAATAAATTATGATTGCTAATCAATAAGGTTGATGCTCAATCATCAGCATGAGGACAAGCCGGTTTCCTGAACTTTTCTCTTTTTTTCCCCAAGTGTCTGTGTGTGGGCAATATAATTCCAGAGAGTTCCTATTTCAAATGTTGTTCAGAAAGGAGAGTAGGGGATTTAATAATAAAAATAATTCATGTTACTGAGGCAAGAGATAGTCAGGAAGAAG
This sequence comes from Trachops cirrhosus, assembly GCA_028533065.1. NCBI lineage: Eukaryota > Metazoa > Chordata > Mammalia > Chiroptera > Phyllostomidae > Trachops > Trachops cirrhosus. Next base: position 104,214,503 of record CM052544.1, read on the forward strand.
GAAACTCCGGAGGTGCCCCAGAGCTAAGATAAAGGACAGAGCTAAGATAATTGGTACAGGACAGAGACCCTGTTCCACTTTCTGGAAAAGTGTTGAATTGTGGTGAATCGTGACTACAACTGCGCAGAAGATGCTACATGACCCCTGCTTCATTACAATAGCATTATAATAAATTAACATTGTGAGACCCCCTTCCCTGGGGTCATCAAGGGAAATCATGGGAAACCACATGCACAGTAGCTTTAAAGTAATGTAACTACTTGTATGTGTACAATAAAACCCCACCAAAACTAGCCAGGAAATATCCGCCCCATAAGAGTAGAATCCCTCCAGCCACTGAGGGTCAGTCTCTGCTCTGGGTTGCCTCGCTCCCATGTTCCATGGCGTGCATATTGCCTAATCAGCCTGCTCTCTCTTTCTGCTATAAACTCTCTGTGTGTCCAGTTCATTCTTTGTCTGCTATCACCGAGAACCTCGTTTCCTGTGCCCACCTGCGACATTATTGTTTTTTAACAGTTGGTTTGGAGGGTTATCGAAGAGAAAGAGTTTGTGAGGCGACAAGACAACTCTACTGAGAGGTTTTCCCAAATCGCTTTGGTGTCCCTTTATGCACCAAGCATGTGGGGCATCTACTGTGCACTGAGTAGTGCAGTTAGCTCCGGATCAAACACCAAGGGAAAAACCACTTGTTTCTGCCTCTTTGAGAATGAGAGACAGGTCAGTGACACACGAAATAAAGTCATACAAATAGTTCAAGGGGTCAGGATATTCACAATAAAGTGAGTGGCATCCTGGAGCTGAGGCTGTCAGAAGAGGTTTTTCGACTTTGAGGAAAGTGAAAGGAAAGGCACTGGAGACAGAGGGCACAGAAGCAAGACGAAGCAAGTACATGGCCCACGGGTAAGGCTGAGTCAGCTGCGCCTGCCAAGTGCAGGACGCCACTTGAGTGGCTATGGAACCAGCTATTCTCAGGAATAAAGGCATTTGTGATGAGAGGGAAACTCCAGTTTCTTAATCACAGAGCTGATACAGAGAGATTTTGTATAGTTCCTTATTGCATTCTGAGGTAGACATGATGTTCACTTATGAAAAAATCATTTGATGTAAAGAATCAAGCATGAATAATAACATGAACCATTGAAAAAGTGCTCAAAATCAGCTAGCTTTGGCTGCTTATACTGGGATTGGTGTCAATTAAAATAGACTGAAATTAATGAATTTGTTTGAGTTCCAAGTAACTTTAACTATTATTTTAGAGTCACTGCGGCCATCTATGTTTCCAAATGATTCACCTTAAATAATTATGAAGCAAAATTATTACCTGAGATGTGATCAGACCCAGACATCTAAGACAGGAAACTTACAGAGCAGGTTATTAACATATTCCATCCTCATCATGACACTTAAAACCCTGGGGAAAAGGGGGGGGGCGGGTTCTTATTCACAGGTTTATGGAATTCCCTGGAACCAAGGATGACCCTGTAATCCCAGCTGTCCATCTTCAGAGAGATCTCACCAATAGTATAAGTGGAAACAGAGTTAAGTATAAGATCTGAACATAAAGTCTGGAATTTTGGTCAGTACAATATTTGTGATATGCCTTGCAATGTGAATTAGGCTTTGATATAGTTTGACATTCACTGGAGGATATTTTAAAAGCAAAATTTGGCTTTAGTTTTAGTCAATGGTTTCTTCGTTATCTGCAACAGAAGAAAGCATTTTTCAATGCATCAATCAAAGATTCAGATGTCTCGGGATGTGCAATTATTATAAGGGATTTCAAGCGAGCCACTGTAAACTATCTACCTAAAATGACTCCAATGTTATTTTATTTTTAATGTGAATACTAAGGTTACCTGATAATAACAACTTTGTGTTACACTTACTCAGTAACGGATTCATGAGCCTGCTTTCAAGCTCAATCTAAACCTTAGAGAGATTCCAAAGTATAAACAAAACATTGTAACCAATACCACCCTTGTGACAAGACCATGAAAAATAATTAGAAATTCCATTTCTCTAAAAATGAAACATAAATTAACTTGATATCCAAAGTGTAGTTTACATGTTGCATTTTGGCTACGTCCTCAATGTTGTTTTTAAAATGGAAGTTAAACTATGGGGTGTTGAACTGAGAACAGTGCAGACTTTGGGATGGGGGGAGGGACATCTCCATGTGCTACTACTTGTTTGCATTATTTCCATATTCATTCCCTCATTCCACAAATATCTATTTCATACTTTTCATGCCTCAAAGACCATGATAGATGCTAGGAGATGAAAAAAACTAGGAGGAAAACCCAATTTTGCCACTATCCATCCTCCCATTTTTTTCAAGGTGTTCCTTCCTTCCAAGTTTTTAGACTGTTTGCCCCATGGTTCTTTTTTTCTCCCACCCACAGAATCTAAAGAAAGGTACAGCTACATGAAGGCATTGTTAATTTAGACTGATTATCAATGAGAAGTTAGAAATGAATATGCCTCCTGGTCCCTTGAAGATTGGTGCTGTAAGAAGGCTACTTTAGTCAGTTCTTGATTTTTGAAGAACAAGGATTCCTAAAATAGTTTCTAATGCAAGAGAAAAGTTGTATCAGAATTCAGGATGCCGTAGAAGAAAGTACAGCACTAATCAAAGAGAACGAAAGGGCAGAAGGGAAGGTAACATCTGTCTTCATTCCAGGAGTCGGAAGGAAGAAGACAAAGAGGGCAAGTGAGGACACACGTGTGGCCACCTTTGAAGCCACTCATAGTTGAGGAGTTTATAGTGTTCTGTAGAGAAATGGGGTGTGTGTGGGTGTGTGAATTAATCACGTTAGAATCTTTGACAACCACATTTACTGTGCACAGAAAAAGACAACCCAGATTAAATGGACAAAAGAAAAGGGAGGCCAGAGTTACCCTAATTCCTCCATGTGATCAGCAGGGCATGGCTTTCATCTTTTACGGCGAATGGGAACATGTTGTAAATATTATGGACACCGTATAGGACAAAAAACCGAATTAAGAGAAATACAATGAGCCCCACGTGGGCTACCTGTGAGAACTGCAGAGGTGTGAAGCTCATACTACAAACGAAGACAAGCGAGACAGGAGTCTGGGCTTGGTGGAAGTAGCAAGCATGATGTTGTCTGAATGATGATAGATTTGCAGGCTGTGAGAAATGTGGGCAAAAACATCTGAAAGCTTAGAGTGTAGGTCTGGACAGGAGGAGGAGTAAGGTTGGCTTCAGAAAGGTAGATCTGGGAATGGTCTGCATCAACAAAACGATGCCGTTGTAGCTGGGAGAGCATAGAGGTCTGCCAGGAAGAGGGAGGTCTGGGCGCCACGTAATGCGGGAGCCCAGCCAAGTTGGAGCTGGTCCCAGACGCAGAGGAGGAAGGCTGAGGTGGGAGAGCGGAGGGAGGGTGCTTTCCTGGAGCCTGGAATTTCAAGATGCTGTGTCTATTCTAATCCTGCCTCTTCCTATAGCTGGGCAAGGGTGCGAGGGCAAGTTGCAGTTCAGAAGCTTAAAGCTGGGGGAAAAAAATCTAAAAGCAAAGAGACACAATGCTTGAAAAAATTGGGACCAGCAAACAAAATGGAGATATTACCATAGACCAAACACAGTGAGGAAGGGCAAATGGAATGTCCATTTGATGTTCACATTATTTTACTTTTTAATTTTAGGTAATTAGTTACAACATCTTACCAGAAGCACATGTTTGATTCAGGTTTGAATTGCACTTGCTTCCACTGACATTATACATTGATATGATGAATCAGCACAAACTAATTTCCTTGCCCTGTGCAGAGCACCTTGCTGGTTTCCTGGGTTGCACAGAAGATGGCTTTGAGGAGTTGGCAGCCTGGCTGAGAAATTAAGATCGATGAAGAAACATTGAGCAGAGCCAGAAATATGCATCGCTAAGGAGTACATTGTTATATGTTAATTGCAGTTACAGAATTTTGCAATTTGCAGGATCAGGCATGCTAGAAAAATACAAAGAGGGTTAAGGAAGTAGATTCGGAGCTGGGCTTTGAAGGATGGGTAGGATTTGTCTTCATAGGGAAGGAAAAAGGCATTACTGGTATGAGAAATGACCTGAAGATGAACTAAAATGGCTTATTTGAGGTCTGGTAAATAAAACAGGCTCGTAAGACTCAATGGTGGGTGTTTAAAGGTTGTGAGAACTAAAGTTACCTGGAAAGCAGGGACAAGTGGTTCGGATTTTAAGCTATGTGTAAGTGATTGGCTTTTACACTTGGAAGGTGAGGTCTGATTGAGGCTGCTCATGTTGTTGATTTAGAAAACCAAAGGAACCTAGAAGAGGTGGAGGGCGACCTGTGTTTCTTCCGACAGGGGTCCCTGCACCAAAGGAACACCAACCTGCTTCTCTTCCTCTCCTCCTGGGACTATTAGCTGCAGTTCTAACATGCAGTCCCATCAAAGCCGTATGCTTAAGACTTGGCAATTGCATAGTTAAATGAAAATGGGATATTTAGTTATTAGCACAGAATGTTGCACATGGTAAATGACAATCAGCGGGTGACATGCCCTCTTACTTCCCTGCAATCAGTAAATCAAAATCCAACTGAAATGCCATAATGCTCTTCATTTTTTTTTAACTGCTTCTGGCTATGCTGGACAGCAGTGGTTAGCAAAGTGTGCTCTGCCAATCAGCAGCATTAGCATCACGTGGGGACTCCTTAGAAACCCTGTTCTTGTGCCCCACCCTCACCCCAGGCCTGCTTAATCAGAAAGTCCGCAGTTGTGGACTAGCAGTCTCGGTCTTAAAGAGCCATCCAGGCGATCCTCACCTGTTCTCAAGTAGAGCCTCTCACCTACATGGTTCAGTGATGGCTCAGAATAGCATCCAAGGTTCTTCACAGTCTAAGCTCGTTCTCCAGCTGATTTCAACCCTGGCCTGCAACCCAACCCCAACACAGAGCACACCTGTATTGTAGACCCATGCACAATTTGCTGGGTCTCTGGACCACACCAAACTCTAATACATCCATGGGTTTGTATTAGTGTCCCTATGGTCTTGTCTAGACCGCACCTCCCTCACTCAGTAAGCCCCTCCTTTTCAAGTCCACCCTCAGCATCCCTTGGCTGTGGCCAGCAGTTACTCTTGTCTATAGTCCAGAAACCCTCTGTTTATCCTGTTAGTATAAGTTATCACAGTGAATTGAATAATTTGTTTATGTGTCTGTCTAGATTAGGGACAGGAATCCTGCTGCTTCCTGAATGCTTACCCACATCGGAGAGTCAGGAGGCCAGAATTCCACTCCCAGCTCTGCTGACCAGCTGGGTGCCCTCAGCACTTTGCTCCACCTCCCTCCCTGCCCCATGTCTGCGTATGTAAATGAGGTGGGGGCTGCATTTCCAAGGAGCAGCCAAGTGCATTCCGAAATTTGACGACCTCTCTACCTATAAAGTTTAAAAGCCTCCAGCTATGTATTTAGGAAGATTTGTATCTTCTTTTGCTTTTGCTGCTTTAACGAACTCAAACTCCTAAATTCCTGGCGTACCAGCAAAGCAGGAGTAAACCAGCCCGTGTTTCCTCCCTGCTGTCGGAGGAGACTCACCTGCAGACGGTTCCTCCTTCTTTCAGAAGTCTGTGGAGGCCCAGCAAAGAGCTCAGTTGGAAGCTCCTTATAGTTACTGGTCACGTGGAGAAGGAGCTGAAGGAAGACCTATGAAGAATTTTTTTTTAAATGTGCTGTGCCTGGCTGGGTAGCTAATTTGGTTAGAGGACCGTGCTGATAGGCCAAGGCTATGGTTTCAATTCCCAGTCAGGGCACATACAAGAGTCAACCAATGTTAGCACATAAATAAGTGGAACAACAAATCCATGTTTCTCTCTCCACCCCTCCCCCACTTCCTGTCTCTCTAGAATCAATCAATAAAAGACATTATAAAAAATGTGTTGGGCACATTTCTGTTTGTTTGCCCAAATTAAAGAAATTATTTAACAAATCAATAAGCATATACTCCAATAATTAAATTAGTCCCCAGTTAAAGATAAAATGGCATAGCCCCTCCAGCCCCAGTTTCTCAGGGGCTGTTGTTACAGTTTTGCAAAGTGGTAAACACCTAGGAATGTGAACTCTAACTATATTCTTTTTCTTATCAGCGATGGCAGATTCAGTGGCAAAGGTAGGCCACCCACAGTCCCTTTGCTACTGGCAAAGGAGCTGAAGCTCCTTACCGGCTGAAGCAGCACTTTGCTACCGGCAGTGATTTGGTTAAGTGTTGATTAAACATAGGAATTTAAAGCATGAAAAGGTCTGGCACCCGACACAACCCTTTGACACCATGCTGTCTGTCATTAATGATAATCCAGCATTAGATGTTCGGCTTTGAAAATGAAATTAGACGACTTCAGTTTTCAACCCTAACCTTGCTGTACTGTAAACTGAACCCTGCTGTGTTTGCAGACTTCCTGATTTACTGCTCTGCCTTTTAACTGCTTTCGGGCACATGGGAGTTGGGGGCAGGGTAAAGAGCCCAGGGATCAAGTGAGTACAAACAAGCCATCTCAACTACCATCAAGGGAAGCGACTTTCTGCTTAGATAAGTCACCAGGTCAAAAGAGCTTTATTCCCACAGTTGATTTAATCTTCCTTTTTTTTTTTTCCAAACTAGGTGTACAATTTTTTTTTTGGACTGGGACATCATGCAAGAAATATTTGGTATCCCTTTTCACTTCCTTTTAAAAACAACAGCAATAATGTCAGAGATCCCTGGGGTCCCTCCTAAGTCTCAAAGGTTCTTTTCCTTTCTAACAATGTGTTGGTGTGTTCGAGGGCTCCGCTGCTCATTTCACATGCAGAGCGGTGTTCAGAGCAGGGTGCGAGATATGTCTAAATGCTTGTTGAATGAACAAAAGACCAACTCTGCCTCCTAGCTCAATAGATGTTGCTTGCACATAAAAGCAAGTTTTAGACAATAATAAAATTATAGAGAGTTAACCCAGACCTCTTCCTATTAACCTTAATTTGTTATTATTGGGTTGACATATTTTTGGCTCTGAAGTCTAGGTAGCACTCTCCACTACTGCCCATAGCTTTTTGGCTAGTTGGACTTGGGAATCTCAGCTCTTAGCTGGGTTGATGCCTGGGATTCAAGGTCCAGAGAATCCTCCTTCAGTCTCCACCCTAAGGAGCCTCTCGGGGAAGGACTACAATTCCTCTCCCCCATTCTCTGCCAGGAGAGAGACTTGGACATCATGTTCCATTTATTTAGGTGAGAAGAACTAAAGTAAACGAGTATTTTCTTTGGCTCCTTTTCAGATCTAGAGATTGTTTAATATAACTTAATCATTTCTTTTCTGTTTAGCAACACTGTCTTGCCACCTTTCAAATTGTAAGAGCCTCCACAAAACTTCTGTTTCTAGTCAAGAGGTGACATTACCTCGATACCTACTGCATCAGCATTACTTTGGGAATCTGAATGCTACTCCAGATGAAACAGTCAACCGCTGTACTTGGACATTTTATTTTCTTCAACAAACACAAAGCATTTATCACAAAACAAGCACCATTTTATATGCTTCATAAGTATTAATTAATTTACTTTTCAAAACAATGCAAGAGGCAGGTACCATTGTTTGTTCTATTTCAAAATGTAAACAGCAAGACACAGAGGTAAGAAACTTACCTGGGAGCACCCAGGTAATGAGTCAGAGCTGGGACTCGGCCCCAGGAACTCCACTCCCGGCTCTGTGCTCACAACCACTCACGGTGTTGACTGCCTACTGACTCCCTCTCGTATTTCTCAAAGACACTTTAAGTTATAGCAAAATGATGGTTTAATAATACCCATCAATGATAAAAGAACAAGAAGATATAAGATTTTATTATTAATAATAGTAAGAGAAAAAAGAATTTCTCATATTATTGAAGGGTACGGTAGATGTCTGGTATGTATTTTACAAGACACAATTTTGATATTAGTTTTGAAACAAAATTACCGTTATTTTTACTATGATGTATTATCACTATACTAATATTTGTTTTTTACTGTGAATGTATATTTGTTTATATTATATATTATAAATGTAGGTGTATATGTATATGTACACCTACATATATAATATAACTATATACTAATTAGCCACCATAGGATTTGAGGGTCAGGAATTTTGTATAGGTAAGTCATTTGTGTTCCATAAAACGTTGAGTTTAAGTGGTTAAAGCTAAGTACTCTAAACATTTAACTCTTTTTTTAATTTAATCTTTATTATATTTTTTCCATTACCATTTAGTCCCCTTTTCCTCCTTTCCCCCAGCAGTCAACACACTGGTGTCCATGTCCATGAGTCCTTTTTCCTTTTTGCTCACTCCCTCCACTCCCTAACTTACCCCCCAATTAGCCGTCATCTGCTCTTCATCTATGTCTGTCTCTGTTTTGCTTATTAGTTCAGCTTGTTCATTAGATTCCACATATGAGTGAGATCATATGGTATTTGTCTTTCTCTGACTGGCTTATTTCACTTAGCATAATGTTCTCCAGGTCCATCCATACTGTTGCAAAGGGTAGAATTTTCTTCTTTTTTGTGGCCAAGTAGTATTCCATTGTGTAAATGTCCCATAGTTATTTTATCCACTCATCCACTGATAGACACTTGGGCTGCTTCCATATCTTGGCGATTGTAATTAATGCTGCAATGATCATAGGGGTGCTTATGTTCTTTCAAATTCGTAAACATTTAATTCTAACATCAGAGAATTGGAGCCCACTAATGCTCAATTTCCCTCTCACTGTGGGCACACTAAAGCCTTCAGAGGTCATATGACTAGGTCTGGCCAATAGGCCCTAAGCGGACACGATGTGTGTCAGTCACTTCTAGACCAAACATGAAAGAGTGGCTGCAAGATCTCCATGCTACTCCCCTCTTGCTTTGCCAACCAGTGATGTGGTAGTTTCCGAAGGTGTGGCTGCAGAGATGGAGCCTAGCCTGTGTCCCTGAGTGACTGTGTAGTAGAGACCCTCCCCCTCCACCAACCCCAGGGGGTCTGTGATGAATGAGCAGCATACATGACAAACGATCTTTTGTCAGGATAAACCACAGGAATTTCAGGGCACGTCTGTTAACATAGCACACGTGTTCCCAAGGTGTGCTCCTTGGACCAAGTGCATTGGCTTCAGCAAGCAACTTATTCGAAACCCAGATCCTCAGGCCCCACCCTGGAATACCGAGTCAGAGTCTCTGAGGGGGAGGTCCAGAAATCTACATACTAAAAAGCCCTCCAGAATATTCTTGTGCAAGCTCAAGTTTGAACACCACCACAGTAACACAACCTAGTTTGTCCTAATACTTGGTGATGGGTTTTTTAACTTGTTGAATAATTATTATAGTAGCTGCAGTACAGGATATGGGAAGAGTAGTAATGAAAAGAAGATTGTGAGTGAAGGTTTAGGCCATTCAAACAAGATGTACACACACTTATTCCTCAATGAGAGATGGTTACCTTCCTCTGCCCTTCAGCTCCTTGCTACTTTCTGATTAGACTCAAGTAGAAACCTCCGAATGCTCTTTACTGTGTTCAGCTTTTCTCCACTCCAGTCCCTCTATGCTAAGTGTGCAGCAACCTTCCAGAAGTTCAGCTTTGGTGACATTATTATTTTTTGACGGCTTTGTTCTGCTGTCATTCCCATCCAGGAACTTCTGCCATTTAGTGGAACTGAGCAGAATCGCTCACTCTGCTTCTGGTTGCACAAAGAATGTGGTTTATGCTGGACTCCTGCTTTCCTTTTGGGATTTTCATGCATGCTAGGCAGTGTTTGGGTGACCAGTCTCCTTTTTTTTCATCCAATAAAAACCAAAGTCTCTAATGAGCTTCTCCGCTGGACAACTTTTCACAAGTGCTATGAGAACATGTGGCCGGAGGATTTATGCATCCTGTGTGACTCCTCTGGGAAGGGACTCTTGGAAGCTTGCACCTGGTTTCCTCTGCACCTCACCTCCTTCACCTTTTGTCTTGGCTGATTTTCCTTTGTCCCCTTTCATTGCAATAAATCATAGGCCTGACTACAACTGTGTGCTGAGTCCTCTGAGTTGTCCCTACGAACTGCCGGACAGAGGGAGGTTTTGAGGATCCCCAACAGAACCGCCAACTACCAGTTTCCACTAATTGCAAACTGACTGCTCTACTGTTTTTGGCAATGCCCTTGGGAACAGATTGTTTCACTGTTTCATCCAATTAATGTTCAGCCCCTTACTAAGGAGGGTAGGGTATCACCAGCCCTTGAGGCTGCTACACCCCCTCAGGGGTCCTCTTAGCTAACTCTTTTTCAGTTTCTGTTTAACTTTCAGCTGGTCTACCATTTTGCTTATTGTTACTAGTATCATGAAGCTACCAGTTTTCTCTCAACTGCTTGTCACCAGACTTGCCACTGTGTGTGACAACACCCTCAGGCATGAACTTCCCCACAGTCTGTTCCACGTGAAGGCCGTTTCCTTGGAGTCCTCTGATCTGATGACTGCCTAACCCACACTCCTTGGCAGAACTGTGATTCCACTGCCGGAGCTGGGGCTGGGGACACAGGCCTGCCCTTCCACAAAGACGCTTCTTCTTCCTGTGAGGAAGGACACACCCCTACTGGTGGGGAGGTAGCCCTGGTTCTTTCAGCTTGTCCCTTCCGGCATGGACCCTTTACCCTATGAGTGAGCTTGGGTGGGGGCAATTGAGGCCAGGTGTTTCTGGTCTACCACATCTGGGGTAGAGTTCCCGCCCAGTGAGTGGGGGTCGAGTGGGAGAAGTGAGTCCCAGCCCTCTTAGAGGTGTCTGCCTGGAAAAGTTTGCTCGGCACTGAGTGGGGGAATCAGAGATGGCAACAGCCCTTCCTGAGATGAAACTGTAGGCCTGGACTAGGAATAGGGGGAGAGGGAGCCCCCTCTTCTTGGCTGCAGCTGTCTGGACTAGAGCTTCCATTCCATTGATCAAGGGAAAGGGGTGGGAGTAGATTGTAGCTAAGATGTCACAGGCTCTCGCTGTTCTTGTTAAGAGTTAGTAGATTTCTTTAAATAAATATCTCCCTGTTTAAAATTTCCAGACACAAGTGGTTGTTTCTTTTTTTAACTATTATTTATAATTTTCATCAATTAGATGGCTACGTCACTGGGGAAAGTGCTTCCCGAGCAACTCACACCGTCATCTGGAAGTCCCACTTCTGATTGTGTCACTATCACACCCCAAACTGCCAAATACCCGTGATTTCCTGTTAAAATAAAATCTATATTTTTAAATTTGATTTTCAATGCCCTGTGTAATTTGGCTCCACATGGTATCACCATAATCAGGACAGAACAAGTCTGGTGTTCCTTGAACATACTTCAAGCTGTTCATGCTGTCAAAACTTCCATCTCTTTTTATATCAAAATACATATTTATAGTCTTCATTTCTTCATGATAAATACTCCTTTTGGTATCCTTTGCTAATTGTCCAGCTCACGATAGCCTCTTCCTATAAAATGTATTAGGATTGAAAGACACCAATCACTTTCTTTTTCTAACTTTGTACAAGTATTAACAGAAGCTATTATTTGTCACAGTTAGTGTAACACTGGGCACATAGTAGGCACTCCAGACATATATCTTGTTCCATGAACCAGTGGCTGAATGAGAACAAGTCAAAGCAGAAAGAGTTTCAAAGGAAGGACTTGGCCGTTTAAAGAGAACTTTCTCCCACGTACACTGCATTTGCTCGTCCCAGCAACACTGTTGGTCTAGATTGGCATTATTACTCCCAAGAGGAGACCGGGGCTTTCAAGTTTAAGATTCCTACCTAAGAACATTCGGGTACTGAGTAGCCATTGCAGATCCGAGTTAAAAGCTCGTGCTCTTTTAAGAACCAAACTCTTTCTACACAGAAAGGGATCGGGACAAGAAAATGCTTTCTCCCACTGAGGTCTGCTCATTTTTCAATTAGAAAGGAACAAGGGTAACTTAAAAATAAGGGCAATGTAGATAAAGAAACCTTTTTTTTTTTGAAATTTTTGCTTAGATATCTAAAACGTAAATGTAAAGCTTCGGAAATGAATTTTAGTTATATAATGGACAAGAACAAAGTAGGTCTATTCTTCACAGAAATGCTCTGTGCTAACCTAACCCCAAGGCCATTTTATTACAGTGACTATGTTGTTTTGAAAAATAACTCATTCCACTGGAGATGAAAGATAAGTGACTGCAGTACACGGAGCAAAAAGGGGGACTTTTGTTGTGTGTATGAACAAGGGTAAGGTTGGGTGAGCGTGGCTGAAGAAAGGGTTTGGGAAGAAAGTTTAATTTCTGGGTGCTGGTGCATACTATTTAGAAATGGTATTTCACTCTTTTCTTTCTTTTTTAATGGAACCACCTATATAGTCATTCACTGAGAGCTACCATACCAGTTAGTCAACATGCAGGTTTTCTTCACAACTACACTTAGCATTGTGCTTGATTTCTCTGCTTAGGGGGTTATCAACCAAGGAACCCTTCTTACAGGGGTTGGTTAAGAGATTAAGAAATGTCTCCTTATGTGGGCTGTTGGAATGGCAGAGCCAATATCATGACATTGTACCCTGTACCTTGTACCCTGTACCTTGTACCCTGAACCTTGAGCAGCACTTTTCCCTTCTTTAAAGTGGGCATTATATTGCTATTTATAGGTTGCCCTAAAGATGAAAAAAAGTGAGCATTTCTAGCAAGAAGCCTGGCATGCTATGTGCTGACAAAGGTTCTGTGGCCTGCCTTACCTTCCCATCACAGCTGCACTCCACATTCGGTCCCAGATCCCCTGATTGGCTTTACCAACTCGGTCAACATATAGACAAGAAAGCTGATGATGCA
>CM052544.1:104227818-104244194 GCA_028533065.1 Trachops cirrhosus
TTATATTGCTATTTATAGGTTGCCCTAAAGATGAAAAAAAGTGAGCATTTCTAGCAAGAAGCCTGGCATGCTATGTGCTGACAAAGGTTCTGTGGCCTGCCTTACCTTCCCATCACAGCTGCACTCCACATTCGGTCCCAGATCCCCTGATTGGCTTTACCAACTCGGTCAACATATAGACAAGAAAGCTGATGATGCAGTACTGTAATGGGGCTTGAATTTCCCCCCATTCACTCATTTTAATCATGCCATTATAGTGGTGGTAGGAGTGGATCAGTAGTGAAGCAAACCATGGAAATGGTGTATTTGCAGGAGATTATAAAATGAATAGATGATTTATCCTGTGTGCTGTCCAGGTGAAAAAATATTTTCATGTACATAATCTCACTTGACTCTCCCCAAGCATGAGGATGTAGGTGTGCTTATTTCCATTTCACAATGGAAGAGAACCAAAGTCAGAGAGGATTGATGATACACCAAAAGCATTAGAATGAAAGCTTTCTTGTGAGTGACCAAGTTTTCTATGGAGAGAACAAGTAGTCACCTCATAAGCCCTTGTAGAAAGAAACTGCAGTAGACAGGAATGAGCTGTCACAGGTATTTTTATACTTGGGGTTGATAAACACAATTTATCTGGAGACTGTACTTGCAATTGTGTAACTTCTCACCTCTGGTATTAGATAATTTTTGAAAAGAATTTTCATCCTCTTTTTCTTACTGTTCTTTAGAATTTTTGATGAATGTACATCAGATTTCATAGTGAAAACATATATACTTTCACTTATCATATATTCATTCCTATGAAAAGCCCTTATTGAATAACAATAAGGAATTTGGGATGGTATAAGATTATATTTTATTGACCAATTCCTTATTTTCAGTTTACTTTTAATGAATGAGGTGAAGAGTCCAATGAATGGATTATAATGCTATATTTTATCAATATATTTTTATTCTCTTTCTTTAACGTTAAGTCTCTGTGAAGATTCTAACATCCTGATGCATTGTTTTTTAAAATTCTCTATTATTTAATGAAGCTTATTTCCAGTTACAACAGAGGCGGTTGGCAGTAAATATTTATAGTATTCAATTTCATAAACATGGAAAGATTTCACAACAAAATACTGAAGAACCAAAAGTAAAAAAGTTCAAGATAAAAAATTTGAAAGTGACTTAGGCAAACCTGAGTTTTGGGGAAATAAAATGAAATAAGGTAAGTATTTTCAGTTTCTGATGTTCTATGCTAATGATTGAATTATTTAGAAAAAGTATGTCCTTCACATTGCCCACTAGTATTACTATTATCATTATTTAATTACATAAAATCATGATTTTAGAATGCATGGATATAAACAGGGAAATTTAACATGAGCGTAGCAGAGAGTGCTCCTCCTCCCTGGGAACATGTATTAAATTGTATTCCAGGTTCGCTGTAGAGAAAATTAAATCTTGATTTATTTTTAGTCTGATTTTTACTAAAAGATTAAAACCCCCTTTTAAAAAAATATTATTGTCTCTGATAACATTGCCCAGAACCCTTGCTGAAGATAAGCACAATGGAACCAACACAGTAATATGATATTTCCTCACGGAATACCAAGCTTATCTCTCATGGGACACAAAACCCACAATCAACCGTCAGGGTTGGGAAGGTCTTTCTTACACACGAGATTGATCAGATAATCCATACCATGTTTGGACATATTTTATGTATTACAACTTATGTTCCTTTGCTTCTACAGCAAATGATGGCTTTGTAAACTCCTGAAACACTAGGGAAAGAAACACATTGGCAGAATGCTTAGGTTTCCATTTTTTCCTAAGATAGAAAAAGCAAGATACTCAATGACTGGCTGTGATGATGTGACAAGAGATTATTTAATTATGCTTGACACGCTGCCATGTAGCCAAGAAGTGATCTTAATTTGTTAAAGGCCTACATTGATTTAAAAACAAACTTAAAGTACAAAAATTTATTTTTCTTATTTTAATAAAATAATAGAGTTTTCAGCATAACAGCACGCAGTACATTTTGGTACAATGGCAAAAGCAAAGCATTGCAATTTTGAGTATCCATATGGATTTTAGTTTTGGGTTATTGTGCTTCAATGATACAAAATTGCATTTTCAAATCTCAAGTTTTTAAAATGTGTTTCTTCATGAGAAAATTTTCTTAACTATTTGCAGCTTTTTAGTCAAATTCTTTAGTTTTATTAATTGGCTAATGATTTCCATTATGATAGATCAGGGATTGGTAAACTATGTCCTATGAGCTAAATCTAATCCAATGATGTATTTGTACATATTGTGAGCCAGTAGTGTTATTTACATTTTGAATGGTTGAAAAAATTAGAGGATATTTCATAACACATGAAAACTGTCTGAAATTCAAGTATTAGTGTTCATAAGCAAAGTTTATTGGCACACAGCATGCCCATTGGTCCTGTGGTAACATAACTGAGCCATTGGGATGGAGACCATATGGCCCATGAAGCTGAAATATTTATTAACTGACCCTTTACAGAAAAACCTTGCTGGCCTCTGAGATTGTTACCTCTAAATCACAGATGGCTACTAAAACACACACAAACACACACTCAATACATTCTGGGTGTGTGTGTCCTGTGAAAATATTTTCATTCCAAACACTTTGATTTCATGGGGACTGTCATTTATTTTTTGAATATTCTTTTCAGGTTTTAAAATTATTAGGAAAAGAGACTCCTGTCTTAAACATCAATATCAGGACAACTTAAAAAATAAAAACTAAAGACAACATATTATGTGAAAATAAATCCTATAGCTTAAATATACTTAAATTCTGGGGTCACAAACACATTACTGTGACATTGAAGCATCCTTATTCTTGTTCCTTATTTCCCACCATTGGACTGAAACATTGATCTAATCATTATTAGGACATTTGTTGTCTACATGATTGACACTATTATTCAGAGTGGTACATTGGATCATTACTGAGAAATGATAGAATCTAGGGTTAACTTAATTTGTGTTATCTTGACAGGAAATTCAATTATATGTTACTTAACAGTCTTATGCCTAATTGACATCTTATCTCTATGATATGACATATCTAACATTTTACACACTGATCTGTGTTTTCCAGAGAAAAAAAGCTCAACTGAAAATAGTTCTCAAACTGTGAGAGTTCTGGGGAGGAGATAGCTGTGGGAGAGATACACATAAGGAAGAAGCCAAAGAGTTTAGGCTCCTTGACCTTCGCTCCTTTCAGCTAGGGAAGTTCTGTTTTTGTTTTCTGATATGGCAGGTTTTACCTGAGGATTCTTTAAAATGGTTCTACCGTTGCTAAATGCAATGCTTTTATACTGTGTCAACAAAACCTAATCAGAACTGCAATTTCCAGAAAACTCTTCGCTGCATGATTCCGGATTGGGGCTGGCTGCAGGGAAGTTTGCATTAGATTTGGTAGGCACCTGGACAGGTATGATGCTCTGAAGTTCATTTATTGTGGGGAGGGGCCAGCTCATACATGTTGTCATTGATCTGCCATATCACCTTGTTTGTCTGAGATGGCGACTGGTCCACAGGTCCTCCAGCCTCTCTACGTCTTGAGTAAGCCACACGCAACTCCACTATGATGAAGGGTACTAGCTTCTTCTGTAGGTCACCATCTCAGCTGGAGGTGGTGAGGAGCAGAGGCAAATTGTAGCTTGGATTTCTGTTGTCCCTGAGGACTTTAGTTTGTCCGTGGTCTCCCTGCTTCATGTTGAGGATTTCTTTCCAGAGGTTGATTCTGTTGACCTACAGTAACTTCGGGCCCTCTACCTGACATAGATGTAACCTTCCATAGGCATCGTCAGAGCTCACACCTTTGTATATGGTATAATACCAAAAATAAGTCCCTCATTTCAAATCATTTAAAGAGGCTCTGCCTATCTAGTGATGATAGGTTCACTTAAAGTGTTTGAAAGCTACTCATCATTCATACACATTGTTTCTTTAATGAGGAAATTGAATCCAGACAAAGTAGCATAGTTGTAGTCATTCACCCTCCTCATAGGAGTCCTGGGAGTAAGCATTTACCTAGTGCCTACTCTGTAAGTACTTTAACATGTAAAGTCACCTAATCCTCATTACAACCCTATGAATTAGTGTCACCACTTCTCTCATTTTAAAGGCAAGAAAAACTGAAGGAGAGAGAATTATAAACTGAAGCCTTGAGGTCATAGTTACTTAAATGGTGAAGTTAGAATTTGAATCAAAGCAGTTTGACTCAACTCCAAGCCCTTAGCCAAAGTTTATATTTGATGGTAGAGATATAATAAAAAAATTTACCCTGCTCTGTATTTTTCCAGGCAATCATTTGAACAATTCACAACTATTTACTGAGTACCTACTGTGGTGTCTCTTCTTGGCAAGTAGGACAAATATGGAGCTAGCCCATATTTTCCTTCACCTGCACTTGTGAAATGAGAATCACACTCCTGTTTGAGTCTACATTTGGAGCTATATCTCTCTACCTCTCTAGGTAACTATATTTTATTGCATTCAAAACATAAATATATTAGAGGTGATTTGAAGAAAAGCATAGACATTTAGACTAAATGTATGGAATGACAAGGAATAATAAAAATTTTGTGGTTTCCAAAATTTTTTAAATAGCATTAATATTTTTACATGTTATCACATGTCATGAAAATGATGAAACATATTATTTGGGAAGAAAGTTATATAGGTGCATTTCTTGATTCACAAATGAATACATAGATCAAATATGTACTGAGGCTGGCCATATATTATCATAAATAAGTCACAGTAGTAAAACCTCTTAGAGCACTTATACCTTTTGGAGAGCCCTGGTAGGGCTTACTCTGAAGATTCTTGATAACACGTATAATTGACTATAAATTAGAGTCAGTATTACCTCTGGCTCAGATGTGGAGCTCAGTTATCCAAGTATTGTCTTTCCAGAAAACTCAAGACCCTGTAACAAGTTCCAGCATTAAGCGGTCCCCTAAAAATGTGCCCGTCTTGGCTTGTGAAGCAGATGCCCTTAGTGGCAAAGCAAACCCGGGGTGCCTGTCATTAGTCAAGCCATGCAGAAAATAGCTTTTTGCTGGCTGGTGCTGTCACTAAAATGTCATTGTGCTGTACATTAATTGGCAGGATTGTGAGAGAAGTGACAAGAGATGAACAAAGCAAGAAGAGAAAGAGGTTTAGAAGAGGTAATTACGAACGAACGCAGTAGAATTAGATTCCATGTAGAGGTGATTACAATGAGAAGTGGCAGCAGGAGGGGTGAGTGGCCAACACTGACTCAGAGGAAGAATCACAGATAGGACTGGGGGTGGGGGAGACTGAGCACTTCTGGTTGATTAGCCTTTGAAGGGCACAGATGGACGAGCAAGTCTTAACTCTGGGTGTTGTTGGATGAAGGTACCGCCTTTCCTCTGCTTTCTGTTTCCATTCATGCAGCATCCCATCCTCTCTGCCCTCTGACTCACTCACTATTCCCCTTGCCAGGTTTGGTGACTGCTCTGTAGAATTTTCAGGGATTGGTTCTCTATTTTACCTTTCTTTCTCCCTTTCCTCTCTGGGGAGAGCTTGGCTGTTGAGAGGATGTGTTCAGGTTTACTGCCAGCAGCAATGGGATAAATTTAAAGGAGAGAGTTCTGCCTATGAGTGGAGGGGAAACCTGTGTGATTCTGAGGTTCACCAGCAGGAAGCCCACTAATCCTTGATCAGCCATCGACTGTCA
Source organism: Trachops cirrhosus (assembly GCA_028533065.1). Lineage (NCBI taxonomy): Eukaryota > Metazoa > Chordata > Mammalia > Chiroptera > Phyllostomidae > Trachops > Trachops cirrhosus. The sequence goes on from CM052544.1 coordinate 104,233,559, forward strand.
TATCAGGCCATCCTGGAATTTGGATAGAAGCACACTCTGTTCTCTTCCTGATAGGCCAAGAGGTATGTGGGAGTAGTAGGGAGGATGGTGGGAGATGTGGCTGTATCTAAGTAATGGGTTCCCTTGTACTTCACAGGGGATAGATGCTGCCCAGCCTACAATACACCCACATTCATACCTTGGGGACCCTAATAGCGCTGGAGTCTTCCAGTGGCATTGTCATGCTATGTTACAGTGAAAGTGACAGTACAGTGAATGTTATAATGCTCATGACAAGAAAGAAGCCACGTAGAAAAACTTAGACAGCTTCTTCCAGGTTGGCATAGAAAAATATGCTCATTTTGGGGGGGTTCATTCTTCCCTGTCCCTTACCATTCACAGCGATGGGATGATAAAGACTGAGTATGGATCTGAAACAAAGGTGCTAATGAGTCTGCTTGGGGGAGTCTTAGGTGAGCATGTCAAAAGGAGTCTCTACAGTAGTCAGCCTAGTTTGTTGCACAGAAGACCAGAGAGAGACTTGGTGCAAAGTCCTATCAAGTAACAAGAGTGTTTTTGCCCACAGTATCAAGAGAGCTTCCCTCTCGGTATCAGTGTTAGCAAGAGACACATGGTTAAGGATAGTGCCTTTCTCAGTTCGCGCTATGTTTTCTTCTTTGTCTCAGAGGTGGTTCTGATAAAACTGCTTCCTTATTCTCACAAATAAATTAGCAGAAGCTCAAGGTTATTGTTTTTAAGGAAATAGACTCTGGCCAAAAGTGTATTAATCCTTTGAATTCTGCTAAAACTTTCCTTTTGTGTGTGACATGACAACTCACAAAAATATCACCATCTAGGTTAACACTGGAACTTCTCTTTTTGGGACCCTTTATTTTCAGGCCTCATTTATATACTCACCGGAAGTCCCCCGGTCCTTATCAATTTGTCTACTCAGACTGCTACCTCGAAGAGGTTCTGCAACATGGCGGACTGTGCCAGTTAATCCCAGGCATGGCACCTGCCTGTGAATGAGGTTGGGTGGCTCTCTGTGACCTGAACACTCTGCTCATTTTGACTGTTCTTTGCTGCCTGTGCTGTTTTGACACAGGCAAAGGTTACATTCTCCTCCTTGAGAAGAGAAGGGTTTCTCACTTCTTTATCAGGGTCAGTGTTGAAAATTTGATCCCACATTGCATAGCAGCATGCAGAGATTTTTGTGCAACGACATGGCAGTCAGGTCAGGGGCAGCGCTGCTAAGCGACTTCACACCCACTATCATGTGGGGTTTGGGATTGGGGGCCTGGGTTATCTGCACTTCACTCCTGCGGCTGCTGAAGGTATTAGCAACAATAGGATAAGCCAAAGCCTAGTTCACAGCACGTGTATGAGCATCATAATATTGGCTGTGCTGTGGGTGCCGTATTCTACAGTATGTGGTATTTTAGTAAATGTGCTTGAAGGAGCATGTTATTTAAGACTTTTGGGTAACAGCTCAATAAGAAAAGAGTTTTGCTAATGGCAAATATTGAATACACGGTGGAACAAAAATAGATTTACAGTTGTTCATATGGAAAATAATACAATTGGTAGCTAATAATATAAGAGTAAACTCTGTCTTTTGCATACTCCTAACTGTAAACCTACTTGTGCCCTACCCTGTATTATAATTAAATCATGGAAAATTATAATTATACTACCATATTAAAAGCAAGTAGTTTTGCAATAAACATACATATTTAATTTTTAATCTAGTCTTTCTGGAGTTTATTTGAACACAGGCTTTTCTTTGTTCTCACCAAATCCTTTTCTCATTTGGGATAAAAATAGTGGTGATGCTGAGTGAAAAGCAAAGTGCAGAACCCCATGATTGACTGTGCTCACATGAAGAAGAGAATGGACATCTTTGTCATCTGCAGGTGCAAGGACAGGAAGGGTCACCTAGGCACTGTGATATGGACTCATGCCCTGTGTTTAATATCAGAATTAAGAAAGGACAACTCTCAGAGACCTCAAAGACTCACAGACTGCTTGAGTGAAAAGGATATAATTAAACACATCATGGAGTGATGTGTTAAAACTGTGCTCTGAGGATCGCTACTGGCCACCTTGATACTTGTGATGGACATTGCTGAGTTTTCGTCCAAATTGCTTCTAATCTGTCAGACACATGAGAGATGGCAGGTCTCAGTCCTCACACTGTTGGCTGGGCAATGTGACGAGTGCTGGCCCGCGAAATGTGACCAAAGTGACGCACTTCACTTCCTGGTTAAGGCAGTTAAAGACTCTGTGCAATTACCCAGTCTCTCCTTCCCTGCCCTCATGCCCAAGAAGCCGACGAGCTTCTGGAAGTAAAGCATTGAGATGGAGGAATCTCCTTCAACTTGGATCCCTGAGCGACCTTGTGGAGCCGAATCCGTCACCTCCACCTTTCCACATCCCATCACCCCACTCACCTTTCTCAGACACATAACATGGGCAAGAAACCCTTGACTAAAATGACCAAAAATTGATATTGCTTCTTACTCCAGCATACCGAAGCCTTTTATGGAATGTGTCTGTGTATTGTAGGCCTCTCTACTCTGTGTTCCTCCTCTTTAAACCCTCCCTTACTATAATGAGAGAAGCTATATGTTGATTTGTTTACCAGATTGGACTTTTAAAATAAATTTACTTAAAGAATTTCAATGGTAGAAATATTGAAATTCACTGTTCAATATCATCTCTATATTTACAAATCCTGAAGAACCACTGAAGCAAACAACTCTGTAAAGTTACTTCTGACAGGAATGGAATCAGAACTATCACTCAGATTCTTGTGTTTTATTTAAACTTATTTTATTGTACTATAAAATTGAGAGTTAATAGTAAAAATGTTTTCAAATAATACGGAATGAAAGAAAAAAATGATATCCATAGGTCCACCACATAAAACAAGTACTCTTTATTTTTTCATGTAGTTCTGATCTTTTTAATTAATAATAATAGAAGTAGCTGTATTTATTGAGTCCTCCCAGGTGCCAGACACCTAGCTGTTGAAGGCAAAGCTTTTGGGGTGAGACAGCCTGGTGAGGATCGCCACTCCCACACTTGGCAGCTGAGGGACCTGGAGCAACAGTCTGCACGTCAGACTCCTCATTTTTAAAATGAGGCTTTACTATGGTTTATGAAGATTAAACAAATTAAAACATTTATGTAAAATATTAATACTTGGAAGAGTACCTATATTACTGTAAGCAGTCAATAGTGTTAACAATTTTCATTTTTTCCCTAGTTAATGCTCACAGGTTATGAAATAGATATTGCCATCCATCTTTTATAGATAATGTAAAAAAGGATTAGGGAAGTTAGTAATTTCTCAAAGTCTCATAGCCGAAAGGCGAACAAGATTTATTCCAGAACCTGTTCTCTTAATAACTATAATATAAAACTATGCCAGTCTGTGAAACATTAATTAATGCAAAAATGATAGGTATTCCTTGTTCTGATTTTTCAGTATTATAAATAATATCTGGAATTCAGTGAATGTATATGAATTAAATATACTTTTATTAAATTTTTCCATGTTTTTATAATTGTTCCTTAGGCTAGATTACCAGAAATGTCATTCATTAATAATGTAACGTTTTTCAAAATTCTTCACTCATACTCCTAAGATTCTGTCTCAAACTATTTGTTATCCTACCAGTTCTAAATAAAGATGTGCTCTCTGAAAAAAAGTATCTGCTGCTCAGATTTCAAAGGAGAGCTGGTGGTAATGACTCACAAGGGTTAAAAGAGGGGCTCTCCCTGTGATTTTCAGGGTTCCAGTGTGCATTCTCCAGCCAATAACATTTTATTTACTGTGACGTTTTAGAGGATCAGGTGCTCAAGTCAAACGTATTAAGGGGTCTGAACCCTCCTTTGGCTGAACCAGAAATTCAAAGCCGTGTTTCTGCAGGGCTGTATCCTCTGCCACCGGTTCTCCTCACGCCCCACTCAGTCTGGAGAAGTCCCCCGTGCCCCAGACTTGTCTGTCATCACTGTCCCGCTGATGTCCACATCTCTGTACCTGCCATCTCCAGCCCAGATCTCTCTTCTGCACAGCACACCAGACCTGCACACCTGGTCCGAACATGCCGCCTGTTGTTCCTTCTGCACCTTGACCTCAGACTGCCCAGCGCCTCGCTCATCCCCTCTGCCTCCAGACTGGTTCTTGTTTTGTTCTGTGTGAGGCGACTTGGGGACTGGAAGAAACCATCTATCAGATTGCCCAAACTGGAATGAGCCCTTTTCCTTGACTTTTCTGTTTCCCTTACAATCCCTGGTACAAAAATTCTGGCCTGTTAAGTACCCATCAAACCCACCCCTTCTCTGCACCCCACTGCAGCATGTATCACCTTTGGCTGGAATCAATAAACTCTGGTTTCCCTGCCTCCTACCTCATTCCCACTCAGTTCCAATTCACACTGCCTCCGAAAAGAAAGAATATTTCCATCCTATCACACCACCTCCCATTTAAAATTCCTGAAGGCTCTTTACTGTGTTTATACGATGAGACCTAACTTTCATCATCTGGAAAGGGGGGTGCCCACCTCTAGCATCATTTCCTCCTGCCTCTGCACCCTTCCCCCCACTTCACATGCACTATGGTAGAGCAATCAATAGCTTTGAAATATGACTATACATTAGCATCACAGGGTGGGGGAGGGGGCTTTTAACAAAGACCAGAGCCAGGACCCCATGCCCAGAGCATACAATTTAATTGGCTTCAGGTGAAACCTAGACATTAGTATTTTTAAAACCCATCAAGAGAGTCTAATGTGCTGCCAGAATGAGACCTACTTCTCATCAAATTAAATTATTGGAATTCCCCCAGTTCTCTTTTTCTGTCTTGCCTTCTGCCAGGGATGCCCTCGCTTATCATTTCAATCTTGCAAATGTCAGTTCATCTTTAAATACTCGGTTGAAATTAGTTATGGCACTGAATGGGGAGAGAGACCTAAAGTGACTGGTACCCCACCCCATAATATGTCAGCTTCCCTCCACCTGTCCCCTCTTGTGAACGACTGACACTCTGTCACTCTTATATCAAGTGCTGCACTAACAAACACCTGTGGCCAGACTGCGGCCTCGAAGGCTCTCCAAGACAGGTATTCCCAAGGGACTTGTTCAAGTGTTCAACCTCAGCAAAGTCTCTTCTGTCCCTGGGGACAGTGCTCCTCCCAGTAGGTGAACCTGGTACCTTGCATTGTGGCACTCTTTGATGCTTTCTCTCACCATGCTATACAGTAACTCTTCATCTGAATGGCTTTAGGGACACCGAATGGGACAAAATTCCAAGGGGGCTAAAGCAGGGTGTCTTAGTCATCTTTGTGTCCCCCCAGTCTGACCTAGCGTCTGGCTGTGTAATAGATACTCACCAAGTGTTTCTCCAACGAATGCCTTTGATAACCAGCCCAGCGGCTGCCGGGTCCCTCAGGGACTCAGGTAGGTGAGGAAACAATAGCTCTCTGACCTGTTAAATCTTGGCTTAATTACCAAGTTCACCTTGGGGTTCTGTTGCATTTCTATTATTAATCTTTATTTTCAGATCTCTGCAGTGTATCTGGAAAATATCCTTTCCATGTGTTCGAGTTTAAGTGAAATCGTTTCAAGCCTTACAACACTGATTTCTGCTTCTGGAGTATTCACTATGGTCACTCCATTCTTTCTGCAGTTCAGGAGACTGGGGTTTATAATGGGTTCAGGATGTGCATCACTACAGTTTCTTTACGTCTAAATAAATCAAATTAATGAAAAGTCATTAGTTACTATGTTTTTAATAAGGCTTATAGTCTTTAAACTGGGATAGTTAGAAAAGTCCAATTTATTTCTGCTTTTCTTAAGGGAAAATGTGCTCCTCAATCTTAATCAGCTTGTAGGAGTGTTTCTTTTTTCTGTAATTTCAACTTGACTGAAGATGTCTGAGTTTGTTGGTTGATAATCCTTACATGTGACCCTTGCACTCTGCCAGGGCCCCTTTAAGCAACCATCTCCTCCTTGGATGGAGGGTTAATACAAATAATAGTAGTGGTACTAGTATTACTACTATAGTGATGGCTCTGGGGCAGACAGTGAGCCAAGGACATCTAGTGAATCATGTTATTTAATACTCCTGCTGAAGTTCAAGAGGTCCAGCTGCTCCTCAGTGTCACATACCTACTGATCCACAGACCTGGCATTGCACGCATGACCCGAACACCGAGCTGGGCTCCCTGAAGGGCTGCTGATATCTGACTAGTGCACAGAAGTACCGTGCGGCACCACTGTGACCTGTGGGTGGGAGCTGCTGAATACACGCACCCCAGAGGTGGCTCCGGAGAGTTCTCTGGTACCACCCCCAACCATAAGTCACCCAATGCAAGAAGGTATCTGAGCTTTTCAAACCAAAACGTTTTCTTGTGTTTTCGTTATTTTTTACAAAGCGTGTAAAGAAATGGTAAAGAGATATCGTCTAAGATATAATGTAAATTGTTGTATTTGGTAAATGTGACCTTTGTATCTTTGCATACAAAGAGAGTTTTTGATAAAGTAAGGACTGTGATTGTTGAAAGCTATCCCCTTAACAGCATATAGTATCAAGAAATTTTGAAAGAAAATTTTAGATTCAGAGCTGGTTGCCTTATAATAAATTATACTTTTATATATTACATATATATAAGATATATATGTGAGAGAATTTATTCATTAATTAGTTGAAATAGGCTTAATGTTTATTGTCTTAATTTCACACAGATGACTGTTCAGTAATGGTAACACTGTTCAAGCAAAATCATTATCGACTAACTTTTCAAAAAAATTAAATTACTTTCTGAGTGTTAGTGAATCTGCAGGGTAAGAAATCTTCCTTTGGTGGCTATATTGATGGCATGGATTATAGTGTGGCAATTGTTGGGGAGACGGGGTGGCAGGAGGTGGAAGAGGGTATGGGGGTTAACTGGTGATGAGATATTTGACTTGGGGCAGTGAACACACAATGCAGTGTACAGATGATGTGTTGTGGAATCGTGCACCTGAAACCTGTATGATTTTGTTAGCCAGGGTCACCCCAATAAATGCAATACAAAGGAAAAAGAATCCTAGAACAAAGACCAGCTAGCAGGCTTTGAAATGACCAGACAGGACTGATACTGAAGCGTTGGTTATAAGAGTTCACCAACTGCGCACAGTGTGAACAAGAGCATCGCAGGGGGACGTGCTGATGAATATATTACCGAACATTTTAATGAGTGCAATTTTTGTTCAGAGACAGCACAACTGAGAGTGCTCACCACTTATGTATGAGAAAACAAATAAGAAAGGTTTTGAAATGAAAAAAATTAAATTTCTTTCTGAGTGTTAGTGATTCTGCAAAATAAGAAATCTTTCTTTGGCAGTTATGCATTGATGGTATTTACTTGCTTTAGCAAATAAAAATGTCATATGCTGTGTTAACACCAGGAGAGTTGTACATGATTAGTGATTTTCTGATATTGGGGTGGGGGAATACTGTGTACAGACTCATATCATGGGCTTTATTTTAATTAAAAGTGGCCTCATTCCCCCAAGGGAAATAATTTTATAGCATTCTCTATGCAAGGAGATAAAATTGCTTTTCATTTATCAAAAAGTTTTCCCCCAAGACAGCTTGATTTCTGTAACTGGTATAATAATTATTCTTTTGTTTAAATTTCACACTACCACAGAAACTGAACCGCATTTCCCAAGGATGACTAATTGTTTGATAAAGATGTTAGTGAAGGATTTTTCTCTCCCCCCACTTTCCTCCCTTCCTCCCCCTCTCCCTGTCTTTTTTTAGTCTAGTTTCTGAAATTCTCATTGAGTACATACAGTCTCATTGTCTATGAATGTTTTTGAGCTCATACTCTCTTACATCCCAAACCTACAATTTGAGAGAAAAATTAAAATCAGCCCATACCAGCAACAATAAAAGGAACAACAATAAGAAATAATTGTATTTTGAAAATACTGTATCAGCATATCCTTTATCTGAATTATTAAACCACTTCGAATCATTCCATATCTTGTGGTATTCCACCACCCCCTAAAATTAAACACACATGAAAGACACCTGGTTTTGAATTCTGAGATGAAATGTGAACCAGATGGATTTTATTGAAAATGTGGTCCTCGACTCTTTCCCTGAAATGGGAAGTTGACTTTTTTAAGTGCCAGCTTTTGTTGGTCGGATGTTAGGGCACTTGGGGTCTTGGCCTGTTACAAGAAGTTGTCTTACAGAGTATTCAGCCTCTTGCATTGGATGATAAAAACAGAGCTTCTGTTGAGAAATTATATGGAAAAGTACAAAAAAATTAACTTTTTCCCCCCAAATTTTGAGACATCATTGATGCTTTAGCATAGTAATTCAAGTCATCAAGAGGCAGGGAAATAGAGGGAAAATTTCAATCTTAAGATTTTTTTCAAATTAATTATATAATTAAATGTTGTAAATTATACCATTAACTAATTTTTGAGTGGCTGCTTTGTTCTAAGCCCTGGGTATATAATGGTCAACAACCAGATTTAGTTCTTATCTTCATGTAGCTCAGTCTTGAGAAACTATCTTGTTCATTGCTTACAAACAAATAAATCAAGAGTCAACTTCTTGAAGAGAAGAAATCTAACATCTATCAAATACTCATTCCATACCAAGATTGAACTAGGATTTTTTTTTCTTATTTAAATTAGTTGTTATCCTTCTTTTGGTTGTGTGAGGAAGCCAAGCGTATCTACCTACATCTCCATCTTGGCCGGGAGGGTAAATTTCCCAATAACTCTGCCAGGCAGTTACCATTATCCTCACTTTATCAATGGGAATACTGAGGCTCACAGAGGTGAAGTAACTTGTTTAAGGTCACACAGCTAGTAAACTAGCGAATGGCGGGGTCTGATTCTACCCTGCCCCCACTTGAATGCAGGTCTGATCCCACAGTTCGACACCTCTCCAATAGTGCCATCTGTGCTCATGGAATTTTGATGCAATAGGGACAAATTGCTCTTTCTTGTGCCCCACTAAGTGACTTAACTGTCTCAACAGAAATAATATACAGTAGATCACAAAATAGCAGCTAAAAATATGGAAATCTGTACTTCCAATATTGTCACTGGCATTAGATCTTTGATATTTTTTCTTTGACTTTTCTCAAAGGGCTGAGGCAATTGAGTGAGTAAATACACCTAACACATTTCAAAACTAAAAGTCTATATAAATAGGAAGATTTTTTTTCTTTTAAGTTTATCAAAGAGACCAATATTGAGCAATTGCCTTTTGACTGTTTTGGTTATTTGATGGTGTCATGAGGCTGAGGTCTTTGCTGGGTAAGATGGGACTTCATGAAAGCTCGTTTCCACTTAATTTTATTATTTCCTCCAGGGAGACACCCTCCATGGAAGCTCGTCTTCCAGGCGAACTAACCTAACACTTAAAGCTCTTTTTTTTCATATAATTCCTGACTTTTCTCTATAGCCTACTTGCCAAGTGTCTTCTAATTTTTCTTTTGAATATCTACAGTGATAGAAATCTCATGACCCTTTGGAAAGGCTTATTCTATCTTTGCTTGGTTCTAGTAATCAGGTCATTTTCCCTCAGAATTAGACAGTGTACCTGCAGTTCCTAGGTCCAGAACATACTTAATTACTATTCTGTGTGACAATCATTCAGATCTATTCCATACAGGACAGATCTATCTTCTGTGTGGCAGCCATTCAAATGGATAACTACTTAAAAATAACTATCATGATCTCTGTTACTTTTGTTAAATATCCCCAATTTCTTCATCTGCTCCTACAATTACAGCATTTGATAACTTCACTTGAAATAAAGATGGTAGCTAGAAGTAAGCCCCATATTCCTACTGTAATTTTACAAATAGTATGTCAGTTCTAAACCCTTTCCCTTTATGCTAATATTTCTATAAGTAAGATCTAAGTTCCCATTAATTTATTTTGGAAGTCACTGCTTAATTTTGGCTGAAACTGAGTTGACTCTCGAGTCAAAGCTTGTTTTGTTTGTCTGTTTTAACCTGTGCTGAGTTCCAGTTCTCAGCATTACCTTTAATGTTGCTCTTTGGATGTTTTCTGTCAGTCAAATTTTCCTTCCTTTCGTAACATCTGTCTTTTCTTTGTGCTTGCTTTTAAAATGTATTTTTAGTGTTTTGTAGTTTTATTATGAAATCCATAGTTGTAGGTTTGTTGTCTTTCCTGAAGGTAAGCACTCATATCTTCCACTGGTTTGGGGACTTTCTCAGCCATTTTTTTCCTCCACATGCTGCCTCTCCCATATTGTCTGAATTTTCTGTTTCTGACTTTCTGATATGACATGTTGGACAATTTTAATATCATTGTGTCTCATTACCTCTATTTTATGTTTCTATGTTATTGTATTCTGAGTAATTATTCAGATCTGTTATATACTTGTTCAAATGAGATATTTTTTTAAGCCGAGTTTGAATTTGGGTATTTTTTAGGAATATTCTAGTAGTTTACAGATATTTTTATTCCTTGGTCCAATAATTCTACTTTTGAAAGTTCATACAGCATATAAAAGTTTGTGTATAATGATGTTAATTTCAACATTATATATAAACAACCTGAATTTCAATCAATCAGAAATTAATTAGATACTACTTAATATAATAGA
>CM052544.1:104244694-104266828 GCA_028533065.1 Trachops cirrhosus
ATGGAAAACCTTCTAAACATTGTCCTGAATAAATTGTTGAATACCTCACAATTTTCTCCTGGTGTTTATGACAGGAGGCTGCCAAAGTATGCCTACGTGGGGCACAGCCAAAAGTTTCGCAATTTCCCTCTGATCTGAAAACATTCTTGTCAGATTTTCTTTTGCGTCATCAACTTTTCCAGACATCACACAGTTGAGTCAATTAAAATAGAGTTAATTGGTATTTTTTTCCTTTGTGAAATTAAGTCATTCCATATGGAGGGGTTTGCAAATCGCTGGAGATATCTTTCCCAAAGGTGAAAGTTCAGAGGTGGAGGCCAAGAAACTGTTTTACTCCTTTGGAATAAAATAACTGATCTCTTTCTAAAAATAAGAAATGTCATTTTAAAATAATCTAGATGCCAACCCTTGGAAAAATAATCTCTTGAGTCTCCTAGGGCTTTGCTTGAGTGCATGCCCACAGAGGAATGTAAGTAGAAGTGATCACCACAGAGAAATCATCCTGAGAGCTTGCTCTCTTTCATAACTGCTTCATCCTATTATTTTATTCATTCCTTTACTTTCTTTATTTAGCTCTTAAAATGCCCATTTGGAAGTTTAGTTATTTTGTGGTGAATGTGTGTAAATTTTCGTTACAAATATTTATGTGTTCAAATAACTTCTTGGCCTTTTCTTACAAGCCGTCTCATGTGGTTGTCTGCACTTTAGCTGGTTCAGGGACCAGCAATGGTTACAGGTTCACTGCGTTCTTTTTTTTTTTTTACATAAAAACATTAGGTTGCACTGGTAATTGTCATTTTAACAACTTATTAATAATTATAGACTATTATTTATTTGATCTACCATGTATATTTTGCTGGAATGCAAAATAAGTTTATACATTTTCCCCTTAACCCTTGTCTTATGAGTTAGAAATTAGTCCCGTTAGGAAATTGAGGCCCAGACAGGTTAGGTAATTTTCTCAAGATCACACAGCTTTACAAGGCAGGGATTCAACCCTTTTATCCTGAATGCAGTTCTTAGTGTAGGCACAAAGATAATCAAAAGGTTGTATTTACTGGTAATGCGAGCTGACTGGAAGTTTTGACAACATAGAGACACAGCCAAATGACTGACTTGAAGAAAAAGGAAAGACTATGTAGAACGGGTTTTTAAACCAATAACCGTGCCTGTCCTAATGGCAGGTGAGAGGTGTCCCTGGCTGCCGTAGGAGGCATGGAAGAGGAAAGGTGCCCAAGAAGGTGGCAGTCACTGAGAGAACACTGAGGAGCGGATCCTGAATCAGGAAGCATCCATCTCTTGCCAGAATTCTGTTCCAATGTATTATTTTGCTTCTGATCATCATGTAGGAATTTTGGGCACCATTTTTTTAAAACAGAGAAGTGTGTACTCCATTGTTACCAGATTCTGCACCAACAGAACTGTACTGTGTTTGGAAACATTTTATGCCCTAAAGTTTTTTGTTCATGGAATTTATCTTTAAAAATTATTTTCATTCATTACTGTCCTGAATTTTTCCTCAGTGTAGATACCCTCATAAGAATGTAAACCTCTGACCAGAAGACATTTCTGGAATAATACTTAGGATAATGTTTGGCACCTGCTTGCGCCGTATTGGTGTCAGTGATGTCCAGTATCATAGTTCAGCTGTGGCTCTCATCACAAAGCAAAAAAAATTAAGATAATTTTTAAGAATCAAATCAGATCATATTGCACACGGCTCAGAACTCTCCACTGCTTCCCACAGGCCCTGGAACAAAACCTAAATCCTTAAGATACACCATAAAGACCTACCAGTCATGGCTGCTGCCAACTTCTGCAAACTCCTCGGTCACTCCTAGCACTTGACTTCTGCCGCGCTGACCCTCTCTCTCTCCCGAGTGCATGCCTGTTTCCCCCTCTAGGGCACTGCCCAGAGCTATTGCCTGGCTCACTTCTTCATATCGAAGCCCCACTAAGGCCTCTTTTCACTGTTTTAGGGAAAGTGGTCAGACAATAGTCTGATCTCAAGTCTTGTCCTTTCATTCTCACATCCTACCCTGCTTTATTTTCTTAATAGCATCTTTAGTTATCTGAAATGAAATTAAATGATTAAGTAATCATTTAATTATTTATGTATTAAGTCTCTCATAATAAAATACAGGTTTAGTGATGTGGAGAATATGTCAACCTTGGTCCCAGACTAACGTTTACTATTGTGAATACAACTAATAAACAAACAAACAAATGTTGTAGGAAGTGGCTTCTAACTCCCTCTCCACACTCCCAGTATTGCTCAATGTCTCCATGTTTTAGAGTGGAAGTCTAAAAGAAAGACGGATTTGCCTCTGATCAACCTAGAGTTTGCCTTCTATATCAGTGCTTCCTCTCCAGGGCTTTTGACATGAGAACAATTTCTGCCTTCAGGACAAACACCATCTCTACTTAGTCATTATTTATTATCCATGACAATTTCCTGAAACTGTTTTTCTATCTTAATCCTGAGCCCCCACAGGCTCACCCTCTATGCTACCCTGCACTGGGTTTTGCTGTTGTTCTGCCTTTATAGTCAGATTTCCAAAAATAATTTTGGGTAGCCTGCTATTTGCCTCAACTCCACTAAAATGTAAATGATTACCAGCTCCCCAGGCTACAGATCAAAGTTTCTTCAAACAGGCTGCCACGCACCTACCCACATAGATACATTCATTGCCTTCCTGTAACACTAGTGCAATTATTGATTCCATTTTTAGACATCCATTTAACTAGTGCTTGTTCCCAGACAATCTGGTCTTTCTAAACTGAGTCTTCCACCATTCCTGGCATACTTGTAATGTTTGCTGCTCAGGGATGTACATTAACCTTTAGTGGGGATGATCCTTTCACTTAGCATTGGCTATTCCCTTCATTTTTGAGGTGCCTTTCAATTAACGTTGGAAGGGTTTTCCTTTCTCTTTCTTTGTTTGAGAATTTCAACCAGCTTTTTGGGAACCAAGCCCTAATTCCCATTTAGTGCTTTACGAAGGAGAACTAAGAGCCTTTATGCCAATAGAACCCAGGAAAGCTGCCTTACCATTCCAACCACCTGGGGTGGAACTAATGAATACATTCGGCCTGGATGTTGAGTATGTTGCAATCCTATTCAGGGTGTGACAGAATCAAAGATAAGACCTTAGTATCGTAGAAAGATAAAAACACTTGAGTGAGTTGCCCTGTTAATGTTGCATTCAGTTTCGTATCAGAGTGACCAGTATGATATTGAGGGTTTGACACACTGGTGTTCCAACTGAATTGTTCATGCCTTGTAACAAAATGCTTCCTTTGAATGTAGTTATCCATGGTGCTACCAACAGCCTTTTCCACACAGTGGGTGCTCTGTAAATATTGACTGGTAGGCATTTGGAATTTCAAGTGTCATAACTTAGGAGGTTATTGGCTCCTTAGAGTTATATTGGTGAGCTACAAATGCAGCTATGATCGGATTTCTACCTTGAAAAATTTCCATTTAGTTTCTGGTCCAAGTTATATAGCAAACCCTTAAGGTAGAAATTATTCTTTTTAAAATAACTCCAAGTCTATTATTTAAGGCCAATAAAGAGTGGTTAATAATGGAGAAGTATTAAATTTCAAGCATGTTTCTAGAGACTAAGCCTAATAATATTAGTAAGTGGAGGCAAAGAAATATTATTTGCTTTGGTCATAGCCATTAAATAGCCCAGAGAAGCACACATCTCATGCCTGGTAATGGTTTGTGGTTTGCCTCTTGCTTCCTTACTTGTAGGAAGTGGTACTTAGAGTAATAGATTTCTTTTATGGTTACAGTCTACCTTTTAAATAACAGATATTTGTAATATTATAAATCAGATTTCAGATACTTGAGGATAGCTTGTTTTTACACTCTGTGATAAAATGTAGCTCTCCTTAATGAAACTGGGGTTATTGTTAAACAGCGACACATCTGTAATCTGTTCATTAAAAGGTGATAAAATGAACCTTCGATAATAAACTAAGTAAACTAGACAAATTTCCTCCTCTGAAAGAATAAGAATATATATAACTTAAGATATAATATGTCAGTTCTGCTCAGTTCCCTGAACAGTTATTTAGCTTGTGCCAAATACTGAACTTGGGTCTAGGTTTACAAACATGAATAAAGCCTAGTCCCCGCCTAGGAGGACCTTGCAAGGGACAAGTGGTTTCAGAGTGGGGTTCCTACACCAGGGCTGGGAGGCGGGTGGTCTGCAAGACAAGTGTTTGATTACAGGGGGAAATATTAAAACTTCTGTATCTTGTTTATAAAATAAAAGGAAACAGCGTGGTGATAGCTGGGGTGGGGTATAAGGGAACTAAGTGGTAATGGAAAAGATACAATAAAAATAAATAAAATAACATAAAATAACATAACATAAAATAAAATAAAATGAAATGTAAAATAATAAAGAAGAAATCAGTAGCATATGAAAGCCATAGCTGTCTGATGCAAGGAAATGATGACTTGCTAATCACCCACGTGGGCCCTGGTGTCTTGATCTCTCACAGTCAGCCTCAGGAATTTCAAAGGAAGTGGTCAGAACATAAAAACAAATATCTTTACCTTAGTGTAATGTTCAAAGTCATAGGACACTCAGACAGACTTTACAAAACCTTACTAAATGAAGCAATTAATGTTCAAAAGACTCTTCTGAGGCCTGTTACTTAATAATGAAAAACAGGAAGCCAAATACTTTTAGGGATATGCTTATTCTTCTCACCACAATAAAATGACTAAAGTGACACACATATTTAAATGCCTGCTTTTGTCATAAAATCATTGAAAGCAGCACAAAATTGATATAGGTGAATAGACATGAGTATTAGAAAGAACCCACTGAAGTCGGAAATTTTGCAACGTGGTTGGAAAAAGGCACAAATGTTATTAACATGTCTCAGCTGATGGCATTTTCTCAACTCTATTTTAATAATGAAATACACAAAGAACTCCTTATTTTATAAACCACCAAAGGAAAGATGTAGCAGAGATGATGCATTCTCAGCAGAAACTTATTTTGTTAATAAAAACAATGTTTTGTGGAAATAGCTGTGAAGTGTAACCACTGATGAAGCAGCTGCTCTTTCCTGGAATATCTTAAAAAGATTCTAAGGAAATACTGAACAGAGAACATCATTTCCTGAATCCTTCATAGGTAAGCTATTTAGGCTAAAGGGTGCATAATTCTAGAAATGCTTAGAGTGATAAACCTTTTAAAAATACCCTCTATATTAAAGCAAAGCCACTAACTAGAATTTAAAAAATACTTTGTATTGTGATAAGGAGTAGTTATGAAAATCTTTTGTATAAACATGTTACAATTGGAAAGATAAAATACCTTAAAGGAACTTTTAAAATAGTGTTGTTGGACTGAAAGCTAACTTTCACACTTATTCTTCCACATAAAAGAATATCACAAATTTGTTTATGATAATTAAATATTACTAATATGATAATTAATGGATACATTTTAAAAAATTGCATATATTCCAAAAATTATATTGAAAGAAATATTTGTTTTGGAAAAATAATTTTGAAAAAGAAAATTAAAAGATTTTTCCAGCGTAAATTGTTTTGTTTCTGAAAGTGATATGAGTGTGTTTACTTTGAAATATTAATCTCAGAATGTTAAAAAATGGAAATTCCCTTGGCTGGTGTGGCTCAGTGGACTGAGCACCAGCCTGCGAACCAAAGTGTTGCCGGTTTGATTCCCCATCAGGGCACATGCCTGGGTTGTGGCCAGGTCCCCAGTTGGGGGTGTATGAGAAGCAACCACACACTGATTTTTCTCTCCCTCTCTTTCCCTCTGTAAAAAAAAAAAAATGGAAATCTTTTTCACTTGTGACAAATTTTATAAATAAAGAGTTATTATGGTTTTGAATCCATTAATCAAAATATTCAAATGTAATAGTTTTGATCAGTATGCAAGAAAAACAGATCACACTAAAGATAAAAATTTACTAGTAAATTTTAACAAAAACCATTTGCATAATTTATGAATGAGGTAAAAACTGAGTTTCTTTATTTAATAAGTTCACTCTCTGATGCCCCTGTTCCACTTGGACTTGAATATCATTTAAAAAACCCTTTTTTAAAAATTTTCCTAATTGTCATGAATATATGGTACAGTTTTCATTTAAGTAGGGATCCTATAGGGCATTATGCTAAGTGAAATAAGTCAGATAGAGAAAGACAAATACCATAAGATTTCACTTATATGTGGAATCTAGAACAAAATAAATGAACAAACAAAAGAGAAACAGATTCGTAGATGCAGAGAACAAACTGATGCTTGCCAGAGGGGAGGAGTTTTGTGGGGCTGGGTGAAAAAGGTGAAGGAATCAAGAAGTACAAATTGATAGGTGCAAAATAGTCGCAGCGATATATAGTGCAGCATTGAGAATATAGTCAATAATATTGTAATAACTAGGTGTGATGCCAGATGAGTATTTGAATCACCAGGGGATCACCTCATAAATTATATAATTGTTTAATCACAACATGTGCACCTGAAGCTAATATTGAATGTCAAAAAAGACAAAAATAAAAAAGTAAAAACAGGGGTCCTATACACTGATAGGTAAATCTAGAGGTTGGATAAGATTTATTATCATTATCCACGTGTAATAACTGAAGAAACAATTTCAGAGAGGATAAGAGAATTTTCCAGGGAAATAGCAATACTAGGTTATGGGCATAGATTTTGTATATATATTTAGCTGAGGCGTTTACCTACAGATACTTACCATCTATTGTAGATTGTATCCCAAATATTGTATTTTAAGACATTATATATATGACAATGTTTCACTGACAGGCTCTAGTTCCAAAACCCTATACCCTTCTATTGATAATCAGAGTATGGTTATAGCCTTGGTTATATCTGAGGTAGGCAGAACTTTATGATGGCTCCCAAGATGCTCTAGTCCTTGTTTTACTTGTCCTATATAATCCCCTAGACTGTGAATGTCATGGATTTCACTCTTGTCTCTGATTTCTAGACCCAGTTTAAAGTGATCCATATGATTAGGTCAAGCCTAAATAGACAATCTGCCCTAAGAATGGCCAGGAGCTGACTATGGTCTATAGCTCACATTAAGCAAAAAACAAACAAACATCTAAAAATACCCAAAACAAACAAACAAACACAACAATGTCAGTCCTACAACCCCAAGAACTTAATGCTGCTAACAATGAGCTTGGAAGGGGATCCTGAGCTCCAGATGAGAATGAAATCTGCTGAAGCCTTTATGAGACACTGAGCAGAAAGCTCAGTGCAATAATCAAAAGAATATGACAGTTTGAAATAAATATTTTGATAAATGCTTCTTGGAACCAACACAATAGGTTTTAACGACTTGGTGCTCTAATTCATTTCAGTTCAGGTTCACCGCTACCTCCCCCTCCCACTCTCTGCCTTAGAGAATGTCCCAGTCCCTGTGGTCTCCCAGAATTGCCCTTTAGAGATGATTAGTTTTAACTATTCTACTCTAGCACAAAGTGGGCACAAATTCTTCTCTCAATTTTCTATGGTATATTTGCTTTTAGCCTGGCACATTTACCTAAACTTTATTAAGGGAAATAGAATGATAATGACTGGTATTTAGATGACTGCTTTCCGAGACCAGCAGTTCTTACTGAAGACATCTCTCTATTTCTCAAGGATGTACCTTGACCCAAGTAGACTTCTCTTAGTTTGAGTTCTGCCAGAAGTACAGCACAAGAAAAGGATTGAAAGGCAAGTAGTTTATTTGGGGATTCCAGGAAATGCTGGTAAATGATTGGAGATAAGACGTGGAAGAAAGTAAGACAATATAGTGTGCTATCAAGCTGGTTGCCAAAGTGAGCAACTGGAGCTCACTTCTGCTGGGAAATCTAAAAGAGAGTGTAGAATACACCCTAGAGTTATGCTGATTAAGGGGGGTCACAAGCTGAGGTATTTGTCTATGAATATTTATAATCTATTGAAGACTGTTTCTTGAGACACTAATTAGCTACATAGCGTTTCTGTTTCACCCCATGTAGGTGCTGAGCATATTCTCCTGACCACAAACACACTCGAGTACACACACACACACACACACACACACACACACACACACAATCTCCTCTTGCTAGAGAATCGCTGGTTTTCCCAGTCAACAGCCTTTCCTATGTAGAGGCAAACCTTTCTTATGCAGAGGTACATACAGGGAGGGGAGTACAATACTGTCTGCTATGAGACTTCTCAGAATCTTGAGGCCCAGAGATAGCCAATAAACAAAATTTTACTGGTCCCTGTCTACCCAACAGGCACTCTCTTCAAGTGGCTCATTCCCGCTCTTAGTCTACAGTCTCATAAAGCAATAATATAGGAACATAATAAATAGTCCAGGAGAGACTGCAGTGGAGGCCTTTGTCCTTTTGCACAATAATGGAAATTCCCGTGTCTGCCTCTCCCCCCTCCACTGTCCCAAGACATCCTCTCATCCTGCCTCCTGGGCTGAGCTCAGACCACTGGTGCTGCTCTCTGGACACTAGATTGACTGTACTAATTACCAGTTTGGACACAGGCAGCTCAAATATTATCAAATGGTTTTGTCATGCTAGGCTCAGTGCTTATTTCTGTTTTTTCCCTTATACTTTAAACAAAAAACCTTTAATTTTGAAGAAATGTAATCCACATGATTCTCGTTAGTATATAAATAATCTGATGTTCTTTTTACATGAGCTCTTTGATGTTTAAAAAATGTGCCTTTGTAATCTTTTTGTTGAAAGCAGGAAGGCATTTTTCTTAAAATATAAACTCTCAGGAACAAAAAAAATGATTTGCTAGATCATTCTGAGTTCCTCCTGTTCTCATTCATGTGTCATGGATCCATCCATCCAGCCACCCACCCAACCATCCAGACTCTACTCACCACCTAAGCTATCTTAGTATTCTGCCGGGTCCTGGAAACACAAAGTAAAATAAGACAATAAGAACTGAAGGTGTTTATAGTATGGGACAGAAAAAGACAGAACAAATCATTAACTGAGATTCAAGAATGTTATAGGCACATTATTAGGTTCTAGTAGCACAAGACTAATTAAATTTGATACCTGCTCAAAATGCTTATTATCTGGAGAGGGAACAAGCATGTTAACTGTTGACCAGAATGCAAGTCAAACTGTGAAAATCCTGTAATGTCAGTAGAGGTAAAATGCTGTGGGGCACAGAAGAGGGGGACTAATTGAGCCTGGGGAAATTTGGGTGGACTTCAAAGAGGAGGCAATATTTCCTTGGTGTGAACATTCACAGGTACAAATGTTGTGGACTGGGCTAGACACTACGTGTTGTAAAGTGACGTAGGTGTGGCAGAGTGAGGCTGTTAAGCTAAGTGATGCTATTCATTATTTTGACACATGAAAATCACTGGAAAAAGTGGATTAGTGTGTTCATATTCATGACTTCCAATCTCAATTAAATGTTTAACAGCATTTGATAAAGTTGGAACTCCTCTGTTCAGTGTGTTCTTGGGTTACCTTCAGTGGCTGTTCTGAACCTATTTTCAAACACTATTTAATTGAACTGCTGATAGTCTCATAAAGTTCCCTTCCCTTCCAGTTCCTCTATAAAACAGAGGCCATTAGGTGTCTGTTCTTCCTATGGCAATTCACTCCCTCCCAGTCTTTCTTAGAGGAAGAGATGCTTCTCTTGTTCAAACTAAGTCTCCTCTCACTCCCTCCACTCTTAATCCCGTTTCCTCAGCCTCCTCAAAGTATGTGCTCCATCAAGGACTTTTCTGTTCCTCTTTTCAACCTCAGCTCTTCTAATGCTCATTTTCTTTAGCCTGCAGATACATTCACACACTTATTTTCCTACAAATCATCCTATCCTGTCCCTGTCCCTCTAGTATCCTATCTCCTTCCAATCTCAGCCATAACCAAAGCTCCTCAAACTTTCATGTTCATAAGAGTCACTCAAGGATCTTGTTATAACGAAGGAAGATTCCAATTTGATAGGCTGGAGTGGGGCCCGAGATTCTCCATTTCTAACCAGAGAAGTCATTCTCAATAACAAGTGTCTAATTCTCCGCATGTATTTACTTCTCATTCATTCAGAACCCTCTTTTCATCTGGCTTCTAACCCGTACACCTCTAATGCTGCCTCATAAAAATCACCAATTTGCCCTCGAATGAATGCCAAAGCCAATGGACACTTGGCAATCTCAGTGCCTACCCCCCTCTGTGGTGAGTCACTCATCCGATTCTCAGTGCAAACTTCTATGAAGCATCCTGGTTTTCCTCCTGTCTATCTAGCCATAGTTTCTCAGCTCCTCTTTGAATTTCCTAATTTACCTTCTCCTCATACTTTTTATGCGTAATCAAGTTCTCCTAAGTTCTATTTCACTCCATACTCTCTTGAAATAATCTCGTCCAGTAATTTTCATTTCTGCCTAGGAACTGTAATGCCCTGCATCTTCCATGTTGGTCCTGCTGGAGCTCAGACTCATACATCCAATTGCCAAACTTTAATCACTAGCATCTCAAGCTCCACATGTAACACCTAACTATTCTCTAAACTTGTGCTCCCTACTTTGGACATCTGCACCACCTTCTAGCCAATTAACCAAGACATAAACATGGAATGACCTTGATATCATCACCACGTTCCACCCAAATCTTAACTTCTTTTGACTCTTTCTCCTTAATGTCTCTCAAAATCCAACTTCTCCATCCCATTGCTACTGTCACTGCTGCAGAGATCAGACCCTCATCCTAACAGGCTTGCTAAAAGCATCCTCACTGGTGCAATCATCTCCAGTCTCACCCCCTTCAATGCATGCTGATGGCAGCAAGTATGGTCTTTTCCAAGTGTGCAAAACCCTGCGTGTCTCCCTCTAACAAGAAAACAAAGCCTAAGCTTAGGAATGTGACTTAGAGTCCTGCACTGTCTGGCCGTATCTCCAGCCTCATCTCCTGCTGCCCCTCCGACAAAAATTTTTACAGTCCATTCATAGTCAGTGACTTGGAGGCCCACGACTCCATGGCTTCTGACATCTTTATGCCTTTGCAGCTCCTCCTCTGTCTTCCTATAAACTAGCCATAAACTTTCAAAGTGAAGCTGAGATGCCATCTTCTGCGAAATGGATGATGTAAATTGAGGGAGGCCGACAGGTTTCTTTTAAATTTAAAAATATGTATATATAAGATTTACTATTGAATATTACTCATTTTCCTACACACCTTATTATCATACACAATTACACACAACACCGCCTTCAGCAACTTGATCACTCTTGTCTCACTATTCTCATTGCAGCTTAAACATACTTATATTAATGCTAGTAATTTAAAACTTTCTACTGTTCATTGATATCTATTTGCTTGTTTTCTCACTAATTGTGAATTGCTTATGCCTTAATCATTTGTATCCTTAGTACCTTCCTAATACTTCATCTAGATGCTAGTAATTGTTCAATATATTTGTTAAATGCAATTTACACATTAAATTAAAGCTCTAAGGTAATTTTCTAAAGGGAAAGCTTATATAACTAAAATCCAGCACCTCATTATGACTATGATGGTTGTACCTTTCTCCTAATGGAAATATTCAAATTAGCTTGGAGCCTTAGTGATTTTCTTCTCTAACCTTTTACACCATTGTTTTGGTGTTTAGACATTGTATTAAAGTGCACACAAATGAATATCTTCTGCTTATAATATTTTATTGTGAGTCCATTTTTAACTTAGAATTGTTTAGTACTTTTTTCTAGTTGATTCTGGTTCCTTATAGCATATCTAGGGAAAAGATGCATTTAAAAATATTGATTTCTATATGAGAAACTTAGGTAGCGTAGTCAATATTCTGTTGGCTTAACTAGCAGATAGTGGTGCTCTTAACTCCCACCATCATGACATGCACATGGACCCCCCCGAGGGCCAAGCTAGAGCTGATGGATGAGCAGGAGGCAGATTGGTCTTATGAGAGGATGAAGTAGGAGCTTGCCTGTAAAGGATGACATTGGTGTCATTCTACTCTCCACCAAAACAAAAGCAAATAAAATATCTTTTCACATTTTGATGAGAGTTAATATGTCTGATTTTGAGATTCTTCTTCCTTGGTTAAAAGGCAAAGCCCTGGGAGTTAGTAAACCTTAACCAATATTTGTCATTTGGGACAAGTTTATTGCTTTCTTTCTTGAAAGAGTACAAGAGATATAATACTTTCTTTAATGCCAGTAGTTCCTAGGAATCCTTTTATTGTGTTCACTATCATAACCTCAATGGCTGATATAAAGTAAGTAATCAATAACGTAATGATCAAAGGAATACATGAGAAAATATTGACCTTGAGTTAGAAGAAACAACTTTTATTAAAAGTGCTGAATCAACTTAAAAAAAGGTTTCAGTTGAACCTTAAGTACTAAAGCTAAAAATAATCTACCCAAATATATATATCTAAAATAAAAATCTTTTTCTTATATTAAAATAATAACAACAATAATTATGTAATAAAATGAGCACTATTTAATAGTATGTTTTATACATTGATATTATTTTTAAATTAAAAGAGGAGTTAGACCTCCCTTGCTCTAATATGTATGTTCCAGCAAAGGTGGTAAGAAGTGGATTTCTGCGGTGACTCAAGTTATAAATTTGGGCATCTTTTTTTCTGGGAGAGAATGGGCTAATTTTAAAGTGTTAAAATAAGTGCTTTAAGATAGTGGCCAACTCTATGAATATTGGACTTTTTATAGAGATAAGGGATTTCTTAATCTTTCAGAGTAATTAAATTCCATTCAACAAACAGGAAAGGTTACTAGGTGCTGTGGGGTATTAAAAGATTAATAAGAAACAGCCTCTGACAGAACAGTGGGGGATATAAGACAAAGCTCAAACAAAATATGCGAAGAACTGTAAAGAGTATGAGTGGAGGGAGGGAGACAACTTATAGTGGGTGTCAGAACAAATTGCATGAAGCAGCTAATGTTTTGAAGCCCCATAGAGAACTGTTGAAATTTTTGCCATTCTGAAGAAGATGAACAAACATCATTTTAGGGAGTGGTTCTGAAACCTTAGGCTGCATAAGATTCTCACATGTGTGTGTGTGTGCGGGGGTTATTCTCTATCAGTTAGCTATTGTTATAATAATGATGTTTAACAAAACACCCCAACAATACAGTGGCTTAAAACAACCACCCCTTATTGTTTCTCATGATTATGTGTGTTAGCTGGGCAGTTCTTCCGAGCTAAGCTGGGCTCAGTCGATCTTAGCTGTGATCACTCACGTGTCTGGGGTCACCTGGTGTGTTGGTGGGGGCCAGCTGAACTGGGGTGGATTCAGCTGGTAAACCGTTTTGCTTCCTGTGGTCTCTACTCCTCTATTAGGCTACTCTGGGCTTTCTCTCCTGGCACGTCTCCTAGGGTGGAGCTGAATGACTCTTGAGACCTAGGCTCAGAAGTGACATACGGGTACATCAGCATTGTTTTGGCAAGAGCAAGTCTCAAGCCAGCCACTCGGGGGATTGAGAAATAGACTCTACCTCTTTATGGGATGCCCTGCAAAGTAACGTTGTAAAGGGGTGCACAGAGAAAAGAGAAGGACTGGTCATTTTTAGTAACCAGTCTAGCATAGAAGCTTCTTCATTTTGATTGGAATACCAGTAGGTGGAAGGGAGCTATCTGGTACTGCAGGCTGTGGTTAACCGGACATGTTTATCTCAAATGTAGGCAGCAGTGAGGAACCACTGAAGAGTTTTCAGCAAGGAAGAAACATCTTCAGAAGTCTGGCATTAAGAATAAGGTTGTGTGGACATGTGGTGAATAGGAGCAGAGAGTAGCAGGGGGAAGAGTATCTTTGCCATTCACGAAGGTGGAAGTTAATGAGTGTTCAAATCAACGTGGTGGTAGTGGGAGCAGAATCAAACAGTAAGGCAGGCAACTTCCTTGTAAGGGCTGAACTGGTAAGACCGCTGATACACAGGAGGCACGAGGGGCGAGTAGCATCTCCTTTCTGCTCTTTCTGTTATACCAAACTCAGATATTCAACACACATCCTAGTATTCTACGTGCAGAGTTCCCAGATTTTATTGTCAATTGCTATAGGACAACACAGAATTTACCAATTGGCAGGACAGAGTAATCCTACAATAGAGATGTGGGACTCAGACCCCCTGCTTGATTGACTGTTCTAATGAAGCTAAGCTTTCTTAGCACATCTCAGACTTGAAGTTTTTCAAAGATTGAGGCTTTAGTTCATTTAGTAGTTTTTTTCCTGTGATCCCATTCTTCCATAAGTCTCTAATTCTAAAACATATATTTAAAATGATATAAGGTTGTACAAATACATTATTTTCAATTTTATTTAAATCAAATAAACCTGTGACAGGTGTGAAGAAATCTGCAAAGAAACCACATGAGTTTTATTGAAATAAAAATTTAAAGACAAAATCCTCGTAGTTAATTATCTTATCCTGAAATAATTAAATGCAAAGGATATACATATTAAATGGCCAAAACATGTAGGCATTATACAATGCACATAATAAACATTTTATACTGCTTTATTATAAATAATTGGAAACAATATTTCATTTTTCAAACCCAGATAACAAAACAGTAAATATCATGCTTTATTTTTTGTATTATTTCATTTTAACTTTGTAATATGAATTGGGAATAGTATTTCTTATCAAAGACTGGTTTAAAAATCTGTATAAATACAAAAGAATTAAAAACTCGCTTTCATTTTTTTAAAAGAGAACAAGAAGGCTTTTAGAGGGAGAGGCTAGACAGTCCTAGGAAGGAGTCACCAACAATAGAAAAACTGTATAGTACCTGCATATATCAGGCGGAAGGCAAAACAAGGTTGGATACAGATGTATAAAGACTTGATAGTAAATTTTAAAAAAATACTTTCTTAAAAATGCTACTAGCTCTATCCTTTCAGGTAGAGGAGAGCCATAAAGGCATGGTAGATCAAGTCACCGAGTTTGAAATTGGTGTTGCTGCCTTGAAAACAACTTTTATTTTTCTAAAAGGATACCCAACACGTATTATAATTTTCTTATCTCACGTTTTGATAAAACCTGTTCACGATTGTAAACTTGAACACTTAGAAACAGTAGTAACTTCAAACTGCAACAAAAGTATATGCCCCCATACTCACTTAAAATAGATGATCTCAGAGGCATATTTTCATTAAGAGATTTATAGCAACTAGCAGTCAGAATTTTCTTATTCAATAGGTGACTATGATTATTTTGTATGTTTTCCTTATGGATAATATAGAGTTTTTCCACTTTTCATCACTAATACTAAGTTATAAAAAGTCAAAAACTGCTTAAGAAAATAGAGCCTGAGGGAGAAAAAATTGAAAAAATAATGTATTTCTTAAACTAGTATAGTAGATTTCTTTGAAAACTTGTGTTTATTTGCATGAATTAAGGACAATGTTGTCTATTCCAGATTAAACAGCTATTAGGTTAATCGTGGATAGAAACACACTATATACAATATAATTCTTTTATTTTTCATAGACTTCAAAGTGTATCTTTTATAGAAATTGGAACAGGGTAAATCTGGAAAACATGTTTGTTCAGTTAGCAAAAATTAAATTAGCATGAAATAACAGGGTGAAGAATTGAAAATCATTATTTTAAAAATAATGAAGTTACATTTATGTGTACATATGCAAGAAAATACTGTAAAATAAACTGTTCCAGTTTACTTGGTTTTACTTCAATTTGATACTCTAAAAAACTGCTTTCATGTATAATATCATGGGAAATATTAAATGCATGTATATTATTTTAAGAGCTTGATGATATATTTCACATTCTTTAAACTTTCCTCAGGCCATAAATATACTTATATATCAGTCCGTCAGTTTTTAAGGTAAATGAAAACTGTAGCACGAGGGGATAGTTTTTCACCTTATAGGTCCGGATTTGATCACGTCCATTCATTCTGAGAACAGTATCAAAAAACCCGAAGAGTAATGGAGCATGTTCCGACATCACACTGTTATTCTTCATGCACTGCAATTTGTTACGGTTTCACACAATGGAATTTACATTTGAAGACGGGTTAACTAAAATCAACTGCTAAGTATGATTTAGGAATTAGGCATCTGAAATCCGTCAACAGTTTACCAACTCCGAGAGCAATCATAATGCTGTTCTTCCTGAACTTTTATTAAAATTGTGCAATAGTATAAACTCAATGTTAGCAGGTTTGCATAGAAATAACACCATTTCACTGGTGTGATGCATCTTTTCCAAAGGATTATGGCAGGCCTATCTGTATTCTTCATGTACATTCTTTTTGTTGTTCATTTTTCTTCTTCAGTTTTACATGAAATAAACTATATTTGTCATCTGGCTATCACAGGTCCCAAATAAGCTCCGGCAGTAGTTTGAAACGCAGTGAGCTGAGCAGTTTCTTCCCTTTTTAAAGCATCCTCTATAATTCAGCCATATGAACACCGTCACCCCAAGCAGATTTTGTGAACTCAAAAGACTCCAGATCCACAGTCAAGGACCTTGGTGATTTCATATCATGGCCACTTGTTGCTGGAAGGGGGACAGGTTGCTTTGCTTCAGAAGTTTTCAAGCAGTTTTTCATCTGATAGCATCTCCAGATTTCCTTGTTGTTTTTATAACTGCTTCTGACATTGTGCCTTCAAAAATCCAAAGGCCGAATCATCATCGTGGCAGAATGTAAGGAGTAACTGGGCCCTTTGAAGTAATGCCACTTTATCCCATTCAGTTTTCCCAGGTTCTGTCCCGCCGTGTAGAACATTCCATTTAGATTGGATGGGCCACAAGCATCAAACCACCAGCCTGAAGAATTAGTTAATAATGAAAGAAAGAAGAAACAATTACAAAGAAATTGAACATTCGGAAAACAATGGCATTAACTGAGGGGATCATTTGCAACATTCAGCAAATATCTGCTCTGTAGGAGAAGCGTTTTAAACAACATCTGATGTAGGCAGTATAGGACCAGTCAGAGGGAGGAGTGCTCTCCTGGACATCGAGTTCCGGTGTCACTCCACTGGGACACATTCCCCACCGGGATGATGGGAAGCTTCTCGGCTTCAAGAAATGATCTCAGTCAGGGAAAGTAAAATGCAGATACCCTTAAGAGGCATTCTACCTTCAGCCTATTACTGGGAATACAACAATGAATTAGTGAAGAAATTCAGACATTTAGGCCACTGACATCTGAATAGAGAGAAAGGGATGTTTCCCATCTACTTCATAATTTTGCCAGGAACTGGCCCTCAGCTGATTCTGAAATTAATTGGATGCTGGGCAATGCATATGGTGCTCAAGCTAAATTAAAATTTCTATGCCCTCTCTGAATTTAATAGCAATATGGGAAGTGCTTATCAACAGTGGCCGTGTACTCCTACGCAGCAGTGATTTTACGAGATTGTTGAAGTTCTTTCAAAACTTAGTAAAAAGAAAAACAAACAACTTGATCAGTGACACGGGGATCCTATGCTTGCATAGCTCTCTATAAGGAGAACTCAGTACTTTATTTTTCTAATGAATTAAGTTCTCAGATTTTTAGATAAAACATAGTTCTTTTCTTTCCCTCCTGAAGTAACACTGCTGAAATCTTCAGGGAGAAACTGATGCCAGAGACATTCTGGCATATTTTTACTTGGATACAGTTGACCTCCCTTTGATTGTAGAGTTGTACCTAAGGGACTAATAGCTGAAGGAGGAGAAAGCTGCACAGCTGACGTTCAACTGTAACATGAGCATCATCTTGCAGAAACCTTAAAAAAAGTTAAATGGAGAAAAGCTAGTTCTCATTTTTCAATTTGAGAAGATGAATACAGCTGGGTTGTGTTTACAGAGTCATATTAGAGACATAACAAGCTGTATTAATTACCCATTCATACTGGGAAACAGGAAGGTATGCCGATGACTTTGGAAAGACGCCGTACTCAAGGTTGTTTCACCAACTGAACACAAACAACACAGATGCCAGTGCAGTGAAAACACAAGGGATCAGGAGGTGCTTTGGCAAAGAAGGAGGAACTGTAAGATTCTACCTTTTTTCCTTAAGATTAATTCCTTTAAAATTTTTTGGTAAGTACAACTAGGAAAAATATGCTATTTATATTACAAAAGACATTCTAATAATAGAGAATTCATTTACTCTGAAGACTCTCAAAGGAGAAAATGAAGCCCAACTTGATTGCTGCAGAGTTTTCCCTTTCTCCTCCTTTCCTCTGACCCTCACCAGCCGCTCTCCCCTCACATGAGTGAGCCTTTTATAGTCGCCCACATATGCACCATGGCCTCGGAAGTTACTCTATTGTTGAAAACTGCTAAAAATCATGGAACGATCCTCCAAGTTACATTGGAGGACTTAGGGTAAAAGTGTGGCTTTGTTTAATTCACAGAACATTATAAGAATTCTGGAGGATTGCGGGAAGGCAGGGGTCTGTTTCAGCAGCAGCTTGGCAATAAGGCGCACAGGCCAAAGGATACGTTCACTGGGAAATTCTGGATGAGCTTCATGAAATGACAAGGAACTGTAGGGGACGTGAGTGAATCAGACTCACTGACCTTTCGGATCTTTTCTAATGAGTAAAGCAGGGCAGCAGGGAGAATGGCATCGCAGAGACGTTGAAAGGAGACTTATGGCTGGGTCAGAGCCAACAAGAGAAATAAAGCCTGAAGCTGAGAAGGCCTGGAGACGAAACCACAGAGTCTATTGTTCATTAACCTAAGAAAAGCGGAAAGGCGTGGTCTGTATTCAGGCCCTCGCTGTGTACTTGGGTTCCTTAGCAGGCACCTAACAGAGCGCTTAGCCCGCGACGGACGAGTGACTGCAGGCCTGTTGACCGGTTGACTGTTTCTTCCTGTGAAGTCTCTGGGGTCTGAAGTAGCCTAGCTCACAAATAGGTTACATTTGATAAATGATTCATGCTTATTATATTTTTTCATTATTTCTTCATTCAATAAGTAATTATTGTTGCATTGTCACACAGTATTCAGTAAGATAAACGTAGTCCCTGCCCTCATGGAACTTACTTCTAATGTGAAAAACAACCAAAAAGCAAGCAAATCCATAAGTCCAAATCATGAACAACAAAAAAAAAAAAAAAAGGGAAAGGAAAGCATTAGAGAGCTATAGAGAAGACTGGCAGGAGATCTACTTGACTGTGCACAGTCACGGAAGAATTTGCTATTTAATGAGACCTGAGGGGTGAGAGTGAGGCAGCCCCACGAAGGCAGAAGAGACTCTCCCCTGCACAGCACTGCATGTGCCAACGCCACGAAGAAGAAAGCGAGCTTGGAGTGCTCAGGGACTAAGAGAACACCCGTGTCGCTGTTAGAGTGAGCAAGGCGGAGACTGGGAGGAATAAAGGTGAGACGTAGGCAGGCTTGGTAGGAAGCTGCATGATGTTCATGAAAAAATTATAGTTGATTCAGTCTCCTTGTCCAACATCAGGTGGACAAGTAAAACATTTCTAGGATTGGGAATCAACATTTAACCAGGGGAACTCGATCTGTCCGGTTAAATGTTTAATAGGTAGAGGCCTCATTCTGTAACTACACTCCGCCAAAGCCACCCTGAGCACATGTGGCAGCATGACAGAGGGGAGAAAAATAAATCTAGGATCAATTAAACAAATATTAACCAATGGGCAGACATGCAGGTCAGAGTTAAGTAAAACAAAATTCCTGACATTAAGGAGGGCACAGTTTTATGTAGGCAACAAACAAAGAGACAACAAACCATTAAAAAATGAAATCATAACCATTAAACAGATTTTTAAAAATCTCATAAACAGAGGCAGAAAGACCTATTTGGGGATCCATAAGGTCCACTCATTTACCAGCTGAGCTGGGCCCTAAGGATGGGTGTCTCTGGACAGAAAGTAATTCTGAAGACAGTATGTACATGGTCTGGGAGAGCAGGAGGGAGTATCTGCCAACAGCCGGGGTTGGCCAGAGTGTCAGTGGGTGAGGGGGCAGAGAGTAAAGGCCAGCAAAATAAACAGGAGTGACAGAAACAAAGATTTTTATTATATTAAAAATTTTTTTCTTGTGGACAATAGGGAGTCTGTGAGCAGCAGACCAGAACTGAAAAGACCCTCACTTTGATGCTGACTCCATCAACTAATAACCAAGAGATTTAGGCAATCATGTAAATAACATTTGATATTTTTGAACAGTTAGTATGTGTCGGACACTCTGCTAAAACATGTATCTGTACTTCCTCATTTTATTCCCCAAGCAGCCTTATGAAGTGTGGTGAGTACCACAGTAAAGACACTGATGCTCAGATAGTTTAAGGAACTTCTCCAAGGACACACAACCACTTAGCTCTTCTACGTAAGATGTGGTTCCTTAATGGCTGATCAACAATTGTCCCAGCACAGTGCTTTGTGAAGTTATCTAGGAAGTAGGGCAGAAGGTTTAGAGCAGGAACAAAAAGCATCAGATCTGTGGGCACCGTAATGATTTAATAATGAAGACCAGGTTGTCAGTGCCAACATAGTTCCTTATTTGTTGGTAGGGATTATTAGAGAAATATGAAAATAATTTAGACTCAAAGAGTTTAGTAGCACAATGTTTACATTGTAAAGACATGGCATCTAAGTACCCAATATGGGTTTTGTTTTCAAATATTTGTTTGATTTCATGAGGAAATCAGACAGCTTAAGGTGTTCACTTATCACTTTCTCTTAAGACCAGTGGGCCACGCACACTATGAGCTATCAGAGAGCAACTGATGATAATAGATGATGGATTAAGATGACAGAAACCAAAATGAAAAGGCATTATTTCTCATGACAATTTCAGTTGTAGTGTCCTTTATAAAATACCCTGAATGTCCAGGTATCAAAAGTAGTTATTTCTGTATAAGCAGGTATTGTGTTTTTTCAGGCACATGCATGGATGGACCTGGAGAACATTATGCTAAGTGAAATAAGTCAGTCAGTGACAGACCATATATAAAGACCATACAATTCTCACTCATATGTGGATCTAATGAACAAACTGAACTCACAAGCAAAATAGAGACAGACTCATAGATGGAGAGCAGGATGACAGCTAGGGTGCTGGGAGAGGTGCTGGGTACAGGGATCGAGCAAAAAGGAAAAAGGACTCATGGACACAGACAAGAGTGTGATGATTGCTTGGGAGAGGGGGTATAAAGGGACTAAATGATAATGGAAAAAATACAATAAATTTTTTAAAAATTCTTTGTATCAAATATTTTACTTTGCCAACTTTCTACCTGTCTCTGAAAAAATTAAGCATGATCAGGCCCTTTAAACAAATCCTTAAAAGACACGGTTTTAAAGCGCGTTTACAGAAAACAGGCAGAAAGCACGGCAGACTCCTGGTTCCTCAGGGGCCCGTCTGGGCATGTCCGATAATCACGTGTAAGTTCGCACGGAGCGAAGGTGTTCTCTATGCACACAGGGTATGCCTGGGTTCGCGTTCCTCTCGGGCACGATAACAAACGGCTGAATCATATATCCTCTACAGTCCTGGGGAAATGTTCACTGTGTACTTTGTTCTTTGTGTAACTGGGAATAACTAATAAGCAACATCCTAAACAAGTTAATTTGGGAAAGGCACTTTAAGCTCGAAAGAACTCAGCGATGTAAGCAAAGGACGGAGGAAAACAGCAGCTTCCATCTGCTGTCGGGACAACTGATAAAATGTCTCAAATGCTTTAAAATTGGCAACTGCCGCTGAGATGTCCTTTGCCAAGCATTTTTCCTCATAACCTGTAACCTCATGTATATTTTAATAAGAAATCTGAGATGCGTGTTTCTAATTCATTTACACTTAACTCATTAAAATTTAGCTTTGTAATAACTATCCTGGGCTTCTCAGGCCTTTAAAAATCGTTCAAGTCTTTAATCTTTGAAGCAGAAAGTTCTAATTTTATCACCAATAAGTGAAACTTTGCCCAGAAAATAGGAATTTGATTCTAAACTTTGTAACTCAGGAAGTTCAAATTTATTTGAAAGTCAGGAAACCTAACTCTCAAATTCTGATCTAAACAAAATGTCTCTCAACACTTCTTTTCTAAGGTAAAAAGTATAGCAAAATAAAAAGATCTATCTGTTTTTATAGATTTCATTCATTTATTTTCAATGCATGTGTTCTCAT
>CM052544.1:104273289-104563417 GCA_028533065.1 Trachops cirrhosus
GCTATTGTCAATACAGGGTTTGCAGTTGATGCATTTAATTTTGCTACTTCTAAAGGTTCTTGTAAAAGAAATAAATCATCTAGAGAGAAAATGGATTATATATAATTTATAGGGTAATCAGTATTTTATAGTGTTATTTTTATGATTTAAAAATTTTTACTAAAAATATAACAAAATACTACATTGAAAAAAATATGTACGTCCTTATGTTCATTGAAGCATTATTTACAATCGCCAAGATACGGAAGCAGCCAAGTGCCCATCAACAGACAGGTGGATAAGAAAGTCATGCTGTATATACACAATGGAATGTTACTTGGCTATAAAAAAGAATAAAATCTTACCATTTGTGACAGCATAAATAGACCTAGTAGGTCTTACACTGAGTGAAATAAGCCAGACAAAGACAAATATTGTATGATTTCTTTTATATGTGGAATTTAAGAATAAAATGAAGAAATTAACAAAGTAGAAAGAGAACAATAGCTCTTGAGAACAGACTGATGGATGCCAGAGGTCAGAGGAGCTGGGGGTCTGGGTGAAAAAGGTGACAAGATTAAGAAGTACTAATTGATAGTTGCAAAACATTCATGGGGATGTACAGTACAGCATTAGGAATATAGTCAATAATATTGTGATAACTATGTATGGCTTTAGATGGGTACTTGAAATATCGGAGGGGGGACACTTTGCAAAGTATAGAATTATCTAACCACTATACAGTACACCTTAAACTGATACAAAAGAATGTTGAATGTAAACTGTAATTGAAAAATTAGAAGTATATATAATGAACTAAATATTGAACTTTCTGTTGAGCTCTCAGTTATTCACCCATGGTGCATTAAAAATCAAGCTATTAGAACTGCAGGCAGAGTACCTAGTCCCTGTAACCCACAAATTACTTATCAGTGCCAGTAACATGATATCTTTTCCCAGGATCAGTTGGCCCATGGAGTAAGGTATGTGGTGTGTCTATCTTATTAACATTTTATTTCATTTGCTTGGCATCACACAGTATAAAAATTCTTGCACATCCTGTGCAAGTAAAAAAAAAAAAGAAAAGAAAAGAAACTGAAGAGCTAGCAGTTGAATACATCAGGGAAATGAATCTCATCCAAGCAACAACCCAAGAAACTAAAGGACAGAGCGCTTCATTAAACATCTTACATGGAAACTATAATAATATGCTGCCATTCTACACCATAAACATCTGGGGACAGAAATGTTGTCTTCTTGGTCTCTGAATTTCTGGCATCTAGATCAAAATCAGCTGTGTTTGTTGAAATGCCTTTGTTGATATGTCTTTCACATATTTATTAGAAAGTGCTTCCTCTCCAGACATGTGCCAAATGTGGCAGAGAGACCTCTGCCCTCCTAGGGAATAGGCAATTACAACCCAGTGTGGCACGCAAGGACTCTGATAGAGATGGGCGCAGAGCCCAGGGAGAGCACTTGGAGGGAGCTCCTTATCCCATCTGAAAAGTGGAGCTCTACAGCCTGAGTTAAGACTTAAAGGATAAAGAAAATCAAGTCAGGCAAAGAAGTTAAAACTCCTAAAGGAAGGAGGTTGAATTCTGTGGGGTTTTGTTTCACATACAATGTCTTGTACATTGTTGTTGCTCATATTTAATGAATAGGGTAATCAAAACATTGAGAGAAAAAAATGACAGCAATGTGATAGTAGACCATTTTAGACAGGCTGTCTTCAGAGGCTATCACTAGCTGCCAGTCCAGTCTTCCAGCTACTATACTATTGCTACTTGTCTGGCTATCCTTTGCTCTTAACATCATGCTTTTTCATTCCCCCCTTATACTTATATTTAAGGTACTGCTTAAGGCTATGCTTAAGATGTGTGTGTGTGTGTGTGTGTGTGTGTGTGTGTGTGTGTGTGTATTTCTATCTTGATCAGTCCAGAATGCTGTAAAAAATAACTTTCCTAATAAGACATGCTGGGTCTCACTTATAAGCCTTCACATAGGCTATTTCCAATTCCAGTTCCAACTCTGAACCATTTCTCCAGCTAATTCCATTTGTCACTTTTATGTCAGCTTAGGTCACCCCTTGGGGGTCCTCCTATCTTCTTCAAATTCGTTAGATTCTGCATATTCATTAGTAAGCTTACTATATTCACTGCATTGTAATTACTTGTCTCCCTGTGCACTACTCTCCACCTCTAACCCTATCCACCACACGTGTGCATGCACAAACACACACATACATGACTGTACTGAAATCTTTGTGGACATTTTATTTCAGGATAGCACGTAACAAAAAATGACAAATAATTCATTCACTGAAGATACAGCCTTCCTCTTTGCATTGGTGAAGGGCACTAGGAAGACCCAGAGCAGGGGATCACATGGCATCTCCCTAGACTATTTCCTGGAGGCTAGCTGGTTTTAGCACCCTTGGCCAACCAGTAAGTATCTAGGACAGCACTTGCTCGAGTCCCACCCAGCATTAATCATTCTGGAGCAGGAATCCTCTGGGAATCCTTAGACCTAACTGCACTGGGGCATTTGTTTTTGTCAGCTTGGAAAAATACAAGACTCTAGAGACGGACATTAATCTGCATTAAAGTCAAGAGATTTTTCTGACCCTGAGAAGACCTGAAAAAAGTACAAAGTGACTTTGTATGACCATGCCTTTTTCCTTTTGAACGTATCTCAGTCAAGGAGTATAAAATATAATGTTGTTGACTAAAACAATTCCTTCTTTGTTTTAGGAAGTAACCACAATAAAAATTATAGTCTAAAAAATAATATACCTCCCAAGTTGGAGAAATAATTTGAAAATACAAATAAAACTGCTTAAAATATTGAGTTTTATATCTGAGCTAATAATTCAAGAGTATAGAGACTGCCAGGAGATTCCCTATATATTTTTTTCTACCTTGATTAGTCCAAGAATGCTGGAAAAAAATAACTTTTCCTCTTAGCATTTCAACACATCTGCTACTGGGTCCAGCCAGGACCATGTAACCCAGAGGATTAGACAAATAAAAAACATTTCACTGAAAAGAGCGAAACAAGTTTTGCAATACCTATAAAAATGCACAGTTTAAATTTACATGTGGGCTCAAGAGAATTCTTTTCAATCTGCACTAATCTGTTTTGTCCTTAAAATACGTACACAACATGGGAGTACTTTAATAATTTTTTTTAAGAAAGGGATTTTGGAATTGTAAAAAATTGGGAAAACTTTATCCTTACTTTCTCATTTTACTTCTGAAGACTTGAGACTTGGAAAAGTGAAATAACTTGTCTGAAGCCATTCAGAAAAGTATCTACAGATCCAGTCTAGAGTTTGTGTCTCTTGATTAATAATATAATGCTTTACTCACTAAATCAAACTTCCCAATAAAGATCTTGGCCCCAATAAACTTTGTACAAGAAAATATTTAATGGCAAAATTATTTTCAAGGCTTTCTTTTTTTTCTGCAATTTTGTCTCAAACATTCTATTAATCTCTCCATGTGGAATCTCTTCCAGATCAAGGCTTTAACACAGCTATACATGAAAAATATTTCAAAATTTTGCATTATAAATATTATAGTAAGATTATAATTATAATATAAGATGCTCATTACAATGGTTAAACATCATTCAGATTTTACTAATAAAAAGGAGGGGTTATCTTTAAGCTTCTCATTATATTATATGTGATAAAGAACTTACTAATCATGTTAATACTATAAAGACATAAACAATTTAACTTTAGGGAAAAAACTGTAACCAAGATCTAAAAAAATTAACAAAATCACTTTAATGAAATACATTCACTAAAAGTGTGCCTTTCTACTGAGGCTAGAATTTTTAAATTTTTATTTATTGATTAATTTTAGAGAAAGAGAGGCAGAGGGAGGGAGGGAGGGAATGGAGGGGACAGAGATAAACATCGATTTGTTGTCCACTTATTCATGCATTCATTGGTTGCTTCTTGTATGTGCTCTGACCTGAGATTGAACCTGCAACCTTGGTGTATTGGGATGCTCCAACTAACTGAGCTACCTGGTCAGGGTCAAGGCGAGAAATTTTTAATATACTTTTCTTTTTCTTTTTATACCTGAAAGCAGTACAACTAAATTGATTTCCAATTGGAAAATCTTTACTTTTTTAGTTATAGTAACATGATACATTGGTTTTTAAACAATGTTCTGCAAATATCCAAGGCACGAGAAAGGGGAAGGACAAAGGGATATTTTATTAATAATTAGGCTCTGTAGCCACTTCAACCAAAGTAGATCAGCTTTATGCTTTATGTGATTTATACATTATGATATTTTGTAACAATTTTCTTTAAGAGAATATATATTCCATTGCAAAAACAAAAGCAAAACTTTAACAAGTGAATGAAACTTAACCTAACCAATAGTGGAAAACATGGACTTTCATGCCTTTGGATTTGGAAGAACAGAAAGTATAAATCAGTTATATAGCCTTGTGGTAAAAAAAAAAATCTAATTTGAATCTCATCACAAATAAATAATTGGATAAATCCAGAAAGAAACATTTCTGAGGAAAACTAACCTGGTTTCCTCAAAAATATTAATGGCAGGTGTGTAGCAGACTACTCTAGATTCAATGTGACTAAAGAGACCACAGATACAATGAGGGTATCTAGACTGGGTCCTGAATTCATACATGTAAATACATCGGTAAAATTTATTTTGGGAACCATGTGGGAGTGGATTTATATAGATATACAAAGTCTGTCCAGAAAAAAATACAATCATTGTTAATATAACAAGAACTGTTTGTGTGATATGGATGTAACATGGCAGCCACGGAGAGTGGACTGGAATGTGCATCTGTGAACAATGATGACTTCACTGTACTAGTCAGTGGGGGTGGCAGATGCTGTTCAGTGAGCATGTGAGCAGTAGAATGTATACTGTGTGGCCATCACATTAAAAATAACTGAGTGAGTAGAGCAATGAATCTGCACCAAGCAATTTTGCTTTAAGCTTAAACATTCCTCCACGGAAACTATTCAGATGATTCAGAAGGCTGCAGCTATGGGAATTCGGTGATTGGCAGCTTCATTATGACAACACATCCACTCACACATTGCATCTCATGCAGTTTTTGGTGAACCATGAAATCACCCAGGTGACTCAACCCCACTACAGCCCAGATTTGGTGCCCTGTACCTTCTGGTGGCCTTTCCCAAAACTAAAATCACCTTTGAAAGGGAAGAGATCTCAGGCTGTCAATGAGATTCAGAAAAATATGACAGGGCAGTTGATGGTGACTAGGAGAACTGTATGAGGTCCCAACATGCCAACTTTGCAGGGGACTGCAGCATCATTGTCCTATGTACAGTGTTTCTTGTATCTTGTATCTTTTTCAATAAATGCTTCTACTTTTCATATTACATGTCTAGATGTCTTCTGGACAGACCTCATATAATTAAAAATTTATATTGAATCAATTATAAATTTTTGGGTTAATAAAAAATACATTACAAATGACTAAATATCTTTCATAGTGGCATGGAATATCAGTTTGTTCAAACAAAATGTGTTTGCATACTCTTTCTGAGTGGTAGAGATAATAGGAGACAGCCTATTTTTTGCACTTAAAGATTAAAAAAAACTGAGGTACAAAAGTAATAGGTGATTTGCTTAGGGTATACAGCTAGACTGTGCTATTGTCCCCTTGGTTAACCTGGGAACTACATTTCTCAGAATCTACTCCTTTGGATTGCTCCAAGTTGGAGTTGGCCAAAATAGGACTTGTGAGATTCTGATGGTAGAAGTGAGGCAGCAGCTGGACCCTTAGACCTTCATCAGATATGGGGATGCTCAAGGGCAGAGGTGCCCAGCAGTTCCCAGCTGTCCCCCTCTTCCACCCTCCTTCCTCCTTGCCATTTATTGCCTTCCCCAGGCTATAAATGGTTCCAGACCCACCACCAGATGCTTAATTGTACAACTCCAGGTAACACAGCTACAACAGCTTTTCTTAGATCCACCCCTTTTTTGTCTCACTTTGGTGGCTGGACGTGCTGGATCTTTGTGATTTCCCTATAAGCTTTTGGTTGTCCACCACATGCCAGCTTTTAACCATTAGTGGTAGTGACCCGTTCACAGATTTTCTACCTTTACCTTCCAGACATTCACTTCTCCAGCTCATCTCACACTTGTGTAAATTTAAATTTGTATAACAAATACTTCCATAACAACCATCACAACTCTGTTTCTTTGACTGAACACTAATACAAGGGAGTTGGTTTGGTGGACAGTGAAACTAGTCCTCATTATTTAATAGCTTCTGAATCATCTGATTCTTACTCCAGAGGCCTTTACAGAATTTCATAGCATCTTTACAACTCAACAAATAATGTTATTTTTTAAGCATTTATCTTGGTGGTGGGGGTTATGTATTTGTTAAATCTAAGTATTGGGAATAACAATGTTTTCAAGAGAAGTAAAAGGTCACTGTAAGCCTTAAATCGATGGAAACTCTTATTGAAGTATTTATTACAGAGATCAAAATTTAATCATTTATCAAAAAATTGAAGGATCATAATATAAAAAAAGAATTGTGTACAGAAAGGTAATTCTATTCTAGAAAATAATTTCTTGGCTGTTTGATGCTTTATAATTACTTTAATTTTTAAGGCAGAAAATTGAGAACCAGAGAGAGGACGTGTGTCCATGCACATTCATATTATTAAAGACAGAAATGGGATTAGAAGAAACATTATATGTCTTAGAATCTGGTTTTGAGAGTATTTGATTCTAGAAATTAACTAATGGATTGTTCTTTATTAAGGGATAAGTGTATGGTAAGCAGTTATGAGATCAAAGCTCAGATCTTCTACTCATATTAGTACCTGTGACCTTGTGCAAAATAAATGCCTCAGCTTTCTCACATGAACGCAAGGTGCATAGTACGTATTCATTAAGTATTAGCAATTAACTGATAGTTAACAATTTGGCTAATTTAGGTATATATCTTGAATTTTGATAACAATAGTTTTTAACCTCTAGAAAATGAGACATAGTGGGAAAGGACACACACACACAGTTATTTAAAAATAAAAACAAACCACTTGTTGATGAGTTCGTGACAGAATGTGGGTACTGAATAGTTAGACATAGAGTGTTATGAATATATGAGAGCACAGAGCATCCAGATGAGCCCGAGAGTGAGGGTGACACATTTCTCTAGGAAATCACAGTGGGGAGACTTACAGGGGAGTCCTCTTAGGATCAATCCAAGCGGCAAAGTGAAGAAAACCGTACTGAGCAGAGGGAAAAGCTGGACTCACATACAGTTACACCAAAGACCTCATCTCAAGTGCAGTTCTGGACCTTGGATGGCCCTTCAGAACTGCCCCATACTGGGGCAAGGAGATCTTTATATATACTCCTATATCGACAAGTCATTGAGTGTAATGTCGGCAGGGAAGAGCAGTGACTTTGGGTGATGTGACTTCCTTCAGCCCCAGGCAATGCCCGGGTAGGGGACCTTGGCTATAAGCTGTTAGCCAGCAACCCACGAGGTGGAAGGAGTACTTCAGTTCTGAAGGGAGGCAATAGGCTAGCGCATCACAGTATCCATCATAGTGGGTGTCAGGGAAGACTTCCAGGAATAAGGAAGAGTCTTAAAAATTTAGAAGACTTTCGGTGTATGCATATAAGGTTAGAATATAATATAAGCAAAAGCATAGAAGGTTTAAGGAAATTGCAGGTAACTACCAGAACATAATCATAATAAAGGAGTATCTGGTTGGGTAAGGTTCGGGGAAGAATATGACAGCAACAGCTGAATAAGAAGGTAGTGGTCAGGCCATGAAGACTTTTAAATGGCAGACTTTAACCTGTAGATACGTGAACATTGTTGAAATACATGAAGGAGGGTGGAGACCAAGTCAGATTGTCTTTTAGAGAAAATATCCCACGATAGTGTGGAAGATATATTTGAGAGCATCAAGACTGGAGGCAGGCATGCTCTGTAATAGTCTGGGTGTCAAGTGACAAGAATCTAGATAATATTACCTCTCTAGAGGAAGTACTTAATAATTTCATATGGATTATGCTATTTCACATGATGTGTTCGTTATAACACTCTTACATTACTGATTATTTTCTTTATTCTTCTGGGTTCTTTAGATTTCCTTTTCTATCTGAGAAAATCATTTGAATTTCCTTAGAGGATAAAAGAAAAAAATATGTGCATCACATGCACATTTGTAAGCTTATCTGTCCATTCACAACACTTACTTTTAGTCGCCCTGTGTCTAGAGCAGGAGGAAAATTTTTGTCAAGTTAGATTTATACATATGGCTACAGCTATTACAAGAGTTTTTTAAAAAATAACTTCCGTTAAGATAGGATATTAAAAATTAAACCCTCAGAGAACTTCTGCACTTAATTTGAAAGAGAAAAAAATATAGAAAATGTAAAAAAGTAAAACAAAAATCTAGCATAAATACCAGTTTTATTTCAATTGAATTTGAGCAGGTCAGTTGACCAAAGTCTCAGTTTCTATGTCTTTAAAATGTGTCTAAACATACTCCCAAGTCAATGTCAGGATTAAATTAATAAAGTGCTAAAAATCATTTCATAAATTATATAATACTACACAAATGTCAGTATTAATACGTTTAATAATTTATCTCAACAAGGCATCCTAGTTCAGAGAGAAACCCAAAGAGTGGAGGAAAGGCACAAAGGCGAAGCTGGGTGTGTGGAGCTCTACCCGGGGGGCATGTGAGGTCTGCTGGACGCCGACAATCGGGGCTGGGCATGAGTGAGTGATGACACAGTGGAGAGGGAAGTCACAAGGGTGTAGCTTCCCCTTTCCAAGCTTCTGTTTGACTTTCTTTGAGAGTGTGAATCATGCCATTTCACAGTGTGCTTATTTTAACTAAGCTTTCACCAGAAGAGTCACTATGTTTTAATGAGTTCTAATTTCCCACTTGATGCCAGCATGAATCTTAATACTTAATTGCATGAGAAAGTGATGATTACTGACCTATTTTCTGCCGATTCTTGGCAGGAAAGAGGGCCAGAGCCACCAACTTTATTACAGCAGCATGATAGAGTGGAAACCACACTGGAGTAGGTAGGAGTCAAACATCCCATATTTGAGTCTTTCTCTCTGCTTGGGCAAAATATTGCATATTTCTGAACCTCAGCTTTCTTTTCATTAAAACCAGAGGTTTGGAATTAAATTATTAAGTTCCTTCTGGGTTTATAGTTCTGATTTTCAAGGTTCATAATACACTGAAGAAAGAAGAATGGGAGTCTCAGAGTGTATGCCTCACTCTAGCTGGGAAAAAAATATTTTAAAATATATTTTTAATTAAATTTATTAGGGTGACATTGGTTAATCAAATTGTATGGATTGCAAGTATGCAGTTCCGTTATACACCATCTGTATCATGCATTGTATATTTATTCTTCAAAGTTAAATCTTCCATTACCATATATTTGACCCCATTTATCCTTTACTACCTCCCCTCACCTCTTCTTCCTCTCTGGTAACCACTGTACTGTTGTCTGTGTCTATGAGTTTTTGTCTGTTTGTCTTGCGTGTTCATTTGTTGCTGTCCACTTTACATCCCACATAAGAGTGAAATCCTATGGTTCTTGACTTGATCCACCCTTTTGATAACAGAACTTCACCATGTGGGTAAAGACAGAATCACACGGTGTTAAAGGAACGGGAAGTGCTCACTGAGAGCAGTGGGGCACTCAAAGAGGAGGTCAGTGCTCTTTCCTCACGCAGGCACAAGAATGACACTCCCACCATCCACCCTAAAGCTCACCTCAGGGGCCCACAGTCCTTCTTAACCTGCTCAAAGACTCTGTCCCCGCAACACCACTGCAGCCTCACAGGCACAGGCATGGACACACACACACACACGAACTGAGAGACAGTTTGGAAAGGAACCAAAGAAAATTCTTCAGGAGCCTAGAAAAAGACTAGACTAATTATTTGCTAGTCCTATTGTCAGGCTGTCTGACATTAGCCAAGTTTCATATAGTTTCAAGTTTCAGGTCAAAACATTTACATAAGAGTACCCCTGATGTTTTACAGTGGTTTTTCTTGTTATAAAAATCTCAAAATATTGACCTCCTTGGAAACATTTCTTCTTACACTCCATTGCATTTTATAAATGTCTCTTCTTTGGTTTCTTGAATTGCCATTATGTACACCCTCACTCCCCGCCCCCTCGAGACTGTGAACTCTTTAGATCTATTTCTCATCCTCTGTTGATGTGGTGACATCATCACTGTTTGTTAAGAAAATGATTATTATGTCTCCAAGGACCCAATCCCATACATAATTCATTAAAATACAATGAGATGCGTTCATGAAAAAGTTGTAGATTCAAAGCCCTAAAGAATGATATGTCTCAAAAAGACAAATAAGCAGCAGAAACAGTTTAACTATGAAGAGGGGGCCACACAAGTTGGAAAAAAAGCAGAAGGCTCTGGTTGCTTTCACTGCAGTTTGCTTGCAGCAATGTGCCAACCCTTTGACACACACAATTGTGTCTCCCTGACCCATGCAGCATAGCCACAGTATCAAGAGTTTCAAGTCACTGCAACTCTAATTTACTGATGACAAAACTGAGGCACACACAGTTATTAATGACCTGCTATTTGCCAGTTATTGCATTAATGGGCAATGATATAAAAGTAACTAAAGTATATTCCCATATGTTTAGTGATCTAGTTCGTAACAAAGCTGGACAGTGAGGTCTGGGAAACTGGAGATCTCATTCCTGACTGCAAAATTGCTAGTGAACAGCAGAGTTCCCGGAACACAGAATAACACAGTGGGTGTGAAGTGAATTACCACAGTGCATTCCTTGCTAAGCATTTTTATTTTTTTTTTGTATATGAGCTGCTCATAGAAAAAAATCAGAGATGTTAACAGAGAAGTGTATAGACTGTCTATTTTTACATCTTTACTGATGGACTGTGTATATTGATGGATTTATTTTTTGTCCATATTTGGATTTATTTTTGTCTTTTATATTATTTACCAAAAAATATAAATTATGCCTCACCTTAATTTTTATGTCAATTATTCAAAAACAAAATTTTATTCCTCTTCTATCACCTTCAAACTAATGTGAAAATCATAATTTAAGAAAGGTAGAAAAGAATCTATAAGTAGGACATTTTTTGACAGAGGGAAGAATATATTTATTTCAAGCCACTGAGGTTCGGTAAATTCTCTGTCATCAGCTTTATATGTATGAATCCACTGAAACTTTATAACAGTAACAACAACACTAATAATATTGTGCTTGACTTAATTCCTTATCTTCAAAAATTGAGCCAACATCAAGAGATCAGTCTGTGAAAATTGGAATTCCAAGTTTTTAAGAAGTTTTTACAAGGCTTTTTATATCTTTATAGAGGCCTAGACAAACAACCTGATTTTCAATCAAAGGATGACTTTTATCATGTCTTTTTTTCACACTTTTCCATTAAAACTATTAAGTGGGCTAGGCCCAAGGCAATTGAGCACTATAGTGAAGGAAGACTTACCTATAGTTCTGCTTTTCATTTCCTATGTGGAATCTGTCGTATTG
Source organism: Trachops cirrhosus (assembly GCA_028533065.1). NCBI lineage: Eukaryota > Metazoa > Chordata > Mammalia > Chiroptera > Phyllostomidae > Trachops > Trachops cirrhosus. Next base: position 104,284,856 of record CM052544.1, read on the forward strand.
TGAATAGGCTTGGTTTCCTTCCCAATCCATTAACTGGATTCTTAGCGTGTACTGCCTCTGACTGGTCATGGCAAAAATAAACTCATTCCCCAGCCAGTATTCACCGGAGGGGTTTCCAAAACCCTGTGAAAGAAGACAGAGATGCAGTTGTCACTTCAGAGAGAAAGTCTGTTCATGTTCAGCATTAACTATGTTCTAAGTAGTAATTAAACATTTTGAAAAGTAAAGATAAATTTCTTTCATATTTTTACACACTTTTTTCAACTACTGATTCAATATTTTTCTGCTGTGTTTCCTTCCATTGAGGCTTACATCCTATTCTTATTAGGGGAAAACCTTGTGTTCACATCTGTGTAGATTAGATGTTTGGGATTAAATGAATCTGATTATTGGGTTTAGCCAGTAAACACTTCTCTATCATAGCTTGCTTCTGAAAATGTTTATAAAATACCAGTTAAATGAATATTTTTTAAACATAGTTAAATATTTTCCAATGAATTATCAGGGTAGTATCAGACAATTATTTAACAATACTATTATTGTTGGTGTTTTCATTATTATTCAGCTTTAACATTCTCATTTAAAAAATTAATTTCAATTACAGTTGACATACAATGTTAGTCAGTTACAGATATATAACATAGTGATTAGACATTTGTCTAATCATAGACATAAACTTACATAGACATAGACTTACAAAGTCCTCCAATAAGTCCAATGTATATATAGTTATTGACACCATATAGTGTCCTTTCAATATTATTGACTATATTACCTATGTTATACTTCACATTCCCATGACTATTTTTATAACTGGTAATTTGTACTTCTTAATGCCTTCACCTTTTTCACCTATCCCCCCTCACCCACCTCTTATCTGACTACTATCAATTTATTCTCTGTATCTATGAGTTTATACCTATTTAATTTATTTATTTCATTAGATTCTACATATCAGTGAAATCATATGGTATTTGCCTTTCCCTGTCTGACTTATTTCAGAAGAATATTTGTTAATGATACATTCAATAGGGGTGTTGATATCCAAAATATATAAGGAACTCATACAACTTAACATAAAAAAGATAACAATGTGATTAAAAAATGAGCAAAGAACCTGAATAGACATATCTCCAAAGAAGAAAAATAGATAGCCCATAGACAAAAAAGGTGCCCCACATCTCTGATCACCAAGGAAATGGAAAGCAAAACCACAGATAGCTATCACGTTACACCTGTCAGACGGCCATCATCAGCAAAATCAACAAACAACCACTGTTGGTGAGGACATGGAGAAAAGGGAACCCTTATGCACTGTTGAAAGAATTATAAATTGGAACATCCATTTCAGAAAACAGTGTGAATATTCCTCAAAAAATTAAAAATAAAACTACCACATAACCTAGCAATTCCATTTCTGAGTATTTACCCAAAGAAATCTAAAATACTAATTTGAAAAGATACATGCACTCCTATGACATAACATTCTCATTTTAAAATAGCAATTAGCAAACCTGTAAATCTAGGACTGTAATCATTCACTGGCATGAATTTGGACTTTGAGGCGGAAGGCTGACATAAGAGCTAGTGAGTGAACTTAGCTGGCTGCTCTATATGGATCTATTTTTTTTAGGGCAATCCCAGTCATGGTTATTAAGTGTTCAAAATAGTTTAGTTGTGGGGGGGAATGCTGTCCCCAAAAGAAAGCCAACTCTTAATGGTGGAGATGTTAATGATAGGAAAATATAAAACCCTAAATGATTGTTGGCATTCTAGACATTCATGACTGCCTCAGAAAGTATTCCTTGGTAATGCTTGAAGTTCGATGTGATTGTTCTGCATGTCTGTCTACTGACCAGGCTATGAGTTCCTTGAGGACAGAACTTGTGTTGTCTTTGCGAATCCTCAAAGGCTAGTGGAAAACTGGCATATTTTGAACATCCCATATGTTTTATTGAAGTTCAAAGAAAAAGGAGGAAGGAGGAAAGATGAAAGGAGGAAACAAAGAAAGGAAAGAAAGAGGGAAGAAAAATACTATGGCAACTTGCAATGACATTCAGAGAAGTAACCATAAAACATAATTCTTGTTTTAGGTAATTTGGTTAAAAAGTGTTTTTTTTTTCTGTTTTTGTTTTTTTTGTTTTAGAGAGAGGGGAAGAGAGAAGGAGAGAAACATTGATGTGAGAGAGAAACATCGATAGGTTGCTTCTCAGCCCTGACCGGGGATCGAACTCACAACCGAAGTATGTTCCCTGAGCCAAACCAACTAGGGCTCAGGAAAGTGTGTCTTGAAGTTCCCAACTGAATCATAGACACTGAAGATCAGGTTGAAAACAAAAATGCCTGGCTCCACACTGAACTAAAATACATAAGAACCAGTCCCATGGATCTGAACCTGAATAAGCTCCCAATTTGTCTTGCCCACTTTCGAATGTAGAAGACACACCTCCAGAAATAACACGATATGCTCTGATATTTCAGAAATAAACTGAATCTGGTTAATTGAGGTATTCATTAACATAGGTTTTATTTTAGCTATATTAAGAAAAAGTATGTGGAAAGAAGTAAAATAATCACATCAATCCTTATTTTCTCAACACAAATGATAGAATTTGGAGAACCTTTACTTTAAAATTTCATATATATTAACTATATAAAATTATAACTACATTAGAAGTGTTCTTAACTGCTTTTTCCTTTGACCCACTTAACACATGAATCAGTATTTTCCATTCCTTCTTTAAAATATATTGATGCACAGAGTATATTAAAAGAATTAAATGTATTTGTGCACTACTGTCTCTGCCAATTAAGTTACTTACCAAAGCCAGTTGTGTTTGGTCTCAAATATGCTTATGCCAGATCTGTTATTGTAATGATAAGATTTATAATGTTATGTAAATAAGTTAAATATTAGTGGGTAAAGCAGGTTTTTAAAAAAATCTAATTTAAATATTTAGGTTTGCTTGATAAAAGCAAATCCCTAAAAAAATTGCTTTTGAATTATGTGTTGCTGAAACAACTCTAAAAGATTGGGAAAAATAAAACATTAGAGGATTTTTAATTGCTGTGCATGTCTCTTACTCTAGTTTAAAGAAACGAAAGCTAGAAATTTGATGCATTTTGAAATGTATCGAAATGGGAAAGTTTACGATAAAAGAACCATTTACCCAGAATTCCAGGGCTTGGTCCTACATTTAAAAAATGGATAAATAAGTGCATATTTTTAAATTTAAAGTTAAAATAAAATGATGTAGGCATATTTTTACATTTATTCTCCAGTTTAACTTAGGTTTCGATGAACTGAACACCCTCTGTCCAGACTGCTCTGGGTATATTCATATACTCCCTCAAAGACTATCTACTTGTAATTCCAAGTATAAAAATATAGAACCCAATGAAGTCAGGATTTCCGTGGCTCCTTCTCTGTTCCTAAAATACTCAAGTCACATTTGGCAAAAGTTCCACAGTGGCAGGAAATATTAGAGCAATTTAGGATGTGCTAAGAATTTTAAACATTCTTATGTTTGGTGCCACACACCAGATGCCACTCACCAGGGAGAAGAGTGAAGCTTACCTTCTCCAATGAATAAGTAAAACAGAAAGTTACAGAGGACCGAAGTCAGAGAATTATCGCATTCTCAGATGCAGCAGCCACTGGGAGGGAAAAAAAGCCTGCTGGGGTTTTCCTTGCATTTCTTCTCAGCTCAGACATGTCAAAACTCCCTCTAGCCACTTGACAATTCCCTCTTCCGTGTAGTCAGAAGGGATTCGCAATTGTACTAAATGTGAATAAGGAGGCTGGGAATGATGAAGTGTTAAGTTTTAGGTCACATATTTCCACGCTGTTGAAAGCGTTGCATGGATAAAACTCTCCAGCTTCCCCAGGGAAATGTAAGAGATCTCCCGCGAGCCTCACAAATGGACGGCCATTAATGTCATTCCTACAAGCCTCCATCCCTGTCTTGGCATGCAGACTTGTACCTCCCTCTAATTTAGCTTAATTCCTTCCTAAACAGTTTGATTTTTTTCTCACTGAAAAAAGAGGAAGAAGAAACTGAAAAGTAAGCAACAAAATTTGTTCCCGGAAACCAAAATTCTATGTCATGGATCTTCCTGATAAACTGTCTACGCATGCTCTATTGTGGGAGCAAAACGTTGGACTACGATGAATCAAAATGGCTATTGGAGAGAGAGTAGGGAGGAAACCTCCTAAAGGCTAAAAGTGCAGTGATGCAGAAAGAACTGTTTCATCGTAAAGATGAAAAATAAATGAAAGAAGGGGAAATGGGTTCCCACATTAATAATCTGTCTATTGTATAATTTATCAGACTGACCATGAATCTGATGCCTAGCAACAAAGGCTTGGCTTTGATTAAATAACTTCTACTCCCGGTCTTTCTTCTAATTTGAAGCCTTTTTGCCACATTTGTTGTGGACAGTCTGACATCATTTCTGAGCCTCAGTTTCCTTCTGCAAAACACAGCTTAAAATATGGCTTCCATATAGAGTGTTGTGGGTAAGAAATAAGATAATATACCTAAAGCATTTAGCTCAGTGTTGGTATGTGAGAAGCACTTAACAAAATTCTAGTTGGTGGTATAGTCAGAGCATACATCACAATGCATAGTAATTTTCTGTTTACTTGCCTCTCTCCTCTGAGTCTGTGAGTTATGTGAGGGTCAGCATGTTCATTTTTACTTTGTATGAGAAAGGGAACAAAAATAATCCAGAGTTTTGTTTTAGCCTGAAAATTAGTAAGAAAATACTGATACAATTCTTTAAAAGACTTTCAGATGCTAGGAACTACTGTAGTTTTATAACAGGTTGAGTGTTGGTTTATACAAATGAGTAGTATCATTTTAATCCAAAAAGATAAATATTGAATAAGAAATTAGAAGCAACAGGTTGCAACTGAGGCTAATCTATGACATAAACCAAAGTGTGGACTACCTTCTCATTCTTAGTTCTGCTTCCTAGTGCTCAAAAGAAGCTGTCTTCAACTTCCCTCTGCTGCCATTTATTTTAATCACTTTCTCTTTATATCACATAAGTTTCAGGATCTACAAAAAAAGGTAATTTTTGAGACCTTAAACCCATGCCAATAAATCGCTAGTTCTGACAGTTGTTCTCACCCTGGAGTGCATATCAAAAACAGCTGTGGAACTCTTTAAAAATGTAGATGACTTGGTTTCCCCACATGCTGGTCCTGACTCAGTGTGTCTGGGGTGGGTTTAGAGATCTGCACATTTAAAAGTTTCACTGCTGAGCCTGCTGTACACCAAAGGTGAAGAATCATATTATCCTGATGTGAAATAACCATTCCAAGGGCAAATTAGAAAGAATATGTTAGCCAGATCAAATAATCTGAGTGGTACACAGGGAAGAGTTAGGCAAAAAAACCTCATTTGCATATTCAGGTCCATATTAAGAGACAAATTTTGATTGGGCATTATAGATTGTCCTTGGAAAAAATTCATATGACTAGAACACAGATATGGCCAATGGACATTAAAAGTAGGTTCCCACATTATTGCGTACCTAACAGCTTACCTACCATAGGACTATATTTTATACCAAATAGACTGTAACATCCATAAAAATAAAAATAAAAGTTTAAACAAAATTCAGTGCTGATACTGAAAAAGTAGCAAGTTCTTACTGAATTAATATATAATAGTAATAAAGATAGAATTTCTTCTTTTTCATAAATGAAATCTAAGAATGTCATACCATATTCTTTCATGAAAACTACTATGTTTAGTTGTGCCAGTCACAATCACATAAAAGATTTTTATACCATAATTCAGGAAGATTGTTAATTCTATTTCTCCTTTAGCTCTTTAATAAAAGGCAAAAAAGATACTGGAAATTAACCTAAACTGATGTTGACTTAAAATTTGCCTTAAAACCACATATTGTTTTAAAAATGCACGCAGAGGAAAGACTAATATTCATTAGTTTTTGCCAAAACTTGCAGACATGTTCAGTTGTGGTTTGTATTTTTCCAAGTTAATAAAATAATTGTCTCAGATACTTTATTTGTTTTGTCTGATAATACTCATAGGAAGTGTTGACTTTTTATAGCTGAACACAATTGAAACCAGACATAGTCCATGTATCCTATGGGTTTCATCTCTTCCCATATAAGTAATTAAAGAAAACAGATAAGAAGCTGTGGTGGCTGAGCTGTGGCTTCCAAAGGTATTTTAATTCACAATTCAATTGTGTATTTCCGATCACCGCTGAGACACACTCAGCCCAAGAAAGATCAAACAAATGATTTCTTTCCACGTTTTAAATTTCTTATAGATTTTTCTCTTTTTAATGCAAAGATGTTAAAATGCAGTTGAAAATGTGCTCTTAATTTCTTTCCAGAAACAAAGAACTCCCAGAAGGTATGGTGGTCAGACTGAAATATTTGAGTTAATAGGAAGCTCTGTTTATGGAGGTAATTGTTTTCAATACAAAACCAGGTTGTCTCCAGGGCACTAGTCACTGCCTTCCATAAAGTCAGGCCACTGGGGTACTGTTTGGAACTCCTAGCTTGATTGGGCTTTATGTGCAAAGGTACTGCTGATAAGTGTTATTGCTGGAGGCCACGGAATAGTATTTGCATGGCTTGAAGGAGTTAATATAGTTCCCTAAGTGCCTCATTAAAAGGACCCACGCCAGACTTCCCTCTCAGCAAACATCTTTACAAATCCATAAACCAGAATTTGCTGAATCTCCTCATAAGGAAGGTTAAGTAAAAACAAAGCTCAGGTAAAAGAGTTTTGTAAGCTTAAAGCCAAAGAATCAAACAAGTAGCAAATCTTCCATGTTGAGAGGTTTAAAAATGATAATCTTAACATATGATATATACTTGTAATTTCATGTTGATCATCTTAACATATTTTTTCTGAAAACCTTAGGAGGCAACAGGCTGCCCTTAGGCATCCGCCAGTATGCAGGAAAGGAAGAGGAAAGGCAGAGAAGAAGGCAGGATGAAACCTGATTTCTACACTCGGTGCCGGAGAAAGAAGTGAAGCATCTAGGTTGTATTACAGTGAGTAGATCAGTGAAGATTGAGGAGGAAGTGGTGCGTGCCAAGAAGTTCTCGCTTTCCCAAAGGACGTACACACCCCAGCAGCCAGGTCTTCTGATGCAGGGAGCACAAGTGGGTGTGACTGATGAGAACTGGCATGAGGAGTCCACATCTGTCCCTTGTGGAGTCCTGTTACTTTGTCTTTAGGTGAAAGAAAGCCTCTGGAGGAAAGGACCGTAGCACTTTCTACCATGTGTTTTGGTGAAAGTTAACCAAGTTGTAACATATGATGAATTCTTTTAATTAAAACAAATAAGTCGTTGGGCTCATTTTTGCCAAAATGTTTCAGAATTTTGGAGCCTTATCTCATTGCCTGCCTGTGCAGAATTGACACTCAGCTGATAAATTGTTCTAGTTTAAAGAAAACATGATGGTCTTTCTATTTGAAAGAGGGAGAGGGGAAACTTCATAAAAGCTATGAGTACAAGATAATTCATTCTCATTCCAATAATGAAAATGCATACATTAAAATGTATATATATATATATCTCTGAGAAATACTTACAAGACATTAGTCAATACCATACTTCATATGTCAATCTCTCTTACTTAACATGACTAGTTTGTCAAGGCAGCAGCAGATGCTCACAGCCACTAATTCATTAGTTTGGAAAGTCACCATGATGGCAACTTTACATCCATTTTTTCTATTATTACCAATATTCATGATAAGGTATTATAGATTTGCCTGAACCTGTATCTACAGTCTGAATCTCAGATGACTTCTTCACATCCCATTTTAGTCATGAAAGTAATCATGAGCTAAGGTGGTTTGCAAAATAATATTTTTGGCAGAGTTAAGTAAAAATTTTGCAGTCTTTGAGTAATAATAACAACTACTGTTTATTGAACAGTCAGGGTGCCAAGTGCTTTACTTATAGCTAATCCTCACAACATCCCTGCAAGGCAGGTGAGGTATTATTATTATTACTGTCCCCTTTCAATGAGTGAGAAAGTTAGGTATGTGTTGAATGATTTGCCAGATAATGCCTTCTTTGTAAATGACAGAGTGAAGACTCAAAGTGATAATGTAAAGTAAGGTCCTCCTTTAGAATTTACCTTGCTCTTCGCCATATGTTCTTAGAATCACATGGGCAGAAAGAGAAATCAAACCAACATTCCGATTCTCAGTAACAGTCCCGGAACATGGTGATTTACTTTCTACGGGGGCGTTTTCACTGAAGAGTGCTCCTTACCACTTACAGCCAGTCCATTCATATTGGAAAGAACCATTAGAGAATTTTGTTCATCCTTAGTCAAATTTTGCCTCTCTGGAATATTCCTCCATTCATTATGGAGATTCCTCCTTTAGAACAATGTTAAAATGTAGGTTCTATCTAGTTCAGGAGGTCTGGGGTGGGGCTTCAGCATCTGCCTTTCTAATAACCCCCACATAGTGCCGGGTTGCCAGCCCCTCGACCACACTTTGAGTGGCAGGCTCCGGGACCACACCTCCATCCAGTCAATTAAAACAACTATCAGGTTTATACCTGATTCTTCTTCTCCAGGTTAGACACCAATTATTTACCTGCTCCAAATATGGTTTCTCGATTCCTCCCATCCTGCTTGTACCCTCTGGGGTGAGTTCCCTAGTTGGAAAACCTCCAGAACTGAAAGCATGTTCTTGATGTAAACAGACCATGGCAGGCACAGGATGTTCCGCATTTTTACAACTAAAAACTATTACTAATGCAGATTGTGTACATAAGTCTTTGTTTTTTTCTTCAAAGCCAGCAACATAAAATGAGTTTATATTCATGTAAACCTCTCCATGTTTCTAATACTAGGTTCTTAAGCCAGTCACCTTTGTCCCCTATTCTTACAGTTAATTTTGCATATTTTGGGTCTGGTAAAAGACTTCACATTTATCTCTGTAGAATTCTATTTTTTTGGCTTCCTACCTTTCTATCTTGAGTTTATTGTTTATTAAAGGCATAAAGATTCCGACTTTGTGAAACTCCAAACTTTATTAACTTACATTCAGTGTCCAACTGAGTGTCTGATAAAAATGTTGTAGGGACAGAGACACCACTTGAGACCTCCCTTTATTTACTAAAACCCTTTATTTACTGTTATTCAACCCACAACCAACCTACTAATGGATGAACTGTGATGTCCAATGACCAATTTTTACGCATTGTTTATAAGACAGGACTTAAGCGGGTAGAGCACTTTTCCTCACCTTTTTTTAACCTTCTTTCTGAGAGAGAAATCTGTCAAAAAATGGTCAAGAGAATTATCCAAAAGATTTAGGCGTAAAAAAAAAAGAGAGAGAATTAGTCCATATGTGAAAATCCCCTTCCATTACTGTGTCTGCCTTGACATTCTGTTGATAGATTTTAATACTTAATATTGTAGGCATTGGGTATGTGATTATTGAATTATGAATTGTTTTAACTATCTATATTATCTTGAAAAAGTTCATTTCCAACTTGTTCATTTGCCTCTTAGAATGGAGTCAATATTAGCCACAATTACTTAGTTTGATATTTAAAAATTGCGTAAGATTTATGGATAGGGCTGGCACTCGTGAAGCACTGAAAAGGCTAGCTGAGAACATGGTGATGATGGTAACGATGTCTGTGGTTGTTCTGGAGACCCCGATGAACCATGCTTCACAGCCCATACCCTTGTGTACACCTGTTACCTTGAGTCTGGACTAGCCCTGTCATCAACTTTAACTAAGAAACAAAAATGCAGTGGAAAGGAAACCAAGCTATTTCTGTATGTAATAAACCTTAAAAAGGCCTAGACGCTTCTATTTTTTGTGCTTGAGGGATGCCCACTGCCACATAAGATGTTTGATGACCCGGGTTTGCTGTACTCAAAGTCCAGCCCAGCCACGTGGAGGAGCTCTCAGTCAACAACCAGCAACAACTTGCCCGCCATGCGAGGGAGTCCATCTGTAGTAGCTGTCTTGCTCTACAACCCACAGCTCTGCACAACTCCCTTGTCTTGACTCATGTACCCAGCCTGGGTCTGAGTTCTAGCTTCCCCCACCCTCATTCAACCAGGAACAAATCCAGGCAATATATAACAGTTCACCAAAGAATCTCAGTAACACATTTTTCTTTCTAATGCACACATGGAAATAATTTACTGAAAATGATTTATGAGTGTCTTGTGTTTAATGAAAATAATGTCACTAATTTATCATCTTATTCTTAAAATAACTGAAAAAACACCTAAAAATACAAGGGTTTATCACATCGTGTGGTGAAGATAACCTCATGATAAAAACATCAAAAACTACTTAAATTCTTCTATCTTACCATTTTATATTCTTTCCAACCTCTTTGGAAATCCACACTTCCATCTTCGCGATGTTGTATAACAGTCCAACCTCCCCCATTAAGATCCATGTTGCAAAATACCTGACAGAAAAGGGGAAAATAAAGTCAAGTAAAAAAAAAATTATGTCCGTTTTAAAGAGACATGTATCAGATATATTTTAAAAATAGAAATACAAAGGACAGGCCTATAGATAAAAGAATAAAATTTTCTATGTTGAAAATGTTACTTTAGACATACTATTGGTTATTCTTCTTATATTTAGCTGTTTCTGATTAATTTCCATAAAAAATTAATTACTTACAAACATTTATATCCATCACCTGAAAATTGTCTCTGTCTCAGATTATAAAATTTTTTTAAATCTTTTTTTAAATGGTAATAAGTACTAGTGTTTGCTGAATTTTTAAAAATGGTACTAACGTTTCTAAAAGTATAGACCATTTTATCATCAAAACATACAACTTGAGATTTTTAAATCTTTAGTTAATTGAAATGGCAATATGGTAATAAGAAATGTTTTAGAAAAACAATTTTATAAAAAGTCATTTATACTTAGCTATGACATATTTCATTGCATATTAACTTCTATGCACTTACATAACTACAATAATTATTCCTGAATGCTTCAATGTTACATTAGAGGCAAAATTTTGTCCTTGGCATATGGAGAAAACATTACTTGCATGAATTTTCATCTTGAACAGTAAGAAGGGAACATGACATGCCGTATTCCTTCTGACCGCAACAAGCGTTTCTTTCCCATGTGGAAAAGTTATTCAAATCTTTCAAAGACTTATGCTTATTTCAATTATTCTAAATACAATAGTATTTATTCAGAAATTGATTCATTCCCCCCGGAGTCCACCCAAGGAGAGAAACATATCTGTAATGGGATTATCTTGGGAGAGCAATCACTATAATTGATGCAGCATGAATGTGGCAGTTTGATTATTCAAGGGCCCAGCTATGGGGAATACCACTCCCCTGGCAATTCACTACAAAAGCACTTTGGAGGCTGGCTGAAGGTGGAGATGTGGTGCAACAGCAGCAGGCAGGCTGTGTGGGCACAGAGCTGAGCTCTGGTTCAAGGAAAAAACGTCAAGTGTTTTCCTTGAGGCATTACATTTGGAGCACAAATAGCTAAAGGGTAGGGAAACAATGGCAAGAACTGTCAAAGGACAAATTATTTATATACTTCTTCAGCGTGAAAGGAACTAAAAAATGCATACCTATTTGAGAGTATATAAATAGGTAAACTGCTCTCCAGAGGGCTGGATGTCCTTCTAATTCGACAACGGCCACCCATCAGTAGTCTTCATAATCCCTAGAATTGACTCACCTCCAAGACCATAAATGTGAAATGGCCCTCCCTGGCTCCCTCCCTCAATTAATCCCTTAACCCTTCTGTCCCTGCTCATTGCCGTCAACATGACCTCTGGCCAGTCTTTTGTCCTCCTTAAGTCTAATTCATTCACTCAATTATTTTTCTGTGTTACAATGGGAGATATAAATAAAGTATGGATTATGTCCTGAAAAATGCCTAAAAATTTTCACAGTGACTATTCCTTGGGATTAAGGAAATGCAGGGGTCCAGTCCAGAGTTTCCAATGCCTATGACCTGAAAAATGATGAAGACAATGATCCAAATGAGAAATTTAAGGATGAGAGCTAACATAGGAGAAAAGAAAATGGCCATGGTTTTGAACGTGTCGAGTGTGAAGCAGCACAGTTATCCAAAATGGGGAGTTTACTGACCAGATGGAGATGATCTGCTGGAGGAAGACCAAAGATGGAATGTGGAGAAGAGAACACAGGGATAAGAAAGGGAGAGCCATTAACAATAGCATGCTTGTTAGGTGCCAGGTCATTTAAACTCTTTGCATGCACTTTCTAACTTATCTCACAACAACCCTATGATGTGGGTATGATTGTTATCCCCATTTTACAGATGGAAAAAACTGAGGCTAGAATACTTCAGTAACTTACCAATGGTTATTCTTAACAAGTACTTGATCCAAGATTTGAACTCCAGGTCTACCTAATTCGAAATGGTATTGGGAGTAATGAGCTTAAAAATAGCAGTTGATAGTTTGAAGATGGACTATCTAAAGATGAAAAGAAAGAAGTGGAAAGAGATGTGTGTATGTGTGTGTGGGGGATGACAGAAGATCCCAGAATGGGCAACTGATAGAGATAAAATAAATCAATAACCTTCAAGAAGGCAGTGCCAGCCTATTGTGGGTACTAAATGAATATTTATTGGATAAGTAGAGATGCAAGAAGAAAAGATAAAAAAGAAAAACTTGATTAATGCAATGCAGTAAAACAAGGGGATGGATTTTCAGTTGGGGAAGTGATCAACTTAATAAAATATTCCAGAGAAGTCAAGACAAATAAAGATTAAGAAAATACACAAATTTAAAATGAAGGAGATGTTAGTGACCTTGAGAAGAGAGAGTACAGGATTCCTGTGACAATAAAATCCAGATGGCACAGGTTAAAGAGGGCACAGGTGGTGATTCAAGACCAGTGGCCAAGGAGGAACTTGACTGTTGAAACTTAAGAGCAAGTGAAAATGTTGAGAAAACATTTTGCTAGGGGAAACTGATGTCATCATTGCTTAATTAAATTTTACCCTGCCTTGACTGGTTAATCAAGTTTTTTTTTCCAAATTCTTATGTTCTAATGGACATTGATTGTCTGATATCTTGCCAAACTATGTTTGTAAACCTACAAGTTCCACTTATATACTCGGGTAAAAAAGGAACTACATTTATAAATATCGAGTGTGTAGAGAAAACTATTATTTTCAGTTTTTATTACTATTATCTATGTTATTAAAATTCTATGCAAAATTTTAAAATCACTCATAAAGTTTAGAAAAAGGCAACTTTCCTTTAAAGGAAGGCATTCAGTGACTTGAAAATGTTAAGATATTTTGAGAACCCTTCCTAATAAAAAGTCGGAGAAAGTCAGAGAGAGCTACATGAGAGATAGAAGTTACCCAGGAAGATTACTGTGTTGGAAGCTGATGTGCAGAGAAGTTAACTGGTTGCGCATACACTCCACATTTCTTTCTTTTTTTTTTTTTAAAGATTTTATTTATTTATCTTCAGAGGGGAAGGGAAGGAGAGAGGGAGAGAAACATCAATGTATGGTTGCTTCCCGTGCATTCCCTGCTGGGAACTGGCCTGCAACCCAGGCATGTGCCCTGACTGGGAATTGAACCGTGATCTCTTGGTTCACAGGCCCGCGCTTAATCCACTAAGCTACACCAGCCAGGGCAACACTCCACATTTCTTATTAGGCCTCAATAATAACAGAAATAACAGCTGCTGTTTGTGGAATATGGGCATAATATTATACAACTGAATGGCACATTGGTTTAGGGCTTGGACTTGGCTGCTAGATTACCTGTGTTCAAATCCCACCATTGCTTTCTCTATCTCTTAGATCTTTTGTAAGGATTAAATAGGTCAATGCATATAGAGACTTTAGAATAGTGTTTGCCACATATTAGGTTTTGTCATTACTTGTATCTCTTAGATGTCTATAGCATATGAGATAATATATACTTATGTTATGCTTTATATACTCTGTATGTGTCTCTTATTATAGTATAGTATATGCATTACTATTGCATATAACTGCATATAATTTATTTTTATAACTTATTATAAATAATATGGAATGTACAAAGCCAAACTGTGTATAATAAATTCAATAAATTGTCCTTATGATTACATTTACCAAATTCTTGTTAATAATACTGGCATTACTAATCTTCACGCATGCCACTTTTTATTATTACATAATGTTAAGAAGTTGGATTTACTCTAGAAAAAAAGACCATGTTCTTTCTAGTCAGAAGAAAAATATTAATAAAATGCCTATGCTTAACAGATGAAGGAAGTTCAAGAAAAAGGTGGTTGGTTGGTTTCAAAAGATTTGAGACATGAAAGGACTTGAAAAGTTCATTTGCCAATATCGTGTGGTCTCTGCTACCTTCCTGTAGACAAGAGCCCTGATACATTTACTATGCTGGTTGCCTTTATTGACCACGTGACTTGGGCTTAACTCTATCCAAGAAAAGATTGAACTGGCTCTCATCCCAGGCAAGGTCAAAGCTTTCAAGCATTAAATACCTTTTAACATAATACAGAGATTTAAACCCAAACAAAAAGGGGAAATTTGATTCACATAGTTCTTATGTTTTTATGCTCCATACAAGTTGGAATGATTAGGCTTGTGGATGTTAATTATTTTTCCATAACCTTAAATAAAAAAGACTCAAAACATTTGTTATAGCGCTTTTCCAAGAGTTAGGAAATTATGAATTCATAAACAAATTTTTAATATTTTACAATAAGCAGAGTTATGATTTAATGGGCTCTTTTTTGGGATGAATCTGAGCTAACCATAGGGCATTTGGTTCAGAAACTTATGAAATGAAAAAAAAAAACTTATTTCCCACTACTATGCATTGAAGGGAATTCAAAGAAGAAAATAACTACAAACTATTAATAATAATATAAAAGTAAAAAAGAAATATATAAATAATCAAATGCTCATTTTCTACCTACTTGAAAAATTAAATAGTCCTAGAAAACTGCCTTCAGCTCCCACACTGCACTCGAAAAGACAACACCTTTCTCACTTTTGCAGACATTCTCTCTTGGCAGGGAAAGACAGCAGTCAAAGCAGTGATTGCATAACAATCCTGTACACTTGCAATTCTCACTCTGCCTAAGAGGTGAACAATTCCCGCTAACAGTCCTCCTCAATTGCCTACATAGCCCACTTTTACTGATTGACCCATATCCACATCATGAATATTTGAACTTTTAGTTTACTTCTGCTTTTATATAGACTCGCCTTGAGTTTCCTACCCTTGCTCACGCTTCTGCAAACATTACAGTGAGCAAAGCTTTTGCTAAGTATATCCAAAAGTAACCCCAAACTTTATATTTACAAAGTATAATTTAAACACTTGGAAAGGTGAAAGTCCTGGAGGTAAATTTTCTAAGCACTTTTTATAGGTTTGAGGGAATACCAATGATTTATATCAAAATAGAAGAATGAAATGGCTTACAGGGTAAAATGGAGGGAGGTGGCTTATAATAAGAGAATAAATTAACTTTACATAATTTTCTGATAATAAACTCCTGAGTCACTCGATAAGTTTATATTAAAAAATTATGGACAGTGCAATTTCAGTTATCACTAATGTAAGTAGTTATCATACTTCGCCCCCATTAAGATGGCACAGTCTGGAGTTGACTCCTTTGTTACAAAGCCTGTACTCAATATTCACTAACTATGTGATTTGGGCATTATTTTTCTAAAATAGGGATAATGGGAGCACCTATTTAATAAAGTTATTGAACAACTGATATAAATAAAACTTAGAATAGGACCTGAAAAACTGTAAATATTAATACATTTTTAACTATTGTAATATTAATCAACTCCTAAATTACATTGGGAAATTTCACACAATATTTGTTCTAATTCCAAGCTATGTGAATACAATAATGGATTTTTAAAGTTCTTTATTTATTGAATTTAGAGAAAGAGAAAAGGAGGGAGGAAGACAGAGAGGAAGGGAGGGAGGGTGAGGAAGAGTGAGATGGATTTGTTGTTCCACTTATTTATGCATTCACTGGTTGATTCTTGTATGAGCCTTGACCAGGGATTGAACTTGCAACCTTGGTATATCAGGATGATGCTTTAAAAACTAAACTACCCAGCCCGGACTATAATAATGGACTTAAAACAAAATTTGCTACTTACAAAAATGTGTAGGTATATCAATCTAAAGTATTCGTCTGCACAAGAGAACAATATTACGGCTTGAAAGAGGATTCATGATCATACAGGGGAACAAATAAAAAAAGAGAATACACACTTAAGTCAAGAAGAAATCCAAAGTCTTCCTCCTTTCTCCTCCGTTATCTCCCTTTCTCACCATATTGTGCTATTATTTCCATTAAAACTAAATCCAATACAGCCCTGACCAGATGGTGAGTAAAGGCCATGGAGCCATTTCTACAATGATGAAATTTGCCTGGTACAGACCTATACTAATTTCACTGCTAATCTGTTCATGCTACTGTGTTTTCCTAGGCCCAAATCTCAGAAGTTTAATTCAGAAGATATTTGACATTTGTTGCTTTAATATTTCAGATTTTGTTTATTCAGGAAACCTGAAGCTCCATAGTATGCAAAATTCACCAGAGGTGTAAGTTTAAATCATGCTGTGCTTGTGAGACCAACATAAGAGTCAGCCACTGAACCAGTGAATTGAATCCTCCAATCTACTTCTTTATATAAATATTCACTCAAGTTTCTGAGTTGTTATTCAAGTTTATGAACTATTCAGGATAATGAGTTAAGATGGGCTATTTTTCTTCCTCCCTAAAAGAAGCATGGTTCTGCAAATAGCCTATGCATCTTTTGTGTCTCAAAGCATTTTGGACCAGGATAGAGTTGTGGTTATACATGAATTAAAGTTAATGGAATAATCAAAATTATATTTGAATAATGTCTATGCCAAGGCCACGTGGTAGTACTAGTGATGGAGTAAAAAAAATACTAAGTGTGAATGTTAATCTAAAAACTTTAAAAATTATTTTATTTTTATATCCATATATATCACAGAATTATTAAGAGTCTAAAAGGAGAGTCACTTAATATTTTTGGTTGACTTTACTCTTATAATCAAGTTATTTTACAGGGGAGCTGACAATAATTTAGGGGTTCTGTTCCGGTAATGTTGGTAAATTACAGAGAGTATGTTAGCTCCACTACTATCCCCAGGACAGTTTCTGACCACCTTATATGCTCTGTGTGTGGTGTAGGAGTGTGTGCAGTGTCTACAGGCCTGTGTGTGTATGAACTGAAGCTTAAGTATGACTTTAAGATCTCAGCAAACAGAGTAGGAAAGCTTCATGTCATATGATCCAAAGGATTAAAAGGCTCCTCCTATAAGTTATCCTTTCTTCTTTACTCCTATACTTGCCATTGTAACTTCACAGCATTTTTTTAAAGCCATGGGACACTTTATTCAGTGAGATCTTTCACTGAAGTCCAAAGTAAAAAGGAGGTGAAACCAAACCTCTGTGGTAGGTGGCCCGGGCAACATGTACAGACCTGTGCCCGCCATCTTCCCACCCTGGTACTTTCTTCCTCCCACCCTCCTGTTACAGATCTACATGCAAGGCCTCTTTTTAGGGTAAATTTTGTCCTAGCAAATGAAAAAAAAAATCATTGAGCTAACTTAAACCACTAAGCCTTATTGAAATCAGGAGCGAGGGGATGCTGATAGAGGCTCTCCCTCTTGACAATTGTGTGGCATCCGACAAACTGGTCTCCAAGACTCATTTCTTCTCTAATCAAAGGAACCGTATGAACAGAAAGACTAAGTAAGTTAGGCTCACGTACAATGCACTACATAGAAGTGTTGATATTATCGCCAGCGGGCCATTCATTCATTTCAGCACGTATTCACTGAGGACCTATGACGTGCCAGAAACTGTGCTGGGTCCCAAGAAATCAAAGATAAAAAGGTACATACAGTGGAATACTACTTGGCCATAAAAAGAAGGAGATCTAGCCATTTGCAACAACATGGATGGATCTTGAGAGTATTATGCTAATTGAAATGTCACAGAGAAAAACATCTTATGATTTTACTTATTCATGGAATCTAAAACAAATGAACGAACAAAACTCATAGATACAGAGAACAGATTGGTTATGAGAGGGAAGGGGAGTTGCAGGATGGGCAAAATGGGCGGAAGTGTCAACCGCATGATGATGGATGGTAAGTAGACACTGAGGTGATAAGTTTGTACTATACACAGTTATCAAATTACTATGTTATAATGTTATAACACAACATTATAAACCAACTGTACCTCCTTTAAAAAAGGAAAACCAAAAATAAAACATTACAATCCTTGGCCTTGTAGAACCCTGGTACAAGAAAGTCATGCAAATTCGTTTGAGGGCCCAGGGAAGGCCTTCCAGGAGCATCGGCACAGCACCCGGAGGAAACAGGGATGTGGCGGGTAGTTTAGGGGCAAAGAGAGAAGCTGTTCCATCCTTTGTGAAGCATGGAGAGGGCAGACAGTGTTCCCGGGCCCTTGGGCATCTAGCTAATGCTTTATGTTAAAGAGCAAGGCTCTCCTCACAGCTCTCTAAAAACTCTGCTTCAAACATTGAGTCTCTATCACTACACTTCTACAGTGTAATTATCTGTGCAATTGCCTGTTTTCAGCACACACGAGGAACTGTTTGTTCTCTACCGTGTCCCTACTCAGGCACTGACAAATGAATGGCATACCCTTAAGATGCATTAAATGAAGGAATGATGATTTAATGAATAAATAGGGGGAAAGAGTATATAAAAGAAATGTGACAGCAGGAAGATAGTGTTCTCTTACTTCGAGGTTTATTTTGGATCCTGTTCAACATACTGGTGAATCCTATCCTCCAACACACTCTTTTAGGTAAATATGAAAAGCAAATACTTTCAAGATTATGAGTTAACACAGAATGGCTTTCTCTCACCCTAATAGAAGCAGTGATTCTGGAAATACGTCCCTAGCTGCCTCTGCACAGCATTTGGACTGTAGGTGATATATGCCATCTGGGTCCCTGGGACTCTTCCCCATGTACTTGAGGTACATATGGCTTCGACTTGTAATCTGAACAAGGCAAGCATGTATAAGCAATGGGACATCCCAGGAATGAGAAAGAATAAATAAAAAACTTTGTGTGAAAGAGGGATGGTAGGTGCAGGAGTTAGGGGGGGGTCTGTACAATAGGTTTTCATCTTTTATGACCTGGGAAACAGAGTATCTTTTGAGAGAAAAGAGCTCAGGCATATACATTTTCAGTTTAACAAGCTCACAAATCAATCTGATTATTCAGCAATTCAACAAGGATCTGCTTTACATCTCATAAACAAACACTTCTGGTTTTACCTTTTTGGGTTCTGGCATATTATTAATATAAATAGTGTAGATTCCACTTTTATTAAAACCAGCTTGATATACATCTGCACAGTCTCTAAATGGTTCTTCTTTTTTTCCTCCCTTTAGTAAAACTGCAAAAAAAAAAAAAAAAAAGATTGCAATATGTGAATAAAAATATCAGTACTGTGAGCTCCCAAATGGACTTCAGATACAACAGGCCAGTCTTCATTTCCTCCAAGCAAACATCAGCATTGCGTTTACTGAAGGGTCTGCCATAAAGACAACACGAGATTTTGAGGACACTCACAAAAATACAACGCTGAAGAAAGAAATCTGCGGAGCAATTTTCAACTGAATACTTTTTATATTTTGCTTAATTTCTTATATTTTGTTTTTCTCTAAAGGTTTTCCAGAATATCAGCTCAACTGACATGACTATATAATGCCTCCAATCAGTAACAATTATGTGGATATTCCCACAAAATTTCTAAAAAGTCCTTACTTACATTTCATAGGAAAGTTTTCAAAAATGCTGAAGCATTTTTGCAAGAAGAAGAGACTAAGATAAGGAATTCAAACATAAAAATGCAGTATGGACATTTAAACACTGAAGGTAGGTAGCACTGTTTTCCCATGGCTTTAGATTGAAGAGGTCCTAGAAATTTTTAATTAAAAAATCCCCTCAAAATAATTAGATTTAGAAAGTAGAAAAGAATTGCTGACCCAATTTAACTTTCTAGAAAGACAAGGAAACTGAACTTTGTTTTTTATTTAATGCCCTTTTATTAAACTGTTAGGTAGATGATATAAAAATATAAAAGTAAAAGTAAATAAGGTTCAAAATTAAGTTATATAGGAGAAGATTTCAGAAAAAGCTGCAAGTAGAAAATACATTTAATTAGAGATAGTTTTTACTGAGAACTTTATTTTATTTGCTAAGCTTCATCCATTATTAAGTTCTTATTAATGAGATTAAAATATAAAATGACTCATTTAGTAGTCCTTAGCTAAAGATATGGGAGGTATATTTATAAAATATTTATGATGTAGTATTTCCTAATAAATATATATTATTTTAGTAATAGGTTTTATTAAACTTTTTCTAGAATATTAACATTTTATCATTTGCCCTTAAAGTCTTGTTATTTACTAAATATCTGTTTTTAATCACTTTGAGTTACAATAGTCTTCTATAATAAAAATATAAAAAGTATAAATCAATGTTTTTAAATTGATTTTAAATTCTCTATCAATCTAAAACACTAGCCTGATTTAAATTTAAGGTGCATGGTGTTACTAATTTATAGGTAATTAAAAACAAACAGTCCAGTCTTGGTAGAAAGAAAGACTATCTCAATATAAATATTTCAAATTTTCAAAAATATTTGATCATGTTTCAAGAAAATGAAACACCATGTCAGAAAAGTGTTCATAATGAAAATTTAGAATTATTTAATAATATCATGTTTTTTGTAACTCATGTCTGCACTAATGGTTTACCTACTAATATTAATAATTATAGTTAAATACCATCATTATGATTGCAATATCAACACAGAAAAAATAAGTAGAGGATTTATAGGTTATAATAGTGAAGAACTATTGCACAGAATATATACCAATAGTAATTTAAAAATGAATAGATAAATGCTTACTCAAAAGCCATTTGAAATGTCATTGGGCATGTCAACAAGTTATATAAAGGTATTACTTTCAAAAACATCAATGTAGGTCATTTGTGCTTGCTTATTTTAGGTTAATGGATGGTTATTTTTTAAAATAAAAAGTTTAAAGTTCCAAATGCTTGTTCTTCTGTTGAAAAGTGTAAAGTAACCTAAGCAAGAAGGTTATGAAGAAATACCAACTAAAATTTGTAATCTTGTAAGAGGACGAACAACACAGGAAGATGTGGTCAACATAAATTCAATGGCAAATCCATTTTGTTTTGGGGAAGAAAGATAAAGTCATTTATCTAAGCAGAAAATGCTTCTCCTTGCATATACCACTTCCTGCCCTCCCTCAGTTATACAAGGAGAATACATTCCCTTCCCACTTCTCAGCCACCTCCTCTCCCCTTCTCTTTTCCTCTTCAGGAAGATGTGGGTAAAGAGGCTGTTGTGTGGGAAGAGGGAAGTTATTTCACACACATTTGAAATAACAGAGAAAAATAAAATTATTATCTCATTTTTCTGCAAACTACTTGTATAATGATGATGTCCAACTCATGAATGTAAGTCTTATAATTGGAAAAATGGTTTGAGGATTCTACTATAAATGGTACAACTAGTACTATGGTTGTGCTACAGATTCATTGTTATGGCAACATATCTAATATAGATATTTCATTTTCTAGAAATATAGGTTGGTATTTTAAAAAAATTGAACCAGTTGCATTTTTTTCCCCAGAAGAAATAGTCTTTCTTTCTAAGACAAATTAGATTGCTTGTTCTTATTTAGTTATTAATTAGTAAACATTATGCTTGAGAGTTTGATCCAGTCTACATTTTAGATTATGAAAGCACTTAAAATAAATTTAAAACTTTCATTCATTGCTTACTTTTGATATTTGTATAATATACTAAGGATTAAAGAAGGCTCCTTCTATAAGGGTACATTAACTTGCATTTTTCTTTCTTTTTTAATCTATTAAATGGGGCAGGTATATACATCTCTGAGGCAAGTGTGCAAACTATGTGACAGAGCTGAGTGGTTGAATTACAGTAAGTACTCAAGAAATGATCATTTTTATTGTTGTTGCTATGGCAATATAATAATGTTATTAACAACATCTTATTATAGCTTTTTCTTATGGAAGGACACTAGCAAGGTATAGAAAGCCAACAAGTCTAGTCTGTGGAGTGCTGGATGCTGTTGTCATCTATCCTCAAGTGCAAATACTGTAGTTGACTAAGTGCAGGACAATTACAATAGTATAATGGACTGGTTACATGTAGGATTAGAACTGGCCTCTCCTTGGCAAAGTTGGCTAATTGCCTTATTTTAATCATTGACTGCATCAGGCCATACCATCATGGTTTAAGTCTTAAAAAAACAAAAGCAGGTAATCTAATCTTTTTATATTATAAGCTTCATCTGAATAGTTAAGATTTAAGGATTATTTCAGATGAAATAATATGTAATGTATATACCAATAGGTTGATTATTGAGGTTTTAATCTCATAATTTAAATTTGCAAGACTAATTCTTCTCCTTGTTAAGTACTAGAGAATTCTGAAATTTGGTGTTATGACTACATATTATAAAACTGCACATATAATAAACATTTAAAAATATATAATGACAAGAACAAAGATGAATTCACTGAAGAGTATATGCATCAAAAATAAGGATAACATTTTTAGGAGATATTGAGATTCAATAAGATGGAAGATGTAAAAAAAATAAATAAACAACATGAATGGAGTCATTTTAGATGGAGCCGGAGCTGCCAACCCAGAAGAACTGCATGTCATACTTCCCAAACTTTTGGAATGTCAGAACAGGGCAAAATTACCTTTGAACTAGTCCCAAAAACTGCTGGTAAAAGTAACAAGAAATCAGGTATTATGGCAATTGTACGACTGACTGGTTACATGTAGGATTAGAACTGGGCTCTCCTTGTCTCATATTCTTATGTTTTCCTCTCTCATTCTTCAGTTCTGAATGAGTATGTCTTTCAGTGCGAGTCTAGATCACATCATTACTATCAGCCCCTTCCTAGCTGCCATTTTCTTTTTTCCCAACTTTGATCTCAGAGTCAGGCAGTAAAGAACAGTTCAGAAGACATAAGATCTGAATGAATAAAAAATGTAAAAATAGCTTATTTGAACTATATTTTAAGAGCCAGGTATGCCAGTTCAAAGACTTTGCCTCTACCTCTCTCAGCAAACAAAATCATTCTTTTCATTTGGTCTTATCTGCACGACAAAATATTCGTGATCCGAAGGGAAAGAATAGGGACACAAGCAGGTGCTTGTCTGTCTTTCACCTGCTGACATGCAGTCAATAAGCAACCCGAGACCCTGACTCCAGCAGCCATTGATTTTATCAGTCCCTTCCTTTTATTTCCCCAAACAGCTTCAGTCCAGATGGCATATCTGCCACCAGGCCGACTTCAGGGAAGGACCATGAAAGTTGAGGAAGAGGGTCACTTCAGTTCAGATGAACCCTCAAGAGAAAACTTCCTGGAATGTAGAATTGGTCATTACGAATCTCAGCAGACCTAGTAGAAAACACAGATGGCCAGTTAGCCTTGCTACCGAGACGATGTAAAAAAGCCAAAGCCCTTGAATCTTACTCATATCCTAATGAGATGCTATAAAGAAATCGATTCTTTAAACATCCTTTTTAAATCTTAGATGCGGCTAGTCTACATCTCTCCAGTATTTGGGAAATGTCAGAATGACCAAGGATCAAGTTATTGGTTTAAGGGTCACTCCTGTGGTACTTTCAGGCCACTGTCATCAAGGAGATCATCGGGCTAGGAATTTCCCCTCCATCTGTGATTTTCAACACGACAGGTCACTGAAGTTAACTGAGCACATGGGTAATAAAATGGCAGGCCTGACAAGGTGAGAATGAGCTAACGATTGATTGGAGTCTGTACACTTGAGACAAGTGTGTGGATATTTCATGGGAAGCTCATTTGAAGACACTACCCAGGATTCTAATTTATTTGAAAGGACTTTTAGAAGTGGAAAGTAAACCTTGCATTTAAAGTGTGTGGTAAGATTAAAAGAAGGCTTGTAGGCAATATTTAATATTTCAATATTTTGTGGATCGGTATGAGGGCGAGAGAGACTTACCAATGATTTCATAAATATATGTCACATATGTCTAGCTACACAAATACATAAAACCTTTATGCTAAGTTGAAAATTTCAAAGTTGATATTTTATCTCATATAAAATATATGCATATAAACCTAAATATCTATGGGTTGATGTGTCAGCATGATTGATTTTAACTGACAAAAATGGCAATGGAATATGGTTTAATCTACTTAATTCATTGAACTGTGGTGACATTGGTTAATAAAATCATATTGGTTTCAAGTGTGCAATTCGGTAACACATTATCTGTACACTGTATTGTGTGCTCACCACCCCAAGTCAGCTTTCTTCCATCACCATTCACCCCCCTTTAGTTCCCTCCACCTCCCTTTCCCTTGGTAATCGCCATACTGTTATCTATCTATAAGTTGGGGTTTTTGATTTTTTTTTTGCTTAATCCCTTCACCTTTTTTCACCGAGCTTCCCACCTGCTCCCCTTTGACAGCTGTCAGTCTGTTCTCTGTATCTCTGAGTCTGTTTCTACTTTGTTAGTTTATTTTGTTCATTAGATTCCACAAATAAGTGAAATCATATATATACTTCTACATATGCATTGCTATGGCACAGTATAACAAATGATATATTCTATTTGTAAATATTTTAAATCTTAGGTCTTTGGTTAAGTAACAAAAAACTTCCCTTTTAAAATTCTACTATACCTTTTCCCACAGTTCCCCCCAACTCTGATATAAGGGAACACCTGAACATCATCTACTTGCTGCATTACTATTTCAAATATTTTTTAAAAGGACTGTTTTATTCTCATTTAAATTCCTTATGTGTTCTTATTTTATAGATAATCTATATAATCTTAACTATCCATTATCTTCTTGGTGGAACTATAATAATCATGAGCATAATAAAATCAACTAGCATTAATTGAATACTGTGTGTGCTCAACTCTGATTTCATGTGCTAGGTACGTTTCACATGCTGCATTTCATTTAATCCTCATAAACATGCAGTAGGTTTGTCAATATGTTGTTTTATATGTAAGGAAACTGTGGCTCAGAGATGCTATCTAACCTCACAAAAACTTATAAGTAGTGGAACTCTTTACCTAGGAAGCCAAGAATCCTAACTACTTCTTACTTCTGGAGGGAAGTCAAATCCAAATAGAACTCCAATGAGTCATCTGTCAGAGTCCTCAGCAATATGCATCTCAGCTAACAATGTCACACCCAGGGTCTTGAGTGAACCAGGATTGGCCTCAATTCTGAATGGGTACCAGCTCTTGACATGGGAGGAGGAAGTATGGGAGGAGTGACAGGAGGCAGAAATGACAAGGAAGAGGAAAAATGTTGAAATGGGAGAGAGACACATGTGGCAGAGTTGTCTCAGACAGGGGAACACTGAGCCGAAATGTGAAACAGAACTTGAAAAGCTAATAGGATTAGAAAATAAAGGGTCCGTAGGAAGCATACTGAATTTCATAGTGTTCATACTTTGAAAGCTTTGCTAACCAGGATTTACCCCATTATTTTAAGATATTATTTTCACAAGGCTAATTATTTGATTTTCCAGCCTCTGGACTATTAAGAAGAAGGGCTGGAGGTGAGGGGAGTTGGAGGAGGTGAGGGGAGTTGTATTATATACTTTTCCAAAGGCATCATGGTATTATGATGCTTATCAATTCATGCTGATTATAATGTATTTAAAAACTCATTTAAAGCTTTAATTTTATTCAATCTCTTCAAGGAAAAAGAGAAGAAAGGATAAAAACAATGCAGAAAATTTACCATCACAATATTTTTAAAATTTTCTTAAAATTTTACTACTGAAAGAGATACATTATAATTTTCTGAACAATATATTACCCATTATGTATAATTTTATGTATATATATATAAAATAATATTGAGATATATGTGTAAGGTACATAAACTGTCAAATTTGTGTGGACATGCAAAGCACCCTATGCCACCCATAAGTGGCTGGCTAATTTAATGGCACCTATTTTATTGTAGAATAATGAAGGATCAAGTAATTCTTTATATTTCTACTTTAGATTGATTAGTGTATTCAAGTAGATTTTCTCATGCTCCTCGAATGGGAAATAACTCAGATAGTCAATGTGCATTACACTTAAAGCAACTAGATTGAAAAAAAAACTGACAGTTGAAAATGAATTTGTTTAATCAAGCAATCACTTATTTTTCACAAAACTTACTTCTGTGTTTTTCTTTTGGGCACCCTGGTGCTCAGTTACGAGTGCTAGGTGACCACTGCAATGTATCCAGAAGGCCATTTCATCAACAAAGATATTTCAAGTGTTCCATGTGTGTTAATTTCTCATGTAATGTTTGCCGGCATGACTGGAATAGATGGATTTTGGACAAAAGATTTCCTCTGCATGTGGGAAAGCTTAAAGGACATCTTTTGTGCCTTATTATGAGACCAACTGATTTAGGCAAGGGCCGTTAAAAATGAAATGAAAGTCCTTGGGCAGTGGTGTAAAAGTAGAAAGTAGCTGCCGAATGCTCTTGAAAACTGACACACACACATGAAACTTCAGTTTGAAGTTTAAATAAATAAAGGCTGACTGTCACTGTAGGTATGGAACTCTGTTTCTTATTCCTGGGATGAAATATACTTGAAGGGCAGTTCTTAGCTACCAGCTGGGGTTCTACATGGAGTTCTGGTCTGAACTCAGGGCTTCCCCAGTCATTATGAGAGATACAAAACTAAGAGAAGGCGTGGAATGACTAATAAAAGTTAGAAACGTGCAGGTTTGTCTAGGCCGCCAGGCAAATTCCCAGGGTGTGTGGTACTTTTCTGTTGAGCAATCTGACAGCAGTGGTAGGACTAGAACACAGATGTCTTGATTTCTGTTCCATCGAGGCCATCATGCCCTGCCCTTCAGATGACAAATGACATGGCTGTTCCAAGACACCAGTGAGGAGACCGTCTCAAACTAAGTCCTAGTTTTAGGGACATCGGCTGGATTAATTATGGTTGATATTTGGTTTAGTTGTGCATTTATAAGTGTACATGAGGCCGAAACAGCTGGCAAAGCCTTCTATTGAAGCCAAATCTCTGCTTAAAATTAAAGGTTCAAGTTCACTGTTCTAAAGGAACTCACCCTAGTGATAACAAAATATTCACACCTAAAAATAATTATGAGTTCACAAAAAGACACAATAAAATTAAAAGAGATTTGACTTAATTGGTTTTACATTTAATTATTTAACTTCATCATCAATACATTGAAAGACTGGGTTATTCTTGGTGGGTCCCACACAAACGTGATTTGTTACTGAAGGTGAACTCACTCAGAATGTGAACTTCACCTAGCCAGGAGCAGGACGATTCCAGGGTACTTAGAATGAGTTATGATACTGGTATCTTTAGTTGAAAAGCAATGATGAGTTTCCACAGACAGCTAAAAATGTGTCTAATCAAGTTTTAAAGGTTCTTTGCAACTGACTTGAGAAAAATTTTATGCTAAAAATCATTATTTTGTTTATGGGTATTTAAACCTAATTATACAGTTGCAACATTTCTCAGGTTTTCTTTCGTTTTTTTTCTCCTTCTTAAAGCATAAGAAATTTCAGGGAGTTACTGTATGGCGAATGTGATGCATATGTACTGAATAATGTTAATAAAATGGGCTTTATTTCTTACTTTCTCTCAGAGTAATTATGCATGTCATTTGACTCAGTGCAAAGTGCCATAGCTTATCTGTAACTAATGTCCAACGTCCCATTACATCCCCGGATGTAGAGAAGATCTGTTGAGTTTGACTTGAGTGTGGATGAGTTCAGGAAATGACTTAGTTGAAATTCTATTCAAAATATTTTGTGCTTCTTTGCTTTAGACAACCGGGCCGTGGCAGCCTCAGAGAAGAAGGACTGGAGTTTACTCACAGCAACGTTGGAACATCAAGGCGACACTCTTTTGTGTGGCCTTTCACCCTGGTAACTTCTGGGCCCAGCTGGGACCAGGAGATGTCCTTTTTCGGATAGTCGAGTTTCTGAAGTTGAAACTCTAATTCCAAAAGAGAATTAACCACAAAATTTCAAATCTCCCCCAAAAGATGTGGTTTAGAAATAGTTCATGGGAGAGGTCAAGGACTGTATTATTTTTTATTTTGTTATCATTAGTTTGGCTATTCACTATTCGCACAATTTTTCTACAGAAAGTACAACTTTTCAAAAGTCAGATAACATGCTCCGTCAAAAAGGAGAAATGTACCATTTCCAAAAATAAACAGTCACTTTCTCCTTAAGCCATTGGGTTTTATGAAAGGAAGTGCTAGAAAGTATGGTTCATTTTAAGGAAATTGTAAATGTTTGACATATAATTTTCTGTCAAGATAAAGCATTTCCCTCATTAAAGGGAACAAGTGCTTACTGCTGTGTGCAGCAGATGACTTCCTGCATTTTCTTTCTCTTTCTACCTAATGTGAAATTGTACATTACACAGTCAACCAAAAACCCAGTATTTCACTCAGTCAATGAAAATGATATTTTCTATTTTTATCAATGTTTATATGAGTGACATTCAAAAACTTTTAATTTCCTCCCATGGCTTGTGATGTTTTTAGAGTCAATCTTAACTCAAGGGACTTGCAGGAGGAGTTCAAACTATCTTATCCGTTGACTGAATGATTTACTTCACAAACTCAATAGACACTGCACAGGAGGTAAATTCCTTTCAGATGGTAGAATTTTTCTGAGAACAGAGTCAAATGTCTCCTCAGCACCGGGAAGGAAGCAAATGCCTCATTTCCCCTTTTCAGAAAGCCGGAGCACCGAAAATAATGATCAAACGTTCCATACCATTGCCATCAGCCTCTGGGAAAGACACTAAACCAAATAACTTAGATCACTTAAAAAACTGTAGTGTCGGTCCGTATGTCTTTCAGATGATGTGAAAGAAGTTTTTAAAATGAACTTCATGAGAGGCTCCTCACGATGCGAAATTTGAACTTCATAATAGGTGCAAAGTATATAAACATGAGCATGCCTCAGTGTTTATTTTTAAGTTTCTTTTAGTCCTCGCTACCCTGTGTGCCTTCCTAGCCAAAACCATTATCTGTCCTTTCACATTCAAGTTTCTGGGATGTGGGTAGACAACATTTTCTACTTTTACTTCCTCTTACTCATTCTAGCCTTCGACCAATGTAATTGAGCCACGTACTTCACCCAAACTCTCCCTACAGAAGGTCATCCCAGTTCCAAAATAAAGTTCTCAGTATGTTTTTTTCCGAACCTGACTTTCTGGTGGTTTGCACTTAAAGAGATCTTTCATGAAAGCATTTTTTCCTGCCATAACACTACTCACTACTAGCTTTTCTCCCTAATTCTCTTTTCTTTTTTGGACTCTGTTTATCTGTCCATTAAAGAACTTCAAATATTCTGTCTTTGATTTTACATTGTTATTAGTTTGATAGGGGTTCATAATCTCAGTATGTCAATTCTCTGAAACTGTACATAAACATGTATGGGTGCTTGCATGGGGTGGGAAAGAAAGGTAGCTAGTTTTTATCAGATTCTGAAATGGACCCATCACCTCCAATGATTGAATTGCTGCTTTATATGCACATCCAATGGCTTCATTTGCTGTGGGGCTTTACCACTTGTCCCCTCTGAGAAGACACCCATCTATGTGCGGCCATCCAGATTTTGCTCCTGAATTTCACATTACTATTCCTCTGCCTTATAGATTTCCATTGTCCCACAGTTACTTCAGTCAATATGCCCCATGCTAAACTCATTATCTTTCCCTCTTAAACTTCTTTTTCATCACACATTACTGATTTTAAAGACTGTCACCAACATTCCTTCAGTTACTCAAACCTCAGACTAGGAAGGTATGTTTAACTCTACTTCCAATAAGTCATTATTTCTTATTGATTCCAATTCTTTGTTCACAAATTCCCTACCTGCCTTTCCATTCACCACTATTTGATCCTGACCTCAATATTCCTCTCCTAGGAGAGCCTTGTGAGAATCTGATGAAAAGCTACACCTTTCCTCCCCATCACAGAACAGTGTTTAATGTTCTCCATTAAAAGACTCCAAAACCAGACTCTGGGTTCAAATCTCAGCTTGCTAGCAGCGTGATACTTGGAAACCATTTACTTCTCTGTGCTTAGTTTCCTTATTTGTCATACAAGGTCAATAATAACATATCTTAGAATTAATTAAGATATGTAAAGGGCTCAGAACATTGGCTTGTACTCTCTAAGTACTTGCTAATATTTTAATAATGACAAAAAGACCCTTCTTATTCCTCTGCTTCCAGCTAGTCAACTGTCTAATACATTCTTCCTACATTGTGGCAGGGGTAAATTTTCTACAATGCAAAGGTCACCATTGTCCTTATCTGTTGACAATGACTATTGCTTTAAGGAAAAAAATGCAACTTCCTTGCTCTCTCTCAGTGCACCTCTCTAACTTTACCTCTCACTGCTCACCTACCTTTGATTCTGAGGTCTAGTCTCTGTATCTCTCCAATGCCCACCCTGCTCCCATAACTCCTAGCAAATATCTACATTGTTTGAACTCTGAGTATACTCTGCTTTCTTTATTTTGAAGAATTAGTTATTATCTCCCCATAAAAGCCACTCTGCCTATGTTTTAATCCTGGATCAACCTTTTCCAGCTATGTAACCTTGGGCAAACTACTCAAGTTCCCTGTGAAATTTATAAAATTGGACTAACCATAGCAGTTTCTTCATACTGTTGTTGTGAAGACAAACTAAATGAATGCAAAAAGCTTAAGCAATGCCCGAATCCTAATAAGCATTTTAAAAAAATCCTTGAGAAGCCTCTGCAGATGTTGGAATCTGTCCTCATCCTTCTGTCTCTGCCAATGATTTTAGTGTTCCTCTTGTGTGTTTTGCTAGTGCCCTGGCACCTGGCTTCACCTCTAGCAAACAGTTACAAAATATAACTGTTTACATTTCTCCCCACCAAACTCTAGTTTTGTTGAAACCAAAGACTAAATTACATCTTTTCTCTCTTCCCAGTGTTCTGAACAGTATCTGGCATGTTTAGGAACTCAGCAAATATTTGGTGAATAAAAATAGATGTATATCCTTATCCCCAGAAGGAAATCTGGAACAGAACATTCACTGTCTAACTATTTTTTGAATGAATGGATAAATTTCTGAATCATATCTTGGTATAACAAGAGTATGCTCTGAGCTGATTTGGACAGTAAAAGAATCAGCTCACATAATTTAATGATGGAGCCTAAATGCCATTTTCTTTTTAAAATTGTTTCTTCTTTTTTTAAATGCTTTGTCAGTGATTAACTTCGTGATCAGATGTCTGCCTTGTGTGTGCTCAACATATATGATGATGTGTTAATCACCTCTGAGCATAGATGAATGGTGAATGTTTGACAGTCATTATCCTCCCCCAAAGAAGTCCAAACCTCGTTTCCATGTCATTATCAATTTAAACTATTTAATTCCCACATTAGCTGTGAATTGCCAAAAGCATGAGGCAATGAGCTCAGCTTAGATGCTATGGCAGCACTGAGGGCAATAGGCAATACTTCTTTAATGAGGCAATGTTCCCAAGAATAAGTGTGACCAAATGTCGGCCATCAAAGGTTAGACAGAAGTGAATGTTACCGCAAGTCTTACAAAGCAGATGCATTCAGTTTGAAATGATTGTTTAGTGAAGATAATACTATTGTCTGTTCGAAACAAAAAGAAGCAGCTTTTGTGAATTATTTCAGAAAAAGTGTATATAAACTGTCCTTAGCTTAAATGACATAGATGTTTCGGTAGGAGAAATTCTGTAAAACTAAACAAAAATACTCCCTACATGCAAAGATAGATTTATAGTCCCTGGACCAAACACATATTTGGGGAAAGATAAATTTCTTGCCAACACTTCCTAGGAATGCTTTTATTATATAATTTTAGTTAGTTATAAGCACTGCAGCTAGCATAAATTTAAAAGTAACTATAATTTTTTAGCATTTACATTCGTGCATAGCTTAATGAGGGGGATACCTTGTGTGAAATGTGTCCTTAGGATATCTTGTGTGAACATCGTGCAGTGCATCTACACAAAACTAGATGGTATAGACCCCCGTACACTTAGGCTAAATGGTAGAACCTATCGCTCCAAGGCTACAAACCTGTGTAGCATGCTGCTGCAATGATACTGCAAGCAACTGTAAGACAATAGTAAGTGTTCATGTATCTAAACGTATGTAAGCACAGAAAAGATACAGTAAAAATATGGTATAAAATCTTTCAAATGGTTAAGTACCTGTATAGGGCACTTAACTATGCATGGAGCTCGCAGGGCTGGAAGTTGTTGGGGGTGTCAGTGAGTGGTGAGCAAATGTGAAGGCCTCGGACATGACTGTTCACTACTGTAGACTTTATAAACACTGTGAGCTTCAGGTGCACTGCCTTTCCAGGAAATACTTTTCTTTCTTCAATAGTAAACGAACCTTAGCTTACTATAACTGTTTTACCTTACAGACTTTTAAATTTTACTTAACCTTTCAACTCTTTTGTAGTAACCGTTGAAAACACAAACACATTGTATAGCTGTACAAAATATTTTCTTTCTTAATATTTGTACAATATTTTCTTTCTTTACGTTCTTATTCTTTTTATAAGCTTTTTTTCCTATTTTAAAAGTTTTTTTTCCCTCTTTTACTTTTAAACTTATTTGTTGAAAATGAGACACAAGCACACCTGTGTCTACACATGGTCAGGATCGTCAGTGCCACTCGCTGTCTTCCACCGCCACATCTTGTCGCACTGGAAGCTCTTCAGGAGCCAGTGACATGCAGGGAGCTGTCATCCACATAACAACCATGCCTCCTTCTGGAACACCTCCTGAAGGACCTGCCCGAGGCCCTTCTGGAGGATGTGTCATTCTTTTCAGAAATATGTCTATGGTGGTTTGTTTGATTTGTTTCATTTTTTCATCATCATTTGCTTAGAAACAGATAATGTACCATAAACACTCCTCCCAGTAATAAAAACATTTTGGTGCTGAGGTCCATTTTTTCAAACTTCTTAAGAAGCTTGTTGAGGTCTGCATGCAAAAGCTTCTGCTAAACCTTGCGCTGTGAATTTCTTTGGGGTTCTTCTTCATCTTCTCCTGCAGTTTCCCTCTTCTCTTGCCTGTTGTCTGTTTTTTAGTCACTGTATTTCTGGTCCAGTTCCAACAGCTCCTAATTAGCCAATTCCTCAGGAGCTGCCTCCAGGAGACCCTTGATGTTATACTCATCCACACCCAGGATAAAACGTTTGCCATCTCAACCACAGTCTTACTGATTTTTGTAACTTCCTCACCCATGGCAAATACTTTCAAGTCATAGATGGACGTTTTGAGTGTCCTCTTCCAGATGCCATTATACACTCTTTGTGTATTTACACAAGCTCATTATACACAAGCTCAAGCAAGCTTTTTGATGCAGTCATAACTGTAGTAATCCTTCCACAACTGCATCAGTGTCTTCTCAGGGTCTTCCTCAGTTGTATCAGTAGCCTGGGCAAAGGTTCTCCTTACAAGCTGCTATAATTCCTTGAACCATTGGTTGGATCAAAGAGGTGGTGTTTAGATAGAAAAAAAACACTTTGGGAATGGGATAAAGATCCTCAATAAAAGGAAAATGTCTGGAAATATCAACAATACACAGTCTTGAAAAGTATGTTGTTCTACAAACAGTACTTCTCCATTTGGCTGGCATAGCAATTCAAGAGGACATCATGGAAGAGGAACTGGGTCATGTATGACTTCTTATGCCCTATAGTACACTGGCAATATATGTTTATTGATATGCTTGAAGGCCCTGGGGTTCTCACTGTGCCTGATCACAACGGGCATCAATTTGTAGCCAGCCGGCAACATTGCCCCCAAGCAAGACTCTTAGCATAAAACCTAGAATTGGGTTGGCCTCCTTATGAATAAAAGTCCTTTCATACACCCAATTTCAGAATAGGGAAATTTCATCCATATTGAATATTTGCTCTGGCAAGTAATTTTCCTCCACAATCAGCTTATCTGGAGTTTCCAAACATTCTTCAGCTGCCTTCGCATCAGCACTTACAGACTCACCACTCAGTTGCACGTTAGGTAATAAATAATGATTCTTGAGTGGTTTAAACTACCCAGAGCTAGCAATAAATTCAACATCATAGTCAGGTCCAGCCTTTTCTTTCAACAAACTTGTTGCTTTGGCTGTGATCATCATAGTGCTTAAAGAGATATGCTTCTGGGTCTGGTCTTCAATCCAGGTCATTAGAAGTTTCTCCATGTCTGATATAGGCCTTTTTTTTTTTTAGTTTTTCCTAGTCTTATTGCCTTCAATGAAGTAGTAGATCCTTTGATAGCTTCTGGCACTTTATTCTTGTTCTTCAAGATCAAGGCTATGATCGAATAGGACATACCTGACTGGTAAGCAATGAGCACCACGGATTTTCCACTTTGGTAGTCCTTATTCACTGTTAAGTTCATTTCTATGTCAGCCATTCAGTGTGGTCTCTTACTGGCAACATTAGCAGTGGATTTGGTATGATTACAGGATATGATAAATAAAACAACACGAGCTTAAATCAAGCACAGAAGAAAATGATGCAATCAAGAGACTCCATAAACACGTACTGTATGGGGCTGCTGCTGGTATAACATGACATACTATTTTAGAGCAAACCTTTTTATAAGTAGAAAGAGTACACTCTCAACTAATGATAAAGAGTACAGTATAGTAAATACAAAAATCAGTAGCATAATTATTTATTGTCATTATCAAGTATTATGTCGTGTCATAATGGTATGTGGTATAATATACTGGCAGCACAGCAGGCTTCTTTACACAGAATCACCACAAACATGAGTAATGTGTTGTGCTATGATGATGAGATGGCTACAACATCACTAGACAATGGAAATTTTTCAGCTCCATTATAATCTCATATGACCCCAGTCATATGGGGTCCATTGTGGACTGACACGTCATTATGCAGCATAACTAACATAAAACTGTAGACAGGCGCTGTTTATGGATAGACAGTGCTTATACAAACCCCTTTTCACTCTTACTACAAGCTCATCAGTTATGTATCATGATTCCACTTTAGAGATAAGAAAACTGAGGCTAAAAGAAAATGCTAGGAAGACAACAGATATTCTCTAGAGCATTGTATTCAGACATTTTACATAAAAAAAATTTACTTATAGATAGTACTTACTAAATTTGTGTTTAATTGAATCTAGTTACTTGGAGGGGAAAGAAGTACCTAAAGTGTCTTTGCTTTTATATGCAGTATCTAATTTAATTCTTCCCCTGCCACCGTGAAGTAGACCAATTTTGCTGACTTTATAAATGATGAAACGGCTGCATAAAGGTTAAGTTAGTTGCCAAGGACAGAGAAAACTCAAAAAAAATTTCCCTTGCCTTGTACTACATTCAGGTTGTCTCCATAAATAACTGAGTAAAGTCTGACTAGAGGACCCTTAGGGTCAATTAAAACTTTTGTTTTTTGGATTAGAATATAGCTTATGATGTTTTTGGGAGAACTTTCAGAAGACTACTCTTTGGAACACATTTTGGAAAACTAGTGCATTTGTTGTGGTGTTCTGCTTTAGGCATACTTACATATATTTAAATTTAAAAGTAGAATATTTACATATAATCTTGATAAACAATAAATCCATTTGATAAATAAACTTTTGGTCATAAAAGTTTTACTTATGTGTTTTAGAAATAGAATAAAATAAAAGTTAATTTTAGTAACTGATGTTTGGCCAGTATTATGCTATTAGTCATTTAAAATTTTAAATTTACCATGACTAGGAACAATGGTGTCAGTGAAAATAAAGATATACAGAAAATTAAAATCCTAGCACTTTCCATTTTTGTGTCTCGTAAGAGTCCTTAAATGACCAAATATTTAGTTAGAATAATTAAGTGTGGGATTAGAGAAAAAAACATTAACAAGAAGCAAGTAAAATCTATTATTATGAGAGCAGAGAACCCATTGGGAAATTGGGCAATATGCTACATCAGGACCACAAGTCCTGTAGTTCAATCAGAATTTATTTTAGGATTATATCATTAAAAGTAAAATAAATATTTAGAGAGGCCTGAAGTATTATTATTTTTAGTATGGTATATCATAGGATAGATGCAGTATTTACACTTCATTTTCTCATACCCTGAGTGGGTGTAATGGGTAGCATCTACCAAAGTGCCATCATAATTGTCCAATAAATGTTTTTCTAATTGAACAGATGTTTGCTTGCCTGATGCTGTATCCAAATTCCAAATCTAGCCAAGAATTTTAATTTTGAAGTCACCCCCTAGCTTCTAAAAGCTTAAAGACACATTTATTAGACAAATACTTAGAGAAGAAGTAGAATTATGATAAGTAGGCAGACATATGAGCTCTGTGAGAATCACCAGGGCTTGATGCTTCTAACATCATGAAAAAAACAGAACGACTTAACTCCATGTGCTTTAAGTCTCAGGATGATAAGAGAAATATGTTTTCAATCTTTTCCCAAATGTATTCAGTTCAATATGAGAATAGATATATCTCGTATTAATACTTAATTTCTAAATACTCATGAGCTCTATTAAAATTCTCTGGCAAAATCCTACCATGCTTTCTTTCCAGTGGACTCTAACTCAAGGTTTTGGCAGGCTCTGACTCATTAGCAGGTTTTTTCCTTCCCAGCCACATTTCTGAGCACACCCAAATGGAGCTCTGGGAACTCACTGTTTAAAAAAATATTCTTTACAGAGACTATTCAGGGCTTGTTTTGACTATCTAAAGGCGATTTAACTCAAGGTAACAGAGAAATGTAGAACGTCTTTAAAACAGGATCACTTAATGTGGAGTTGCCCTCCACATTCATATCTGTACTTGAAAGTATGGAATTGAGTTCATTTTTCATATAGGTCAAGTCCACTATTAAATTAAAGGAGCCTCCACTTTATGTCTAGTGCATATGCACACTGAACCATTACATGAATGGTCACATAAGCCACACTTAATGACAATCATAACTTTCAGATGTAAGTGGTGTTCTCTTTCACTCATCACCCTTTACCATTCCATCTTCACTCATAGAAAGGCTGATTAGCAAGCAAAACTACAGTAATGACCTTAAGCTCTCAACTTTGAAGAGCTCTCCTGAGGCCCAGGAGAGGTTCTGCTTGAAGTGGATAAGTACACACTGGGGCACTGATTCAATAATTGTTAGGTGAATGGATAAACAGATGGAAGAATGCTTTCTAAAGAGAAGCACGCCTGCGATCTTTCCAGTGTTTAAAAGGCTCCAGATATTCTAATGATGCTAAGATTCTGTATTTCCACTATCACAAAGACACCCTAGAATACATATGCCCAGATGCCCTGGTAAGGTCTTTTCCGCACAGAACTAAGCATTAGCAATATGGACTTCATGTATAAAGTTGTAATAGGTCTCAATAAAGACTTTTAATAGCAAAATTTTTCCTCTCATAATAGTTTTTGGGAACTACTATATTTCCTTTTCTTTGTGGGCAACTCTTCTCTCTCCCATCCACAAAAGAAACAATAATATTAGTTTTAAAATGGGAACCCTCCTGAAGCTCTCCCTGTCATTCTGAACTAATCTTTAACACTGGCTAATTCGTGTCCTATATAACTAAGTATCTGACACCATAACACCAAATATTTGTCTGTGACAGTATCATACATTTTATCTAAGGCAAAAAAGACCAAGAAAGAAAGAAGGAACAAGAAGTTTCTTTTAGAAAGATATTGTGAATTCATGAATTCAAACTTATGCAAACATACCCTGAAGTTAAAAATATGAGAAAATTGTCAGTGAAAACTTCATAAAATGCTTCTAAAAATAAAGGTGTTTTGCTTCTTTCACACAGCAATCAATGCAACACAGAAAGTTATTTTAAATATTTACTTGCTTCACATTAAATAAAATATTTACTATCCCAACGTGAGAAAGAAATTCTTACCACCTTCTTTAGTGAAAAGGTTGACGAGGTTATGCACTGTGTCCGTCAGCTCCAGCTGCTGCTTCTGAAGGACACTGTTGTTGGTGGTCGCTCTGTTCAATTGTTTCCCTAGTTCTTGGATTATATAGGTTTGACGAGTAACCAAGCCTTGGAGAGTCTCTTTCTCTTCCTTCAAGGTGTCCAACTCTTCCTTGTGCTTTCCCTCCAACTCTAAGATTTTATGCTCTAATAAACTATAAGGAAATGAAGATAGGATTTAGTTTTTAAAATGCTATATACAGAATTGTGATTCAACTAGTTCCTGAGTTTATTTAAAGTTAGAAATTTTAAGTAGATATTTCACCATGGGAATATTTTGTGAGAGATTCAGGATATACATACATAATTTATATCCTAGGAGTGTATCTTACATCCAGGGTAGATGACTGGGACCCAAACAATTACAGTCTGGACAAGTATGAACAAAATATCGAAACTATTTTATATGTACTTTGCTTCATTCATTTGGGATTTTAAAAACATTAATAGTGATTAAATTTCACAGCAGTTCTGTGGGGTAAGGGAACAGAATTTCAGCACAGAAACCACAAGACCGGGGAGGGAGCTACGTAAAAATCACAATGAATTAGATTTCTAGGGATTTTTGATACCTGGTCCGCTATCATAACCACTAGCTGACTTTATCTTTCAACCTATGCTTCGCAATGAGGCCTAAAAGCACCACAGATTCCCAAATCACTGCATAGATGGTTCCAAAAAGGAAGACCACAGGCTGGTCTCACAAAAGGACTTGAGATGCTTTGCTCAGGGTGATGCAGTCTTCAACAGAGAACTTTCCTTCTCTCAGAGCGCTTCAAAGGATACTCCCGTTGCAGATTGCACATTAAAACTGATAGTGAATGCAGAAGCACTCTTGGACCCTAGCAACTGACTGGAAATAAAACGCATTTACGTTTTATAGAGTGTATAATGTACTGGTATTCCTCAGAGGAAACCCTTATTCACTTTTCTCAGCTCTGTTCTCAGACGGTTCAACCAGTCATTAGTTTACAAGGTGCTATTCAAATACAACATACCAGACCGGGCACTTAATTTACCTTGGAGAAATATAGCACTGAATCATTTCTATAAG
Source organism: Trachops cirrhosus (assembly GCA_028533065.1). NCBI lineage: Eukaryota > Metazoa > Chordata > Mammalia > Chiroptera > Phyllostomidae > Trachops > Trachops cirrhosus. The sequence continues at coordinate 104,324,135 of CM052544.1, forward strand.
TTTTCATAAATGGGACACTAGGGAGTGTTTTAAATTTAATACTTAAATAATAAAAATAGAGCATGTTTGAAGAACCAAATTTTCCAACTCCATGTAGTGAGAGATGAGTTGGAATATCTGATTATCTTTTATGCTGATTAAGTGTGCAGAGAGTGCTCATGCGCACTCCAAACCTTTGCCAGCAAATCTGTTCTCCAAGAGAATGTGGCCCTGGACGCGGCAGGAAAGCGGCCTGTTGAACCAAGCCTGAAAAACACCTGGATGCTTCTGAGTATACGAGCCTGTTAATTTATACCTTTGGTGCCATGCCCAGATTCACGTATGAACATTTCACAGTAAGACCTGGTAAGGGCAGCTCTGTAACTTGTGCAAGACAGGAAAAGCTATGCCTCTATTTCGAGTTGCTTTCATTCTGCAGGACACCAGCAGTGAAAGGCGCTCTGCCCTGACTGATCCTTAAGCAAATTCAATTTGCATAGATCTAGGGTATAGTGATTTGGGGGAAATGTGATGATCCTTAATATCTTTTAAAATGTTTTCTTTGGAAATGAAAAATTTAGACAAGGAAGTCAGAGCAAGATGAAGGACAGTATCTCTAAGGAGTGGTATGATTCAGAGACCTTTAGCATTTTCTTCTGTGTCAGTAACTTGCTGCTGGAGAACTTGGTGGTTAAAAAACAAACAAAATGAAAAACCTTCTCTATTGGTTAAAAAGTTCATCCTATCCAAGGGTTAAGTGATTAGTGAACTTCTGTGGATGTCAGAAGAGATTTTCTTTGTGCCTATTAATATTTGGCCTTCAGATCTGAGAATTAACCATAACTGATGCCTAATTCATTCTCAGGTTACTTTTGAATTATTTTTCTTTCCCCTAGGATAATGATAAGATAAAGATGTCCATAATACAGAGTCAGTTGACTTATAAAAAATTGTCTTTTAAATTCAGAAGTTACAGTATACTACGAAGAAACCTCAGAATTAACTATTAAATTGACAATGTAAACATCAAAATTTGGACATATTATTAGATGAAAACTCTGAGTTACTGCTTTTTTCCTAAAGTAAGATGAGCATCGGCCTTTCATTTTTCCTACTCAGTAGGTAACACTGTGGTTTAGAGAACTACATGCCATCGTTATAACTTGTACTTATTACTTTCTAAGTGCCAATGGTGCTCTCAGCACTATGGCAAATATAAAACAACTCTATTGTTCCTACTCTAAAGATTTATTTTTAGAGAGAAAACCTCAAATAAAACAACAGCAGCTATAAGAAACTTCTATTTCAGACATAATACTTTAAGAAATCAATGCTTTTCCACTTTCCACTTTTGATGCAGTTCTTGTTCCAGAGGATATATAAAGATGGCCACTAGCTGAGATGTCAATCAAGTTTCGCCTGTTTTGTTTTGTTGTTCAGGATACTCTGAAAAGAGCTATGATTAGAAAGTTCATTAAAGAAGTCCTGGTGCTGAAGAAAACAATTTTGAACACTGGTAAAGGGAATACACACTTAGCATGCTAGAAAGAATATTAATTTTCATAATTTACTAAATACCCTTTAATGCACCATGACTAACAGGTATCAAAAGACATCAAGAGACATAGCTGTCACCTTAAAATAGATATTCATGTAAAGAAGGGGCTGCTCTTGCAAGTAAGAAGCCTGCTCTGCATCACAGACATCTTATAGAATGTGGAATAAAATATATGCATAAGAAATAATATGTATGAACACTACAAGCAAATTGGAAACCTGTCACAATGTTTCTCTGAGTGACAGGTCTTCCTGGTTATTTATCTCTTCTCATCATTTTTCTCACTTCGTGTCTTCACTTGGAATCATGTTGATAACTTTTTTATTCTAGTAATTGTCTACTAAACTTTATTTATAAGGTATATCCTTTATATTAAAGATCACTTTTTAAACTTCTTCAGGCAAGACTGATCTCTCTTTACCCTTCCATTTTTTTTGACACTATGCATCCCTTTCTCCTGTCTTCTCTCCATATTTGGCTTCCAAAAAACTATTCTATTTTCTTTGATACTTCACATCCCTTGGTTATTATCTACTTGGGAATCCAGCCCTTTGTCCCACTATTTCTAAACTGGGTTGAATCCAAAACTTTCTTGCCAGAAAAATTCATATGCTATCTCTACTTATTAATTCCATCATTGCAATATACCATTATAATTGTGTAGCATTTTAAAACTTTTATGTCCTTTGATTCACAAAGTGATAGAATGATATAGACTGAGTAGACATTAATAAGCCCCAGTTTATAGGTAAGAATCTAAAAACCTTGTCCAAAACTGTGCGCATACTGATTCAGAACCAAAATAAAAAGCCACATCTTCTAACTCGTCAAACTAGAAAGCTTCCCACAACATCCCAGGGCAGTGAAAGCTAGTGTTAGAGTCTTTGATTTAGGATAAAATGATCTCTACCTACTTCCACCCATTTATATTTTATAAAGAATCAAGGCATTATCTTAACATCATCTCCTTAGTCTTTGTTGCTCTCCATCTGGTTATTCTGGGAGTTTGTCTTTCACAATATTTCAACCTATCTATCTTTTACATGTATAAAGAACAAATGTCAGCCAAGTCAGGTTTCCTTTTTAACCTCAACTGATATTTTCTCAGCACTACTCTGCCTTAACAGTTCTGCCATTAAATTTAATTTTCCTACTCAACAGATCAATCATATCCCATTTTGTCCCGAAGCCTTTTATTGGTTCTCTTGCATTTTCCCTATTCAAGTCAGTTGGGCACAAACACCTCTATATGCAAAGGTTGGTCTGAAGGACATTATAGCTCCATTGTCCTAAAACTAGGTAAGCAAAGTAGCCGTATTTCCTGGGATGATGACCTTTGGCAAAAAGTTTTGTTTAGGTTTATATGCATAATCCAAAACCTAGATGCTGATTCCAAACTCCAGTTCAGTTTTTTAGAGTGCATTCACTATTTTTATTAGTTAAGATTTCCATTGTCAAGTTTTTGAGAAGCCTAGATTATATAAACGATTTTTATTAAGATGCATCTTTTAGAATTAGTGTTCCATGGAACAATAATTTAAGAAACTGCACTTATATCTTGATACACAAACTGAGATAGAAATCCAAAGACAAGAGTTCTCACAGGATTCCCCATACTTCCTGTTTCCCATCTTTCTGGAAACACTTTGAGAAGAGACATATATAGAATTTTGGCACTTAACTTCTAGTTTGAGGCAGAGGTGTACTTTAATGAAGAATAAAGTAAACAAGATAGTATAGGTCCTGAACTTCAGCAAAAGTTTCTGAGTGTATACAAAGCCTCATTTAAAGTTTTGGTTATGTTTTTCCCCTCAATTCCACAGTCTGCGTCCTCCAACATATCTTATTGGAAATATTTCAAATCATTGAACACATCTTGAAGCTTTCACAGAAAAAGCTTTCCCTTTCAAATTGTTTCCCACAATAGAGTCCTTAACATAGCAGCCAATGAATTCACAGTGGTGACAGTTGCCTCAGCTCCAAGTGTGTAAATATAGCTCTTAAACAAGGAAGAAGATGTTAAAAATATAGAAATCTTCTCATTTTTATCTGTCTGAGCCTTCTTACCAATGTTTCAATTCTTAAATTTTATTTTAAATATATAAAATGTCAACTTGTGTTGCAAATATGATTTTAAAAAGTGATTTTTCCCCATTCAAATAAAAATATAGTAAGTTCAGGTTAAATTTATAGTTTCAGTTTATATTTGTACTGAGTGAATTTTCTCTCAAAATATGAAGTTAAATATTTTTTTAATTCAAATGAGGACAGAAGTGTAGATCACTACAAGTAAACATTGGCAAACAAATGTTTTAAAGTTTGGGGTAAATAAGAATAAGCTAAATATGTTTTAGAAGCCAAGAAGAAAAAAAAAGATATAGCTCATGACATAAAAAATGTGATATGTCTCTAAACAATAGAATGCATAATAAATGATAGGTTAGAGAAAATATTTGCAACATATATGAAAAACTTTCAATATTCATTAAAGAGCTTATATGAGTTGATAAAGCAAAGATAAAGCTAGTTGCAGATAAAGAAATGCAAATGGCTGTAAATATGAATAGATGTACAAGCTAACCTTTCAGGCAGCAGAGATTAATAAGATGGCTAGCAAGGTTTGGAGAACTTATCAAGCCCATGCACACTTGAGGAAAATATAAAATTATAGTACATCTATAGCAATGAATTAGCAATGAATGAGGAATAGCAGTATATAGTTACATGTGTAATATATCCATGATAAATTGTTATGAAGTAGAAATGAACTCAGCATTTAAAAATAGTTACAATCTATATACATTAGCATATAAAGATGTACTTGTGCATGTGTACAATTGTATAGGGGCGTGTGTTTGTGAAGACACACCTGTAAGTGTGCACACTCTCTATACACATGTATATCTTAGATTCATAGAAAAAGTCTGAAAAAGAAGCACCAAACTGTTAATGTGTTGATGATTTTTTGTGGGTGGTGGTAGTGGTAGAGGATATGGAATTAGGGAGACTTTGATTTTCAGTTGTTACATTTCCATATAATTAAATATCTAGATCAAGTGTGTTACTTTGTTTATTAATCAGAAAGATGTGGTAAGCAGTTATGGATCTAGAGTGGTCTGGTCAGATGTTCTCTAGAGATTTAAAAATTGGGCTGAATTAGTGAACCTCAGTATGTGGACTGATAATTTGGGGTTCCATGCAATGAGCTTTTGGGGATGCAGAATAGTGGTTACACATAATCTATGGTTTATCTGATGTGAAGAACAATTACTATATTTATGATATTGAATGCAAACTATGTAATTTGTGTTTTGCATTAAAAATATTTTACAACCACATCTGCCTGCCTGTGGGTGTGTGTGTGTGTACATAGAAAATACATTTGTTGGGATAGAGTTACTTGGATATTTACCAGTTCATCATTCATTCACCATTCAAAAAGCGTTAAATACTAAATATACTTTCTGTGGAAAATTGTGCCTAAGAGCATGAAGACATAGATAAATAAAATAGTCTCTGTGTTCCAGAAGCTCACACCTAATAGTAGAGAAACAGATAAACACACACACACACACACGCTACAATGTGATGGAATAAGTGAAATAATGGGGCATAAACAAGTTACAGTGTTACAAGTTGTTGGGAGTAAGTCTATTTGTCAGAGTCAGAGAAGGGGTCTTGGAGGGGGTCATGTCTGCAGTAATATCTGAGTTTTGAAGGATGGGAAGAAATCTGTGAATTGAATAAAGAACTACAGGGCACTTCAAGTAAGTCAAACATCAAATGCGTCTGAAATAACATCAAGCTTTCAGTGGGACACTAACAACTAGTGTATTGAACACTTACTATGTGTGTCAGGCACCGTTGCTGGTGCTTTATAGTCATTAACTCAATCTTTCATCAACTCTGTTCACTACTATTGTTATCACCCCTATGTTACAAATTACGAATCTAAAGCACAGAGAGTGTAAGTAATTTGTTCAAAGTCACACAAATAATATGTGGCAGAATTGACTTTAACACAATCGAAGAAAAGTGAAATTTAGGCAGTCTGGCCTCAGAGTTCATGCTCTTAGCTATCAGACCAGACTTCACAGACTTTCAGAAGGCTCGTAGAAGTAAGGCTGCAAATTAGGATTATAATTATCATGGACTGTGTGCTCTGCTGAAGAACTTGATTTCTTCAGGCAGTTCGGAGCATCATTTGCAGGTTGGGCAGATGCTGTCTAGAGACTTAAAAGTTGGGCTGAATTAGTGTATTTGGTACCTAAAGGGAAGGGGAGAGTGATCTGACTTGCATTTTAGAAAGTAGGCTGGGGCAGTGCTCCAGGGGATAGGTTTGAGAGACATTAAGCCTTAAGGCAGAGGTCACTGCAAAGGCCAAGACAAGAATTAATAGTTTGAGCTAAAAGATAGTAGAAATAGAAATAACAGGATAAATTGGAAAAAATATTTAGGAGGTGAAATTGACAGCATCCACAGTCATGCATGAGCTGTGAGGAATCAGGGGAAGGAAAGCATGAAGGCCCCTGGATTTCCAGTTTGACTGAGAGGTAATCACTGTCATATTGTAAGGTCAACAAAATTTAAATGAAAAAATTTATATAAATTAAATTCATTTTTAAAAACACAAGAGGAAAACAATGTTCTATTCAATCAGTATCTGTAGGTGTTCCATTTACAATGTATAGAACAGAGTAGTTTAAATTTAAATACTTTTCTTTGATCCCTTCTATATATAACTAATATGATTCAACTTAATTTTATGCTAGAAGCCAGAAAGATTTTACTTTAGTACTTTCTAAAGAATTTATCAAGTGGAAGACAGCTTTAATTAATAAGACTGTGATTTAACTTTTCATTTCTTTGGTCAGATTAAGTACGAAAAATATCAATATTTTATTATGCCATTATAATACATTCTTCATAAGGTATAATTTAGTATCTTGAAATTATACACACTTCAATAACTTAAAATTAATTAACATAATAACTTCCCGTAAACTCCAGCTAGAAGATAGATGAGACTTGTCAAAGAACTTCAGTGAATTCCTAAGGTAAAATAAATAGTTTATATTTCCTACTCCAGTATTAGGAGGAATAAATAATGATCTATGTAGGAATAAGCCAAAAACAACTGGCCTACTCCTCTCCTCAAATTTATACATGTTTGTGTTAAGAGGATAACTTGACAACCACATCAATTAATCTTGAAGCTGCATCATGTTGGAAAAATATTTTTATAATAATTAAGACAGAGAGTCATCATGCACTTGAACCCTAACATCACCATACACTAGCTGTTTGGTCATAGGCAAGTTACTTGACCTTCGTGAACTTCAGTTTCTTTATATGTACAATGGAAATACTAATAAGTGCTTTGAAGAATTAGTTGAAGGACTAATATAGTGTAAAGCATATACTATGTTAATACACCTGGCACAGCTGTGTGCCTGACATGAGGTAGCAAGGCAGCAGACAGCTTTGCTAAAACTGTGTTGGAATGACCAGCACATGTCTAGTGTCACTTCGCTCTGGATGGTCTTACTAAAGATTCCCCCAATCCTCACTCTATATATTCAACACAAGCATCAAGAAAACCCAAGTGCTCCATCTTTGTATGCATGGAAGGTTGATTTCCCTTCCTCTAAATCCTAGCGAGGCAGAAGAACTTCTGGCATATCTTTTCATCTGGCTGTGTTCCCACAGTGGAAAAAGTTGGGGTTAAGTTAGAGATGGGCAGGTGCCTTGAAATCTGGTCAGCTGACCAAACCTTTAGATCAAAAGATCCATTTACATATTTGGTTCAGTTGAAGGAATTTGCATGATGACATCTTTCCCTGTTTACCTCTTTTCTATTGTTATGAGCAGAAGTGGCAGGAAACACACTGGGGGAACCCAATGGAAGTTGACAATAACATGTCAGACTTTGTGGTCACACCAACCCCCTATGTGCAGGGTGAATATCAACGCTTCCCATTTCTTGTGTGCCTGGCTGTATAATTTCGATTATATGGGCCAGTTCCTCATCTTTATTCCCAAGTGCTGTTTCCTTGAGGTAAGAACAAAACCAAGTTTTGAGATTAAGGGTAGTATCCAACAAAAGAAAAAATATCTTAAAGAAAACAAACTGGAAGCTTCTTGGTGTCACCCATACCAGACTGTTAGGAAAACAAATAGTAGAGCAAATGTTGTTAATTGTATTCCTGCTTTGTGCCTTCTGTCATTTAGGGGATAATGAAGTGAATCTAATGAGGCCTAAAATCCATTTTCAACCTTGCAAGTGATGCATTTAATTTGTCAGGATGTAAACCAGCAAGGCCTCTCGGCATGATTGTGCAGTATAATCTGGTTCATAAAATATTCCTCCTTGTTCTGCCAAAGAAGTGGTGAACCTTCCTAAGGACCAGCTCACCCCACTGGCAGTGGAGACCCCATCATACTCAAACTAGTAAGTCACACACCCAGACACAACTGCTGCATTCTTTGGGGAGGAAGCAAACTCAATTTAGATAATCCCCTTTGCAAAGTGTACTACTAGCTGATCCAGACCAGACCTGGCTGTCTAAAGGCATATTGTTCCTACATTTCAGAGGTACCTCAATGTACGAATAGCTTCTTTTTCATTTGGACAATTAAGATTTACTCATGGAATAGGTAGGGATGATCAATAAGCTATTTAAAAATATATAAAACAGCTTTATTTTTGACTTTGACCTTCTATCCACTTAAATGAGTTGAGAGCCTGCATTTCTTTGTTGCTCTAGAAAGTGCTTGGCAGGGTTCCTCTAATTCTATTTCACATATGAAAATAAACAATAGCTGTAAACAGAACAGGGAAAGTATGCTGTGTACCACAAGTACGTACTTTGGTTTCTATAAAAAAGAAGACTTTTTAAAAAAGTGGTTCATGGAAGAATATGCCTGGTTTAAGAACAGATGTCCCACCCACACTCCACTACACACACACTGAATCCTTCAACAGGAAGACACAGATAACTACAGAAAAATGACAATACTAGGAGAGATAGCTCACAGATTGAAAAACACTCCCTGGAACCACATGTGAGGTAATGTCATAACTGGGGGTCAAAAAAGAAAGGGGTGAAGAGTAGTAGTAAAAGATGCATATTTTTGTCAGCATGAGCACAGAGATAAATTTCAAATTAAAATATAAATTCCTTAATTTATAGTGAAATACCTCTGTTGCTGAAAAATGGAATGGTTATAGTCCTGGAAAAATATTATTAAAAATAAATGTTGTGATTTGTACATGTAAGAAAACCTGAATTTTTTTTAGAAATTAGAATTCAACAAGGGAGGAATTCACCAGCAGGAGAGATGCATGTGCTTAGGGCTGGGAGTAGGACTCTTCCCACAGGCTGGAGCACGCGGAGAAGCCCTTTCTGCCTGAGCTGCAATGGGTTCGAACCTGGTCTTAGCTTTACTGATGGAGCAGAGTGAACAACTTTTAAGTAGTTTCCTTTAAAAGAGAACATTCCATGTTGAGAATTCCATATCAGGATAAGATACCAGGTATGTCATATCAAGAATCATGATGGATAAAGGAAAAATCTAAAATGATCTAGAATTAGGGTAGAAGGAATATATTTTTAAGAAAGAAAAAAATAAAGTATAAATATGAGAAGGGGGAGGAAAAGAGAGAGGCAGCTTTCCTTTGAATATAAAAATATATTCAAAATTAATGTGGTCCACTGTTTTTTTCTTTCCTTCCTTCCTTCCTTCTTTCCTTCCTTTTGCTAACCACTCCAATTTTTTTAAGAGCACAGAGTTGGAAGATACAAATGTCATGTTTAAATATTTTTGGGATACAACAATCCTCACCTGTTTTTCTCATGAATCTTTAGGATTTCATTTGTCTGTTGAAGAAGTTGCTTTTCTAGCTTGTATGTTGATAATGAATTCTCCAGCAGTTGTATTTCAAGCCGAGATGTTTGATTTAGCATCTGAAGTTAAAGATAAAAATATTTCAAATTTCCATCACAAAGAGTAAAAACAATTATTAACATTTTTAAAATTTAGTTGTGTTTTCTTTTAAATTAATATTTCCTCCAGAATATTTAATTAAATGATCTACATTCTACAAATTAATGCTTTATATATCTGTTAAATATTATATTCATTTGAGATTGAGGTTGCAATTGAATGAGAAAATTGAGTTATTAAATCCATTTTCAAATTTAAATTTTTGTGTCCTGAATTCCTAGAATATTTCACTATGCTAGTTGCTTTGTATGTATTATCACCAATATTTACAAGTGAAAAAATGAGTATTAGTATAAGTTCTTAAGATATTATGTATAATTAAGAATAGTTAGTAGGTATGTAAAATATGCTTGCCTGGATCCATCACTTTACATAAACCAATTGGAAATGTGTAAACAGCTTTTGACATAGTTTAGCCATATTCACAATCACATATTTATTAAACACCTATGTTAGGTTATGTCAGCCCTTCCAGGTGTCATATCATTTCATACACATGGGCACCTGTTGAAGGAGGAATTATCACCATTACTTTACAAATGAGGTAAAAGGTTTAGCAAGAGACAAATCCACACAGGAAGTCAGGGAAGAGCTGGTTTTCAGTTCTAATTCTAATGCTCTCGACAGAAAACTAAGGAATGTCAAACTACTCTATTCTGGGTCTTCACCTTAAGAAATGAAGTAACCAGGAACCCGGATCATAAGGAAGATAGACTGTGGGTATCCTTTCAGATCACTACACCAGGTCCTCTAGAAACTGTAAATATTAGACTCGTCTGGAATCCTGAAGACTCACATTGCTAGTTAAGCTTCACTATAACGTGAGTCTGTGATCTGTGAACCCAATCACAATCATCCTCTGAACAAACATCACATACTTCAGTCCTAGAAGATGCCTTCAAACTGTCTCAATGTCCTTGCACCTCCCCATCTCTGTCCTGCCCCACCCTTTTTCTTTAAGAGAGGTTAAAAGGGCAAAGAAGAAGTATAGTTGGTTTTTAAAGTTTCCCATGTCACTTGAAATGTTTGCAAGCACATTTTTGCTATAACTGCTTATTGAAAGGGACCTGGAAAATCATCTGGAGGGTCAATATCAATGTAAAGTGTCTTTGTCTAAAACTATCACCATCACTGCTCTCCTCCTTTTCTGTAGCAGATCTAAACGTAGGTCAGATGCACAGAGAAAACCTTGTAATAATAGGCTGACATGATGCGGGCTGGGCTTGGGTTACAGGAAGTTATGGGGGAAGGAGACATTTTCAAGGGAGCAGGATGGGGACTAGAGTGATGAGAGAGGCGATTACTTTGGTTGTAAAACTTAAGGAGGTGCCAAAAAACTCAGTAATCAAGATAAATAATATGTTTATACAACATTTTGAAAGATCAAAATTAAAGCAAAAGATCCACATTGAATATAATACCATTTTAAAAGAAAAAGGATCTGCCTCTGGATATTTATGTATAACTCAGTTTCTCATCACTTGTTCTCACTCCCCTCACCCTAGTCCCAGTGGGGGTGTGGCACGGATAGCGGGCAGTGGAGAAGAGAGTAGTGAGATGGGGTGTTTGTGCTTTAAACAATTCAAAGACTATGATTCATTTATACAATTGCCATGGCTATGGATCTGAAAGCCAGTCTAACAGTTACTAAAGCCTATTAAACCTTCTATTGGTGGAGTGTTTTAGAATTTTTAAAAATATTTTACTATTCTGAGTCACTTCATTGAGGGAAAATTGGAGCAAAAAGATGTGGGATTTGAAGATAGAGTTAGGAGCAGTCCAGAGAAAAAACTGGAAGGGAATATAAAGACTGAATACACGAAACATAACTTTCAACTATTAAACATATTTTTGTACAGACCAGTTATTTGTTTATTAACTAGAATGATAATTTATCAAATAATTAAATAGGGAATGAGACAGCTGTATTTTTCAGTGGCAGAGGCTGGCACAGAGAAGACTACTTACTGAATAAACAAAAGGTACATTGTCTCACTGAATTCAGCATATCATATGCCATTAAATAAAATATTTTCCCTCTTACTCATCATACTCTCTGATCACACTTTCTGATATCCTCAAACACTAAATTTTTATTTTACAAAGGACAGAAGTTGTTCTTCTCCATGTGAGAGAACACTGAGAAAAGAATGATCCAAAATTAAAAATGAAGCTGCCTATGTTACCTTAGATGCTATCTTAAATGCTAAGATCACTCTAACTCTAGAGACCACTACAGCTCCTATTTTTTCTTTCCTTTATCCTAACTCTAATCCACTTGTTACATAGCAACCAGAGTGATCTTTGTAAAAACATAAATCAGGTCATGCTATTTCCTACGTTAAATCTGCCAATGGCTTCCCCTTGCAATTAGAATAAATTCTGAAGTTCTTAGCCTGGCCTACAAGGCCCAGATGCTCAGGACCCAACTTACTTCTCAGATTACTCTCCTTCTTGTTTATGATGCTTTAGCCATATTGGCTTGCTTTCTGCCACCATAACATGCTGAATTAATTTCCACCTCAGGGCCTTTGCATTTGCAACTACCCCTGCTGGGAATGCCCACCTCTTCCCATATACACCTTTAATTTCCTCTCATCACTCAGGTCTTGCTCAGGGGGGCCCTTCTTGGCCACTCTCTGTAAAGTATTGTCCTCCATCAGTTCCCCCTGTTTTGTTTTATTTTATTATTTTATTTTAGTTTTTATGGAAACATCACTATTTGAAATTAACCTGCCCATTCACTCATTTGCTGTCTTTCTTCCCCATGAGGACGTCATCTGTACAAAGGCGGGACTGCTCTACCTGGAGCCCTCCAAACCTCCAGAGCCAGGCACAGGGTCAGAGCTATTTGTTGAATGATAGGCTAGACAACAGACAGTCAATTGTTAAGTTGGATAATGCTCAGAGAGAGGGTAACAAGTTATGAGACTATTGAGCTGGACTTCAGCGATAGCCCAAATCTAAAGCAGCATCTGAATGTGGAAGCAGGGGGTCAGAGGGCTGGGGAGGCAATCTCCAAAGTCCAGGCTAAGTGTCAGGACATCTCAGGCTAGTTTTGAGCAAAAATGTTAATCCCTTCTTCTCTTCCCCCATCACCTTTACCCAATGGCTGCTTTATTTCAGCTCTCTCTATTGATGTTTTAAAATAGGCCTGAAATTCAAAAGTGAGCAACTGAGAGAACTATACAGGAAACTATGATAAATTGACCACTTTCTTGCCTTGTGTCTAAAGAACTTGCTGCTTAGCAATAATCTAAGTGTTCCATTAAAATGACAAAAGATATTTCCTTCTTTAGCCTAAACACATTCCAAAAGCTCATCTCTGCAAAAATGAAAGAAAAGAAAGAAAGAAAGAAAGAGTATATGAAACAAGACCTCACTAAACAATTTCAAAGCTTAAACATTCCATAATATACCAGACAATAAGGAAGACTTAAGACTTGAAACTGAGGATTTATGGACTATAAAATTTTAGTTCTTTTTTTAAAAAAATAAACAAATTTAAATTAAAAATTTCTAGTTTCTCGATGAAAGTGAGCTAGAGAATTTCAGCCAACTTCCCTTTAATACTTTTAAAGTGCTTCCCATATTTCTTAAAAGGAATATCTCCCACAAAAAAAAATTTATTCACCAGCATATTAACTTTGAAATCAGCCTTGTGTGTAGGTTTGTGTTTCCTTTTACTTTAATCATGTTTTTCATATGAAAAATATAACACAAGTTATAATGTCTTGGCAATTAGATTTTTACAGAAGAATAAAGACTGATACACATACAAGGAATGAGAGTTAGGAGATCACCATTTTACAAAATCAATGAGATAATTTATTTGGTCAATGATGGGCAATGCGATAAAATACCACTTTATAGGTTATTTGTTAGTTCCCAAGGGGATAGTAGGTGATTGGGATGAATAGTTATGGAGGCTTCTAACCAACCTTAGGCTAAAATGGCATCACTGGAGGGTGGCAAGCCAGCAGTGGTGCCTGCTGATGAGGTGTAATAGGAGGGGCCCGATGGTTCTACAGAGCACCCCCACCACAACGTTCAACTCAGTCTAACTGAACCTACAGGCTTAATTTCCAACTTAAATAAACCATGAGCAATGGAAGAGATCATTTAAAAGCATCTTTATAAAATATTAAGACAAATTCAGAATATGGGACAGTTTAAAAAATAATTCACCCAGTTTCTTAAAAATCTCAAGAAAAAAATCTGGAGGTTGCTCCAAAAACACAGGGACTATTAAATCTTAAAAAATAAAATACCTATAAATTTTTGGTAAAACAACTGGGAGGTGGGGGTGGCTGGGGTGGGGAAGAGTGGTAGGGAAAAAATGGAGACAACTGTACTTGAACAACAACTTAAAATGTGGAAAAAAATGAAAATTAGATAATCCTACAGAATAATCATTAATTTTATTCATGATAATATGATAATATATAATGAATGCTACACAATTATTTTATAAAATATTTTATATTTCTAATTATATTATCTATAAATCTAGATTATATTTATAATATATTGACAATCTCACTGGCTTATGTAGTAGAGATAGTACTTACATTACTATTTTATACTGTACACGGAAATTGCAGGTAGAAGAAACCGAGTTCTTTCCCACAGGCTCACACAGAGCTATGCACAAGCAGCTTCCCTGTGGCTGAGAAAGGTACCTCCCCTCAGTCAATAACAACTGCTATAAAAATGGTTTCTGTCAAATTACCATGAGATCTTCTGCCTGTCATAGCTGATGACTTCTGACTTCTTCCCTCTCAACCCCAACACTGACTAACTCTTATGAGATAAAAAGGTGGCCAAATTTGTCATGTTCCTCAGAGTACAGAGAAAATATATTCATCCAATGTTCTTAGTCAAATGTCTTCGCAATACACTGCTTCTGTTCAAAATCTTCGTTAATGGAATGTTAAGAAAGAAATGGTTTAGAAAAGTTTGGCAAATTAACTCAGTTAAACTCATTGAGGATAAGAACTGCATCAAGGAGGTACTTAAAATACAAAATTCCACTTCTAATACTATGGGACCCATATAAATTATAGGAAATTGGAGGAAACTTAGGCTAAGTACCTAAGGAACTATCCAACAGTTACACAGCCAGCCAGGACAACACTGGGTGCTAGGATTGCGTGAGGTGCTGTGCAGTCACATAGTAAAATGGCAATAATTGGTAGGACCATCAGCAGCAACGGAGAAGCAGCAGTAGCATCTTCATCCCTTATAGAAAACACTCAGTGGCTGCTATTAGGTTTCCCTTCCTTTTACTTTACCTGATTTCCGTCTTACCCTCTGCTGAAATCCATTTAGTGTGCACAACCCGAGAGAGGGAAAGGAATCGCAAGAGAGAGGCAGTAGAGATGAGAGCGGTTAAAGCATGAAGACTCTAGGTTCAAATCTTCTCTCTAACATTTCCAACTTCCCAGATCTTTCATCTGGGACAAGTTGCTCCACCTCCCTCGGTTTCAGTTTCCACATCTTTAAAAAAAAGATGGCAATAGTGTCTACCTTATAGAACTTTTAAAAAATTATTAAATAGGTAATACATGTAAAATTTCTTGGAAAAGAGCTGAACACAGGTTATATTCTTAGAGGTGAATTGTAATATAGTTTGTCTATTATCGTGCCTCTAATCCAAATTGGCCTGAGGAAGAAGTCAGAAATAGACTCTCACTACAGGAAGGGGTATGAATAATGAATAATGTTTGAAACTAACCTCTTCATATTGTGCACTTGGAAAGAGGAGCTGGAGGAAGAGGAGATATTGGTACAAACCGATAACAGAGAAAACATTGCAAGCCAGAACAGAGAGGAAGAAACGGGCATGGTGTGGTTCCTGATTCTCACCACCATGGCCAGCAGGGTCACTGAAATGTGCTCATTATGTCTCCTTTCTAATCCTGCTTTGAGCACAAGAGTATTTTTAAACGCCATTGTATAAAACCATAATGCCTTGGCGCTCAAGCCTAGAAGGTGAGCAGAGGACTGGAAAGTAGTGTCACTTATCTTTATGACATCAACATGTGAAAGCTAAGGCACTAAAATGTATTGCAAAACCATTGGCATGAGCTCCTAAAATAACTGAGGACCTGAAGTTAGTTTTGGAAAAGCAGCACTTAGCAACCATGAAACAAAATGCAATGAATATGGGAGCAAAAACTTGGGAGCACACCTACATTGCACAAAACATTTTATTGGTTTATAAATTCTAACTATAAAATAATAGAGTATATTGAGATTAAGGAATAATGCAGGACTCATTTTGTAACCTTGGCTGTACATCGGAACTTGAGTGCACTTGAATAGTTATGCCTAAGTGGAATATATCCTGTTGCAAAGGTTCAAATAAGCACCCTATAGGTCTACATTCACATGAAAAGGGTGTGGAGCCTTCCTCTCACAGTGAGTTGTGATGGATTCTTGATTTTTAAGACGTTTTCAAGGTTTTGGCTATCCTAAAATTCTTGGTGCATCTTAATCTTTCATTGGCCTTTAACAACTATGGAATTTTAGCTACTCAACATAGGAAGTAGGTTTTGCTTCTATCAATTTTCTGTACTATTTCCCATAAAGTACATCCTTTAGCCTTAAGGATGCAGAACAAGTTGTTATTTCTTAAAATCTTACATAGCATGTGTCTGAACAGTGATTCATGTGTTAACAATGGGATTTCTGCCCCCACACAAGTCCAATTCCTAGGGAGAAAGACAACAGAAACAACTCAAGGTTTTCTGGGATGAAAAAAATAAAATAAAAATTCTGCCATGTTTGTCATAAAACTTGTTATAATGTTACAACAGAAATGGAAATAAATTTTGAAGTTCAATCAAGTATGTTAATATTAATTGAATATTTTGGTTTTTGAATATATAGAATGCTTTGTAGGAGATGGCGAGCATTCTATTCTGATGAAAATAGAGAAAATACACTCACATTATTTATATCACAAGAAGCCACTGTTTATAGAGTGCCCAGCTTACTTAGCGTGGTGATAAATGAGTATATAAAGTCTCATACATTTTAGTTATATGTAATTTTCCCTTCCCCATCCCCATGGTTATCTGATGATAGTATGCTATCATCAAAAAATATTTTGCAAAGCCTATGTGATTTTATTACCCCAATGTAATCCATATTTGAGTTCTCATTCAATTACTTAATTAATCAAGTGGGACAGAAAAGGAAATAAATAAGCATGCCTCAGTTGGAGTCCCAGATTTGACTCACTGGCTATATCAATGTGAGAAAGTCTCTCAAACTTTCTGACCTCCTGCTTGCTCTAAATGGTTTTCCAAAAATCATTTGTACATGAGAAAGCAGTTTGTGTAACATAAACAGCTCTGTACATATAAACTATTATTATTTCTCTTTAAATATCAACAATGTAATGCTATTAAAACAAATGAACTAAAACAGAAATAAGGTTGCATCTTACTTTTAAATTTATATTAAATAATTAAACAAGGAGGACATTAGACAGGTGGCTATAATGTTTGAAACCACATAAGCAAACCAAAACCTAAGCCAGAGTCAATGCACTTGAATCCAACAACCAATCACAAAAAGCCAACAAGGCTTTCCCAAATAAGGCAACTCAAACTATAGCCAATCAAATACTTGCTTTGCTTCTGCATCTTCTCTACTAAAACCCTTCCCTCAGCTCCTGAGATAGAGCACTCCTAACCAATTTATTTAGGCACTGCCCAATTCTAAAATAAACTCTTGAAAATTGTAATATGCCTCAGTTTAACAGTATTATCTCAGCTTTATTTCCAGAAATCAACTATACTGGGTTTCAGAATGGTAACTGAAATAACTGTTTTCATGGTTCAAAGCAGACCAAGAGATCAAGTTCTGGTCATCAAAAATGATACTTCCACTAAACTGCAATAATAGGTTTGTGACAGCAATGATTAAAGGGCATTTTACTGATTTGTGCACAGATAAATATGATTACACATAAATAGGTATTTCTTTTCCCATAGTAGGGTAGGTAATATATATAATACATTATATGATCATGTACATATATGTACTATGCATATAAATGGAAAAAGAGTTTTCATTGCCTTATTATGAAATCATGCTGGATAAACAAACAAACAAACAGATAAACTACACCTTCCTGGTTAGTTTATTTGGGGTTTTCCTTCCCAGTCCCTGAGTGCACAAAACCTCTGCAGGTAGCATTACAGACAGCTAGAGTACTGCCAGAGACAAAATGAGACAGGTCCAAAATGTACATAAATGGTATCAATTTGACCCAAATGGTAGCGTCAGTGTTTATTTTAATTTAAACACTGATTAAGTCCTTTGCCAATCCTGTTACTATAAACACATACAAAACTAAATATACCAAACTTCATTTAATCAAAAGAAACATGCATAGCATGTCAGGCAGTCATTGTTGTGATTACCAATACACAAATGTGTATGTTTTCCCAGTACCAGTGCTGCAATGCACTCTGTGTTTACGGAGTAAGCTAAAGGAAGAAAAATCTTCCCTTCACCAGTTTGCTGACTGGCCTCGGGGTGTACCTGGGTCTCCACATCTGTCAGCTTTCTGGTTTGCTCTGCGCTCTGAGAGAGGAGGCTAGTTCCTATCTCGAGCATGGTGGCCGTGTGGTTCTGAACTGCATTCTGCTGTATCTGAGCCATTTCCGACTTCATATTTTCCACAACGTAATTCTCAATCTGCAAGAGATGAAGAACAAAATATACTACATTATAAGCAAAGCCTCTCAGTTGGAGCATGTAATATTTACAATGACAAAACGAGACACAGCTGGCAAATCAGCCATCTGGCAGGGATCCTCTGCAACTCTGGGAGTTAGGGAAATTGAAGCAGAGAACACAGAAATCCAGTTGTTAACAAACTGCTAATATACTGATACATATATGTAATCATCACAATCATAATAAAAATTTGCGCTTGGATAGCGCTTTCTTGTTTTTGACATCATCTCATTTAACCCTCAGAGCAAAGATGTAAGAGAGTTAGGCACAGACGGTCTCATTGTTCTTTTTGTTTTATAGCTGAGGAAACAGAATAAGAGGAGGTCAATAATGAGCCCAATGTCACCCAAAAAGAATGCAGCAGAGTTAGCATTAGATGATATAAATCTAAATCTTGGTTCTCTGGTCTCTCCATTACACCATATTGACCGCTCATCTCAGAAAAATTCAACCTTCTTCTTCCATTTCTATAATGAAAAATAAAGACCACGCTGTTAGGGGAATGGAATGAGGAGTGGGAAGAGGGCATATGCCCAAATCACAGGCCTTTAAAGGAATATTAAGTATAGGCCACAGTATATGAAATGAGCTGCAGAGCCTTGGAGGTAGCTAGAACCATTCTCATTGCTCCTTTGGAAGCTCCAAAAGAAGGCACTGAAAGTAGCCAATAAAGGTGCATCTGCCCTTCTCACCTTGGGTAATATTTAGTCCTGTTTATGGTGCCATCTTAGAGAATACTATGGTTATAAACTACACGGTATACCATAGGAGCCAAGAATTACTAAGTGACTTACTACGAGGGAGTCTGATAGGCATCTGAGAGAATACAGCCAAGCATATGCACTGCCTGAAAAACAGAGAACAGGCCTGCACCTCCCTGTCAGCGCACTTACTTCCCCCCACCACTACGTAGTGACTACATTTTATTACCCAATTACACACATGGGGAAATTGCATCCCGGAGAAGTCAGGTCCAAGGCCACACACCACAAAAACAGCCAGACTTGGATTTGAGTGCTGAAGTCCTTAATTTTCATACCAACACTTTAACCACTTGACAGCTCTGCCAAGTCCTGCTTTACAGGCTGAGTTCCAAATCATTAACAGCTATGTGATTTTTACCGATTTAGTGATCCATAATATATCCATTACTTTATAATCCATAGTAACATTATTGTCATGTAACAAACGTAGTCTAAAACTAAATTCCCCTTTATGAAATTTTGGCAGCTTAGTCTCTAACACCGTCTGTTGCTTGTTTCCATTTATCAAATATGAGTGAATCTGCCTCAAGCTAAAGATAATGAAAAGTTAGAACCGAACTCAAATTGTTATTAAGGAATTCTTTTGTCCAAGGTCAATATAAAGGTAACTTCCCTTCATCCTTTATTCCTAGATTAGAAGTAGGGGGGAAAATTTAACCTACGAAAATGTATTATAAAGTAAATACAAAGTAGGTTAAAATAAATATCTGCAAATTATCTTTACAGAATGTAACATCTCTAAGCCAAATCTTGGCTTTATTTTCATTGAACTAGTGCATTTAAACAACAACGGAAGGGTAAAGGAGGGTTGGTCAGAGTATCCAACGTCTGTTGTTTAGGATTCCGCATTATGTTCCCTGTTTTCCTAATAACACTCCTTAAATTTCTTTTGGGAAATCATCTTTTCCACCTTCAAAATAAGTGCTTCAGGTAGAGTTGTCCCACCCTAGATTCAGAAGTGGGTACATGTTCGAGCCTGAAAACCAGACTCTTCTGCTCTTACTTAGAGTGAATAGTTCACAAATAGAAGAAGACTGTAAGTCTCAGTTCTGGAATTTTATCCAACTAGTTCACAAAAGAATTTCTTTTACCTCTGTTTACTAGGCTGGTAACATGTATGCCTGACTGACAGTTCATCACAAAACCAGAGCCAGCCTAAGAATGAGGCCAACTCAGAAAGGCAGATGATAGACAGACAGACAGATAGACAAGTGATGTAGATAGGAGGATATCTTTGGAGCACCTGGATCCAGTCATGTTCTGAGCCAGATCTAGCCTTGGACATTCCATTGTAAAGTGTGTGATCTAATAATTTTCCTTGAGCAGCCCAATTTTCTTCTCCCTTTAATCACACTGACTTAGATTTCTAACACAAGCAAAAGAGTCTAGATTAATGTCTTTGATAGATGTTTATCAAAGGAAGCCTCAGATAGGCAAACATTAGCAATATGTTCTTTGCTTGTCCAGGGAATTTGGGGCTGCATATGAACATGTATATTCCCAAATATAGCAGGTAAATCTCCATCATGGAAATCATAACCATCATTTATAGAGGATATTTACCAATTGTTTAATCTGTGGCAGGCACTGAGGTCAGAGATTATATATATATACACACACATACACATCTCAGTGCCTGCCATAGTCTAAAATATATGTAGCCCAAAAAAGTACCAACAATGTAATATGAAAAATAGAGACATTTATTGAAGAAGATACAAGATACAAGAAACATTGTACATAGGATAATGACTCCTCAGTCTCCTTCAAAGTAGGCACCTTGGGACCTCACACAGTTCTCCAGCATCTCTTCCACTGTTCCAAACACAGTGCAGAGTGCTTTGTTGGAATCACCATCAGCTGCCCCATTTTATTTTCCTGATCTCATCGATGTTCTGAAATCTCTTCCCTTTCACAGGTGATTTTGGTTTGGGGAAAAGCCAGAAGTTGGAGGGCGCCAAATCTGGGCTGCAACGGGGCTGAATCATCTGGGTGATTTGATATTTTGCAAAAAAACTCCAATAGATGTGAAGCATGAGTGGGTATGTTGTCATGATGAAGCTGCCAATCACCAGTTGCCCATAGGTACAACTGTTCTCATTGTATTGCATCTCTCAACCAAAGAAAAACATTGAGGTAGTACTCATTGTTTGGCCTGGAGGGGTGTAGTCGTGATGGCCAACACCTTCCCAATCAAAAAACATAGTTAACATGGTCTTGATCTGGCTGTGACTTTGCTGTTTCTTTCTGGGCATAGAGAACCAAGCAACTTCCATTGGGCCTTTGTTTCTGGAACATAGCCATAGACCCACAATTCATCTGCAGTTATGATCTTGAGGAAATCTAGTTCATTGTTAGTGGTTTGAATCAAGTCATTAGCAACTGCAGCACGAAGGTCCTTCTGCTCTGGTAGCAGAAGCTGTGGGATGAATTTTACCATGACATGTTTCATGCCAAGATCCTGCATCAAAATATCGGACACAGATTTTGGAATCCCCAGATCGGCTTCTAGTTTTCTCACTGGGAATCGGTGATTTCTGTTGATTGCAGCCTGTACGTGGCCAACATTCTCAGGTGTTCTGCTTATTGCAGGCCTTCCAGAATGTGGATCACTTTCAACAGATTGTTGATCATCTTTGAAGTGTTTGTGCCACACTTTTATTTGTGCTGCACTCATTGCATCAATCCCGAAAGCCTTCTGAATCATCCAAATAGTTTCTGAGAATAATGTTCAAGTTTAATAAAAAATTTATGCAGATTCATTGCTCTACTCACTCAGTCTTTTTGAATGAGATGGCCACACAGTACACATTCGGCTGCCCCCATTGACTAGTACAGTGAAGTCACCATTGTTCATGCATGTGCATTCCAATCCACTCTCCTTGGCTCCCAGGCTACAATGATGTCATGCAAACCATTCTTGTTATATTAACAATGTCTGGACTTCGTTGGACAGATCTCATTCATATATATAGTATATATATACATATATACACAATATATACATGTGTGTATATATATATATATACATATATATACTTTTTTGCAGACACATTATAGGTGAAACTATTGATGCTTAGAAAATTCACAACTTGCTCAAGAAGAAACAAGAACTCAACCCCAAGTGCCAGCCCATGTTCTTAACCTCTAATCTATTCAGCTTGGCTCTACTTAATTGCTCTCTATATTTTATTATGAAGCTCCTAACCCTTGTATATTCATCAAAAAACTACATGGGGAGTGTTTTAAAAATGCAGATAAAGGCACCACACAGCAGAACTCTGAATCAGAATTATCAAGGGAATATTACTAAGAAACTATACATTTTCAAAGGCTCCCAACTATAATTCTGATTCAGGCAAAGACCAGTGCTTCTCAAGGTATGGTCCACAGAATAATTGCCTGTATGAGAACTATTTGTGAACAGTCTGCCATGAAGTAAAGAACTTGTGCCAGAATGCAAATTAGTGTCACTAAGCACACTGTTGAGCTCATTTATGCTCTCTCTCTATCTACCTATCCATCAAAAACTTTGTCAATGAAGAAAGTGATGTTCTGACACTTTTAATTTATATTGTGGTGAGGGCTTCTTACATTGTTTGCAAAATTTCTTTGAGTGTAATTTGGTATTCTGATATGTCAGATTCCCTATTTACAATGAAATTTTAAGTAACAACTTATCTTCCATGTAGATTTCTCTCATGAGAAAGAATTCACTAATCACTGTGCTTCAATTCAATCTGCTTAATAATTACACATCAATTTTTTTTATGCTGTTGGTTAGTGAGAGTCAGTTTTCAGAGTTTGACTTGCTCTGGATGTAATAATAATAGTGCCCCAGACTCCATAGAGGGCTACACTTCCTGTGTAGGGTGACTACATCAAGGTTCAGCTGTTTCATGATCCTATCTATGTTAGGTTCTGTTCATCTACTACCTATCCATCCATCCATCCATCCATCCATCCATTCTGTAATGTTGTGCATTTTTAACTGTACAAGGTGACACCAGCAAAGCAAAGTAACCGCTTTATGCCAGAATTTGTCACAAAGAACCTCCCAATCCTGCTGGCTCAGTTGTAGAAACAAAGTAGGTCTCCAACCTATACTAAAATTCTCATTTGAGCTGTCATCATGACATGAATATAACTCTAGTTAATTATTTTTTAATGAAATGGAGCTGCTTTCTTTAAGAGTAACTGCCTTTTAATGCAAAAGGTAATGGCACACTAATGTAGGAAAACCCAGATGTAGTTGATTTAGAGGCTGAGGAGAGAGGCAGAAGTCAAATATACAGGGTGTGAGTAATAATGAGGACTACTTTCATCTTATCTCTAAACATTCCTCTGTAGATGTATAACTATGAAATCCATCTTGATGTGCCATGTCAGCTGAGTTCAGGAAAGTTTTGCAACAAATTTGATTGTCTTCATGTATTACCTACTGGTTTTCAAAATGTTTACAGAATATGATAGCTACATCAAGTTTCAATATTTTATAAGTCTCTAAGATATAAATTTTAAGCTTAGAAGAGCTGATGGGTTATAAGATAGGAGACTCTCAATCTGAATAATATAATTACTTGACTATACAGCCACTCTCAGTGTTTGACTCCAGAGGTTTATAACTATTGGCCAAAATACTTATTAATAGTATTCAGGATGTGACTTAAAATGAAATAACGAGCAATATATGATGACTTTTAAGTAGGGAAATAATGTTACATCTCTAAAGTGATTCAGTGTTTACAATGAGGTCTCATACACATTGACTTGATTCTTATACCAACCCTAGAAGGAGACTCTTTGTGGTTTAAGAAATGGATGTCCAGAGACCTTAGGTGACTTGACAGAGATGAAAGAATGCATTCAAATCTGTCTCCTGATATTCCACTAACCTCAGAGCTGAGGGAACTGCTCCCTGGACGGATTGGTTGGCTGGTTGATTGAGTAATTGATTAATTTCATTTTTTAGCTAGCTCATTGAGAATTCATTTACTTACTCCTTTAAGAAAAACATGAATCATTAGAGGGTGATTACTGCACTCTGCTTCACCAAGTTGGAGGCTAAGTTAATTCGAGGTGAGGTGAGAGGTTCTATGGCCGAGGATATGTAAAGTATATTTTTCTAGCGCATTTAATCCAATGGGTCATTAAAACTCCCTTCATCAGTTCCTACCATTTTTTCTTAGTATGTAGTTTACAACATGTTTACTTATTTCCATTCTATTTCTATAAACCATTGTAAAATATAACAAAAGGAATAACAGCAACAACAATACACTAAGCCTTGGACTAAAGCTAGGTACATTCCAGATTTTATGAATGTGTAGCTAATTGACTTCTTATAATGATCTAGGCACTGTATTCATTTTCTTAATTTCACTGATAAGGAAACAGGCTCGGGGAGGTTAAATCAATTGTCTATATGATCACTCGGTGAATCAGTGGAAGAGCTGACATATTGATTTGAAGCCGGCTACACGACCTTACAAGGTCATTCTAAAGGACCGTCACGCATCATGCACAAGCACACTTCGGCCAATATCACAGACAAATTCTGGTGATACACAATATTCATGAAGGAAACACATAGAGTGAAGGCTATAGGCCTGATGAGGTGAAACTTGTTCAAAGATATAATTTCTTGTTCTTTTCTTTAATCATTTTCATACTGACTAATGTCTATAATATCTCAGAAAATGTTATATATATAGGTGATGAGAAAGCAAATATACAGTAGGCCATATTACAAATAACATTGTTAATTAGAAAAATAATATATTTAAGAAGTCAAGATGTTCATCCATTTGTAGTTCACTCATGTATTGCTTGCCCATGTCTTCCACCCAATGGCTGAAAGAGAGTTAATGCTATTATTTTGCATTGTAAGAGAGTTTTAAAAGAACTCCTACTGGACCCTCAAAATTCTTGCTGCTTCATGTTCATGAGAACCAAAATCTGTGTGAGATTATCACATGTCTTGCATGTGAAATCCATTCTCTATCATTTCACTTCAAGAGATTACTTCAAGGGATCTCTTAAATGAGAGCATATCTTAAAGCACAAAGAATAGAATTTCTCCATGCAATTCTTAAGAAAATAACATTTTAAGCCCTATAAAAATTTACAAAGGCATTGCTCACTTCAAATATGTTGTAGATTATACAGACTTTCATTGAATGTTGGTGCATGTGGTATTACTCAGATACGGCAAAACAGCCATGAAATAAAGTAACAGGTTAAATATGAGAGAACAATAAAGAGGTAAAACAATGCAAAAAATGCCTTATCATTGTTTCATAAATCAGTGACAATATTGAAACACTAGGTTTATGGTTTTATAATAAAAATGGCTGAGGTGAAATATATTATTTACAGGAATTTCTATTATTGGATCCTCCAGTATACTGTTTCTTCTACCAAAAACATAAGTATAATTGTCTCTTTAGACAACAGATCTATTTAGCTGATGTTTAAAATAGTTTCTATACTGATATGTGTGATGTGAATCCCATTTCTTATTTTGGTATATGAAGGAACACTTACTATTTACACAAGAAAAAAATGTTAGAATAAGTGAGCTGAAAGAGACATTAAATACTATATCCTCCCAAGGATCTTGTTTTATAGACATGGTGAGAGGGGTTCAGAGAGGTGATAGAAAACAAGGTGAAAAAACTAATTAACGTCAGACGTTCGTGTATGGCCACTCAGTGTGTGGGGTACTCAGACTTATACGAGCACACTGAGCCAACAGCAATGGCTGCTAGTATTGCTGGCCCACCTCACATTTCTTTCCCAATTGCTTGCTTTTCCTTACTACTTGCTTTACTTCTAATGGCTCCTCATTTGAAGCTCCCTTTTCACCATACCAATTCATCACCCTCAGTTTTAGGGGTGTTGACTTTGCTTCTTGCTCCCCAGCACTGATGCCCACCAGCTGCTTCTCAGTCATTGAGCCTCAGCATCCCCCCGATTCTATTCTTCCTATGTATCACCCACAGGGTGGCAACAAAGCAGGACCAGACTCTGAAATTAGGTCAGGCTTATTAACCCTGCTTCAGCTCAATTTAGTCCTAGCAAATATGGGAAAGATGCATCCTAAACCTGGTGCCAGATAGTACAAGTACAGAAAGTTATCTTGTAGAAAATAGAAAACATATAAATAGGTCATTTCACTAGAACTGGTGAATACTGGAATGGAGCTTACCTCTGACTACATTTTCCTGCACATGTTCTTATCTCGGTTTGACAGGGAGAAGCTCTCAGTGACTGATGTTAATAATGTGAGGGGATGTTTGTTACATCATCTCCAATGAAGTAGTAGCAACACTCCAACTGAGGCATATGGCAAAGTTAAGTTATTCAGGGCACACCAGAAAATCCCGTATGAACAGAATCTTCTGAAATCCTTTTTCTTGGTTATGATTCTTTGTAGCTCACATTTTTGTGACAATCACTTTTCTTGATTATGACTCCTTTAAGACCACATTTTTGTGGCTTCTGAAAGTTACCCATTACATATAGTATCCCAGATTTGGGCCAGGACCCAAGAAAGTCATTCTCTCTTCATATAAACAACAGAGATGTTTTCTGGACCCAAACACATTTTACTAGCCTGGCACCTCTTTTACACCCCACTTCTCACACCCAGAAAAAGTCAGAGTCATGAAACTTTGAAAGTATTTCTAAGTGTCTGCTTAATTTCTTCCTTTACATTTTTAAAAGGCAGATGGTATATAAAAAGCACACTCAGCCAGGAGCCAGGTTATCTGATTCTAATCTAGGTACTATTGTTGATCTACTCCATGAAATTGAGCAAGTCACTTAGGCAATTTTGGTGTCAGATCTTCATCTATAAAATGAAGGGTTGGATTAGGTTATTTATAATGTTTCTCTTAAAGCTCTCAAATTACTTGATTAAAACCCTCCTTTATAAAGTACAGAGGTCCACCAATTTTAGTTTTTATTTATTATAGAAAATTAAAAATATGGATATTCATGTCTATGTCTATAAAATATATAATACTCATATATATCCTTAATGGCAGTTAGGAGACCATGATATAGGAACACAGTAGAAAAGCCCTGGATCAACTCTCTAGAGCAGACACATCTGTTTTAAGATAAAGAGCTCAAATTTCTGATTCCCTTAATCCCCAGGCACCATTCTGTCCAAAATATATTCCTTGTCATTCATCAACACAACCTGGCTTTTTTCCTACGTTGCTTGTATCAGTGAATGGCACCACCACCACCTACCCATTCATCCCAGTCACAGGGGTCATCTTGACTACTCCAGTCCTTCATTTTCTACATCCATTCAGCACCAGACTGTGTTACTTCTGTTTCCTGAAAGGTGCCTAGACCCATCCCTCCCCAACCCCTTCCCTTTCTCCCTACCACATTTCTTTATCTTCACTGGTACTGACTTAGGTCAGACTCTCATCATTTTTCTTCTGGATTTGTTAATGGCTCCATAACTGGTCTCTTGACTCCAGACTTGCTTCCTCCAATCCATCATCCATGGCATAACCAGAGGGATCTATTTGAAACATAAATATGGCCTCATCATGCCACTGCTTAAACTCTTTCAGTAGCTTCCACTACCTACAGATAAAGCCACAACTTCTTATTCAGCATAGAAGAAACTTTATAAATGTGGACTCAGCTTCCCTCTCCCTACTTGTACCCTATGCTTTGGACATATCAAATTATTTGTACTTTTCTAGACACATTTTCTTCTGCTTCCGTGCTTTTGCACGTGACTTTGCTTTGACTGTAGTGGTCCTTTTCTACCTCATCCTCCCTTTTCTGAGGCTAGGCCCTGTTTTCTAATATTCAGTTCAAGCTTTTTCTCAACAGAACTTTTCTTAACCGCCCTCTCACAAAGCCAAAGATGCGTAGGATTGAGGGCGGGAGGTAGGGGTAGGTGGGGTGGGGGAGGTTGATGGGGGGAAAGTGGAGACAACTGTGCTTGAACATTAAAAACAAAAATTAAAAAAAACCTCTAAAAATACACTTGCTTAATTTGTACTTCCTGTGTCTCTTTCTTTCACCATCCCAGTATGCCATTAGCTCCTTCAAGGCTAGTACTATCTTGTGAACCTTAGTATCACCAAGTGCCTGGCACATGTGGTTCCTCATTAATATTTATTTATTTATTTATTTAGATAGTAAGGTAGGAATTACTGAAGTTCTTTTCTTTAATTATTTTATTGTTGTTCAAGTACAGTTGCCTGCATTCCCCCCTCACTACTCACCCCTACCCCAGACATCCCCACCTCCCTTTTCTGATTCCATCCCCCTCTTGGTTTTGTCCATGTGACCTATGTAGTTGTTCCTGAAAACCCTTCCTCTCTTTCCACCCATTATCCCCTCCCACCTCCTCTCTGGTTACTGTCAGATTGTTCTTAATTTCAATGTCTCTGGTTGTATTTTTTTAGCTTGTTTGTTTTGTTGATTAGGTCCCACTTAAAGGTGAGATCATATTGTATTTGTCTTTTACCATCTGGCTTATTTCACTTAGCATAATGCTCTCCAGATCCATTCATGCTGCCATGAAGGATAGGAGCTCTTTCTTTCTTTCTGCTGCATAGTATTCCATCATGTGAATGTACCATAGTTTTTTGATCCATTCATTTACTGATGGGCACTAAGGTTGCTTCCAGCACTTGGCTACAGTAAATTGTGCTAATATGAACATTGAGGTGCATAGGTTCTTATGGATTGGTGTTAGGGTTTTTAGGATATAATTCCAGCAGTTGATATATAGATAAATAAATTAATGCACAAATGAATAAACTGTCTATGAAAATACTAATAGTCTCTAATTGTGAGCTTAGCATAGTCACATTTGTTCCTGCAAATACAGGTTGTCATATTACCAATTATTAATGATGTCTTTTTGAGTGCCAATGGGAAAAATGTAAATGACACAGAAGTAGACAGGCATGAAGATATATATCCTCATTTACTACTGGACCGTCATCTTATCTTACTATATCTTCCTTACTTTTCTCTCCCCACTCATCTCTCTTATGGACAATTATTCAAATTAAGTAAAATCCAACAAACAAATGGAAGCTAATCATGTTTTCATCACTGTGCTATAAAACTACAGCAAAAGCATGACTAAAACTTGGTTCTGATGATTGAGACTTGCTTATATTGCAAGTGTGTTACAAGTACTGGAATGACGGTTCAGATGTCCTGCCTGCCTGCCTGTGCCTGATTGGGCAGGATGAAGGCAAGAATGAATCCTCTAAATGAGCAAATAAAGGAAGTCTTCCCAGAGGAAGTCCCGAACAAGTAGAGCAGCGAGGGCAGACATTTCTTATGTCTGCCTCATTACACAAAAATGTGGCCTGGAAAACCTGGAGGGTGGGAGCGGGTGTCCAGAAGGAAGCCAGTGGACTATGACAGCATACAGGAGCTGTGCTTGCTTAGGCAAGATGACTTTCCTGACTACCTCCCAGTATGTGCTGTTCAGGAAATCGAGACATCAATCAGTGAGAAACAAGAGCATGTCATTGAGGCCACACACACAGGGCTATTAAATTTTTAATATGAAATTCATCAAAAATTCTTAGGTAGGTAACTTCTTGAACATATTTTCCAAACACTATGCCTAAAGTTCACCACCCTTTAATAATACACGCAAGTGTATATTTGTATGTACTCACCTGTAAATGTATGCTCTCACACACAAATATTTCCATATTCCCAAACCATGTGTGCCAGGTTCTGTATTCACACCTGTGATTTTGCTCATTTTATTGTAGTTTATTTCATTAAAGGTCCATTTAAAATAACCAACACATCACTTTCCTCTGGATGGAGGTGTATTTTATGTCAAACTTAATCACTATAGATCAGTGATGTTCAAACTTTTCATCTCATGGCACACATGAACTAATTACTACAATTCTGCAACACACCAAAAAATATATTTTTGCCAGTATGACAAAGTAGGTATAATTTTGATTCATTCACACCAGATGGCTATTGCGTTGGTTGTTGTCATTTCCCATTTGACAATCTAAGAGAAAAGAGATCTGTGCCCCTGACTAAATAGGCATGTGTTGCATGCTTTAACAATTCTTGTTACACATGGGTTGAAAATCATTGCTATAGATAATGCCTGTTAAACAGTATTCTGCCTAACAACTGAGCAACCTTTCCCCCAAATTCTGAATTTATACTCTGATGACAGAAAAAAGCAACTCTGTACACATTGTTTTTACATCAATGAAAATAATAGTTTTTGAATAAAAGATAATTGTTTGCAATAGAAAAATGGAAATAGAAAAAAACATACATTCCTTTAATTTAATGATCTTTAGTTTCTTGCTTATCTTCTGAAATGAAATTTACTCCCCTGAATACTACATATAAATACATTCTGGGGAAAAAAGGAAAAAAGGAAAGAAGGGAAGGAAGGAAGGAAGGAAGGAACCTTTGCCATTTGAACTAGAGACCACCCCAGCAGGCAGTAGGTTGTGGGGGGGTTGATGCAGTAAAAGAGACTCTCCGCAGGATAATTTTAAGAAACATCTTTGCAAACTACTTTTTTTTCTCATATGACAAATGGCAGTGATGCAATGAGTAGCTTATGATGTTCAGCTTTTAAAGAAAACCCTGTACATTAAATGAAACACTGTAGGAGAAATCGTGCAATTTAAATACTCAGGAGATGATACAAGGTACTCAGTTACAGAAATTCAGAGCCTTAATAATTAAGGGATTTATAGATTTTTCAGGAATACCATTACTACATAGAAAATTACCATCATTTTACTCTGGTATTTCATATGAAATTGCAAGGTATTAGCACTTAAAATCTAACTTCATCCCCCACCAAAACCCCTCTGTTCAACATTCTGACTTTTTAGATTATTACTTTTCCATATATGTTGCTTTTTTTCATGAACTAAAGTTGCTCTATTAGTCTTCCTTCTCTTCTGTAATATCTCTAAAAGTCATGGTTGCTTTTTAAAAATTAACTTTCTTCCATTTGCTTACATAGGGCAAAATTAATAGTAAAAGTGTGTGTGTGTGTGTGTGTTCTCTACAATATGGGATTGCTCAATAGAACACACATAAGTTTGTACACGCATAAAACTGTCGATGTCATTGTATAATAAACATTCCAAAGCATTATGTGTGAGGTCTAACTAATTTTTCCTAATGAATATTATTTGTTGAGTGGTTCTTATTTAAATTGCCCTTGGTCCAACTACTGGAAAGATCACTAGGATGAAAATGGTCATTCAAACCATAAGAAAGGGATAATGATTGCTGACATCTTATAAATGAAATGAAATCCCTGTTTTTCCTCACTTTGATCAAAGGACTACAAACACCACGGGGCATTGTTTCTCCTTTTACAAAGACCCTTTTGGCACCCTGGTGATGCTTGTTATATCTCAAGTACTATTAGAAGAGAGCCCAAATTAACATTACAATGAATTAGTCTCTTAGAATTAACCACACACAACAAGACAGAATGAAACTAAGCATGAATGCTGAAATACCTCTCCCACTACCACTTGTGTGGACAAAGGGATTTTGTAAAAGTCCATTTTGAAGAGTCACTAATCTAGTTTTGGGAGCTGTACAAAAGCTCATGGTGCTCCTTCTTATTTCCTCTCCATCCCCAACAAGCAATGACCCCACAAAACCTCATATTTTTCACTAACTGAAAGAAGACCGTTCTAATGTTTTAGAAAGTCTAAATCTTAGAAATATTTCTAAAATCATGAAACATCGATAATAGACACTATGACACTACCATTAAAGATTTAGCAGATGTCATTTTGACATATTTGCTTTGAACTTGCTTCGTTTTTATTAGAAATAAAATGTAGCATAAATGATGAAAGCATACCCCCTACATGCACACCACAATTAACCATTATCTTGAAGTTGATGTGGACTTAGGCTACGTAGGTATATACCAAAAATAATAAACCATACCATTTAGTATATTTTCAAAATTTATGAAAACATTATTTGATTGCAGCAATTTTCAATATTTTTCATCTCATGGCATACTTAAACTAATTACTAAAATTCAGCAGCACACCAAAAAATATATTAAATTTTTTGCCAATCTGACACACAAAAAAATAGGTGTGATTTTAATTTAGTCACACCAGATGGCTATAGTTGTATTGGTTATTGTAATTTTTTTAACTTGAAAGCCTAAGGAAAAAGAAGTCAGTACCCCTGTCTAAAGAGTCAGGTATTGCATGTATCAAAAATTCTCGCGGCACACCAGAGAGTCATGGCACACGGGGTGAAAATCACTGCCTTACTGTAGGGTTCCTTCAACTCTTTCATTTTGTAAATCAACAATTATGTTTTTGAGACTTAGAAGGTTTAGCAGTATTGTTTTATTATGAATTATGGGATAGATTTAGTAAAGTTAACTGCTAGTAAAATAGTCTTGTAACCAAAGGCCTGACTTACTCTGTAGGGAAGAGTACAAACTAATACAGACCATTACTCAGAGTTGTGGTTCTCTCGCAACAGGAACAAACTGTTCCTCAGCCTCCCACGAACCCCCTAGGAATTCTTCTTTAAGGAGTAAGATGGCTGTGTGATGAGCTTCCCCCATTTATAAACTAGACTGTACCTCAAAAATCTATGAATAATTTTTATCTTTGGTGAATAGCTACCTCCCGAAATAAACTGGGAGTACAATTAGGGGTTTGAGAAAGAAAGAAACAAGAAAACAGTTAATGACACTAAAAATGAATTCCATCATCCTTCTTGTAAATTACTACATCCAGATTTTAAAATAACTGGTGACCACAATGATAAAGACAACCCTTTCAACTTCCTAGGCAGCATTCCACCGAACAGATTGTGAAGCCTAGATTCTAATGTACAGACTAAAAAGTACTAGCTTTACATGACTTAAAAAAAACCTTTCTGCTCAACATAATAAGCAGTATGCAAAATGAGATATTTAGTACATTCTCAAGTATGGGTCTGACACATTTGTATGCATTGGAAAAAAGAAAAGGAAAAAAATGAATCGTGAACAGTGGCTATCTCTGGCTGATGGGAATACAGGTGAATTTTATTCTTTTCTTGAAATGATTAGAAATTTTGTACTTTCTTTAAGAAAAGTGAGAATTTAACTTTATATTCAGAGAAAAAAACATAAAACATAAAAGAAAAACAGAAATGTGCTTAGAACGCGCTCACTAAGTGGAAACTTATAAACATCTGGCAGTTTTGTGGCAGCCTGGTCGGAGGAAGCCTGGAAACCACCACTGGGATCATAGATGTCCACCACTGGTTCTGTTGTGTTTCTCAGCCAGAGCTGTCCCATTTTGCAGAATCTGTAACAATAGCCATTGTTTATTGAGCACTTCCTATGTGTCAGCCAATGAGTGAAGGTTTCTATGTACTTCCTTAAATTATTCCCCACAGCAGCCCTTTGAAATAGATATTGTATCTATCTAACACCAATGAAATGGCAGAAGTTCTGAGCGATTAAGTAATGTGATCAGGGTCACCGAGCCCAAATGCTGGAGCTGGTATTCAAACTTAAGTCTGCCTGATGCCCAAGTACATTCTCTTTCCACTTCAGTCAGCATCAGCTCCTTGCTTATTGCAAGGATCACAGGCAGGCCATTCCCTCCCTGCCCAGATCTGGTCAATGGAAGTGTTTTTGTTTGGCTAGTGTGTTATTTTTCAAGTAGTGTCCCTACCTCTCTTGGATATAAGACTTCTGGACCTTTTAGTTATTAAGATAAGCTGCCCTAGTAAAAGATATTTAAATTGCCACCAGTTGGGTGGGTGCGTGGGGGGAATAAAGGCACTAACATTTGGCCATCACTTTCCAATGTTAAATGAAAAAAACTTGACCCCACCCCTTTAAATACAATGAAAAATCTCCTTCACCACTATCGTGTTCAGGAATGTTAAAAGAATGATTGGGTCAATAAGGAGTGGACCCTTTGAGGCCTTCCTAAACCAAGCATAAATTATTTTATATCATGACAAGGTGACTTATTCTTTCCTCAGCTCCATGATGATGTGCTATTTATAGCTTCATGAATTATCCTTGCTGAAAAGTATGAGTATTTTCTTTCATTTACTCAACCAGAACAGCGATACCATCTTCGTATGGCATATGGGTTAGTATCACACTTGTTTTACTGGTCATTACAACATCACACCTTCAAGTAAAATTTCAAGTGAATACGCTAATGTTCATATACACACTGAAAGCTTTTTCTTATAGTGTACTCTAGTATTATGATATATAAAAAAGCTTACCAAAAACATTTCATCAATAATCCTCAAACAATCCCTCTTTCTTTTGGAAATAAATGTGTTCTAGGTTACTAAATTAAAACATGCTAAACTATATCTAAATTGAAAGGGCTGAACTGAAATAATTTTTGCTCAAAATTTTTAATTGTTAAAAGATGTACTTACAGATAATATACTTACAGAAATTTTGAAGATTCATATGTTTATATGGAATACATACATGTGATAAAGTTGTAGACCATAATTATTTCCCTTTGGAAATGCCATGATTTATCAAGTAAGTATAAGATCACAGAATAGATTGGATACCGACAAAGATATACAGGGACATGCACAGATGTGGGTGTGTAATTATGTATGTTTACATAATATATACATTTATATACCTTTTATATGGTAAACATAGTTCTGTAAACATCTACCGAGTCACTTTTACATGTTTTCTATGTTAACAGGCCTTGTGCCATGGAGGTATAAAAATGCAAATGATACAGTTCTTGCTTAGTCCTTGCCTACTGGGAAAGACAAGTATATAAACAGACAACATTATAATGTGGTAACAGTTAGTATGGATGTAGTCTGTACAGATTGTGAAACATATACCTCGAGTTTATGAAATCCATGAGAATTTCATTCCATATACTCATAGAGAAGAAATAAAGTTTGGAAGATCATCTCAGTTAACTCAATGTGACTGAGCACAGATGTAATTTGGAGGAAGCACATGCTTAATTGGCCTCTTTTCTGTACTGATGTGCATTCCCACCCAGGACTGGTTACTCTCAAAATTCAGCTCCATCACAACTATTTCTATATTACAATTATATCAGCATCATTATTTCCAGTAAACCGCGAAGCCCAAACACTATATATGCTAGGATTTCACCTCTCTGTTACATTCTTGACTTCTGAAAGCCAAGGGTTCTCATGCCATAGCATGAGATATCTTATATTAAAAAGTCAAGTAAGTTTGCTGGAAAAGCACCATCATAGCAGGAAATCACACTTGTTTTCTCACAACTTAAAATCTGTAAAAAAATGTAGAGTCAGAGATAATAGGTAATTTCTCCGAAGATACACAGTTAAATAGGGCTAACAGCAGAGCCAGAATTCAAGACACCCGCCTTGCCTAAGTGCAGAGTTTATGATTATGCTAATGGTCCACCCCATGCCTGCCAGCCCAGCTGTAAGGGTCTCCCATAGCAAAAGCTGAGATTCCTCATGGTCTGCCCGATTTCCTCCGAAGTGGGGGAAAGGTCTTGGTGAACTCGCAGAGGCAGGTGGAATCCTGAGGAATGATGGGCTATCTTTAGTGTCGTGTTGGGGAGAGCGCCCAGAATGTGTCATCAGGAGACTTGAGCAATTTGTTTTTTCACTTATCAGCCATGTGAACTTCACAGTATTTTACCTCTCTGACATAAATATTTCTCATCAGTAAAAATTATCTTGTTAATTGTGCCTGTAGAACAGGTATTTCATAAGTTTGTTATAATAAGCAAATGAAACGTGTGTGGAAACACTGGGTCAGCTATAAGATGCTACTATGCAAATGACAGATACTTATACATTGGTCTGGAGCCAAAGAAGGAGAAGCAGTTTTAAAATCTACTAGAAGTGAGAATTCTCTGGCATAATATAAATACACAATGAGAAGAATCAACAGTT
Organism: Trachops cirrhosus; assembly: GCA_028533065.1. Classification (NCBI taxonomy): domain Eukaryota; kingdom Metazoa; phylum Chordata; class Mammalia; order Chiroptera; family Phyllostomidae; genus Trachops; species Trachops cirrhosus. The sequence goes on from CM052544.1 coordinate 104,360,159, forward strand.
AAAATTACTCATCATATTATTTCTTTTACCAAATTCAAATTTATGGGCTCATGAGAAGCACATGAGAAGAAGCAGTGCAGTGCATGGGACGGAAGAGGAAGCCTGGACTCCGACACCTTTAGACTGGCAGGTGCCTGTATGATGCTGGGCGAGTTGCTTTCCCTCTCTGTGTTCCAGCTTCTGCATCTAGAAAATGGGAATAATAATGTACCTACATCATAGTATTGCTTGAGGACTAAAAGGAAAAATCATGAACATACCTACACTGAAAAATAAAATAAGCTTCTAGTACGAAAAAAACCCTGGGGCTTGAACTTCCTCATTGGCTGTGGAAATGGGAGGTATTGTGGGACAGTAAAACATACACTAATGAGGGATTTATTCTTAGAGGCCTATCTTCCTAACATTTACCAGCATTATGACGATGAAGCAGTCACTTAACTATTCTGAGCCTTGGTCTCCTCATCTGTAAAGTAAATGTAGTAATACTTATGGCACAGCAGTTTTGTAAAGTTAAAATAAATCCATTTTGTAAACCATAGCCATACAAAGATAAAAATTTATGACAGCGTATGTTGAGCTGTAATACTACTTGCCCGCCTTATGCTAAAGAACTTTTCAAATCTTCAGTCTTAAAGAATTGTATCTTTCCTGTTTACACTAACTCAGTAATCTATGTACTATAGGGTGGCCAAAATGTCTGGGAACAGATAATAATATTTTATTGTATTTTAATTTAATGTCAGAAACCATTTATTATACACATTCACTAATTCTTCCAGATTTTATGGCCACAGAGTACAAAAAAAAGTCTTGTACGACATGTGCTAGTTGTTTTAAACCTTCAGAGGGAACATTCTCCTTGAGCAATGTTAACACAGAAATATCTATAATTATTATTTTGATGATGATTAGACTCTGAATTGCTAGGCCAGCAATGAATAAAGTGAGAGACTGCAATGAATAAAGTTCCCAGATGTCTTTCATAAAAATACTGTGGGGTGGGGAGGGGAGAGCAGGATGGGTTAAAGACTGTAAAAAGGGAAAAACAGTCTTTAAAAAGAACATTTTAAACATTTATAGTTAAATACAACTAGCTGAACATGTGACTTAAAAGCCGATAAATTAAAGTATAAAACTAGTCACATTATAAAAGTATTCATCACTTTAGTTCAGATAACAGGAACTTGGAAATTAATAATGTTGCAAGTGTTTCAGTTTTGTTTTGTTTTCTGATAAAATGACTGATAAGTTGAAGATGAAGCATTTCAAGGCAATGACAATAATTATCAATAAAAATTTAAGACCAAGCAAATACGACATTGAAACAAAAAAAGAGAATCTTATATGGTTTACTACTGGACATTTGGCAAACTTGGCAGAGAAAGGCCTCAGATGGTTCTTTCTTCCATGAGAATCAGTGCCTCTTTTAAAAAAGATTGATGTTTAGAATTTCATAAACCTCAGGGGCTTAGCACTTCTTTATTTAACCACATAACTAAAAAAAAAATCCTTGTGGTTGCTTGCTATATAAAAGATTCCAAACAATTAAGTCCATTGAGATTTCTGAGCTTCCTATGATGTTTACCATTAATGCATTTGCAACCACCTAACTACTGGGCAGGAGGCAATGAGCCTTGTCTTGTCCTTGCCTGGCGTGCATCTAATGACACAACACAGGAAGGTCATGGCTCTGTGTGTATTGGGATTTCATCGTTAAATGGGATTCTACACAGGAAGAGGCTCTCCAACAAGGAGGCATTAAAATACTCCACAACTTCCAAAACATGTAGGGAGGCATAATCACTAGAACTGAATAAGGTTGGTTCTCTGAAGAAAACACAAATGTAACAAAGTCAGGTTTGAGTGGTGGCTCTCTCTTTTTCATTGTTGCTGTGACCTAAAGAAGAGTAGTTTTAATCCAGACAAGAAACATACACTCCTGCCTCCGCACACCAGCTTATATGTGCACACAAATTTGAAGGTTTTATCCAGCAATATTTACTCCACTGACACAGTAAAGAAAACCCAGGTTTTGACCCTCCAGGGCTTTGATATTTCATTTCATTTGTATGAGAAGATTAGACTCAACCAATTTTTGGGTAGCACAACTTACTAAGGTCATTAAGTTCATTTCAGAACACTGCATCGCAAGCTATATTGGGTTCCTGGACCCAAGTCCACTGGCCAAGAAGCACTTCTCATTCATCAGCAGCGTGTCCAAGACTTCAACTCCTTTCCAACACTATCTACCAGGAGACAGCATCGGATTCCACAGGATAGGGTTCAGTCCTATAAGATGGCTCCCCCAAACACACACACACTTCATATGCCAGTCACAGTCCCAGCTCTTTGTGCTTCTGACCAACTGTTTAAAGATTGGAGGTTCCTGTGCCCCCCTTGAACTCAGAACGCCAGTCGCAAGTCCGGGTTGTTACCTGCAGTTCTGACTGCAGTTCTCTGCAGTTCTAGCATAAATCAGTGTCCGTGTAAGAAATGTCCACCTATGGAGACAAACTGATGAGCACTGCTGGGAAGCAAAATCTCAATGGGTTGAGGAAATGCTCCAGAGAATGGCAGCTCAGAAGCTTATTCTACACATTAGGAAAAAAGGGGGAGCCGTAAGGACGTTGACGTGAAATCCATCAGTGGTAGATGAAGCGGGCAGGAGAAGAAAAGTGGGGAAATCTCTGGGATTGGATAAAAAGTTAAATGGAGGGACACTTCTTTTACACTGCTGGGCGTGGGATAGTCAATAATTAACATACCAGCACAGAGGGATGGTATTTGGGGAATGAGATAATAACTAACAACGAGTGGGTCTGTAGCCTCCAGCTCTGGTGCTGTGGTTGGGCCCTGAGGGGTCTGGAAAAGAACACTGCTCTGACATTTCGAAGGTGGATTATCTCAGATGCAAAAGGACAATAGACAGTATCACTTAAGGTCAAGGAAGCAACAGGCCTAGGACGTGACCACTGGCCACGACCTACTTTCAGTTAGGAATTTTTATGACCAGCGTCGTACTTGGTTCCTTTTGGTCTCGGAGTTTGTGAGGCCTGCCATGAAGGCCTCCCCTGAGCTTGTCAGGTTTAGTACGTGGCACCATTTTCATCCATAAAAGGTTCACACAACCTCTTCCTTGGGTTCAATTAATTAGCTACAGCTGCTCACAGAACTCAGAAAAGTATGTTACTTACTAAATTGCTGCTTTTTGTAAAACGATATAACTCAGAAGCAGCCAGATGGGAAAGATGCCTAGGGCAAGGTATGTGGGGAGGGGTGTATGGCTTCCATGCCCTCTCAGGGTGCACCCCTCTTCCCAAACCCCCACGAGTTCACTCACCCAGAAGCTCTCCAAATTCCATCCTCTTAGGTTTTTTGGAGGCTTCATTATGTGGCCATGAGTGATTAAATCACTGGCCATCAGGGATTGTTGTAATCTTTAGCCCCTCTCCCCTTCCTGGAGGGGGTGGTGGTGGTATTGAAAGTCTCAACTAATCAAGGGGGTGACTCTCCTGGCAACCAGCCCCCACCCCAGGTGCTTCCAAGTCACTTCATTCACATAAGAAAAGGAGTCTTTATCACTGTCAACACTTGGGAATCCAAGAGTTCAAAGTTCCAAGGGCCAGGAATTGTGAATAAAGACCAAATATATTTTGGCCACCTGAATGACCAAATATACATTTCTTACAAAACACAATATTGCAGAAGCTGATATTCATAACTACTAATTATGTTCTCACTGTGTGTGAAGCAATGTGCTGAATACTGTGTTTATAACATAGCATTTAGTCCTCAAACAACCTTTGGAGATGAATGCTGTTATATCTATTTCATAAACAAGGCACCTGAGGTTAGAACCTGGCTTTGGCTGTGCAGCAAGGGGATGGAAGGGCAGGGATTAGACGTCAATCTTCCTCAGAATTATCCTCTTTATACAATACCACCAAAAAGCCCAAAGTTGATATTTCAGAACAGACTAGACAGAACTGTGACTAGATTAGCACAAAAAGCTATTTCTATGCAACAAATAAATCGGCAGAACCTAATATATGTTTTTTTAAATCATTGAACACACATACTATAAACTCAATATAGTTCGCACAACATGGGTTCACTTTTTTTTTTCTAACAAAGTTTGTTGTCATTTTTTTAAGGGACCAGTTGTAGGGCTTCTCTGTGTTTTGTTCTACAGAGACATTTCAATAGGATGGGTCTAGCTGGTTATTGATTTCAAAGACAACTTTAGTGCCATAATCAGCCCCTAGATGGTCCAATAATCCCCTCCTCCTAATATTCACATTGTTGTGTCACCCCCTTCTGCATTCTGCCTTAGTTGTCTGTGTGATCAATAGGATATGACAGAATAGATGACATGTTACCTTACATAAAAGACCCCAGGACTCCACCTTGGTGTCTCTCTCATCACACGTTCTGGTGGAAGCCATGTTAGTAAGCAGCTCCATGGAGAGGTCAGTGTGGTGGGGAATTGAAGCCTCTGGCCAATAGCCAGGTGAATGGGCTTTGAATGAATCCTCCGGCCTGTCAGGCCTTCAGAGATGGGAGCCCCCGACAACAGCTTGACTGGACCCTCACAAAAGATCCAGAGCCAGAACCACCCAACTAAGCTCTTTCCAGGTCCTTGATTCTCGGAAATGATGTGATACGATAAATGATTGCTATTTGAAGCTTGAAAATATGGGCATAATATGTTAGGCAACAATAGATAATTAATACAAACAGTTATAGCTTAAACTTCACAGAATGCTACCTCAACAGGGTTTTGTCTGCATGTGTTATATAGCACCATTAATAGCAAAAATGCAGTTCAAAGGCAACAGAATACTCAGGTGGAAAAATTAAGGAAAAAAAACTAAATCGTGAATGGTTTAGGAAATCTGATAGTGTATCATTAGGCTTTCAAGTCAAACTACATAGTTTAAACTAGAGGCTAGTGATGCAATTTATAAATCATTGAGACCCACTAATCCCAAGAAATTAATATAACACTTTGTCAGCCAATATATAATGAGTCAGCATTTCCTTTTTTCTTCTTCTCCCCAATCATTGGCTATTTTAAAAGTCACTGGCACATCCCACTTGAAGTAGAAGGAAGAAGGGAATTGAAACCCACATAGCTGAGTTCTGCTAGTCATGGTTTCATGTGGCGCTAATCTTTGACATTTGAAAAGTAGGCAACCCTGAGCACCCATGTCCCTGTTGAACCCCCCATCCTGTTGCAGAGGATTCTCATCCTTTCTTCCAACTCCCTGACCCTTTCTACCACGGCATTCACTCAGGGTCTGCCTTCCCCTACAATGACTTCTTATTACGTGAACATATTCAAAAGCACGAATAAATAACTTCCAAATTATTGCTCTCTGGCTATTTTAATTACCTAAAAGGTCCTGGTTTGCTCAATTAAATTCTGACTTTGTGGAATTCAGTGAACATTATAAGCAGCAAAGAAAATTTCATCATTGAAAATAAATGTATCATAACTGTGTCATATGGACCAAAACTGAAATTCCTAGAAAGAAAATTTTAACTTGTTTTACAATGTTAGGGTTGTCATTCAATTATGTATGCATTTGAATGGGGTTTCTCTACTTCAGCACTACTGACATTAGGGCAGGATACTGCCTTGCTGTGTGGGAATGTGTGGGAGGACATCTGTAGAGTATAGGATGTTTAGCAGCATCACTGGCCCCCACCCTGTAGCTGCCAGTAGCGTCCCTAGCTGTGACAACCAAGAATGTCTCCAGGCATTGCCAAATGTCCACTGGGACTGAGGATCATGTCCACTTGAGAACCACAAATATAAACAATTGCTACATTTTTTAGCAAGTATGTGTATGTATTTATTAAGAGGATATAAGGAAGTGGTTTCAGGAAATGTTAGTACTCCTAAAATTACAATCATACAATAGAACCTGATGTGTTTGTCTAATTCTTATCCTGCATTCTAGTAAAAGGCAGAGATTGAAAACATTAATTTTATTTTAACTCTATCATTTAACTTATCAGATAAATGAAAACCGGTCATATTTACACAATTCAAGGGCTGGAAAGGATCATGGCTGTTGTCTCCTGCAATTCCCTGTTCTTTAAAGACCGTGGCCCAGAGGACAGAAGGTCTCACTGGGATTTAACACACAGTAGGGACCAGAATCCAAGTCTACTCTCAAGTGAAGTGAAAACAAAACACACTTTCCTTTTGGTTAGTAGCTCACCAATACTATATATAATGTATTTTTTCTCCAAATTTGTGTGCTATACTTGCTTTGTACTTATCTAGAGGCATCAAGCAGACATGAGCTTAACAGTGGACTCCACCAGGTGTCTGCAGGGTAAAGGGCAATTTCTCAGCCTCAGTTTCCTCATCTTATTAATAAGGGGATAACCATCATGTGTGATTAAAATGTGAATTAGCTTATTGTCATGCTAAGATGTTTGAGATATTTACAAAGGCTGAGTGCATACAAGAGTTTACCTCAGTCAGAAAAAGTGATAATCCCAATGCTGTCAAAACTGAATTTACAAAGAGCTTTGTTGTTGCTCTGATAAGGTGCTAAAAATGGCCTCTTTGACAAAGTGTAAATCCTTTTCCATTTCCTAACTGTTCTTTTCAATATCTCAGTTCCATACTCTCTTAAGTGGGAATTAACTTCAACGCTATTTTTAGTCAAGTACAAAGTAGATTTTCCTCATCAACAGTAGAATGCATTTGAGAAGATATGAAGAAAATTATATGCATTTTGAAGAAGCATATCCCTTTGCCAGTATGTTTCTAAGTCACAACATCACATTGAAAATTCAGAGGTTAAACTTTAAAATACGCTGGAACATGACAGATAAACAACTGACTGTTGTGGGACCTGGATGGCTAATGCAGGATGGTGTGTCTGAGTGTGAGTGTGTTTGCTGTGTTGGAGGATGAAGTGAAATACAGATTTCAGGGGTGAGTGAAGTGATGCTCGCTGTCCATGAGAGATCTTCACTGAAGCATTTCTTCTCCAAAAAGATACTGTTTACCACTAGAGCCTGAAAAAAAACTTGATATGTTCTACCCTGAAAGAAGTTTTTCCTTCCAGAGGCTCTCCTGAAAATCTTTAGTGCATCATTAATTTCGGAAGGGCTGAAAGCTTTGCTAGATTTCTCCATATGCTGCGCTTTCCCCAGGGAACAACCTAAGCTTTCAGGAAAAATCTGATTTACTGTATCTTATAATGGAGTAGGAAGACCTAATTAAGAATAAAGAATGAAATAGATAAATATAATGATTTTTTATGGTCTCTCCTCATTCTTTTTGAAGACATGACCTAGTAAAAGAGAATTGACTTGGAAACACATCACCAGTGCTTTGCACCTAACTCTCGAATGCCTTTTTCTCTAGTGCAAGTCAGCTATTTGGTTTCCTTTCCAAAGAATTTCTGAACTTAGCACCACTTCAGTTGGCTGCTTTAAGAATGCTGACCTTAATTCCCATTTAAGAGAGTGAAGGGTTAGGATTAAAGTTTCATTTTTATACATGCTGCTTTGTAAAACCCTTTCCATTTACTTATAAAAGAAGTTTGCCAACCTTTTCTTTTTATTGAACAGATTAAGACGAGGTTACTTCCAACCTAAAAGTGTGATCAAAGGTAGCTGTGGTAAGCAAAGAGGAGACCAGGAGAGCCAACTGCAATAGACTGTAATATAATGCTACAGACTAGCTTATTGAGTATATTTATCAGGAAATTATTATAAGATTTTAAAGTATAATATTTACATTTCATTATAATTTACACATGTCAATTCTCATGAGGAAACAAAACACACTTTTAAAAAAACCAAATTAAACCAACATGCTCCAATGCACTATGCATTCTGGCCTGAGTTCACCACAGTAGTTGTGTGTGAGGAGAGGCTGAAACCAGGCCACTTCTAGCCCTCTGAGCCTTGGTGCTGGGCGCAGAACAGGGGCATTTTCTAATTCTCTCAAAGTGGTGTATGGGTTAGTGGTGGTCACTTTTGGACTATTTGAAGTCCCAAATTGCCTTTCATCGAATGGTCCAGATGCAGTCTTTCTGTTTTAACAACACTCTATCAGAGGAAAAGGGAGCACATGGCTGTAGGCCACGATTTGCATTTCCCAACCCGACATGATCCCACACTCAGTCCCCAAAAGGGACTAGGGAGATCTAGCCTTCACTGTCAGAAATTCTGGTAGAAATTGGGGTGGTATCAGATGATACATAGCCAGAGGAATAAAAAATGCTTAAATTCTTCTTTTTTCTTGTCAAAACCCTGTCCTCTGGAGGAGCCCTAGCAAAATACAACCCAAGGGACAGTGGCAAAAAGAAAGCTAAGCTCCAAATTATTATTAGTTAGGTTTTCCTGCCAAATTCCAACACAGAGGTCTTAGATGAACTGTACCAAAGTATAAAGCCTAGCACTGAAGCATAGGAGGACGAGCCCATACTCTGCTGAAACTAAAACTCAAACCTGAAGAGGTGGGACACAGCTCCCTAATGCTGCCTTCCTCCCTCACCTATACTCTGCGCCCTTGGTTCTGAATACACCAAGATGAGCACACTGAAGGGAGTTAAATTCATGCTTTTGTCCCAAGCTGTACACCATGTGCTCGTAAAGACAGGATCTATGCCCCTGATAAAATATAGCAAAATTTTAACAAATAATTTCAGTATACATTATGTGAATCCTATGAATTTTATGCAAGAGAAAATACTGTAATTTGGAGGAGAGAAGAACCTTTTCACAGGAAATGTAGAAGATAAGCTTAAACCTGATGAATGTCTAGGGAGGATGATGGAGGGAACTGTCGGTTAAAAGAACAGCTCTTACAAAAGCATAGAGGCCATAAAAATGCATGCTTCATTTTGGCGCAGGTGGGAGGAAATAATGCATATTCTACTCCAGCCACAGTGGAGTCTTGGTAAGGAAAAGTAGTAAGAAACAGGGAAGGTCCAGAGAAAATGTAGTGGGCATTTAATGTTAAGCAAAAGGGAATTTGAAATTTATCCCACTGGGGAAAGAAAGGAAGGAAGGAAGTAAAGAGTGAAGGAAGGAAGGAAGGAAGGAAGGAAGGAAGGAAGGAAGGAAGGAAAAAAGAAAGAAAGAAAGAAGAAAGAAAGAGAAAGAAAGAAAGAAAGAAAGAAAGAAAGAAAGAAAGAAAGAAAGAAAGAAAGAAAGAAAGAAAGAAAGAAAGAAAAGAAAGAAAGAGAAAGAAATCCAAGAATACAGGTCTTCAAGCCTGACTTTTAGTTCTCTTTAAATTCCCAAACTTTTAAAAATATGTTATAAGAACTGAAAATGTGATTTTTGGGTCAGTGAATTAGAGAAATACAGTATTTCCAAGATTTTTGAACTTGAAGTTTAGGAAATTTTCAATTTGGAAGCAAATATTCTCTGATGTTTTAAAACATCAAGTATAATTTTCTTTTTCTTTTTTTAAATTCTAATGCTTAATCTGCAACACTCCATTTCAAAGCACAGCTCATCACTGATTATCCAAATACTTAGAAGCAGGGCTCATTTTTAGTAGGTAATGAAGTGTAAGGGTGAAGCTTAAATGATGCAATATACGCAATGACTAGCCTTACATAAATAAATGAAGGACCATTTGTTTCTTTTCACTCCAATACACACTTTTGCAAGGGAATGTTCTATTGCTTTTGGCACACAAGAAAGTATACATCAACATCTTTTTAATGTTGAAATATAGCTTTTGTTTGTCCTTTATTCAAAAATAACTATATAATAAACATACTAAAAAATTTTGGGTGCCTTGTTCAAAAATGAACAGGATGAATTTCCTCACCAGATGTCTCCTGACATTGGCACAGCATAGCAAGAAACTTAGAGACTCCCAGCCATGATCCCATCTGACTGAATCTGCTACATATGCTGGCCAGGCCAGGTCTCACCTACAGATACTGAACCTGAACTCATCTTCAAAGCTTGTGTAGGGACTTCCTACAGATAGTGACCCATTGGAGGAGAAGTTTAAAGGTTGCTACTCCATGGGACTGTTTTAAAACAGTAGAATTTAAAACAGTAGATAAAGTAGGTTTCACAGAAGAAAAAAAATGACCCAAAGATTGGTATTTGTAAACCCAAATTAATATTTTTGTTAAGTTGACTTAATCCTTAGAGGGTACATCCATCCAAAATAAGCTATGATATTCTCATTTTAAAAAATTGCACCAGTTGCCAAAATTAACTCCATTACATTGGCATATACTGCTCAACATGTCCCAACAGACTGAGCAGCTTGGCAACACAGATAACTGAAGAATTATCCACTGGACTTCTAACTGTAAGTAGTCAATCCTGGTAATTTACACTATACAATATGACTTTTCTATATGATGCTTAAAGCTGAATTGAGACAGATTCACCGCTCAATTATATCAGCCTTTATACTGCTCAAAACACCCTTGAATTTTTTATTTTAAAAAATGATGGAAGAAAATATTCCTTAATTCTGTTTTTGTTGTTGTTATTATTATTGTTGTTGTTATTTTAGGAACTATATGTTTTAACCTGCAATTTCCTCTGAAAATGTCTATGCACATGATTTGAGGAAAGTGCACTTGAAAATTTTTCCAAATTTTAATCTCCAATGAACATCATGTCTATAGTAAGGCAAAATGCAGGTTCCATTGATATGTTAATTATACAAAGGGGTTGGCAAATGCAAGTTCACAGTTATGAGTACATGAAGCAGTATTTATTCTTGTATTATTATTCTTTATTAGTTATTATATTATTCTCCATAGGAACGACTGTAAACCTGGCTTTGCCACCCCTGTATTTATATCCACAAAATCATTCAACACTATCTATGAACCTAGAATCTATTCATATTCTTGTTAAATTTTCAAAAGCTTAACAGGTTCTGTAACTTTACTTTTCTTATTTTAATTACAAAAGCAATGTTACAAATATTGAGGGCAATGGGTATTTTGAGATGAGAGATGGGGCTTATCTGTCCTGAGAGAGATAATATTTTATCACTGACATTGTGTGGAATTGCTCTTCCCTGCTGATTATAAAACGTAGGCCAACTTTCAGTTGGTTTTGTTATTAGTTTTAATTTAGTACATAAATTACCTACTAAAATACACCTGCAATGAACCTCCTCCCTTGACCTGGCCTTGATATGCCACTGACTGAGGTGCCTGATAGGTGAAAATCACCATGTTTAAACATCTTGTTTCCTTATCTTTAGAGTGACACTATTAATAGAATATAGGAATAAAGTGGATTTCTATACATTGATTTTGTATCCTGCAACTTTACTGTATTTGTTTACTGTTTCTAATAGGGTTTTTTTGGGTGGAGTCATTAGGGTTTTCTCTATAATCATGTCATTTGCAAAAGGTGACACTTTTGTTTCTTCATTCCCAATTCGTATGCCTTTTATTATTTCCTTGTCTTGCCCAGTTGCTCTGACTAGGACTTTCAGTGCTATGTGGAATAAGACTGGACATAAGTGGTGAGACCGGACATCCTTGTCTTGTTCCTGATCTTAGAGGAGAGGCTTTCAGTTTTTCACCATTGGGTATGATATTTGCTGAGGGTTTGTCTTATATGGGCTTTATTATGCTGAGGTACTTTCCTTCTATACCCATTTTATTAAGTATTTTAATCATGAATGGATGTTGTATCTTATCAAATGCCTTTTCTGTATCCATTGATAAAATCGTATCATTGTTATCCTTTGTTTTGTTAATGTGTTATATTATATTGATTTACTGTGTATGGTGGACCATTCTTGTGCCCCTGAAATGAACCCCACTTGATTTTGGTGTATTATTTTTAATGCATTGTTGTATTCTATTTGCTAATATTTTGAAAAGGATTTTTACAACTGAATTCACCAGAGATATTTTTGGAGTTGTGTGTGTGTGTGTTATCCTTGCCAGGTTTTGGTATCAGAGACCAAAAGATAAGATCTTGAAATAATAAATTACATAGAAGAAAACATAGGTACTAAACTTATAGACCTTGGTCTTACAGATTTTTATGAATTTGACCCTAAAGGCAAAAGAAGTAAAGCAAAAGTAAAAGAATGGGACTGTATCAAATTAAAAAGATTCTGCACAGCAAAAGAAAGCACCAACAAAATTAAAAAAAAACAACCAGCTGAACAGGAGACACACGCAACTGTTATTTGCAAACAACAGCTCTAACAAGGGGTTGATATCCAAAATATATAAAGAACTCATACAACTCAACACCAAACAAACAATCCAATTTAAAAATGAGCACAGGACCTGAACAGACACTTCTCCTAAGAAGACATACAAGTGACCAACAGATATATGAAAAGATGTGCATTTTCTCTAGCTATTAGGGAAATGCAAATCAAAACTACAATGAGATACCTCCTCACACCTGTTAGGATGGCTATGACCAATAAGACAAGTAACAACAAGCGTTGGAGAGGTTGTGGAGAAAAAGAAATCTTCATTCATTGCTAACAGGAATGTAAACTGGTATATATACTATGGAAACAGTATGGAGATTCCTTAAAATATTAAGAATAAAGTTAGTATATGATCCAAACAATCCCTCTTCTGGGTATTTAAAAGCATTTATTTGCAAAGATACATGCAGCCCTATGTTCATTGCAGTATTATTTGTGGTGGCCACAACATGGAAACAACTGCAATATCCTTCTCTAGATGAATGGATAAAGAAGATGTGAGATATATATGCAACGGAATACTACTCAGCCATAAGATGAAATATTGCCATTTGTGAGGCTAGCATACCCTGTAAATAAGTCAATCAGAAAAAGCTAACAACCATATGATTTCATGCATATGTGGGATGTAAAACTGAAACTCATAGACACAAACAACAGTATGGTGATTACCAGTGGGAAGGGGATTGGGGCTAGTAAAAGGGCTAAGTATGTGGTGACGGAAGATGATTTGACTTTGAGTGGTGCTCACACAATGCGATATACAGATCATGTATCATAAAAATGTACCCTTGAAACCTACAAAATTTTATTAACCAACGTAACCCCAATAAATTTAATTAAAAAAGAAAGTGGAACTAGAAGTGGTTACTCAATAAGCCTGCCATGAAAATTAAATAAATTACAATTTGGAAAGTGTTTAGAAGAGTGCCTGGCATATAGTAAGCATTACAGTATCGTTCACTTACATTTAAAAAAAATAATATTTATGAGAAGTCTGAGGTATGAACCTACCAATTTTATAGATTAGGAAACAATCTTGGAGGGGTTAAAATAATTTCTCAAATGTCAAAGTGATAAAATCAAGGTTTTAATTTACATTTATCCCTAATAAACATGTACCTACTCTTCTTCTTCCACACACAACATGGTTGTTTTATGTTACCCATGTGCCTACCTCCACATAATTTCTCCAGCTTTTACTGAGTATTCCAAGTGTTTCCATATTTTGCCTATTAACTTACCAAATTATTTATCTGTATATGTATTTTTAACCTAAAGTTTCATATTCTTTCAAAATAAGTACGCAAAAGTATTATAAGGTAAAAGCTAATATTTACTAGGAAAAGTTAATTTTATTAAATATTTTAAGCTACTAAAAGCATGCAAATTAGGTTGTTATTGTTATTTTAAGAAAAAGAACATTTTGTGTTGGAAAAGTGTGCCTTTCCAAGAAACCATTAACCAGATGTTGGTGTCTTGAGATATCCCATAGGGATACTGGTAGAAGAAAAATGATGAAAGAACTCCTTCCACACAAAAACCCAGAAAGTACACACATATTTTATAACTATGAACATTGTTTGCAAAAACAAATTAGCAAATGTGCTTTATCATCAGATACCAGAGCCCTGAATATCCTAGTTTTGAAAATGTGGTTTAACAGAGAAGGAAAGCACACATACCTAAGAAAAATTACCAGGAAAATGTTAATGCAACAATTAAGTAGAATATAGAGTGGAAATACCAAATATCTAAAGTTTATTATGCGCGTATGCCAGGGACTTAATATCTTCAGTAATGAGCTGCTCAGTCTTTGATTCGATTTTAAAAGACAGCTTTTAAAGGCTACATGATATATTCATCAGCCAGTTGTTTGTTATCAAATGTTTATTAAGTGTTTAATGTGTAGTTTACTACATACATGCATACATACATGTATGTATGTTATGTATAAAAAGAGAAAGATACATACATGAAACTAGGTTGTATTTTAAGTTTTGATTATTTCACTCAACTTTTTGTTTTTATTTCATTTCTTAAGGTGATTGTTTTTCATTTTTTGTGTGGTTTGGTGTGGTTTGTTTTGGCTTGGTTTGCTGTACATTAGATCTCCTGAACTTATTGGGTGACTTTTTAAAAAGATTTTATTAATTTATTTTTTAGAGCGAGGGGAAGGGAAGGAGAAAGAGAGGGAGAGAAACATCGATGTGTTAGAGAAACACTGATTGGTTGCCTCTTGCACACCCTCAACCGGGGGACTGGCCCACATCCCAGGCATGTGCCCTGACCAGGAATTAACTGGTGACTTCGGTTTGTGGGACGACGCCCAACCCACTGAGCCATACCAGTCAGGGCTTGGTGTGTGTGTCTGTGTGTGTTTTTCTAAACACATGAAATAGATACAACCAGTGTGAGTTTACCCTCTGAACTGTAACCCCCTTTATGCAGATTAATTTTTTAACTAACTCATCTGGTGGCATGCCAATCCTTTCTCATTTTATCAAAAGGAAAATGTATTTCCCAAATGAACATATTATTCTGAAAGAAAATCTTTTTCCACCCCCATTTCATACCTATTTTATTTATGTATCTTCTCTACTAATGTGGAGCAGGAATAGTGCAAAAATCTGAATTGTACTGAACTTGGCGATCACTGCGTGGGGCAGTGTCAAATGAGCCCATCACCTCCTCATTTGCGTTTGTTTATGGGGGGTTTTTGTGTGGTGTTTAATACTTTGTCATTAGCAAAATAAAAAGAAGAAAATTCCTCTCTGCTGGGAAATGTACTGAGTACTCTTACAGATGGAGTTCACTAATTCTTGGGAAGGCCTGAAGTTTAGATAAGTGGAGACGGTGGAAAAGTTGTATTCTTCCTGTTCCTGGTTTCCTTAGTGTTTTAATTTTGTCTCCTAGTGGGCAGCTTTTTGTTTTATGTCACTGGGCAGATGGCCATTGGCTCTCTTTCTAGTTTTATTGGAAGTTTCTTCAAATGGCTGTGGTAAATTTCAATGAACTTTTTTTATCATGCTCATTTCATTTAATTTGGTAGTTGGGGAGTTCCAAGTCAAACAGAAATTTCAGGCAAAATGCTAAAAGGGAAAAACTTGAATCCAAATCAGCAGGACTTAAAAGCAACACTGTGTGTGCCGGGAACTCGCCCAGAGATCGACGCTGTTGGATAGTGATAGGCAGCTGTGACATTACCTGTCAGTGTTTGCTTCTCCAGAGGTTCCCAAGAAGCACTTCGCGCTCACTGAGCCCCACTTCAGAGCTTGGAGCCTGGGTAACTGGATATCTTTGAAAGAGAAGACTAGGTGCCCTCGTGAAGGCACCTCGCTGGGTCTTGGCAGAAGTGTGAGGGCAGCCCTGAAAAGGAATTATACTCACAGAGTCTCCTGAACTCTCTCTTTGTGAAATCCCAGCCCCTTTGTAGCTTTCTTCTGCCAAACTGAGAGCATCCTGAGAATGGGTCAAGATCATTGAAAGGGATCCCTGTCAGCAAGATCGAATCACATTTCCAAAAGCACAGTGAAACATTTTTTCGTGTCAGACTGGGACGTTATGACAACTGGGTACTGAGACTGTGGATATGACAGGAATGGGAAACAGAAAGGTATTTTTTCCAAAAGACAGAGCATGTTCTATAGCGTATTAATTTTTAAAACTAGATAAAGTGCCTTTTTTGATTAAAATAATGCTGCTTCTCTGCTTGTTCCATCACTTTTTCCTACTCTTTGCCTATTTTTCATTTACATCTGGGTGGTCAAAAGTTTTCTTTTAAGATATGAAAGATAGACATTTAAGAATCCCGGTAAAAGAGCCAGACTTGATATATGTCAGGGATTGTTACTCTAAATTATTGACTCCATTATTTATTTCTGCCTCCATATTCTAAATTGGCCCAAACAGTAGGTCAGTTAATTATTTCAGACACATCAAAGGAACTTAATTTTTTTAAATTGTATAAAATGGAAAAATAGATGAATAGGTCATAAATATGAAAAATAAAAATAAAGAAAAAGTAATTTTGGCATATGTTTATAAAACCTTCACTTCCCTATAGCATTTTAATTTTTCCAACAAAGTCAATTATAGGAACATAGGATAATTTAGATAAACCATATATGATCATTAGGAAAGGACATGCAAGTGAAACTGAAGTACGCATACTCGTCTCAAGACTTAATATGGCTGTCTGCGTGTTAGGCACTACAGCACGTTCCCAGTTAATAGTCACTCTTCTGAAAGTTGGCTCTTCCAAAAAATGTGCCCCTGTTTAAAGTGTTTGCCATTTTCTGTGGTGTAAACGCTCCTACCATGAGAGATTTCAGTCTAACAGCTGATGTCACCCAACAGAGTTGGGAAAGATGTGCAGAATCGACTCTTGTGAGCCTCTAACAGTCAACTTCAGCACACTACATATAGATGTACTTGGACTTAGGTAGCAACTTACCCCCAAACCCCTAATTTTTTAAATTAGGAAGTGAGGCTTAGAGGTAGAATGATTAAAGCCAAGCAAAAAGTGGTTAAGTTGGGAATAGATACTTCACATTAGTTCTAGTTCAGGGCCCTTTCTACTACACTAAAATATAATGAGTGAATCTGCCTGTACGTCTTTATATTTCAGTCTGTACAATGATAAAAAAGAAGGGAGTGGTTATATTTTTAAAAATAGAGAAAATAGAGGTTACTACATTGACTCAGGTACTGGTGGCTACTGAAAAGCTATCCTTACTTCTTCCCATTGTGAAAATGTAAAATAGTGCCATTCTTCTCACTTAAAGTTTTTGTTTTAGAAATAGTTATTTTCATTTAAACATATTATTTATATTAGCAAGTAGGTGTACCCCTGTTATTTTTAAATACATATTTTTAAAATGTCTCCATTTTAGTTTCTAATATAATAAATATTAATGGACAGAGCCCATAGAGACAAAGGAACTTCAATAATTTTTAAGACTGTGAAGGGGCTCTATTATTAAAAAAATTGCAGAACTGCTGGTCTTAACTTACCATTCCAAAGAGATATAATTTAGGAGTTAAAGGGGAATACGGAGAATGTGTGACATTCATTGATGGTCTCCATTAATCCCTTCACTTCCTTTAAGAGCACACTGCTCCTCACGTTGAGAGGTGAAGTCTGTTCCCTTCCTCCTTTAATCTGAGATGGCCTTTTGACCTGGCTTTACAGACACAAGCTGGCCAAAATGACATTCAGGTCTTGAGAAGACTTGCAGCTTCTACCCAGGTATCTTAGAATGTTCGTTCTTGGGCCATGCGGAAACCAGCCATAAGGAGAGGTCACACATAGTCTCTGTGGTCATTAGACCTCGGTGAGTTCCCAGCCAATAACCAACATCAACTTCCAGTCTTTTGAGGAGGCACTCCTGGATGTCTGACCCGTTTGATGGCATCATCCCAGGTGTCATCTAATCGCAATTGTTTATGAGAAGCCCAAGCAAGAACCTGTGACCTGAGCCTGGTTAACCTCCAAGAAAAATAAGATATAATAATTTACTTTAAGCTACAAAGTTTAGGGGTAGTTTGTTATGCACCAGTAGATGACCAGAACAGGGAGAGAAACTACAAGACTAATAGCCATAGAGTATAGATATGGAGGTGGCTATGATTCCAGGTGATCATGTGCTTACCTACCAGGCCTGAGGAGACATAGTCAGGGAGTAAGTAGGTTGGCTTGAGAGTTACTCAGTGAGCATTAGGCTGGTTGCAGAGGACCAGCAAAGAAAAGAGTGATTCAGGTCAGAGCTCCAGGAAAGAAGTGAGCATACAGCTGAGATGGCAAGATAGAGGGAGAACTGGCATGTTAATCATCGCCAAAGCTGAAGTCCAGCCTCAGGAATGGAGCAAGCAAACACAGTTGTGTCAGAGAACAGCTTCAACTGAGCTCATCAATATCCATAACTCACGCTTGTCAGACCCACCTCCAGGTTTACCACAGCAGAAGCATTAGCAGCAGCAAGTCATACTTCAAGTCCCATCGGTGGCTGAGTGTGAAGGCTCTGCCTGCCACAGTCAGGGTCATTCAGAACTACTCAGAGGCAGGCACTTAGTAACTCACAGCACCTTTAAACCCACAGTCACCCTGAATATTTTCAGCCTTAAGAAATAATCCAAGAGAGATAATCCAACATTAAAACTTTGATAGAAAGTGTTAAGACTATGAAGAGAAACTCCAGAATTTTATATATGAGGGGTTAAAGGGCTACAAACTTGGAAAGGAAGACTAGAATTCTCTTTAAGGGACGTGTGCCCAGCCTGCTAATGTTTTACATAGACTAGTTGGGAAGTTTCACAGAAGCTGATAGAGAGTTCAGTGTCTGCGCATTATAGTTCCCACAAACCTGTCTGTGGCACCTCATCTTTCTATAATCTAAAGGAGGTTTTTCAGAAGTTTAGACCATCAGTAATTGCTATTGTTCATCCAGGTTTACTCTTAAGAATGAACAAAGAATCCTCACTGCACATGTGGCAACATAACTAAGGGTGTCAGTAACCCTTAGAAAAAGACACCCACAGCAATTTGTGTTAGAGGATGTGGACATGGCTTACCATGGCTTGTGAAGTTGGAAGTCCAGGATTTAGGGTTCAGCTTGTGAATCCTGGGTGATTCATTTACCTCAGTGGGCCCCAGCCTCACTGCACATTAAAATCACTGGAGAGGGGAGGGACGCTGTCCAAAATGCTGATGTCTCGGTCTAGCCCAGAGATTTTAAATTAATATCTGGAGTGAGGTCCCGGGTGTAAGCTTGTTCTTTCTTTGTTTTAAGAGATGCAGGTGATTCTAATGTGCATCCAGAGTTGAGAGCCTCTGGTTAACCTCTGTAAATCTTGGTAACCTTCTGTGTTACAGGAAAAGTAACATCTAACTCTCAGAAATGTAGAAAGCAGCTTCACAGATACTGCATATGTAAGTTCTTCGTAATCAGAAGGATAGCATTACGTATTTTTTATTATCTGTGCTAACTGTAAAGAATAAAAATAAGAAATGATATAATGTTTTTATAATATTAATATGTCTTTATCAAAAATGCAGTTCTATTCTATAGATTTTTTTCTTTAGTGGTAGCAAGTCTCAATGTTTTGTTGTACTTTGCTGGGAGTTATGACCGGAGAAGGGGTAACAAGAAGAAATACTGCCTGGAAATATACAGCCATTCACAAGCTGCTGTCCTCCATCGGGTGCAGCATCCGATAGGCCACGTTTCAGTAGCATGTTTGTTAGAAATCAGCTTGGTCTGGTGGTTAAGAACAAGGACTCTGGAAACAGCATGCCTGGCATTGAGTCTCTACTAAAGCACATTATTTTAGTGAGGTATTAATGATGTTAATAATAATTATATCATAGAGTTTTGGAGAAGACCAATACATATAAAATGTTCTTAATAGTTCCTGGCATATAGTAAATTCTCAGCAAATCTTAGCTATTATTATATACCAACAATCTCACAAGTCAATAACTGGTTAATATGCGTGTGCAAAATGCTTTTTTTCTGGTAGACTTGAAGTAGTCCCTTTTAGAATTAATATACAGTAAAAACTGAATAATCTAAGGGCTATGTGTTTTTATATGGGAATTCATTCATTTTATTTTATTTTATTTTATTTTTATTGTTGTTCAAGTACAGTTGTGTCCATTTTCCTGCCACCACTTTCCCCCACCCCACCATTCATTCATTTTAAAATCATCAGACAGCAACTGTATGCCAGGTACTGTGGTGAATGCTAGGTTACAAAAATAAATTAGAGTCCTTTAAGAATTCATAGGTTAGTGGACTAGACAGACATGGAAAACATAGGGGCCCATAATTGAAATGTGTGCACAGCAGTATGAAAAAAGAAGAGGGAAGACACCATGGATTGTTGGGAAAATCTCTACAAAGAGGGTGACTTTAGAGTTAAGCCTTGAAGAAGGTTGTAGAAGAGCAAAGAGCACACGATGGCTCAGAGGTGCCAAATTGTCATTGATGTTGCCGATACTCTCCAAGTTCAGATTCCTTTGCTTGTACCAACCTCTGCTTTATTGAAAGGACTTGGGAGTTGCTAACACCTCACCATGCAATCCTTCTCTGCTAAGCCCATCACTAAGGCATTGCTGACATATGCTACTGGACCAGAATGCTCGCTAACACCTCCCTCAATGCACTGCAAAATTATAGGGGCAACAGAACTTCCATACAGAGAGTTCTTAAACTGAAATGACCTTTTTTACTTGATAATCACTTGGGGGATTATAATATTCTCAACAATCAATTATTTATAGTCTTGAGCAAGGATAAATTTTGAAAAGACCTTTGAAATAGAAAACAATGGTAGAAAAAGTTGAAAGATTTCAGATCCTTAATGAGGGTGCTTTTTAAAGGCTTGTTTTCAATGACTATTAAAAAATAATAAAGACTTATTTCCAAGCGACATAGTAATATCAACCTAGGTTAACTTTTTAAAGATGAAGTTGTGTACTATGTGAGGAATTACTGAAACTCTACTTTTTTTCCCATAGATCAAAAAATAAATTTCTATCTATCAAGTAAATTATTAAGATGTCTGGATCCCAGCTCCTTTTTATATTTCCAGAGTCTTAAAGAATATTTCAGACATTGTTATATTATTTCTTGGTGGTTGGTCTACTATTTAACAGTATGAATAACTTGGACAAAAATTACTAGTGATATATGCTAATTATTTCTCAAGAGACTTGCTCCACTTGTAACAACAAATTGAAGGTTTTCTATGAAAGAATTATTTTGTATTTTTATAACCTGGTTTCTAACATTGCAAAAAAATCATAATTATAAAGAATGCATGATGACCTTGACAACTTTGGCAAAGTTTCTTGAAAGAAAATATTATGCAAATTATCTTGATCAATGACTAATATACCCAAAAGGAGTCAAGTCCCATTTTGTAAACAATAAATTCATTCAGAGCCTTCCTTCCCAAAGCATTCTAGTCCACCATCATTTGAATGAATAAAACTGCCTGATTATACCATCCTGCACATGACCCTGATGGGCTTCATCAAGCTTAGTCTCTAGAGTGGTCCTCATTTATCACAGAATTTTCAATGCACATCCTTGAATCTATAGAGACTGAGGCAGTAACCTCCTGTACCCTTGCAGAAATTGATGGTACAACTGAGTTGACTGGCTGAGAGTGTGAAGCATTTACTTCTGCCAAGAACCCTTCCTGAGTTGTATAGATTATATTAACACTAGAAAGTGCTCCTTTAGAATACTAAAAAAGAACTAGAAAGTTCCTACATGATTGAAGAAAGAGATAATATGAAAAGTGATAAATGTTTTCTCTTTAAAAATCACTGGAGTCCAGTAAATCCTTGAAGTAATACACAAAATCCATGCATTTTAATGGGAAAGAGAAGAGAAGAAAATGGAAAGGTAAAGATTATGATGTAATCCTAAAACATAGTAGGGAGAAGAAACAAACAATGAAAAACAAGAGGGACAAGGGGGAAGAGGAGAAGGAAAAAGAGTGAGAAGAGGAAGAGGAGATTCACGGAGTTCTTATAATGCCTGGATACCATTTTCAGCACTTTACTTACATTATTCTGTTTATAAGCATATCTTTATTAGGAAGGTACTATTATTTTCCTGTTTTGTAGATAGAGAAACCAAAACAATGGGCTAGGTTGTGGTGGACCTGGTATATATTCCAGGTAAAAAGAAAAAATAAAGAAGGTATTCCTTTATTAATGTGACATATTAAATGAAACATTACCAGGTAGAGCATTTTCAAAGGTAACTATAGACTGGCTCAGAGGAAATTGCAATATTCTGTTGCTTAATTTGCAGATCTATGTTTACATGGCTGCACACATTGGTAATGCATTCATTCACACTATTAAGACAGTCTCTCAGATTCAGTTAGACCAAATGGAGCTAATATACAAATTCCATGTAGTCTACTATTACAATGACCCAATATTAATATGACTTACTAGGACAAACATATGGTGACATGAAAGTGGAGAATTATTGAGCCTAGAAAGCTGGATTCTAATCATGACTCTGACACTATCTAGTTCTATGACTTTGGGGATAATTGTATAAAATGGGGAGAGCATGTTTTCTGTGTACCTCGTGGATTTGTTCTGAACAAGGCAAGGGCTATCTGTGCTGTGTTTGAATGCCCAGCATCCGGTCCTTGATTTTCTGTGGGAATATCTAAACCTACGATGCATAACATGCTGGAGTTCGGTTATCCCAAATCAGGTTAGTTTGGGAATTGAAGAGATGGATAATTCTACAGAGGTCTGGGAGAGGTAAATTTGATATATAAAGCAATTACATTTCATAATAATGGATGTAGAAGAATTTCGACAGGATAGCAAATTAGAGAGGATCCTTAGTCTCTGTTAGTTCCATTGCAAATCCTCCCCTGGGGACTCTTCCATTTCCAGATTTGAGAACTGGCTTAATTTTCCTGGACATCTTTTGTCTGCTTTAGCTAACAGTAAGGCCAAACAGAGGATAACATATAATAAAAACAATTACATACTGCCAAAATAAACCTCTGTGCAAAAGAGAGGGTTTGCAACTCTTTAGAAACATTTAAAATATAATTAAGAATATATATAATGCACAGAGCAAATCCAAAGAACAGAGCTGTAGAACTGGTTGTGGCTACTCCCTCCATCTAAAAATAGGTTTGACCCAGGCAATGTGGCAGGGGTGCTGTAATATTCTTTTGCACATTCTTACATGCCATAAATATTGGAATAGGCTTTTTCTGAGAAAAAAAAAATAAGAGTCATGTTGCAACAAGAAGCAGTTTGAGAGTGGTAGCAAATCAGTATCTCATGGTTCCTACTCACTTTCCAAAATGTGCACTAAATTACAAATTTCACAGGCTTCAAACCTAAACTCAGTAAAGGAATTCCCTTTAAAGCTAACAGGCCAAGTACACCATAAGGAAAACTACCCATAATAATTTTATCACATCATTTACTCCATTTATTTATCTACTTATTTTTGAGTGGAGAACTGTGTTAGGCATTACTGAGAGGGCTACAGAAGTATATAAGGTGTAGCTTAATTTCATTTCCTATTTTTTATTTTACATTTGTTTCAGGTGTACAGCATCACATAACCTATTCTTCAAGGATTTCAAGAATTCCTTATTTTAAATCTCATGCTCGAATTTATTTCCATATCGACCCCCCATTTATATGTGTACGGCCGTTGGAGAGAGGTCCACATGCACACGGTTGTCTTTTATGAAACTGAGCACACGGGAAGCTAACACTGACCCCAGGTAAACAAGAACATGCACTTGCTTATCATTGGAAAGCAGAACCGAATTCATCATGACCAGGAAGTCCGGCTCCAGAATGCACACTCGTATACCTCTGCTATTCATTCCCTCCGCTATTAAAACAGATGGGCACAACAAAAACTCCTTTGACTCAGAATCCCAATGTCTAATATTTGCTTTCGTTAATATTTTTAAAAGGTCCCATGTTCAAACTGGCATCTCATTTGCCAGGTAATTAAAAAAAAAAGAAACAAAACTAACTAATCAAGAATCCCTTTAACTCATAAGTACAGTGGCCCAAACTCCAGGCCAGATTTCTCTCCCTGACTGTGGCCTCGGATGAGGTGTGTCTTCACACCTCCGCTCCTCCACAACATGGGCTTTGTCTCCTGAGTGCAGGGGAGCAAGCTTCTCAGTGTACGTGGCAGCCTATTTATTGTCTCTGGCCCCAGTCCGCTTGGAAGCCTGACTCAGTCTTTCTATTTTCCCATGTATTTTTTATTAGTTTCAAATTTTACACATGTTCATTATGATAGAAGCAATAATCTAAAGATGTATTTTCTAAAAATAATAATCTCCTCCGACACTCTTGGGGATACCAGCCTGACATTCCGGCCACTCTGGTGTGCATACCTTCACGGCTTTTTCTGTGTTCAGACATAGAAATGTATTTGTTTTAAGGCATAGGCACACTGTTTTACAAAAGTGAGATCGCACTGTACACATTACTGTGCAGTGTGGTTTCTCAAAACAACACAATGATTATCCAAGTCAACCAACAAATGTAACTCATATTTTTCCATATTATAAGAAAAAGTTTATTTAGAAAGTTATAGAGGTAATAGACATGAGCCAGCGGGGCTGCATAGAGTCAGGACACAACTTACAGAAGCAAAAGAAGGCCCCTTGGAGCTTAGGAGGAAGGAAGGCAAAGGTACCACTCCTGGGGGCACAGGGAGTGGGCATGCTCTCAAGAGGGAGAAGTGTGCCTAATTTATTTGTTTTAACAGCTACATCCTATTTTGAAATGTTTATGTGTCATAACATATTCAGTTATTTTACTCTTAAAAGAACTTCAGCTTGTCTCTTGCCCCTTAGAAAATAATGCAATAAATATCTTTGAAAATAGTCTTGTATATAATGTTATGAGCACTGGTACTTTTATTGCAATAGGATAGATTCCTGTAGTGGTATGTAAAATTTCAATCTTGCCATTTCTTTTCAGAATGCTGGAAGTAATCTGCACTCACCCGATATGCTAGGATATCTGTTTCCCCACATCCTCATAAAGCATTGGGTATTTCTCCACCTTAGAATTTTGCCAATCTTATAAAAGAAAAAAGAATTGATTGTCATTTTAATTTTTATTTTTACTAATAATGGGGATGAACACTTTTTTTTATTTATCAGCCACTGGGGTTACAAATTAGATTATGCCATTCTTATGTTTTGATTATTTTTATCAGCTTTCAGGAAATTTGTGTATGTGAAAGATGTTTACTCTTTTACATAAATCAATCCGAATTTTTTTTACCTGGTGTATATCATTTTTTTACCAGGCAAAAATGTCTGTGTCTGATGTTTGTGCCCTTTGGGTTTTCTGTTTCTCCTAGAAATATCTTCTCTACTCCTATTCTTCTCCTAAATTATTTTCTGATATTTGAATAGAATTATTTACATTTAAATTCTTCAATCTATTTGAAGTTGCCTGTGTGGTGTGAGATAACTTTATTTCCCTCAAGAATGAGAGCTGCTTGGCCAAACTGTTCACTGAATAAAATGATCTTTTTCACTTGAATTGAAATGCCAGCCTTGCCATGTATTAAGTCCCCAGATATGCATGGATCTCTGCCTGGGATCTTTATTCCATTCCATTGAAATTTTTGTCTATTCCTAAGCTAAACAATTGGTTTGATTATGGAGGCAGCTTCATGCTTATTGTCCTCTGAGCAGTGCCTGACACTCAGTAACAATGAATGCTTGAATAAGATGTGTAAGTGTAGAAGAAAAAAAGTTAGTGTTCAAATCAGAAACTGTAAACTGAAATTTTCACACCAATCATGTTACTTTTTTATTATTTCTTCCATCAGCTCTTGCTGATGTCTCAACTTTTACCTATAAGTATTCCTAAATCTTCTGAGTGTGAATCTTATGTAAAAGGCAAAACCCTAAGGTCTAAAAATAGATCAGCAGATGCCCAGAGTTTAGGGTGCACTAGGGGATGGATTACACAGGGCCACGGGGGTACTTCTCGGGACCATGGAGATGTGTGCATCTTGACGTGGGGGGTGTTAGACGATCATACACACTTGCTGTGCTCATCAGACAGTGCACTTACAAAACATGAATGTAACTATATCTCAGTAAATTTTAATTCAAATGTAAGGGTGTGAAATATGTCATTTTGGGGCATATTTTAGGGGTAAATACCAATCTACTTTCTGCGATAGACTTTTTGGAGCTTCAATCCCATCCTGACTTTCTTTTAACCCCCTGTAACAAAACAAGAATCTTAAGTAAAATTCTGTGGGGACACTGGCTACTGATGCATGTTGCCCTCCTGTCTTTTTAAGAAATCTACATCTGACCTGCTTTAACTATATGACAATTCATATTCTCTTACACAGGTCCATAAATTTTATTATAGTTCTCAAGCGTTCCAGGAACTGTGAAAGACACTGACATTTTCCTAAAGCTAAGGGTAACACTTGGAGGTCTGGTCCGCAGTAGCATCTAAGCAGTAATTTTCCACCTAGGGAAACCGAGGCTTTGTGAGGTTAACATTGGCAGAGCCTTAGCTACAGTGTTCTCATTCACAGTTTCTCCAATCTTGTCAGTGCATTTTAAGGAAAACTCTTCTCCTTGCTGACTCTTACTAGAATATACAAGCAAGAAACTAGACCATCTTTCAGAAACCAGAGGCCAGAGGCAAGGGAAGATTAATGAGCATTTCTGCAGAAGGCAGCCCCAGTCTCAGTCTCAGACAGAAGGCCAGGAGGTTCAGCCTGGTAATCTGTTGAAATGGCCCTGATGGTAACTCCAGATCTAACGTTATCAGGGTTTATGCTGGAGAAGTTAGTTTTCAGAGTCAGAACAAGGAGGAGGGAAGGGGAGGATGCTAGGTTTAAAAGATATCATGACAATGTGCCTGCTTTTTCTCACTGGTGAAAATGTAGGCTATTTGGAGGTAAACTGATAGGAGCCATCTTGAATGAACAGATTATCACTAATACCTTTTAGCCACTTACACCAAACTGCAGAACACATTTATGTGATTTTTATTCCCAGTACCATTCGGTCTTTAAATGATTTTGCTATGCTTTCCCTTCCATATTCATATTTACATTTTATTATATCATTTTTGTATTCATTTGAACAGGATAACTCAGCATATAAAAACCAGGTAGAATATTAATAAGCCATTGCAAATTAGTCGGCTCTTCCTAGGACTTCCTTATGGATCTTTTGCCTTAAAAAGCCCAAGGGTGATAAAGTTTGGCATAGTAGTTCTGGTATTTCTTTTAGCTGGGACATTTCTTTTTATGTATTTAGAGACTATCAATATGGTGTTAATGATAATTAATAATAAAGTAAAAAATCCTTAAGAGCACACTACACAATAGAACTGTGTAAAATAGAGTGGGCTGCCTTCAGAAAGGAATTCCTAGAAATGTCTTGGCTAAACCTAGATGCTCTCTTTCTTTTGTTCAGTCACCACACCTTTATTAAACACCTGATGTCTCTTTCCAGGCATGTGTGTAAAGTATTTCACACTGGGGAGTGGGACTGGACACAATAACCTTAAGCTTTCTGCCCTTTCTATGCTTTTTGATTCCATGTTTCCATATTTTTATTAAGAATTTCCAGTGGAAGACATGAGACTGTATAAATCACTGGTTTCATAATTGCATCTCCTACTGCTAAATAATTTTCCACTATATCTTTGCTAATTGATGATAGTGAATACCTTTACAAGTTTGCACTGATTTATGGAAATCATAACAAAAATGAAAAATAAAAATACCTCTCATGATATTTCATTTTGGCCCAAACTATAATGAGGATATTTCATCACATCTAAAACAAAAATATATGTCACATCAGTACATTAGGAAATAAGCTTAAAGTATATAGATAATTATTTATGTATGAGTTCATTTACAACATCCTATAGATTTAACTATGTCAGTGTACACCATTGAAAGGCATGTAGAATCCATACTTCCCAGTAGCAAGCAAACTGTTAGAGTTGCCTAGAAAAAGCCAGGACATACTTCTTAATCATTATGTGCCCAAGCTAGAAACTGGGGATAAAGTAATTTATCTCAATTATGTGATCAGAGATTGACCAAATATCATGCTTGCAAATACATTCATGACAGTCATACTCTATTTGCAGTATGATTACTTATCCTACCCAATTAGCTGAATTATTTTTCATTCATCTCTGCATTTATCCCATGTAGGTATTGCCTTAATCACCAACAGATATCTGAAGCCCAGATTTCAACCACAACAAAATAATAAACAGTCATTATAATAGGCAAGTCACCATTTTCTTTAAAAAAGGAAGAAAATAACAACAGGCCAGGAACTTCTGAAAAGCCTATGGCAAGCAATACAAAAATTATGCTAGCTGGAAAATTTTAGACACAAACAAAATAAAGCTGGATGCTTCTGACCCATACAAGCAATTCCTTTTTCTTATGGTGATGGGAGGCCCTCCTCCTTTAAAAAAAAAGTCTCTTTATTTCCCTCTTTACATGAGTTACAAGTCTGTGATAACTCCCCAAAATACCAGGTGTTTCATGAACATAACTTTGTCATTAGAATGGTTCCTAGGGACCACCTCCTTTATAGTTTCCAGATCATGGAAGCTATTCTACAGAGTCATACAACACTACTCTCTTCCAACCGAAAGGCATATCTGGAAATGCTGAGGAAGGTGATCAAAAGGACTAGTCAGGTCCCCAAACCTGCCATTCACAGTGGGAGTGTTTTTTCATTCACCTTAATCTTGCTTTGGGTTCTGTTGAGATCATATTATTAGTTCTTGAAGGCCACATGGAAACCCAGTTAGAAGAGTTATGAGTTCACACTCAAAACATTTCATTCTGTTTAATAAACCCATTAAATGCTCTGAAAGACCAACTTGCCCATGCAGGGAAGGACTCTGGCTTCCACCAATTTAAATACCTTGGAATAAAACTAAACTGAATTATTACCAGATTACCAGGGTTTGGCTGACTGTTTGGTCTTTATCATAAGGCAGATGAATTCTGAACTGACTTACTCCCAATTGCTGACAATACCTTCAAGGGTATTGTGGGAGGGATGGAAGTGTTAAATATTGCTGGAGGATCCGTACGTATTATAAACATGCAGCTACCTGAGTATCCACAGCTTACTAATATGCCTAACGGAGTAGAAATAGTTTTCACAAATGTAGTTCTTATTTATGTCAAAGCATTAATTCCATCAAAGATTACAAGTTTTACAACTGTTAACTAATCATAAGACATGTAGAACATAAAAGTGCCATCTAACATACAAATAAGCTGTGACAACTTTAACAATCCTTGTCATTTTCTCATGAACTGCCTGAATTTGAGATAGTAATGGAAAATTCTTACTTTGTCCAAGTAAATAATTTTAGATTTCCTAATTGTAGTGCTGCAAAATGTCACTTAACTCATTTTATTCGCTGTTGAAACTGGGCAATTAGTACATGAATATTCATTATGCTGTATATTCTACTTTTGTGTGTTTGAAATCTTCCATCAGATAGAATTTTAAAATATAATTTAAATTTAAAAAATTGCTCTTAAGCCCAATTATTTCAAAAAAAGCTTCAGGATTTTATGCAAAGATTTGCTTGATTATAAAGGCAAAGCATCTATAACCTTTAAAATTCTTTACAAGTTAAATTTCCCACCAAGTATAAAAATTCCCTGTGAGTTAGAGTCAAAGATTTTTTTTTCAGTACCCACACATATGAAAGGTCTGTTGATGGTTCATATAATCCATTTACTAGTCTAAACACAGACTTAAGTCAAAACTGTTCTGAACAGAGTGGTACCTAGCTTTATATGTATATATTTTTAAGTCACTAGAGAAAGCTACATATACTTCATGTATTTATCATAAAAGCCAATGTTTCCTATTCTGCTTTTCAAGTCTGCTTCTGCAGAAGTGGGATGGCAAAAAAAGGAAAGTGGTGGAGATCACCATTATGAGGATTGGTAATCATTATTCCATTAAGAAATAGCCTGAAAAGACACTGGGACACTTAACAGTATTCCAGAATTCTAGCTACTCTGGGAAAATCATGAGAAAGATTCTTTCAGAGTTATTTTAGGAGCTGTGGTGCTTAAACAAATGAGAAATAACAAGGTCAGATAAAATGTGAAAGAAATTAGAATATATATTTAAACACACACAAACAAAAATAGCACACTTTTCAAAGCCTCCATTGGTGTTCCAAAATATACAAGTCAATTTTAGTTTGAATTAAATTAATTTAATGTTTTAGCAAATATATGAGTATATTAATGCTATACTCTGTGGCCATAACTGGGAACCAACATTTGCACAAAACAGTAATTACCAGAGAGGAAGTGGGACAACTTCTGAAGCTCTCATTGCATCTTCTGTTCTAGAAGCTTCTTTGTATTTTCTGACTTACTCTCTCACCTATACCTTCTCCATCACCAATATCAGCCTTTTCCAAGGTCAGTGAGGGTAAGTCAAAGACTATGATAGACTTACAGGAAAGAGGTAAAAAGACAGAGAAAGTTGACTTTTTTTTTTATTTCCCTGAAAACAAATTTGATTCTGAGGGTTATAATGTATTAAGTAAATAAGTTATCAAAACAAGTATTGCCAATTTTTATCGTACTATCAAAAACTGCTGCTTTGATATTAATCAGCATTAAGAAATATGTATTTCTCTTCCAAAATTGTTTATGTTTCTCAGGCTTTTAATTTTATACCACTAAAAAGTGCACCATTTTTAACATTGTGTTTCATTGACTCATAGGAATAAAACAGTAAAGGCCTTTCAAGATCCTTTGCAGGCGAGGAGGGCGTGGCTGGCCTGAGACTTTGTCACAGGTTAGTGGCTGTGCCAGGCTCCAGCCTCACAGAGTCTTGGCATGCTCAGGAGTCCCCTCTACCATCACAAGAACGTGATCCTGAAAAACTACATGGCAAAGTGACATGACTTAAAAGAGTTGACATGGTGGTGGGCCACATGATCTCACTGATAATTTAAGAAGTCAAATGCCATTCCTGTAGGGTAGAAGGGGCTTAAAATGTTGGGCTAGCTGAGGTGCTGCCACACCAAGACTGTCCCTCTGCAGAGAAGAGTCCAGCCTAAAAAGTAGGAATTAGAGTAGGAGGTCTTCTCTCCCTTTCCACACTCCAACTTTGCCAGAAACAGAGTAGAGCCACCTAAACGTCATTAGAGAGAGGATGGGAGCTTTTTCTAAATTATGTAAACATTTATTAAAGGTGAAGCAACTACTGTTCATCTACGACTTTTATAGATTATCAATCCTTGGTTCCAAGCCTTCCTCTGACATGGCATTGATCAAATTCCCATTTGTGGGATGTCAGATCAGGAAAGAGGGGAGTTAGTTCCTTTCAAATTATTTATGCAAGTTCACTTTAAAATATACTTCATAATTTAATCCTCATTCCTAAAAGTGTGCTATGTGACTGTTATTGAATACATCCTGATCCTTCAGCCAAATTGACTAATTCAGTAGTCCTTTTCTTGGTAATGCTCCCTTAGAACAAGATGTTTTGTCTGACTCATTCCCTGCTACATTCCAAATACCAAGAACTGTGCCAGGCACATAGTAGGTCTTCAATAAACAACTGGTGAATAAATGAATTAAAGATTTGTTTTCATAGCAGTAGACATCAAGTATTATAGCTGCTTGAAAATAGTAACTGTCAACTAGAAAATACAGGAAAATAAATCAGAGCTGTCCAAGCAGGAGTTTTGTCATTTAATTAAAAAAAAAAAAACCCAAAAAACTGGCCCTGGCTGGTATAGGTCAGTGGATTGAGTGCGGGCCTGTAAACCAAATGGTTGTCGGTTTAATTCCCAGTCAGGGCACATGCCTGGGTTGCAGGCCAGGTCCCCAGTTGGGGGCACATGAGGGGCAACCACACATTGATGTTTCTCTCCCTCTCTTTCTCCTTCCCTTCTCCATCTCTAAAAAATTAATAAAATCTTCTTAAAAAGTTAATTTCAAATAAATTACTCTCTAAAAAAAATAACTTGAAAGTATACCGATTTACACTAGATACTACTAGGAAATGAGTGGTCTTTTTAAATACATGAATGCACACACCTACCACCACCAACACACCAATAGTTTGTTTAATATAAAATGCCATTTCCTAATCTTTAAACCTGTTGTATAAGTTACTTTTTGACATGTGTTCCTGGTGCTCCTGCAAACTATTTTGTAGCTTGCTGATTGGCACAGTATTTTGAGTCCATAAACTTTGTTTTTTGGGGACCACAATTTAGATATTATACCTATAACAGTCTTTATTTTAATCCCCTGTGCTTCATTTGCAGCTTTTCTACTGTTCAGCAGTTCATTCTGGGTAATTTATTAACATTAATCTATTGATATTAATACTAATATTTACTATATTAATATAATAATGTAAATTAACCTATTTAATTTACTGTAATATTTTCTCTATAAATATCTATTAATATTTACTCTATTAACTAATAGATTAAATGTAGAATATGCATTTCTTCTTGTCATTAATTACATTTTAAAAGCTTAATATTTAGGTACAACTTTTCTTTACTTTTTCTTTTTTCAAATAAAACTACTCTCAAAATCAGTTAAATGCAAGTTATCAAAGAACCACTGTAACAATCTTGGCAGTTTCCACAGGTTGGAATACTCCTTTCATTTTGGTAGCTTCATATACTGTTGAGTAGATTAGGGAGATGATATAATGCCCTAAAGATCTGAAGTGACCTGCTTTTAAAACTTTAAAGGGATAGTACATAACTGAGGGCAACGAGTGGGTTTGATTGATAGTTATTAGCCAAAGCGTGAGATAGTTGGATGTCACATAAAACTTCCATTAAGTTCAACAGTCCTTTGATGCAGGATTATTCTATTTGCACTTAATAATATGGTAAAATTTATTGTAGAAAACAGATTTGTATGTTTACATACACTGTAACATATATATACATTTATATCTATAAAAATGTCATGTATTTTGTGCTCCCATTGCTCATTTTATGAATCTATTTCGCTGAAAAATTAGCATAGATTTTTAAAAAGGAATCTACACTTAATGCTTAAAACTAGAATATCTAGGAAATATGATCTCTTTGTTTTGCTTAATGATCATGTTGGATAAAACAATATTCTATGGCTGGTCTTCATCCACCTCTGAGATTTTAAAATAACAATGGAGAGATTCAGTCAGACAGGGGTGATTATCTATCTGGAATACTATGGAGCAAATTGCTTCATTGCCTGAAAGATCATAAACTATAAAAATCCTTCCCTTCTGAACATGCAATCCTTCCTCACTACTTTGATTTTCAAAGAGCAAGTGGGTGTCTAGGAAGACCAAACTAAATTTTTGTAATGCAGTGTGCCCATCCTAAAGATGTTTCATATTTGAGCATCTTCTGTGTAAAAATCTGCACTGACTCTTAACTGTAATATGATAATCCAGCTAAATTTATGGTATCAGAAAAAAGGCAAATAAGAGAGGCAAAAGCAAACAGAATGGATTGCAGAAATGCTTAGTCCAGAGGGTAACCTTGGATTTATTATTCTTTCCTTTACTTATTTATTAAATATTTATTAAGCAATTTAAAAATATCAATTACTGGGATAGGATGTGGGGCTACCCTGAGGAACAAAGAACACACACACTGAAGTAGACAGTTCTAGCAGTTTAACAGGTACTAACTGATCTAATCCTTACCAAAAATATAAATAATGTAGGGACTTATTTTTTTTTTAAAGATTTTATTTATTTTTAGAGAGGGGAAGGGAGAAGGAGAGAGAGAGAAACATCAATGTGTGGTTGCCTCTCATGTGGTCCCCACTGAGGACCTGGCCCGCAACCCAGGCATGTGCCCTGAC
The DNA here is from genome assembly GCA_028533065.1 of Trachops cirrhosus. Lineage (NCBI taxonomy): Eukaryota > Metazoa > Chordata > Mammalia > Chiroptera > Phyllostomidae > Trachops > Trachops cirrhosus. The sequence goes on from CM052544.1 coordinate 104,393,819, forward strand.
TGGGAACCGAACCTGCGATGCTTTGGTTCGCAGCCCGCACTCAATCCACTGAGCTATGCCAGCCAGGGCTGGGACTTATTTTTTATCCTGGTATCCCATATGAGCAAACTAAGGAAGAGATAAGTAACATGTGTAAAGTCAACCATGAACAATTATAAGTAATGTGGTCAGGAACTTGTGTATCTCCTTAGCTCATGATATTACTCGCTAAAGTAAGTCACAATTAGAAACTATAAGAATAAGGAATAGAATACTAAAAAATGGCTAAAATTCCCTTAAAATATTTTAAATTTATAAAGCGAGCCTAACTTTTGATCCAGGAATTCCACTACTAAGAATATCTCAGGAATACACTTGAACAAAATTACAAAATTGTACACTTAACAATGAAAAGGTCAGCTTTGTTTGAGATAGTGAAAAACTGACAACAACCCTGTATCAGTTAAGCTCGCCTTGGGCTGCAAGCAACAAAATATTTGCTTAGGGTAGATTAAAATAGTACTTATTAGTACTATTCCATAGGAATTCCATAAGAATTCCTGAAAAGAACATTAGTTCAGTAGCTCAGGAATGTCATCAAAGACTCAGAATCTCAGTCTCCACACCCTATTACCCTTGGCACAGTTTTGCTCCTAGGCTCATTCCTCAGAATCACAAGAAAGCTCCGATAGCTCCAGGCATCACACCTCACACAGTAACATCTAAAGTCGTGAAGAGCGCAGTTTCTCCAAGCCTTTCTATTTTTACCCAGCAGGAAAATCTATTCCAGATACTTTTCTTGGCCCCTCTGACCAAGTTTAGAATTCATGCCCTATGCCTTAGCTGCAAGGGAGGCTGAGAAAGTGATTAACTGGCATTTCACACTTTGTTACAGGAAGTAGGATTTGCCAACAGGAAGATGAAGAGGCTGTTGCATTGACAACCATTTGGGCCTGCCAGAAAAGTCAATGTCTAAAAATAGACTACCCAGGTAATATAATCCCATGCATGCTGTTGTTATCAAAGAAAATAAGGTAAGGGGTAGATTACATGAGGAAAATAAACAAGGTATGAGAAATTTGAAGTACACAAAGGATATATACCACAATGTTAATAATAGTTATCTCTTTGTAAAAGGATTAGAGGGGTATTTTTACTTTCTTTATATTTAGGTACAAGATCCGGCAGAAGTAATGCTTGCTTGAGTGTGGTTGGTAGGGTAATAATATGGGGGTAATAATTTACAGTTTTAATTTGAACATTTCACCTTAAATGTCATATGGTACACTTAGTGTGATATTGTTATGTTACAAATTACATGCTTATGATTTTGTGATAAAAGATTTTATAATAAAAAGGGACATTATTTGTGCCAGACCCTGTATATTATCTAACATTTCAAAATTAACATAAATTACTTTTTAATAAAAAAGACTTTTTTCAGCTCTGAAAAACAATATAATTCAAAGAGAAAAATTATTTCCTTTCAAAATATTAACATTTTTAGCTAAGCTTGGAAGCAGAGAGTTGAGCAGTCAAAAAAACGAACAAGACGCTTTTATCACAATTTGTTTTGCATTACTGTCATGAAGAAATGAAAGAAAGACAAAAGAGAAATCAAGCAAAATGGTCACTGGAGGCTTTTCAAACTGGAAAAATAAAAATGTTTTGTTAAGAGCTGATGATATAACCAAAAGCCTTAAAGAAAGGGCTGTTGCAACTTAATATATTGGAGGTATGGCTCTATGGATTTCTCCTCTTGTGAGAATGCCTTTCACTCTTGCCAAGATCAGCGTTATGCTAGCCACAAAAATTAAAATAGTTTAAGGGAAGAAGGAAAATACTTTTATTTTGGGGAAAGTAATTCACAGTTTTAACAGCATGATGATAATCTGCCAATGTATTAGTGTTTATTTAGAATAAATGGCTAACACTTTTCTTGGTTCACTTAACATTTTAAATCATTTTAATTATGTAAGTTATACATGAATACTTCTCATTGCAAATACCATCAAAGAATAAAAATAAAAAATAAAAGTTCTGTTTTATTACTCCCCACAATTCTTGGCTCATTTTCCTCCAAACAGATAACCACAGTTAAGTGTAGAATTTATCTTTTCAAATTTTTCTACATATTCCCACTTATTAAAACCTCAGTTGAACCATACTACACACATCACTGTGCCATGTGCTTTTTAAAACCTAATAGTGTCTTATGTATCTATATATGTGTCACTACATACAGATCCCTCAAAAAATTTTAGCAGGTACCAAGTCATTTAAATACTCTACTTTTGATGAACATTTAGATTGTCCCTAATTATGTGTTTTTATTTAAAAATGCTACAATGATCATTTCAGATATGCAATTTTATTCACATGAGTAGAGAGTTAGTCATATCAATTCTTAGAAGTGAAATTGCTAATTCTAAATGTATGTACATTTTAAATTTTGATAGATTGAGTTTAACAATTTCTGTTTATTCTTCATTGAATTTACTAAGTGTATTCTCAGTCCATTTTCCAATTTTGTTGTTTAAATTTTCATATTGATTCATAAAATATCTTTATATAGTCAAGCCATTAATCCATATCTCTTTTATTTTTTAATGTTTACTTCTTTAATAAGTTTGCCATATATAACTTATATATTTAACTTAAGCAAAATTATATGATTATATAAATATAAAACAAGTATTGAAAAAAACTGGTCTAGGTTTAGAAACCTTGGAATACATGTGGGCAATGTACATGCTTCAAATATTTATTCCACAGTGACATTTTCAAGCTATTAGAAGTGACCTTCAACAGCCAAAATTAAATAAAATTTCTTTTGAGTGTCCCAGAATCAAACTACATGAGCATTAGTGGGCTCTTTAAGAAAGTTTTTGGTATATAAATGAAACAAACAAGTACAATACATATGCTTTCAAGCCTAATGTTTAAGTTTTGGAGTAAGGTAAAGGCAATTCAAACCTGGTGCTCTATGAACTTCAACGAGATACTTAACTTCCCTGTGCTTCCTTGTCCTCATTTATAGCAGAACTGATGAGTAATAACATTAGCTATCTTACAGGGTTTTAAAAATAAATCATGTAATGTGTGTAAAGCACTTCGCATTGTGCTAAATTGGAACAAATTTGTTACTTCTTAGATTATAATAATGATTATTTTAGAATTATTTTTATTACTCATGAAAAATTCCATCTACCATAAAAATCTGTATCTGCAGCAAACAGAAAGCAGTTTTACTTAAAGTCTATCTCCTTTGGGAAACCCCTTTATGTCAGTTTATGACTGATGAAAGCCTGCAGTATATTGGCTCTTAGAGAAAGAGTGGCATCTTTGAAGTGTTGGTGACTCAGATTGATGTGTTCCTTCCTCTTTGGTGCTCATTCTTAGCCTTTGGACAATTGAAACAGAAAAGACATGGCCGGAGGGCATTCTTTTCACAATGGCGCTTCCACAGATTTGACCCAGGCCATGCATAGTGCTCCCAGTAGGCGGATTTTATTTAAATGATGAGACTGGGCAATGTTTAATTCATGACACAAGAATTTAAAAGCACAATGATAGAGAGGGTAGATCAAAACATAACTCAATGGGGATCATATTTTTATAAGCTGCAGGCTGCCTCTTATAAAGTAAGTGGATATATAAAGTACCAAACTGCACAATTCAAGAGGTATCTTCATATTCAGAGCTGTATGTAAACACCAAAGATTGATGAACTGCATTTGAATTTCCACCACTACTTTGTGACTATCATTTCTGTTGCTCACTGACAAGGCTTCACGCACAATTTAAAAGCCTGTTTTCAGAGGAAAGAGGATGGAAACATTGTGCTTGAACATCCCAAGAATCTGGCAGCCTACCTGGACCTCATTCAAGTGCTCTGCTCCCTTGCTTGGAAAAAGGTGGTTAGCTCTAAGAGAGGAAAGAAAACACAACATGAAAGTCTTCTAAAAAAATTACACACACACACATCTGAGAAAGCTCAAATCAGTGAATAATAGAAAACAGCCAACAGTCAGCTGCTTGGGGTTGATCACTTGGTTTGTTTTTCTTTCCTCTCCCTCCTACTGCCTGCCTTTTCCTTATTTCATGGCCCCTTGGCACCTCTAGGAGGGTGGGGGTGTGTGTGTGTAGGGTCAGGCAGGGGAAGAGAGATCATTAGTCAATTTTGCATCTTGCTAGTCATTCTAGAGAAAGGTTAGCTTGAAAGAGAAAAAGACAATGAGGATTAGGGATTATCTGTGACTTTCAAAGACCATTGTTTCTCCATTATTATGGAAACTGAGCAGTGGGCTGCAGGCTCACTCTTATTTACTTATTATGCACATTGAGACAGTGAATTCAGTAAGCATTCTCCTCGTGGTCCAGAATCATCAGTTCTGAAAGGAACTGAAAGGAAGAGAAATGTACAGAAATACCATTCTCTTTTTTTAAAAAAGTGATTTGGGTCAGACACAATTAGAGAAAGTCAAAGTCCAGCTGTTTTCAGGATTTATCCAATATTAGTAACATTGTGGTTTTGCAATAACAATATAAAATGTGCTTTCAGGGGTGTTTTTCCATTTAATTCACTAACTCCTAAATGTTTGCTATTTTAGCCATATGTTTCCAGTTTGTGTACATTGAATATTTTTAAAATGTCATTTTGCAAGAGCTATTTGATGTTCAAGAAAGCTTTTTGGTTATTGTTAGAAAGCAGAAATCATGATTTGTAGGGGGAAATTTTACAGGTTTGAAAAGATTGCTTTTGAGATTTTACTTCACTTCATTTCCCCTGATGTCTTTTAGAGAGAAAAATTTATTCCTCTGTCTGACGCTAAAGACAGTCTTCATGCTGGAAATAGAAAAAAACAGAGCAGGAGATAGGGTAGGGAGGTGAGGGCTCTGCTGTCTTTATGAACTGCTACTGTTCAAAATCAACCCATCTAACTCCTTGAAAGTACAGCTTCAGCAATGAAAGATGTTTAAATAGTGATAATGGATTGCAAATAAAGGGACTCTTATCTTTGGAATTCTGAAGTAGACACCAGGAAGCAGTGAAAATTTAGTTTAAGGCTTACCCCCAATGCTGAACTTTCATCTTTTATATGTCAGTCTGTGCTTGGGTGCTTCGGGAATACATAATGGAACTTTAGAAGCCTGGCTAATCACATATATAAACAAAACTTAGAGCACTTTATATAAAATCAAGGAATTTGAGGTAAGATTATTTTTTATTTTCCCAGAAGCACTGTGTCAGATGAATGAAGGAAAGATGTGAGAACAGCACATAAATGTGTCATGGACAGAAGACTAATAAATCTCACTCTGTCATTCATTACTTCGCCCACTCACCACTCATTCATTTATTCACTCATTCAGTTATTAGTCTACTGTTGATTGTTACTCCTCAAATTTAGAAAGACAAATTAAGTATGATCATAGTTAGAGATAATTTTTATTATGATTCAGGCAACTCCTCTCTCTGATTAATCCAAAGGCGGTTGATAACAGAAAATCAAATGACTTTAGAAGTGGCCAAAAAAATTCTAACCATGAGCAAACAAATCTTTTCTTTAAAATAACTCCAGGTTTTCCTCTTAACTGTTACTAAACTCATAGCCCCAAAGTCAATTCTTTCATCTCCGAATGATATAATAGTCTCAACTTTCCATCAGAAAAAAAAAAAAACAACCTCTCATAAAGTTTTCACCACTTTACACTCACATTTTGCTCCTACAGGCCATCTATTCAGCTTGGATTTCTGGGATGTGTCATTGCCAACGGGACTCTGGCTGGTTGGTCCCGGACACCCTCTCCCAGGCTCCTCAGTGCCCTGGCCAGGGCGCTAGCTAGCTCAGGGGCTGTCCTGGTTTGCGCAGGCCGTCCCTGTCCTAGACTCTACTCAGCCCACGGCTTCATGGGCAGCAAACGGGAACTCAGTTTTCCTTCCCATGAAATGGTTTCCCTCCATGCAAAGTTCCTGATTCCCTTTGTGTTCTACTTTCACCCTTTCATGGGTGAATTCCCCAAGCACCTACCCAGGACCAATAAGATTGTAATATTTCTTCCCGCCAATATCTTTGCATTTCAACTGGGGCCATTTTCATATCAGAAATGCCTTCTTTGGAAGAACTTTTTAATGTCCCTTTCCTTTGGCACCCTGTTTATTTCCTTCTAAACTTTCAGAACCCCCATTTATAACTGCTATATTTATTTTATCTTCCTTATAACTAGATTTGGAGCCTTATGAAAAAGGGAAAAGTATTGATTGTGTTTACTTTTGAATCCTCTGCATTTTGCATCATGGTACCTGGCATGCAATAACCACTAAACACATATGTGCTAAGTAATCCATCCATCCATCCATCCATCCATCCAAGATTTATTGAGCCAGATGTTGGACTAGTTGATCGGTAAGTTTTGACAGACCCAGGGGAAAATAATTAGGGCCAAGCGGGCCTCTCGATGCCCTTCAAATCACACCCCACTGGCAGCTGCCTACACCACTTGTGCAGGCCAGCCCTGGACAAAGGTTAGAGGGCTGAAGCACAAGCAAGGACAGATCTCACAAATCACTGGCTCCTGACACTTGCAACAACTCTGAAAGCATTTAAAACTGTTACCTTCAACTTCAAGGCTCTAGTACTCACCCTGCTAAGAAAGCTTTTGACACTCTAACCCCTAACTTCCTCCCCCACCACTGACTCACAACAATTGGCAGATCTCAGGATTGATGGTCTAGGAACTGGGGAGAAAGTCCCTAGGTCAGGGTCCTAGGGCTCTGGAATCCCTCTCAAGCTCTGCTTTCTTCCACGTAGGGCAATGTGCCAAGAGAGCCCTCTTACTCCTGGTCTGAAAGGGATATGTGAATATCAGAAACTTCATTTATGAACCTCTATATCCCTCATTCCACGACTGGGCCTGAGTTGTTTGGATAGCTGAAAAGGGTCTGTCTAAAACAGCTAAGCACTTATTTGAACCTCAGAACCTGCTAGAGGAAGGAGATTAACTACAGTCTTCTCACGCTATGTTTATTATACACAGCAGTAACTTTCAGAGTGTGCCTAAAGTACAGCCACATCAAGTGACTCGACACCATGCACAAATGGAAAATGCAGCAGATTCCCTGCTAGTAAAAATATACAGTCAGCATAAACTAGGTTTAGCCATTACATATTAATCAAAGCAATTCCTAAGCTGTTTTTTTTTTAATGACCCTTTAGTAAGTTTTGGTTATATTTCTCAAAAACTTGCCCAGTTATCAGTTATCTCTGATAAAGCATTATTAAGATTTCAGGTTTCTAAAATATTATACAGTTGCTTTTGGCGATTGATTATCATTTTAATTTTTTGTAGGCCCCCCCACAACCATTCTCATTTTAGAGATATAATAAGATAGATTCAACAAGGGCTAAGAAGTCAAAATCCTGGAGTTTTGACTTAACTATTCTGCAAATACTTAAAGATCCATTTTAATAATAGATCTAAGAAATACGAGAAAACTCACATAATTCTACTCATTTGTTTTTGCCCAAGGAGAGGAGGGCTAGACATGCCTGTGGTGAAAAAGCACAGCGGCTAACCTGTAGGTTCCAACCTCCTAAAACAATGGCTTACAGGCGAAGCTGTGGTTCCTGTGCTGTCTCCGAGTTATAGCAAGCGCTGTTGTACAATTTTCAAAAACCAACTAAATATAAGGAATGCTAATATTGAAAAAAGCATTGTTTGGTAAATTTATTCTTAATCTCACAAATAAATTTTTAGTCCTTATTGTGGTCTATCATTCAATAAAATCTATATTATTCAATAAAACTGATAAATACTTTCAAATATATGTATTACACATATTCAGTGCAAAACATGTAAATCAAACTAAAATAGAAAGCTATGTAGAAAACTTGAATGCACATATGCAAGTGAAAAAAATTCTATACTTATTAAGATTGGAATAATCTTTTGGGTGAAAACCAAAGCAAAAAAAAAAGAAAAAAGCCCTGGCTGATGTGACTCAGTGGATTGAGTACCAGCCTGCAAACTGAAAGGTCACTGGTTCGATTCCCAGTCAGGGCACATGCCTGGATTGCATGCCAGGTCCCCAGCAAAAGGCATGTGAGAGGCAAATGATTGGTGTATCTCTCATACATCAATGTTTCTCTCCCTTTCTTTCTCCCTCCTCCTCCCTCTCTAAAAATAGATAAATAAAATTTTTAAAAAGTAAAAACACCAAAGCAACTAGATTCCTATTGTTTAATATATATATATTAAACTATATATATATGCACACACACATTGGTATGGGTTTGAATGCTTTCAATGGTTATTTAAAAATAATCCAGTTCAAACTGGCATAAGCAGTTAGGAAATGAATTGGATCAGATAACTAAAGTCCAAAGCCAAGGCCAGATTCAAGGTCAGTTGCTACAACTACTTGGAGATGTAATCAAGAGCCCATGATCTTTTTCATTCTCTTTCTAACATCTACAGTACTGAGGTTCAGTCTAAGGCTACTTTTCCTGTGGTTGTCTCATGGTAGGAGCCATCAGCAAGAGCTCTATACTTCCTTGTTTGTGTTAGATAAGGATTTCTCCACCTGTACACTATTGGTACCAATGACATTTTGGGACAAATATTTCTTTAGGATACTTTGCTTCATCATTGGCCTCTACCCATTAAATGCCAGTAGTATCCTAAGTTGTGACAATCAAAAATATCTCCAGATATTGCTAAATGTCTCCTGGGAGGCAAAACCACACACAATTAAGAACTGAAGAAAGGCCCTCAGACAAATAAATGGAAATTTTCTAAGAAGCCCTTACAAAACATCTCAGATTAATTGACTAAATTGGTTGGCTACAGGTAAAGCAATCATAGCCTACAAGATTAAATCCTTTTATTAGGACTATTTGGGTCAATGGGGGTGGTGCCAGGGCAGTGGGGAGCAAGGGGGGGGAATTGGGACAACTATACTAGAACCACAATAAATTTTTTAATAAAAATAAAATAAAATAAAAACAATTAAAAAATATCCAGCAACAGAAAAAGAGTCAGCATCCCTTGAATCTTAGGGGTATGTGGGGGAAGATGAGTTCCTGAACCAAGTCAGAGTTCCATTAGGAAGAAACAAAGGGGTAATGGGTTCGGAGTAAATAACCAATAACATTCACGTAACAGTTTCTCAGAACAAGCAAGAGTAACTCTGACTTTTATATTTAAAAGTAATTACTCAGGTAGGTCTTCAAAGAAGAAACACTGAGAAATGTGGTTAACTCATGAACTGAAATCTTCATTGAGTATACTCCATATGCCAGGCCACTAGGCATAAGAGATAATGTGGTGAATATGATGGATGTGTGTAACTTACAGAAGATACACTTGAAAAAGATTATGAAATGTGTGGTGAATGTTCATGTTGCCAGGTGCCATTAGATTACACTCTCGCCTGCCTAAGAATGAAGGCAGGCTTCTCTAGGTTTTGGATGTCTTGTTCACTCTCCGGTCCCCGCAGACAGAGAAGTGGATGGCTCATAGTAGGCTGTTATAAATATTTACTGAGCAAATGCATATGAATTCCAAAATATTAAGCTCCTACTATATGTCAGGCACTGTTCTAGGTAATAAGGATAAAGCAGTGAACAAATGAGAGAGAAGGAACAGACAACAAAGAAATAGATTTGGTCATAAGTCTAGCTTTTGAAATAACAAAGAACAAGCGTTTTTCTGTCTCACCATTTTCCTTTAGTATTTAGTTGGAGGAGGAACGTTTACTCAGCTTTGGATGAAACAGCAGCAGGCATGTGACTATTCCATTTACTCCTTGGTAATTCGGCCTATGGTAACTCCAAGTTGCAAATATAGCCTTTTCCCCCACCGTATCTTTTTTTATTTTTTAATTACATTTATTGGGGTGACATTGGTTAATAAGATTATATAGGTTTCAAGTGTACAATTCTATTATATATCAACCTGTATATTGCATTGTGTACCCACCACCCAGAATCAAATCTTCTTCCTTTGTGACTCATATTTGACCCCCTTTACCCTTTACTACCTCCCCACTCCCTTCCCTCTGGTAACCACCATACTATTTTGTGTCTACGAGTTTTCATTTGTTTTTCTTGTTTATTTGTTGCTTTCAATTTTATATCCCACATAAAGTGGGAGTGAATCATATGGTTCTTAACTTTTTCTGTCTGACTTATTTTGTTTAGCATGACATCATATTCTCAAGATCCATCACATTGTCACAAACGGTCGTACTTCATCTTTTCTTACAGCTGAGTATTATTCCATTGTACCTATGCACCACATCTTCTTTATCCAATCATCTAGTGAAGGACACTTAGGCTGTTTCCATGACTTTACCACCATAAATAATGCTGCATTAGTAGTACATATATCTTTGGGAATGAATGTTTTCAAATTTTGGGGGTAGATTCCCAGAGGAGGGGTTGCTGGATCCATACTGTTTTGCACAATGCTGTACCAATTTACATTCCCACCGGCAGTGAATAAGGGTTCCTTTACCTCCACAACCTCTTCAAGTTATTACTTGTCTTGTTGATAATAGCCATTCTCACAGGTATGAGGTGGTATCTCTCTCATTGTAGTTTTGATTTGCATTTCCCTAATAGCTAGTGAAATAGAGCATCTTTTTTATATCTGCTGGCCATTTGTATGTCTTTTTGGCCCCATATACAAAAATTAACTTAAAATGGACAAACACCTAAATTATAATACTTGAAACAATAAAATAATATAGAAGAAAAATAGGTACTAAACTTATGGACATTCGCCTTAGAGAAGATTTTAGGAATTTGATCCCAAAGGCAAGAGAAGTAAAGGCAAAGATAAATAAATGGGACTCTATCAAATTAAAAAGGTTCTGCAGAGCAAAACAAACCACCAACCGAATGAGAGAAGATATTTGCAAACACCAGCGGTAACAAGGTGTTAACATGCAAAGTATATCTGAGAACTCATACAACTCAAGTCCAAACAAACAATCCAATCAAACATATCTTAATGCAGAAACTGAGTGACCAGTCCAAGGTAATTATTAAAACTTTAAGTTTGGCTTAGTGTTAATCTTCTTCCATTCCTCTCTTGAAACAGTTTCAGACTGGAAGGCAAAGTCCTAATTCCTCTGCTTTCCCTGCCTCCATCCTTTAATCCGTTGTAGCTATTTTATTCCTGACTTAGGTCAAAGCAAAATTTACTAAAGCCAAGTAATGGGGAACATTGTTGGGACTACAGTGAAGTGAGTGGGGCACTTGCTTCAGGAACAAAATTTCACCAAAAATTTCAGGAACCAAGATAAAAAACATTTAATAAAATATTAAATATTAAATTGATATTAGATGTTAATTAATATTAATATTAATGTGAAAATATTTTTAAACCAAAAATAATTTTTAAAAATCTATGATGAGGAAAGTGTCAAAGTTTTAAATAAAGACAGCATCAGTGACATTGCCTTGGTGAGCCTCAGGCAAAAGGAAAATGATCAGTAACACTAAGGGCAGTGAGTCTTGTGATAGGTGGATGGATTTTAGAGATCTCTTGTAGGCAGAATGGTAAAGATTGGTGATTGACATTGTGGTAAGATGCATAGTCATTTTAATTATTGGGAAGGGAAATACAGGACAATAAGCAGGTTTGGTGGTGAAAGTAAATTTGCTAAATAAAACAATGGTCAAGTTGAGGTTATAGCACATAATCTTTCATCTGAAAGATTGAAACCATCTTTCTTCTGATTATGATTTCCAAAGGACCCCTGGCACATGGGTGCAGGGTTTATAATAGTGTTCTTAACAGTGTTAATTGTTCATCAGGAGCCCTCAGCAGACTCTGAAAGGAGAAAGTGCAATGGAGGCCATTCTTTGGCATCTGGTAGGGACGGATGAGTGGGGCCCCCAAACAATGGAAGCCAAATACACAGCTTCTTGAGAGTTCACTATGATTCTAATTTAAAAACAGATTAAAATCAGGTTAAAGAGCAGACTAGTTAAAGGAATGGACTACATGGCCTTGCAATTATTTCCCATTCACAATGTTTTATTCAATCAACTTTTTGATAAAAATCAAACAGCAGACAAGTTGAGATATTACCTTTGGAACAGCTGAGAGTTCAGACATTTGTGTTGCATAGTAAGGGCAGATAAAAATCAACTGACTAGACAGTTGTTGTTTTTCTAAATAACAGGAGTCTGAAGTTTTTGCCAAGGCTCTCCTAATAAATATATAATGAGATGGCCATGGCTGTGATAAATCTCGCTGTAAAATTTTTAAATGAGATTTCACTCATTGCTGCAGAAAAATCTCAATCCTCTAACAACAAGATACCTGATTATAACCAATGCTGGTGGGAGCATACCTTTCAGGGACGTTATTTGCAATGTGTTGTAGTATAAAGTACTAAGTAAATTTACCTACTATGTGGACAAGACAGATGATAATAAATTAAATTTATGAAAATCAGGTAAAGAATCTTGTTTTAGAGAACTTGATCTTAAACCATTCTATCTGATAACAGGTAGGCAGCAGTTTTTACTTGTTGCTGCCACTCCTAATAAATCAGTAACAAAATTTACACATAAATCATGTATTAGGGTATATGGGGAAAGATATACAAATTTTAGAATGTGAAAAACCAACAGTTAAAAACATCATAAATCAGTTTCAGAAATTATTTGTAATTTGATTCTTTACTGTGCAATTTTTATAGATTACATAAGTTAACCTACATCATGAGCATAATTTGATGTATAATGTGATATACACAGTGCCAAATATGTTCATAATTAATAGGTCTATTAGGAGATAATCTTGACTATCGATTCTTTTAATTCTCATAATAATTGGGACTAATTATTATGAACTAAGTGACTAATAACTTAGTTCCCTGTTCTATACCTCTAAGGATATAAATTCTCAAAATAATTAAAACAGAAAATAAAACCTCTTTAAATATTTTAATTGGTCTTATTAACATTATGTGATGAACCATAAATGTTAATTAACCACATACACTAATTAGTGAACCACAGAGATGAATTCACTTCTGAATTGTTTCTTTGGAAAGTCATTGTTTTGCTTGGCTTTCTTATATCTGCATTAAAGGCAGTTTTCTAAGAGAACCAATCATAGGTTTCTTTTTGAACAATTTTCTTTGTTAATCTTCATGTCAAAATGTTTTTCAGACTGTTCTTTCTATTTAAAGATTTTCAGGCGATGAAAAATAAACGATATATGAGTCAGGCGGAATTTATTCTGATCCATTCAAAAGCAATGTTTCCCGACACACACAAAGCACGCACTGGGGGATAGGCGCCGGCAGGAATCAAACGTTTTCAACTCATAAATGAATGTAACTAAGACAAAACATTGGTTATTAGAAGATTTTAGTAAGCTTTTGTACTTGAAAAAATGTAACACAATTAGGTAAAAATTACAGAAAAATATTGACATTTAGGAGAACATTCAGCTCAAGTAGCAACACTCTTCTCACAAGGAGAATATACTAGAAACCCCAATTTGTAAATAGGAAAGTGAAGACCAAAATTCACAATCTTAGGTATTCTGGCCAGTGAAATACGATGTAAAATAGAAATAACAAGTAAAACTTTTGAATTGGGGAGACTAAATTATTTGTTAACTGTTCAGAAATTCATTCATTCAGTATCTTTTTACTGATTTCCATAGGAATTGTTCCAGATGCTAGAAATACAGTGATAAACCAGTCAAACAGGGTCTCAGATCCTTCCCATCTTTAAGTTTGTCTGTTCCATGATTCACTGTTAGTCCACTAAGTGCTATACCGCTCTATGGGATAACAGTATAACCAAAAAAAAAAAAGGGCAGAAACAACGTGGAAGAGTATATTCTTACACATAAATGTCAAAACTCAACTGGTTAGATCCTTAAAGGAAGCTCTGCTCAGCGAAGTCCTAAGAGCCAAGACTGTTTCCAGTTTTCTGTGGGATCATCCCTAGAAATAATTCTCTTTTTCCATGGTCCTAACTAGAACTCTAGCTATTACATATAAGTCCCAAGGAATAAGATGGAGAAAGAAGGGGAGGAAAACAGAAAGCACAAGTCTTCAGTCTTTTAAGGCAATTCATGGAAGCTGCTGCATCCTGTCTCTGCTGGCATCTCATTTACCAGAAACTAGATACATGGCTTCCCTTGTTTGAAAAGAGAAACTGCAAATGTCATTTTTCTTTGTTTTGTATTTTTTATGAGATAGCCACAGGCCCAGAGGGAAAAAAATGAGGGTTATAATTCAGAGGAAGCAGGTGTCTGGGTAGAAAACTAGCAGCCTCATCCAAACTGGGCAACCATAGGATCATCTTAACATCAACCTCTGCAATCTAGTCCAACACTTCCCATTTCCCAATGCCTATTTGAGCACTGAATTCCAAATGAAGCATAAGAAAGCTGCACATACGAACTTACATCTTTGACATTTTTGTATGTCCTCTCTGTTAAAAGAAACCTATTACTAGCTACTGGACATGAGAGGAAGTTTAAAGGAAGTAAAAGTCCTATGATGGGCACCTTCCAAAGAGCTGCCACTCTCTTTAAATTTTGTCAAATTGGTTACACTAGATTACACTATTATCACTATAAACTGCTTTGAACACACAAAACAGATAATCATAGAATGCAGGCCTGAACCACACTGCCTGCTCTAAGTTTAATTCTGAGGGTTGCTGAACGAGGTAGTTGCCAAATCTAGTTTTCACTGCCCTGAGAAGGAATGTGGATTGCATCATTCTAAACCATCATGATTTAGAGATATCTTGTACTAAGGCAGTAGTGCTAAAATTAGTTGCTTGCTCGAGATTTTGTTCACTATGATTATGTGGTAACATGTATATGGACATTTCCTACTGAAGAGGGTATGTCTAAGTGGAAGGGTTTTCTCATGGAGTAAAACTTTAGAACAAGACTATTCATTTTGAATGATCTGGAATGAAAGAACCCAATAACTTCTAACATTATCTAGGCTTGTGTTTAGAGTCAGGTAAGATTTCTTTCAGTGACATTTTAGGCTAAGTGAAAACCACTGATAATTTTATAAAATGAACCTGAAACCTTTCAAAGACCGTACTCAAGTTTCCCATCATAGAGCTCTGTATGTCAGACTGAGTATGCGAGTTTATTAAGGTATTCCCCATTGCCGGGAAAGGTTTATTTTTCCCATTTAAACCTCACTCAAATGGATATCAAGTATCTCTTGTGTCTTGTTACATGATGTAATTTAAGTCTGAAAATGTCCATGCTTTGCTTTAACCATGAAGTTAAAATCTTTCTCAATGGAAGCAATAGAGTATATCACTGATAAGGTGAAGGTGATCCAGTAAAGGGTCATGACTTAGCCCTTTCTGGACAAACAATGAAAAGAAACTCATCTGCTCCCATGTTATGTGGCATCAATACGCCTGTCTATTTACACATCAGATCCCTTCCGGGCTCCGGTGCCAACCCTTCCATTTACAGTCTCAGTACCATATACACGGTCCTAGGCAGTCACAGCAGGCTCCCCCTTAGTGTAATTGTGCTGGCGCTATAGGACAATTATGGGCAGCCATGTACTAACCACTGAGGGAGACAAATGAATGAATAAAATATAATCCCCTATTTTAAGGAACTAACAATTCAGGAAGAAAAGGAATTTGACTAGAAAATATAGGAATTCTGACTCAGGATCCCTATGACCAATGTTAAGAGAGAAATAAGAGAACAAGGGAAAGATCACAGTGGTCTGAAGGAATAAGAAAACCCATAAGGTGAAGTTGGCATTTGAAAAACATCTTGAACAGTGGGTAGACACAAAAAGAAGGGCTCTGGGGAGTGGGTGTGAGATGGGGAAAGAGGGCTATGTTTAAAATACAGTGGTCAATTGCTTGGCACATACGGTAAGACTAGAAGCAAAGTGGAGACAGGATGGACAGATGAATGAACGGTTACCACACTGAGGTTACTGTAGGCACTGATGAGGGAGTGAAAACCTTTTTTTAATTTATAACTATGCAGGTAGCTGTTATAAATTTCTGCCAAGAGGAAGTCATGATAGAGCTGTACTTTCGGGAAAATGATCTGACGTCAGAGTGTCAGGTAGAGTGGACAGAAAGGCCAGTTAGAGGCGTGGCCATTGTTATCACATACTACAACACCAGGAACATCCTGGTTACTTACGTAGAACTCTCAGACACATGAGAAAGGACAGTATTAGCATTGGCAAAATCTCTTCTCTTGGGAAGGATGGCTTTGAAGCTTGGTGATCTAATTCAAGTCTTCCTCAATCAAGAAACCTCTCCAAATCAATCCTTTCTTTTCCCATTATTTTCAAACCTGGGAAGAGAATTTTGTATCTGTATACCTTGAAATGTTACATTTCCCTCACACAGATCGTGACTATGCTAAAAACACCTAAGATTAAGGGAATGAAGCGAAGCTGCAAATTTATATGGGAGAGTAAATCTGGTCAGAAAAATATTCGAAGGCCATGTTACTTTCTACAACAAAAAGAGGGAAGTTAGGAGATGGAGAAGACATGTTCTGTGACTATGAATTTGATCAGTTTGTTTCAATCCCAAGCTACTGAAACACAAGTCAGCATGTTTAAATTATATAATTCTCCAGTGGGAAAGGACAGCCTCAGGAAACAGGGCTTTCCCTACTGTCTTGTAAAAATGATAAAGGCATCAAATAAGGCAAACAGAATTTTTCCATCTCTGTAAATTGCCATATACGTGCCCACCTCCTGTAACATGTTATGACCTCCAATCTTTTACCAGAAATTGTAACTTCAATGTACCTTTTAGAGACCAATGTGCCATGGCATACTTTTCCTTTTCTTGTGAAGCAGATATGCATATTTGATATAGGAAGAAAGGTTTAGACTTTTTTTAAAAGGTCAGAGAACATAAGGCAAAATATACAGCAAAGATTACTGAATCAAATCTGATGGAAAATAGTGACTTACTTTATCTTCTCTAGATAACCCCCTTCCACTTTTTATCACTTTCCATGATAGTTGTATTTATTTGAGCATAATTTAAGTTTTTCACTCCAAAAGCATCATAGCTACTTTTCCTTAGACAACACCAAAAAAATCCAATGAAAAAATTTTAAAAAGGGAGGGAGGGGGCATGTGAGTGTCTGTGTTTTCATGTTTGTGATGATGCCAAATCGCTTAGTAATTACATGACATTCATCCGAACTTGGTATTGGCCTGTCATGAACCAACAGATTTGATATGACAATGAGCTAATTTGGGTTAGTAATTTTCAAGCTTTTCTATTTTGTAATTTGAAAGAAAACCATAAATATATAGTGCAATATTTGCTGATATATGCCAAAACTACTTGAAAAATCCAGCAAGAAAAATAATGAAATTAAAAAGGCTGATGGCTTTTGAAGGTGTAAGTCAAGCAGCAGTTCATATGTGAATGCCAAGGGAGAAGAATGTGAAATCACATCTGTCTCATGCACAATAGGAGCTTTGGATCCAATCTAGAAGTTTGCATTTTGTTCACATAATGAGAGCCAGCTGAGGCTAGGCAGGGATAAAATATCGAACTCTGTCACCAGCCATAAAGTGCTGGAGCGCTTCCTTCAGTGTTCCTGAATTAATAGAGGTTTGTTCCTATTCAGACAAAGTTGTAAAACTGCCTGATAGCAGTTTTCTCATAAAGAAGAGAAAATAATCCTGTCTCTGGAATTACTTGATGTATTCAGTGTTTTGTACAAAAGGCAAATACGTATCTTTTGCTTCTTTTCTGATATAGAAAGTAAAATAAGTATCCTAAGCCAAGAATTAATTCATCGGTTTCTCAGTAATATATGTTCTAGGTCTAAAATCAATCATGACTCTGCCCCCAAATCCTGTTGTGCACACAAGTGAAAGAGAGAGGGAAAAAAACATGCAAATTGCCTCAGGGCAAACTTCAATCCAGCCAAAGCTCTGGGTTGTTTCAAAGCTTTTCTTATGAGTGGAAAAGATCAGATATCTAGGTTTAACTAATTTCATAGGGCTTCACTGCATAAGGCTTCTTAGTTGCCACTATAAACATGTCATGTATTGTGCTTCTAGTCTATGTCAACCACTGTGTTAAGTACAACACAATTATGACTTCTTTTAATTGCCACAATAACGTTATGAGCTCATACGTACCCATTTTACAGAGGGAGAAGAATCTTAGGCTTAGAGAGGATAAGGGTGGAAACCAAGATTTCAAGTCAGGTTTCTTTGACTCAGACTCTAAAGGCCCTGGACCATGAAGCTTTCATAGAATGCATATCACAACTGTTTTTGTACACTGATAGCTGTTCATGGCTCCTAGTAATTTACTTGATAAGCGATTAATTATTCATCTCACTTGTCATATGAAAGTATGTGTCCACAATTATTTATGTGAAAAAAGAAGGACTTGCTAGTGTGATTGCTAACACTGAGCATAATGGCCTCGGATCGGCAGTCAACAACCAGTCCAAATGTTTCCAAAAAAAACAAAACAAAACCAAATCCCTGGCATATTAATCACAAACTATAAATGACAGAGCCCAATGAGTTCTTTAAAAAAATCTGCTGTTGTTTTGTTCCCAGTAGGAATCAGCAAGATTTAATGTTATTATTGCCTATATCCAAGCAAACATCACAGGTTCACTGTTAGCCATCAGCATCTCTTTCATTTACTCGGGTTTTCCATTCATAAACTTGGTGGAGTATGTTTTTAAAGCTATGTTCATTCCCAGTCAGGTGGAGTAGAAGAGCCTGAGGTTAAACACCCTCTCAGACATATAATAATCTTTTTGTCAACCCTGGAGGAAGTAGGAATTGGCCCAAAACCTTTATTATTAATTTGTCACTGAGATCATAATTCATATATTGTCTGTAGAGAATGAATCACTAGATATTTGGTTTAGGAATGCACTTTCATTATATGAGAACACACAAGTAGTTCAAAAACATTAAAAAATAAAAAGTTTTAACTGTTCCAATGCTTTTTAGGTCTAAAAATATGCCAGAAATGTAAAAACATATAGATAACCTATCAAGTTTATACAGCACCTATCATTAAAAGAACTAAACAACAAAACAAAGAAACAAGTAAAATATAACAAAAGATACTGAAATAGAGGACAGGTAGTCAGTGACCAGAGGGGAGAGGGGAGGGAATTTCAGGGGAGAAGGAAAGGGTTTACAGGAACAAATATAGAGGACACATGGACAAAACTAGGGGGGTTGGAAAGGGGAGGGAGGAGGGGAGGAATGGGTGGGCGGGCTGGAATGGGAATAAAGGATAGAAACTGTACTGAATAAACTAAAATAAAAAAATTTAAAAAAATTTTAAAACTCAAAAAAAAAGAACTGATCTTATATGAAAATTATAGTTAGTCATTAATATTCCTTTAACATTTATATTTGTTAATAAATAAATTAGAACATGTGTGAAAAAATGATCCTTGAGAATGTTTAATGTTTTACACTTTCCCAGAATATTTCTTCCATCGGGAATTTTCCTAAAGATAGGCATAAGTTCTGACACTCTGATTTTATTAGTTCTTCTAGAAATAGCAAGGTAATACTTTTTAAAATTTTGACAAGGACAATTCAATATTACATATTACTGGATATAATTTTTTAAAAATTTCAATTAAATAGCAAGAATCTTAGAAATGCACAGAAAGGTAACAAGTATTGCTTTATCTGGTAGCTACTGGCATTTCATAGTGTAAGTGCAAAATTGTCTTTTCTTCTCTTGTCAACTAACAATGAAAGCAGTATTAGTCACAGTTTTTATGGAAATCTGCCAATAAAAGAAAGTTAAGTAACATTTCTCTCCAAGCCTAATAAAAATGTCCCATTGCCTTTTGTGAGCATATAAAGTATGACTCAAGATACCAGCCAAGACAAAGTAAAATCAGAGGAATAAAAAGAAAAAGTAAAGTCTCCCTTTTTCTGTACCACTTACAAGTATCCAAACAAAAAAATGTTAAGAATAAGAGAAATACAACTTCGGTGTCTCTGTCAATGTTCTCCTGAACTACCAAAAGGAAAAAAAAAAGCCTCTTTCCCCATCAGAAGTATACAAAAGAGGAGTCTTGCTGGTAAGGTTAGCATCTGTCAATATCAGGCATGGAACAAAAGCAAAGCCGCTCTTTGAATTGTTTGCTTAATGAGATCTCCAAGCTGCAGCTTGGGGTTTCACAAGGAATCAGTATTGCGTGGGGGTATTTTATGAAGTAAAGAGGTTAGTTTCAGCAAAGCAAGTGAGAAATAGTAAGCGAGTTGTTTTGAGTGTCTCCATTGAACACTATTAAAATAGTTTTTCTATGGAATGTCCGTAAGCATGGTAATTCATACATTTCATCCCAGCCATCTGATTTTTCTCTGTGACAGTCTTATTGCTACTGGCTTCTATTTATTGTTTGTGTTCCATTTGTGGACCACTGCTACAGAATTTTAATGAGTTCCTTGTTAAACACCTATTAGAATTCATTCTTCAGGGTCAGTCTGTATGGAGCAAGCACATACATATTCCTTAAGTTTCCTAATATGTTCTACAAATGAAAATAATGTGTTCCAATCTTGAAATGTAATTCCAAGAAGCATAAAAGCATCTCTATGATTCTACTGAAAACTCCACATTCAGTCACAAATGTTCAGCTTCTGACTATATCATCATAATTTATTATACACTTATATGCAGGCAATCAGATACACAACTTATACTTGTCAACAATGTGCAAGAAAGGTATTATTTTCCCTTACACAGATGAGAAAACTGGGGATCACAGAACCTGTGATTTGCCCAAGGCATACAGTTATAATTACAACCTGAATGTCTCGTTCAATAAACTTCAAGCTCTCTTATTATACTACATTGTAGCTGCTCCACGACATTCATAAAATAACTTTAGCTTTCTTTCTTTTTATTTTTTAAATATACTTTATTGATTATGCTATTATAGTTGTCCCAATCTTCTCCCATCCCCCCTTCCCTCCAACAATCCCCCCCTTAGTTCATGACCATGAACCCATGGTAAGCTACATGTAGCTTATACGTTCTTATAGCTTATAAGGTGCATGTAAGTTCTTTGGCTTCTCCATTTCCTCAACTATTCTTAACCTCCCCCTGTCTATTTTGTACCTACTATTTATGTGTCTTATTCCCTGTACCTTCTCCCCCAATCTCCCCCTTCCCTTTCTAAGCTGATAACCCTAAAAATGATCTCCATGTCTATAATTTTGTTCCTGTTCTTGTTTGCTTAGTTTGTTTTTTTAGATTCAGTTGTTGACAGTTGTGAATTTCTTGCCATTCTAACGTTCATATTTTTTATCTTTTTTTTAAATAAGTCCCTTTAACATTTCTTGTAGTAATGGCTTGGTGATGTTGAATTCCTTTAGCTTTACCTTGTCTGGGAAGCACTTTATTGGCCCTTCCATTTTAAATGATAGCTTTGCTGGATAGAGTAATCTTGGTTGTAGGGCCTTGCTTTTCATCATTTTGAATACTTCTTGCCAGTCCCTTCTTGCCTGAAAAATTGTCTTTTGAGAAATCAGCTGACAAGTCTTATGGGAACTCTTTGTTGATAATGTCTGCCTTTCTCTTGCTGCTTTTAAGATTCTCTTTATCTTTAACCTTTGGCATTTTACTTATAATGTGTCTTGGTGTGATCCTCTTTGGGTCTAACTTGTTTGGGATTCTCTGTGATTGCTGGACTTGTTTGTCTATTTCCTTCACCAAATTAGGGACATTTTCTTTCATTTTTTCAAATAAGTTTTTGATTTCTTGCTCTTCCTCTTTTCCTTCTGGCATCTCTATGATTCAGAAGTTGGTATGTTTGGAGAAGTCCCAGAGGTGCCTTATACTATCCTTGTTATTTTGAATTCTTTTTTCTTCTTGTTGTTCTGGTTGAATGCTTATTTCTTCCTTATGTTCCAAATTGTTGACTTGAATTCCACTCCATCCTCTCCTGATGAATCCCTGTAGATTTTTCTTTATTTCACTTAGTGAGCCTTCCTTTCTTCCTGAGTCATTTTTATTTTGTTGCCATACTCAATGAGTTCTTTGAGCATCCTGATTACCAATGTTTTGAACTCTTCATCTGACAGGTTGTTTTTCTCTGTTTTGTTTAGTTTTTTTTTTCTGGAGTTTTGTTCTGTGCTTTCATTTGAGCCATATTTCTTTGTCTTCTCAATTTGGCAGCCTCCCTGTGTTTGCCTCTGTGTATTAGGTAGAGCTGCATTAACTCCCCGTCTTAGTATCTGGCTTATTGTAGAAAAGTCACATGTAAATTATGTGGGGCAGAGCCTTAAGTAGTCACCAGGGCAGGGGAACCCAGTTCACCACTTTGTAGCTCTCTGTGGGGTGGGCTCTGAGAGCAGACAATGCTGTTGCCTGACTTCTGGGGTTTTCCCAGCACTTGCCCTGTACAACTGGCACCCTTCCAGCTATTGCCTTTTTTTTTAAGTGCTTGAGGGCTCTTTAAGCTGAATCTCCAGAAGATCCAGCAGTTTGTTATGCAACCCCAACTCCTACTTGTTTTCACAACCAGAAGTCATGGGGATTTATCTTCCTGGTGCTGGAACCCTGGGCTGTGTGCTCTGGCCTGGGACTGGGATCGCTTGCTCCCAAGGTATCCCTACCAATTTTTATCTACCATACATGAATGTGGGACCACCTGTTTGGGCACCAGCGCCTCTCTGTGTCTCTACGCCTCTCTGCCCATCTCTGTGTCTGTCCCACCTACCTGTCTGGATGAATGTGGCTTCTTTAATCCTTGGTTGTCAGACTTCCATACAGCTAAATTTTTCTGATGGTTCTGGGTGCTATTTGTTTTGGGATCTATTTGTAATTGTTTCTAGGGTTGAGTGAGGAGGCAAAGTGTATTTACCTATGCCTCCATCTTGACCAGAAGTCAGCTTTTTTTACTTTAATGACTTTTTAAAAGAGCAGTTTTAGATTCACAGCAAAATGGAAAGAGGAAAGTTCAGCGATTTCTCATATGTGTATATCCCCCATGCCCACACATGCATGTCCTCCCCCACTACTGGTGTCCCCAACCCCTTAAAACACAAAGGCCTGGACTTTATGACATAAATTTTATATCTAGAGTTTAATTAGCATTAAGTCCAATTTAAATTTTATTTAAAGAAATCACTGTATGAACTACCCAAATCAGTATTTAGATGTTACTTGGAAAATTTAAAAAGTACAGTTTGACTCAAATATAATAAAGTGAGTATGTGCAGGCAGGTATAAATGTCACTGTACAAAATTCTTTGGTAAATATTTTTGCAGAAATATTTGCAGTCATATATATAGAAAAATTGAGCAATGTATTTATTGTATGTTCTCCTGTCTCACAAATGGAAATAGTGTTTTACCAAAGGCTTAATAATGATTAAAGTGGATATTTTGGAGCCTGCTAATACTTCTGTGAGCTGACTGTGCATACCTCTTCCCAACTTTGTGTTCACTGTCAAGTTGATGACCTTAAATTGGTCATGGTGGGAGATTTACACCATGGAAATTGTCAAAGACTACAAATCAAGCCTGCCTCCATCTTTCCCCTATTTGGAGGCAGTTGGTAAACATTTATAAGCACACTGATGAAGGGAGATAATACATTACAGTGGATATGAAGTATGACTTAGTTCCTCCAAGTACAGGGAGTGTGGGCTGTTGATGACTCTCAGCTGCATCCTTCTATGGATTGCCCTTAGTTGAAGGGAGCTATTCTGCCGAATATTATGCACCTTCCTCTCTGGACAGCCTAGCTAATGTGAAGTTAAAGACCCATGCCCTCCAAAAGCCATTCCATCTCCAGAGTTTCTTGTCTCTTTCAATTGCATCACAATTTACTCCCTTTGTCCAGTCCAGCTTTTCCCTTTTCTTTACAGGTGTTACTTGTAAGAGCAGACCCTCAAAGACCACAATAATCTCTGTGTTTTTCCCCAGGGAATCTGACCAAATATACATATAACATTATCTGGCACATGGTAAGTACTCAGTAAATGCTACTTGTTAATATATTTATAACTATCCTTTCACTGTTCCTTAGTGTCTAATCTAGTTGTTAGAGACAGAGGAAAATGGTGTTAAGTACCTTTTCCTCTTTTTAAGTTAAAAAGATTTTTTTGCTATGGACAAAAACAACAAAATAGTGTGATCTATCATCTTAGTTAACTCTTCAAAATGCTGGACCTGAATGAAGTAGATATTTGAGCTATGTAAACAGCTACAAACTAAATGGATCCCTAGGGAATTTTATGTAGTAAAAAAAATCCCTTCAAGTCAGAAAAAAATTGTAAAATTTGACTAAGGTAATAAAAGAATTTTAAGAGTTTGTCAAATTTTGATCGCTGAACCTTAAACAAATGTAATTTCTAAGACACCCCACTCAGGAGTCTTTAATTATAATATGAATGCCAATCTGCTAACATCACAGTTCTGAGAAGACTGACTAAGAGGATGTTTCCTCAGTAATCTCATTAGTTGATGACCACATTTTTTGGTCAATTTAAAAGAAATTGAATATTGTGGACACATTATTCTTCTCCTGAGACTGCACAGGACCTAAGCCTACTGCATCCCGGGGAGCACCGGCCACAAACCACAGCCGAGACACATTAGGCAGCAATTCACAGCCACCCTGTAAAGTAATACTCTGTGTACATTCTTGGTTATGCATGAACATCATAATTACTACTAAGGGATTAATTATTTTATTTGGAATCATAATATTTCTTAGAACCCTGTGAAGAACTTAACAAAATTAAGTCATAATAATTCACATATTGGTCATATATTAACATAAAATATCTCTGACACATTAGAAGGATCACTTTTAAAACTTTCCATGCATTGGAAAATCACATTAAGGGAATACTGTTTGGTTTCTGATTTCTAGTATGGAATTCAGGCTCAGTTAACAATATAATAGTTATATGTTATTGCCGGAGGATGCTACCTTGATGTTTTCCTATTCATTTGCTTATTAGTTTATTCATACAACTTTACTAGACAAGATATTATAGATGGCACTGAGGATAATGAGAGAAATGAGGAAAATTATCTCATATCTTACAGAACCCATTGTTTTATGGAAGAGACACACATGAAAAGAAATAAATTCAAATTCAAGTAGACAGAATTTAGGAGCTATCGCCTCTGCACATTTTACTTGCTTTTGCAGATAACATCATACTGCCCTTCCACATTCTTTATCTCCATTATCCTTTCTATGTGGCTTGGTCATAGAAACTAAATCCCTGAACACGTCTCAAGCTGAGTCTATCTGAGGCATACCTTGAGAGTGTCCTGATCAAGGTTTCCTGCCTTTTGGATGTGGAAGGATGTGAATGCAAGGCTATAGGCAGTTACTTTTCCACCACTCCAGTAATAAAGTAGGGCAAAGAAAGATAAAATGGGTCCCCAGCTCTCTCATAACAAACCAAGAGTTGGTTTCTATCATTGACCCTGGAAGCACCCTGGGCATCCTTTCAGAACGAGCTTAGTCCCTCCAGCTCTCAACAGAAAGTGCTCACTACTATGCAGGTACCAGGAGTGGCTCCAGGTTTTGAGTCCTAAAGCTTTTACTGTTTGGGAATCCTCAAAAAAAAAAATACAAAATTATAAAGTTACAACCAGACAAAATGTGATTATTTTGAAAGAGAAAGGAAAATACAAGTTACTGGACCCCTGGAGGGTTACTTCTTTGGAAATTTTCCAGACATTGCTTACATAGAAGTGCTTCCTAGCTGTGAACTGGCCCCTCTTCCTACAGAGAACTCTGTGCAACAGCCAGCAACTCCTGACACAGAAAGGCATGTGCGAGTGAGGGGTCCCGAAGCTTGGGCTTCACCAGCTTCAAGGTAAGTCCACTAGTAGTGGCACATATGTCTAAAGGACAGTGGGACAGCAAAGAGACCAAGGGTGACCCTGGGTACTGGGAACATTTTCTCAGAGGGGTGAGCACTCAGGGGATGATTAATTGGCTTCTAAAGTAAAGGAAGTGGGTGGGACCCAAGATTGTGTGACTATTTTGCATTAACAAAAGTTTATCTTCAATGTGAAGGACGGGTGATTTCAGAGTGGCAAGTTAGAGAACCCCTCTCCCCATAATCCTAGAACATTCCTGTTAAGTATGTGGTTTTCTTCCCTCCCCCTTGTCTGCTCTGGCTCTTATTTTCACTTTTTTTGGCCTTTGAGGGAGGATACTTCAAAGATTGGCTTCCAGGATTTTTATGTACAGCATATGCTTTATGTTTTTGAGATATTTAACTAAGCACCAATATTTTGTCCTTGTCCTTAAAATAAACACAATACTCAAAAAAGGAGAGAGAAAAAAAGGAGCAGGACAGTAACAGATAACAAGGCTTTTCTCTTTTACACCAAGACCCTAAAACATTAAGAAGCTTAACAAGAATAACGAATGCTACCCTATTTCATACAGGAATGATGCCACCAAGAGTTCCCCTTCCCCTCGGTGGGGCTGAATGGAGTGGGTGGGAAACCAGAGGGAATATTTTAGGTCAACAAATATGACACCTCGGATTTTTAAAAGTTAAAATCAAATAAATGCAACTTTTCACAGACTTTACACGATCCTTCTAATATGGAAAAAGAATGTGGGTCCAAAATGTATAGATAGCAATCTATAGTCTCTTTTCCTGATTCAGATTAACAACAAAACAAACAAAAAAACTGGATACGGTGAATTTGGTGAATCCTTCTAGCTGTAGGCAGGACCAGCCTGCTTTAGACAAAAATACACTTAAAACTAAAGAGAAAATGTTGGTCCCTGGTTCCTAGCATTGCGAAGGGTACTTCTGTGTGTTCTGGAGGAACCGGGGTGTAGGGAGGCAGTCTGTGTAAGGTCCAGGGCTGAACTTGCTTTGAAATGTCTATAGCAGGAGGATGTAGGATCCTGTAAGAGTTGCTGTGTCATCCCTTTGTTAGACGGTAAGTACCCTACCAGGTGTCCTGCCCAAACTGTGATCATAACTCATGCATCAGAGAGCCAGGTCTGAGCCATTTGCGAAGCAGATGCTGGTGTTTGCAGAGCCTCCTTCTCTGTTCTGCCCTGCACTGGCGATCTATGCAGGCACTTCTTCCTCTTTCCATTTGTACACACCATTCTGAAGATGCTCCTGTCTACTCAGGACATATGGACACAGCTGGGTCTGTCCCTTAGGTCAATGTCCAGTGTTCTATATCTTACCTGATTCCCTTATCCATAGCATTTCTCTGTTTGAGTCCCTCTTTGGCCAGGTAAGATTTTCCAAAATAATAATAATCACTAAAGGAAGATCTCTCTGCTACTGTATGTTTGAAATTATATGAATTATTTTAGACTGTCTTCGGTATGGAATCCAGGTGTGGCCTTTGATAAGGGAAAATTCCTATAGGTAAGGATTGGCATATTCTCCCAAAAGAGGGAGAGCAGGAAAAGTTATTATTCCCAATGTCATTTGTGCAGAAGACGCAGCTCCCAAGATAAAACACTGAAATTGGGAAGACAGAGACAAAGCAAGGCATTGCAGGACTTGGGAGAAGGCAAGAATGCTTGAAGTATCTACCCAGGAAGTAGATCAAAGCAAAGGGACCTCCATATTGCAGAATAAAGAAGCCATATTTTGAAACCCAATGTCTCTAGTTGGTGAATTTTTAGGGACTAGCAGAACTATACTTTCCATTTGTCTTTTCATGTGACTATTTTCACTTATCTGTTACAAGATCAACCTTGAAGCACCTGGACCTGATGTTTAGGGAGCAGTTATGTTGTCTTGCAGGCTACGAACAATGAAATATGGTATATAGGTTTCCTTCCCAGATGACATTCATCTTTCCTGTGGTCATCTATTAACTAAATCTCAGTATACAGTTAGTGTGTGTAGAACGTGACTTATGTGTCTAGCCCGTGCTAGCGGACCTTGAGGGATTACAAGGAGTATTGAAGGTCTAGGGTCTGCCATGCTGGAAACAGGTTTGACTTCCATGAGACCTTTTAATGCAACAACAGGCTTTGCACAGCATAACTGAAGGCCAGTCAAAACAAAAACAAACAGAATGGTGCTGTTGCTCTGTGTGCCAGAGAAAACTTTTTCCCAGGGTTCCCATCTTCAGCCCCTCTTCTTTGATCATCTTACACACTCTCTTCTAATGATGTCATAGTGTCTACGTCAGGCCTCTTTCGGTCTATTTGTTGTGGTGACCTTGGCAGATGTATTATATTCCTTTTGCTACTGCTGATATTGATCAAGAACAATCCCAGGTGCTTTTTAAAGCAAGGGCACACATTTTGACAGTAACTGGGGATCACCATGGCTAAAGTTACCAGCAGTAACTTTATAAGAATCACACCTGTTATTTTGACCTCTTAGCTCATTATTTTAACCAAGTTGGCAAAATTCCCAACCCAGACAGAGACATTTTAAAAAGCACTCCTCATATCAAGTGCCTTCCCCTAAACCCTCAGATTAAGTGAAAGAAAAGCTATTCCTTCAATATTGCCTTTTATGCACTTTGAAAATTTGAATTCATTTCCAGATATGCTGAAAAAACAAACATAATAGAATTTTGCCATTTTATACCCTAAGTATGATGTCATATAACATGATATGAGAGTTATTAAAAAAAACAAACTCAAAGGCAAAAAAAATGGTAGCATTAAAGCTATTTAAGAGAATGGATAACCAGGTTAGTTAAGGATAACTAGATTAGTTAAGGATAACTGGCTATGTATCACTCTAATTAATAGATGTTTACATGTTACAGCTTCAAGCTGTGAGATGATGTGGAACCCCTTCCATGGGCAAGGCGGAATGAGGGGCGGGATCATTTAAAGCATGGAGGCACAGTGAGCCCCACATAAGGCATGACCGGTTACTGCAGTGACTGAAACCAGGACTTCCCAGGGAGGCTCTCTAATCAGCATCTCATCACTTAACAGTTCAGTTAACAAATTTGGACAAAAAAGCAACTGAAAACTTCATCTCCAATTATCAAACCCCCTTGAAGCTTAAGTTCCCAAAGGCTTTTCTAAGAGAATGGGTGTCACTAATCAATAATGACACTGAGTGAGACACTCTCAAGGAGCTCTCTTTCTTAGAAATGTTTGTTAACCCAGCAGGAAGAGTCTGCAGTGAAATGCTTTTTACTTCAGGGTTCATTATTTGTTTTTTCTCCCCAAAGCCAATGGAAGCTTGAAGAAAGTATGAAAGCCTACTGCTGAATTATAGGAGAGCAAAAACAAAACAAAAAAAAACAAAAAAACAAAAACAAAAAAAAAAAAACCAACTCTGCTGGATTCCTAGCAACTCGTTGGTTTTTGGATTGCTTTTTTCTTGACTGAGGGTGAAATTTCTGAAGCTTGTTTTATAGTGTAAAGGTGTATTCTATAGACTAATACCATTTTAGAAATGCAGGCCTTCACAACCTTTTGTTTTAGGATGCTCAGACAGTAAAGGTAAAAGCAACAGAGTGGTAACTTAACGAAAAATCAAACACATACCTGGGTCAATAACTGGGTCACATTTCATTTCTGAGGAAAAAACATCCATCGTCAAGTGCGTTAGTGTTCATTGAAGTAACAGGCTAGGTAGTCACATACAGACAAATCGGCTCCTTTGTTAGAATCCTACTTCTGGAATATACTTAAAGAATTCATTTTTGTTGTTGTTATTGTTTGAGCAAAACTTTGAACTTCAGTATACAAAAAAATCCTTAAAGGCATTTTGACTCCTAAGATAATACTTAATGCTTTGAGAAGTTCACAAAAGTCATAAATATAATAATTAGTTAAGTTTGCTATATTCTTGATGGAAAATTAACTTGAGACAATGGCCTCTATGGGTGGGTCCTGATAACACTGCAAATACAGGAGAATTCTGTGTGGCTCTCCCTATAGCATCCTCAGGCTAACTGTCGAGACCTCACTGTGCGCTCTGTAGCATCTTGACCCATTTTATGGTCCTATTGACTAATGTGCCTGAGTCCCACTAGACTGTGAGCTCTTTGAAAGCAGAGCTCATGCCTATTCAATCTTCCTTGCCTAGAATATAAAGATAATTATTTTTCCTAGATTGTATCAGTCTTTATATGATAAGCTAAATAATGGCCTCCACAAAATGACCACATCCTAAGCCTCAGGAGCTCTGAATATGTTACCTTACATGATGAAATGGACTTTGCAAATGTGATTAAATTAAGGATCTCGGGATGGAGAGGTTATCCTGGATTATCACGGTGGGCCCAGGGTACTCGGAAGAGGGAGGAAGGAGCGTCTATGTCAGCAGGAAAAGAGGCGGCCACAGAAGCAAAGGGTTGGAGTGATAAGAAGAAGTGATCAGCAAGCCAAGGAACGCAGGCAGCCTCTGGAAGCTAAAAGAGGCAAAAAATGGAATCTCCCTTCAAGACTTCCAGAAGGAACCAGACAGCCAAAATCTTGACTAAGTTGGACATGATTTGTTACAACAGCAATATGAAATTAATATAGTCTGTTATTATTTGGTGAACTAAAATCATCTATTCTCCTTGAGTTCTCCTCTGATGAACCTTGTGGCATCAGGTGTTTTTAGAAGAGGCAGTACATGAAAGACAAAAAGTCTTGGGCTCATAAATCAAACATCCTGGGCTCACATCTTGGCTCTGTTCTAATTAGCTGTCTGAACTTGGTGTAATTTAACCTCTCGAAACTTCAGTCTCCACACTGGGAAAATCGGGATAATAGTAGTTCTGGCAACACAGGCATGATTTTTTTTTCCTCTGAGAAATAAGGTAGCATGAATGTGTGTGTGTATTTAGCACATTAGTATTCGGTCAGAGATTTCGTTTTTTAATAGAAGATATAAGTATACAAATATTGACTGTGACTACATAAATCACCTTAGAAAAACACAGATCCTGGTTACAAGTCACTTGTTGCTTTGCCCATTCATTGTCACAAAGCATATGTGAGGAAGAATTTTCGTCGTCTATAATTTCCTGACAGGCTTGGACACTGAAGACAGATCCAGGGAACACCATGACTTAGGCCAGGATGAATCCAGCTTTATTCTGGCCCTGCTGGGTTCCGATAGCTTTATTTACAGAGCGTGTTCGCCTGGGCCCCCCGAGCCTTCTGCATGTCACACGCCACATGCCCTCTGCCAGAAACGTCCTCCTGTTACAGCCACCAACACCCTTTTCCCTCAGCAAGAACCTACAATCTCTGTGACGTCTTTCTTGCCTCCTCAAGTTCCAGTTATGAATTTTTCAATTCTCTCAACATACTTTCACAAGAATCCCCTTGAATTTTATATCTACCTACCTATCAGCTCTTCAGGGAGAGTGCTTTGTCTTTTACTTTTTCTTTTTTCTTTTTGACTCTCTGGGTATCACACTAGGCACTGAGAATATAATTCGAGAAATTCAAAGACTTGATTATCTGAGAAACCAGTCTTTGAGGATGATGTAGTGGTTTAAGTTACATTAAACATATACACCGCTCCACAATTATACATAATTATCTCAAAATAAACTTGTATCTTAGAATACTATTCCTTGCCCCCAACATTTTAATCTAGAAGAGTAATTGTATTGGTACATATTTCAGCCAACTGTGGTAAGTCAATTGAACATAGATGGTGGCATGAGAAAAACTCTTGGTACCTCTCAAATGGCATGGTGAATTATAGTAACAGAATAAAATTGAAAACTATTTTACTATGTAATAGAGGTAAAGATGTTTAAGGTTTTTGTGTTTTTTAAAATATTTACAACAGGGTTATGCAATGAAAATAATAACCGAACTATGAAATTCTTTAAAAATGAAATCAATTTCACTTTTCTCCAGAGACATTATAGTAAGATATAAATTAAACATATGCTAAATAAATAGCTTTGGGAGTATGCCCATTCTATAATGATGCTATAATTGAAGTCAGGTGAGACAACCAGAATTATTTTCCTGCTAAATTTTCTGAAATATAGCTTCTCAAGAAAGCAAAGGCTATCTGCATGAGTGTTTAACCCACCTGTGAGACTTTAAATAAAGTGTTTAATATGTATTAGACATCTCACAATACTGTGAATAATAGTTCTTTATTTAAAAGGATATATATATGTATGTGTATATATATAAATATATATATAAATATATATAAATATATATATAAATATTTTATACCTTAGTTCACTTGAATAATTGAGATCATCAGGACAACATGACAGAATTGCTATGTCTCATTCTCTATGTGTTTTACAGAATCTCATGCTTTAATTCTACTTTTTCCTTAGGCATTTATTTCTATAGGCATTCTTTCCAATTTACAATGTATGGTTCTTGGCCTTACAAAGAAAGATCTTATGAAAACAATAATGTCCTGATTTGTTCAAAAAGCCTCTTAATTTAATAAATATTTATATTTCACATTCATGTGGAATAGTTTCTTTCTTTCCTCTCCATTTTTCTTAAATACTTTTTAAGCACTGAACTTTCTTATACAGTGATTAAGATTATTGCCCATTTGATGGGGATGTAGGTGAAATTGAGGTGTTCTTTTCTATGATTTCCAAAATACAGAGTTGATACATAATGAAGAAATATAACCAAAAGTAAATTTCAAATCTTACATTTGGTACCACATAATTCTTTTTCATTAAACACAAAACCCAATGGCTACCAAGTGGCAAATAATTTTAGGGAAGAAACATTCTATTGTAAGTGGATTGGCGTGGTGAGCTCTTTCTTCCCCAGGAAACCAGACCTGCCTTATGAAATAGTTCTGTGGCTTTAAAAATCCTGTGCAAAGGAAGGGCATTTCCAGGAAGAGAATTTAATTGGGTTATTAAAAAGGAGATATTGAGTCAAGGATTAGAAACAAAACCCAAAACCCCACCATGCAAGATGAAAAAGAAAAAGATACTGGGCAATATTGTCCTCATCTGGAAAATTTGTGGATTGAAAAAAATACCTTTCAATTCCTTTCAGCTATTAGACTTTATGATTTTAAATGGATGAAACAGGATATTAACTTCCATCATAAGCCAGGCTTCTAGGACTGAGTCCACAAAAATCTCTTGTTAATGCTTTCCCTTATCTCAAACAGGAAGTTGAAAAGTTTCACTAGATACCTTTCTACAAAAGGAACATACACAAAAAAGTACAAAGTACTCTCAGCTAGAGAGTGGGCAGTGTATGTCTCATCCAGATGTCAGAGCTATTCCAGGTCCAACAATCTTCAAAGGCAGGATTTCAAAGAGTCTCTCATTCATTCATGAATTTATACATTCTTTATTAAGCTCTTACTAAAGGTGGTAGGAACCTATAATTAACTGGCATTATCCTCATCCTTCTATACAATAAATTTTAGTTAAAAATACAATGTTAACTGAGTACAAATGAAAAGAAGCAATTCTGATTGAAGAAAGGGGTGAATGTAGGGAAAGGGGGTTATAGAAGCTTTTGTTGTTGTCTAAGTGATAAGATTTCAATACCTAGGAAGGGATAAAAAGGGATAGTATTCCAGAGGAAGGGAATAGCCTTAGCAAAGATAGGGAGAATGTGTGATGTTTTTGGCAAGTTTTGAGAACAGTGAAAGTGTAGCATGTCTAAGAGGACGGGTGGGAATGTGACAGAAGCAAGCAATGAGACAGTAAAAATGGGCTGGACTAACAGTGTGCTAGGAAGTTTAGACTTCATTATGTGGGCAATTTGAAGTCATGTAAGATTTTGGAACAGAGGATTTGAAATACCTCCTGCTGGGCTTGGAAGAGGAAAGTACAGGGGATAAGTCCAGAGTGACTGGGGCCAATGAGATCATTTATTGGCCTACTCGTAAAGTCTGGGGTCTTAAGAACCAGAATTTAGTAGAAACGTCCAACAAGTAAAGAGGCTTTTCCCCAAAGAAAGCCAGTCTCGACTAACACAAAATTCTAAAGAAATGCAAAACTTCAAATAGCAACTGAAGTTAAAGGTTGTAGGCTGGCCTACCACTGGCCCTGATTAGATAGCAAGGATTTGTAATTTGCGTATTAAAGAAGACTAAACTCATGGCTTCTGTTTTTGTTAGAATGGTAATGTTTGCTTGTAACTGTGTGCCCAGTAACTTTAGAAAATAAACTATTTGAAAATGTTTTGTTCGCTGAAAGTGGTAAACATTCTATCTGAATCACATTGGAACACTTAGTTGTTTAGCAAATCCATTCAGATGTGGTTAATGCCAAGTTAAACTACAGTGAAACTCATTTAAGAATCACCTATTTATTGCAGTGTAAATGTAAGAGATATATTTGTTTATCTTTTAGTTATTTTCTATCTAAAATGGAGAGTGGCAGGTAGATATTAAAATAATGTTATTTTAGTGGCTGAGTTGGGGGTTGGAGCTAGAAATGGGGATCTCGTTGTGACAAAAATGTTCTGAAATTGTATTATGCTGCTGGTAGCACAACTCTATAAATTTAGTAAAAGTCACTGGACTGTACACACCAGTGAATTTTGTGATTATATAAATGATACTTCAAAAACAGTATTAATGTACATGCATTAAGGATTCTAAATCTGCTAATGTGATAAATAACTAGCAGTCATTTATCCAATAACAGTTTGTAGAGAAATATACTACGGACAGGTAACTTATTTGCCAGCATTTCTAAGAATTTAATGTGTTTAAAAACATCAGTGGATAGTAAATGTTGATTCTAATTCAGTAAGTCTTGGTCTGGGAACATAATTCTACCATTTAAACAAACTTTCAGGTGATGCCATGAGGTGGCTGAAAAACCACATTTGAATGTCAAGGTTCTAGGAAGGGAGGTGGGTAATAATCAAGCAAACAAATAAAAGTTCAAGATAGTTTCTCATATATATTATATAACCTTCAAAACAACCCTACAATTAAACATTCTTTCAAAATACTTGATTCACTGACTACCACATATCAGGCATCATGATAGGCGATAGAGACGCAATTGTGAGCAGATCACTATTTCTGATCTCATTGAATGTACAATCTACTGCTAAACTTACTTTACCCTCAAAATAACCCTATGAGGTATGTAATAGAATTGTTTTTATTTTACAGAAGCATAAGGCTGCACAGCTCATATCAGTGCTGGATCTCAAACCAAAGACATCATCTCAACACTATGCGACTATACTTTCCTCAAATTCATTATTACCTTTCAGAAATGAGAAATTTAGATTGCATTTATCATCACAGAATACTATGTTCTCTTGGGCTTTGGTGCCCTTAGCAAGTTGTATTGCCTATTTGTACTGTTTATTAGCTTGGCTCTTTCCTCTTTCTCGGTTCATATTATCAAAGCACTCTTTGTGCTTATATGGAAGATCATTACTTAGAGCTACATTTCTTTCTCTTCTTTGCTGCCAATTTCAGCATCCTTCTGAGGATCTAGTTATACACTCATCTCCTGGGACTTTGAAGTTCTTCTTCATTTATCCTCTGCAGATGTACATGCCTCATGCCACTTTCTTCCTTTTCTCAGTGCACTAATCATGTAGTTAACACAGAATCCAACACGGACCCATGAGGGCAGCTCCTCGGATTCTGACTCATTTTATGTCAATAACCCATCCTTTCAACAATGTCTTAGCTTGAAGTGCTCACACTGGGATAAGAACAAACCTCTGTGGTTTATGAAAGAACATGAATTCCTAGACACATATACGGTAAATATTTGAAAATCAATAGCTTATTTGCATGAATATCAACAATGATGGAAATATAAAATAGGACATTATATCCTAGTATATTTGAAAAATTAACAGTACCTAACACTTATTGAATGTGAACAACCACTTAATTATATTATTAGTACATCTAATTTTAAAAAGTATCCTTCACTATTATTAAATTGTCCATTGCCACCATTCTGCAGGCCAGAAACTTGAGAGCCAGTATTATAAATTGTTATTATATACTTATATGTATGTTTAAGTATAAATTAGTTAATTTATACTTGAATTAATACTTATGTTTCTGGTTGTTCTTTTAACTGACCTGTTAAGAAACTAGCCACACTACCCTTCTAATTTGGAATATGAAACTTGTCAGTACTGTCCCAAAGAATATTTGATTCAGAGAATTTGATTGAGAGTATGCCTCCCCAAGGAACAGCTGACTCTGTAAGGACCAATAATTTTTGTTACCAATTACCTTGAAATAAGTTTTGTGAAAAAAATCCCAGTTTTTACAAAGCTGAAGGAGACTAGAGAACTAAATAAAAATTCAAGTATGTAAACCGCCTATGGTATGGTTTCAAGACAATTGTATTAAGTACACAAATCTGGTTTTAATGGAATGCTTAGAAGATGGGCAGAGTGCTAAATGTGTAAGTAATTATGAACTTGGCACAGTAGCTCTGTTTATTTTAAGCTCTCTTGTGCTGCTTTGGTTGAGAATGTTTACTTAACCAGACTCTATTAAACATGCTAAAAACATTATTGCAGATTTTGTCTCTGTGAGTACTTTCAATTGACAAACTGCAGAAGCAATAAATCGTCAAGCAGCGTAGATGATGGCAGATGGGCTAAAGCAGACACAAAGTGGACAGGCAGGTATCTCTTTATCTTGGACTTAAAAAAAATTCAGTTGAATTAAGTGTTTCTGAAAAGCAAAGGACTGATAGTCCTGGAGACTGAAGTCTCCTGTTTTCCAGACAGCAGGCTGTGTGCAGGGAACTGCCGAGGGAGTTCCTCTCCGGCATGCCTTGACCTGCGGGAGCTAGATGATTAGTCCTCTCTGGTGTCAGGAAAATCCCATGCTAGTGACTACTGCATGGAATTTAGCCTCTAAATCTATACTTAATGCAGTTACTGAAAGAGCTTGATATGTACATAACACTCTAACCATCCACAATGCTGTCGAAGCGCAGGAAAGAAGGAAACTCTTAGGTGTTTCACCATGCAAGGAACAAGGATCAGAGAAATCACAGAAACTTCTGTCAGTACTGATCCATATGGAAACCCAGCTCCAGCTTTATTGTTATTTCTTTTCCTTCCATCTCCTTCTCCTCTTCCTTTTTTTCTTGTCATCATCTTCATCTTCTTTGTTGTTTCTGTCTTTATTCAACTTTATTGAGGAAGGAGGCTTCTTACTTCCATTTTAAATAATTCCAATGGTATTTCCTGATAAAGATTGGTTAGCTACACACATTTAAACTACTTATTAAAAATAATTTGATCTTTTCTCTATAAAATTTTAAAATATTAGGTTCTCACAAAGTAAGTTCACAGCAGAGAGGCGGTGATTTTATTCTAAACAAGGAAACTGAGGAATTTTTGCCATACACTGTATTTATTATAGTAAACTTGAAAGGCAGTGAATTGGCAGGCAGAAAAAAAAAACCATCTGTTTATCTTTACAATTTACATAAATCTCAACCAGAAAAAAAGATTTTAGGTCATGGTTATCAGAGAAATTATCTGATATGGTTTTCTGCAGTTTATTGACAAAAACCACTCCAGTCAAAAATCTATTTTATGTGGTGTGTGGTCTTGGAGGCAAAAATATGTTAGTTTTATTTATCTGAAAATAGGCATCCTAAAATAGTCCTAACAAGGTTTACAGAAGGCTGAGATTAAAAAATAAAATTAACATGAGAGAATGGTTATATGCTATATCCTTTTCAAAAAGCTGAATGTGATATTTAAGTAGCAAAAGCATACATTTTTAAATGAATTCAAAAATGAAATGAATTTTTGAGATCCAAATACAATGTTATTATTGTATAAAGTTGTTCACATATATAGGGTCCTTCATATACCATGGAATACTTCTTATAATAGTTTATGATCTAAATAGTAAACTTTTTATGTTAGTAACCACAGCATCACTTAGTTATGAGAAAAAAAGTCTAAATACATATCAATCATTTGAACTCATAGAACACTGGTAAGCTGTTATAATACTGAATTAATGCCAAAAGTTTAGGAATCATTAAATTCCAGTATAAGCCAGTGTCACTCAGGACTAGGACTTCAGAGCCACACAAACTTTGGATAAGCTACTTAACATCTTCTAACTGTACTGTGTTCGTCTGCAAAATGGGGAAAATAATTTCATTAGTACAAAGTTTTCAAAAGGGTTACCATGAACGATACTCTATTGCATATTTCAAAGTTGCTACCCTTATTTGTGGTAATCACTTTTGCAATATATATGTCAAATCATCATGTTGAACATCTTAAACATAATTTTATAAGTCAATTATATCTCAGTAAAGCTGTGGAAAAAAGTTTTCAAGAAGACTTTCATGAATAACTTGTTTTATGATCCTAAGCCCAGTGCCGAAATGTACTCAATGAAACTTAGTTTCCTTTACTCTGGAAAGTGGGAATACTCTTTCCAAGCATAAGGGTCATGTTTCATTTGTATCTGTAGGGGTCAGAATGCTTGTAGAGCATCTTACACCCATAGACATTCAATAAAATCTGTAGGAAGAAAAGGAAGAAGAGAGGGAATGACTTAGTGCCAGTTCTAAACTAACTCCTGATCTAAGAGACAGAACTTATGTAAGTAAAGATGTTTAAAATTTACATATAAAATAAATACTACCCTAAAGGCATATATCAGCTGCTAAATTATTAAAGTTAGGAAAGGAGTTTGTTGTCTTGCTCAAAAGTCATTTTAATATGAGAATTGTATGTCTCTTCATAGTGTCCATTAAAAAGAAAACAGTATAGGCAGAAAGGCTCACCAGGACACCCTTAAAATAATCTAGGTGTGTAGGGTAGGGACCTAGCTGAGACTGTGGAAATGCAAAAGGTCAGGAGTATAAAAACACTGAGTAGGTATCCACAGAACTTGGGAGCAGTCTGGAATGGTAATTGAATGGGAATGAGCAAGAGAAGCCCAGAGTCTCTGCCTAGCAATAAGGATGCACGGGAAGCAGAACAGATGACTAAGGGGAAACCATGAGACTCCCCCTCCACTTTTTCCCATGTTTAAGTTTAGGTGATGGCAGAACATCTAAGTAAAGATGTTCCATAAACAGAAAGAAATCTGTGACGGGAGAATATAAAAGGTCAGGGCAGAAGAGGAAGATCTGGAAATTGTCTGCACAGAGGTGGGTGATTAGTAAAATTAGGGGCTCAAGAATCCTGACTGGTCCAGAGGATTTGAGGTGCAAACCACAGAAACACCTCCTATTTTAATAACATTTTAACAACTTTTACATTCATATCCATTTACAGCTAGCAGACAACTCTGGTCCATTTCCTTCCTTTTATAGACAGGCAGAAGACCAGTGGTGTGAAGTGACATGTGCAAGGTTATTGAGCAAATAAGTTTCCATTTGCTCACTCATTCGATAAATACAAATATAGATGAGTACAAATATGGGATCATTTAAAATTCTATGTAGACATGTATTTCTATTTACAAATCCTCAGTCTTTTTTATGACTATAATTTAGTCATATTTGTGCTGAGTTAAAGTATATGTATACTTTAAATTTAGATTGACCTAAAGCCATATATAATACCATAACTGGGAAACCAAAAGTCTTCTACAACATTAATGTGTCCTTTAAAAAACAATAGGCTGATAGTATTGAAACATTCGCACATGGAAACAGTTCCTCACTTTAGTTGGATTGAGTCAGGATAACCTATAGGTAATAAAGGATGTTTTCTAAACCTCAATTTGAGGATATATGAGATTCTTATTTTCTTTAAAGTTATTCCCAGCCATGTTTAAGTTGAAATGTATAATGTGGGCATTTGAAACTAGGAGAAAAGAGGTATGCTTTCCAAATCACCTTTATACACTTGAATGAAACCAAAGGAGAAAAAAATCTAGCACAAACCCCTCATGGCTACAATCTAAGAGGTCAGCTTTCAGTTGTTCACTTGGCAAATCACTCCATCGCTGTCTTGCTACTTAATCCTAACTGCACAATTTACTCAACTGACAGTAGCTAGAATTTTTTAAAAAGGAAAATTCATTAAACTATAAGTTTTACATCTGATTGTTTTTTGGTAATATTCTGTCAAAAATGGTTATACAACCTATGACTGAATATGATGACAAATGACAGAAAATTGAGTAGCTACAAGGCAAGTGCAATTCAGCTTTATCTCTTTTAACACCATATAATGATGTTTCCTTTCAACTCATACATACATATTGTTACATATTCTACCCCTATGGATCCTGAAAAGCAGTCATTACAGCTCCTTTGGCCTGGTAATCCTTTCGATACTTGAAGAAAGCTACCAAGTTCCCTCTGAGTTTGCCTGTACCCTGGTCATTCCTCCTATGAATTGTCTCCAGTGCCTTGCTCAATTGGTTTTTCTCCACAGAATTTGCTCCTGTTCACTTCAGACTTTCTGGAATGATGTATGGCATAGCAGAGCAGACAGAAGTTAACTCAGCAGTTGGGCAGATCTTTGAGTTTCTAACAGTCTGTTTGATCTTATACAATATATTTAAGCTCCCTAAGCCTCAATTTTCTTACCTGTCAAATTTGAAATAAGAATAGAGACCTCGGAGTCCTGTTGTAATGACAAAATGAGATCATCCATGGTCTAGTGCCTATTCTAGCTCTCATCAAACCTACACCTCTAGAAGAAGTCAGACCTGCGCAGGTAAAAAGAGAAGTCCCATCACCTGTTAGACACAGATGCCATATATTATTATGATATAATATGTATTATATCATATATATCTAAAAACCAAGGAGAATTGAACATTTACCTAAATATTTGCGCGTTTCACATGGGTACACACCTACATGCTCCATAAAGAATTTCTGAGTACAACTTCACAAAAGGTATTCACATTGAATAGACTTTGCAATGTAAAGGGAAAAAATGCCAAAGGACAAAGAAATACTTTTTGGCAACAGGTAGTATAGACCAATGAAAACAAATTGACACCAGTCATGTTGCACTTTTAAATTTTTTTATGTTACCATCTAACCTTTCAGCAGTACTATTTTCAAACTTTTCTTTCTATTCTATGTTTAACTTCAAGGTTTTACAAATGCCATATCTGCCGTTGTGCATCTCATTGCCAGATAATATATTCATCAAGAAAAAACTGTAAGAATAAGCAAACCAACCCCCTTCCAATATTGTTAAACAGTGTGAGCTGCTCCTCTTCTGAAAGGATTTCCTTCTATAAGACAATATTTGTTCTGAGGGAACTTCATGTCACCTATATGATTACCTCACTCTGTATCTTCTCGCTTCCTTAGTTCTCTTATTCCAAAAAACAGTCATTTCAACCTATTGCTTTGCACGATGGCAATGGTGGCATTTACAGACTCACACATGACCTGTGCAGTGGAGAAACACTGCTGGCATTGCCTAAATTTCACTATGTCCCACGAGTCTCAGGGACTGAGCCTGTTAAGCATCTGCCAGTAAGAAGGCACCGCATTTATTTCTGCATAGGGCAAATAAGAAAACATTCTTTCAGCTACACTCATATTTCTGGTAACATCTGCAAAATGTCTTCATGTCAGAGACCAGAATTAAATATTCTCCTCCTAATGTGGAATGCTCAGCCCATCTTCCTTTCAAAATTCTTACAACTCATTCTCTATTAAGCATGTTCCCATCACCAACCAGCATATTAAATAATTTCTTTTCTGTGCTCCCATTTTCTACTTTATGTACTTCAATCTGAGTATCTATAAAACCTAAAAGCTCTAATTTGTTTATTTAGCCATCTTTCTCTTTAGACTATAAGCTTTCTGAGGGAGGGAAAAGTGTCCTACTCATCCCGAAGGTCTGAAACATTACCTAGCTCAACATAGTTTTCCCTCTCCAGTGAATCTCTTTGGTTCAATTAAGGCAAAATTATGAGTGAAATGACTAGCATGGGATTTTAGAAGGCCTAGGTTTCAGTCCAGGTTCTCTCAGTTATTAATCCATGTCTTTGGGAAAGTTAATTAACTTCTAGAAGTACCTAAAATAAGGAGTGTGAGCTAAGTCATCTCAGACATCTTCCTTGGATTGGAGAGTCTGATTCTCAGCACTCAAGAATCTATAATCCACTTTATAATGTAGTTGACATAATGAAATATTTTTGAAAATATATTAGTGTACCATCCTCACCAGTAAGATAAAAGGGGGCTGGGTCATTGATATGGCTGGACATGAAGTCACCATGCAGGTGAACGCAACGTGAGCTCTGGTTCAAGTCTTCTCTCACAGTCCAAGTCCAGGCCTGCACTGTGTGAGTATGGTTCACTCTACTTCATGGCTCTGACACCGGGAGTACCTGAGAGGAGTCAACGTCCTTCCAGAATGGCCTGGGGTGCCCTCAGAATATCTCCTGTGAGGAGAGACCTGGCTCACCGTGTCCATGGGTTATGTGTGGGTGGACCACGTCTGAATCACTGGCACCAGTGCCTAATGCCAAACATAAAACCCCTAAACCTCAAACTATTAAGTGTTGAGCAAGATATTTAGCAACAGTGGGAATTCTGAAAGTACATCTTATTTTGGCTTAGGATACTTAGGGGAAAGAACAGGTTTTTAGGTTAAAACTGAACATTGAGCATCATTATCACGGTGCTTTCACATGGAGCCAGACTGTTAATAAGGAGGAAAAAGCAAGTCACTCACTTTTCAAGGATACATTTATATGTGGAGTAATAGGCCCACCTTCTGTTTCCGTCAGTTGGTCCAAGGTTTGCTGAACAATGTTACTGAACACCCAAATGAGGTCAACATTCTGGCGCTAGTTCTTACCCCTTGCTCTCAGTAAAATGAAATAGCTCTGTAAACTTATATGAAGATTTTACATATAGAAGTGAAACTGCCATCAATAAAGTCTAGAAGAATTCTTAAAATTCGCTTAATTCAAGCTGATATGGAAGAGAA
The DNA here is from genome assembly GCA_028533065.1 of Trachops cirrhosus. NCBI lineage: Eukaryota > Metazoa > Chordata > Mammalia > Chiroptera > Phyllostomidae > Trachops > Trachops cirrhosus. Next base: position 104,436,653 of record CM052544.1, read on the forward strand.
AGAGAGATACAGACCAACAGACTAAGCTTAGGAAGGGTTTCCTAAATATTTCTGCCTTTTAGCCAGGAGTCCCTTTAGTCTCAGATTTAGGCATCAGTTTTATTACTTTACTACGAGTATGAGAGTAAAAAATTGTTTAGCTCAGCCAAGCACACAGGACAGTGATTTATAGATTAGATGATGTCTATTATCATGGAAGATAAATTGTGCCTCCTGTCCTGAAGGGCAGAGCATTCCTGAGACCAAATAACAAACCCAAACTCTGTGGAGTAAACCATAAAGGGGGAATTCAGCATGTCAAAGGGAGATTTACATCAAATTAACATATCTTGAGACATTATTCTTCCCTGCAGGGGTATTTCTGTCTAGACCCCTAAGGATAGTCATTAGAATCAATGCACTTCACCCTGAACAGGACTGACAGTATGTAAATAATTTTCACCTTCTAACTCTTTTCTACTGTAGTGTTTTCCCTATCCATGCTCTCTATAGTGAATTACATCCCATCCCCTATTTTATTAGAATCTTGTTTCTCAGAGACAGCTTCAAAAAGCATTTTACTGCCATCCCCATTAAACTATCCATGTGATGGGTGCTGGTCTTATAAAATCTCATTGCTCAGAGGATACTTTTTAAATTTTACTTCCAAAATCATAAGGGGTATTTGCATACAATGAGAAGAGAGAAAGAATAAAAATGAAGAAAATAATAAACTTACAGTCTTACTCTATTTTTATCCCTTGGAAATATTCCTGGGTACCTAGAATTCCTTCAAATGTATAAAGTTATATATTATTATATTTTACTTCTTTCACAATTGATTAAGAAAGATAATTGAATAGTAGCCTCTCAATATGTAAATGCCATTAAAATCAATGTAATAAGTCACTTGAAAAAAGTGAGAAACTAGAATTCGAACATCTTTGTAAAAATTAAATTAAAAAATTTAGCCATTGTTAGTGACATTATTAATTTTTACTACAAACAATATACTATTTTAATATAGTATATAGTATATAGTATTTTATATACTATAGTATTTATTTATATACAATATAGTATTTTAATTTGTAATTTGATCTTGATGTACTACTTTTAGAAAAGAGGTTGAAATAATAGTATAAATAAGTGATCAGCTCAAATTTTGGCTGACTTTGGCAAAGTACTAGGGTTTCTTAAATATATATTATAGACCTCCTATAGTCAATTCTTTTTCAAATTATGTGTATGCTATTGGTAATTTGTTCCCCAGATCAGTGTCTGAGGATAAGCATCAATCAGAAGGGGAAGGGTCAAGTCAAGAAACATGTATAAAGGACACATGGACAAAGACAATTGGGGAGGGAGGATTGAATGTGGGTAGTGGGGGGTGGGTAGGGCAGGGAAGAGTAATGGGGGGAAATAGGGACAACTGTAATTGAACAACAATACATAAACAAACAAACAAATAAATAAATAAATAAAAGAAACCAATAAAATTTCAATTGATTTTTATTGAGCATCTAGTCAAAATCCTAGAGGGTCTTAGAAAGAAGAATCAGCATAATTTCTGCTTCAGAAACTCAGAATCTTTCAGAAAAACAGACATGATGTAACTAGCATATGTAATCATACAGTGGTATGCATGCTGTAAGGCAGCACTGTCCAATAGAATTAAATTGCAAGTCACATATGTGAAGACACATATGTAATTTTAAAGTTTCTAGCAGGTCATATTTAAAAAGTAAAAATTAAACAGATGAAATTAATTTTGTTTTATTAAACCTAATATATCCAACATAGTATCATTTCATAAGTATTTCATAAGTAGAATTAATAATTGCATATTTCATATATTTTATACTAAGTCTTTGAATGAGATGTGGATTTGCAGCACATCTTAATTTGGACTCATTACATTTCAAATGTACAATGGCTACATATGGCTAGTGGCTGCCATATTCGGCATTGCAGAAAGGAGCATACAAGAAGTTCTGATTGAAGATGGAGGGGAAAAGATTAATTATTCCTCAACCACCAGAAAACCAGAATGAAAGAGTTGACACTTGAGTTTGGATTGTAAAGATAAATAGGATTTTATTAGGTAAAGTGAGAATAGATTGCGGACAGATTGTATAACTTTACATTAAGTTTGAAATTTGTCTTTTAAGATCTGGTTAGGTTTTTAGGGCACGGAGTAATAGGATCAGAGTTTTGCTTTCAAAACATAAATGTTGAAAGATGCATTGGAAAATGAGACAAGTAAAACCAAACAGACCAGTTATATGGTTGTTGCTGGGCATGGGATATAGATTTACATATCATCTATAGGCTTAGGGCTCCCAAATTCAACACTTAACCCAGATCACTCTCCTAGACTCCAGACCTGACAATTTCCTATCTCCTTTCAGATACAGAGTAGCAACTCTGACATAAAATAACCAAAACTCAGCTCCTAAATCTTTCACAGGGACCTGCTCTACACATAGCCTTCCCCATCACAGCCAATGCCCCACTCTCTTCTAGTCTAGCTGCTTACACTGAAAATTTTAAAGTTAGTTATCTTTCATTCCTTTTTCTCTTCATCTCCCATCTCCAATCCCTCAGGAATCCCTGTTGACTCTACCTTCCTAACATATACGCAATCAGACCATTTCTCTCTACTGCTGTTACCACCGTGGTCTGAGCCACCCCACCCACTAAATTGTGACAGCTCCTTCTTGGTCTGTTGCTCTTACCCCATTTTACTCAGAGGCAGAACCTATGTGGCCAATTAGACTGTTCCCAAATTATCATTTCCTCTGTGCCATATAATAATGCATTCATCATTCATGCTCTTTGCTATGTGAACCTTTATTATGTCTCACAAGAGTAGCCCGAGTATACATCTCTGACTTTAGTCTTGGAAAATGACTGTCTTTGGCCAATGGAATAGGTAAAAAAGATGATGCTTCAGTTCTCAGTCAAGGCTTCAAGAGACATCCAGTGTTTTCACTCAGCCCTATTGCACTATGCCATCTGCTAAGAGAACCCAGGATGAGGAGACATGAGACAGGCTCGATTCCAACTTGCAGCCTGGACCCAGAGCCAGTCAATCCAAGCCAAGCTTAGCAGAGGCACATCTGACCTACTGACCCCTGAGTGAGAAACAGATGATATTGTGGAAGATAATAAGTTTTGGGTTGTTTGTTATGCATCATTATCACAACAGTTGCCTAATTACCCTACAATGGCCTACAAGACCTCTCACGATCTGCACACATCCTCTCCCTCCTTCTCTCTTCCCTCTTTACTTACTACGCTCTGTTTCACTTACTTCACTTCCAATGCTACACCCTCTTTGTTCCTCAAATATACCAAGTAGGCTCCTCCCTTAGGGTCTTTGCACAGGCTGATCCCTCTGCCTAGATCACTTCTCCTCTGGTTACCTGTATAGCTCACTCCCTTATTTCCTCCAAGTTAAATGTCACCTTTTCAATGAGAGCTATCATGAAAGCCCATTTGTGACCACATCTCTACCTCCCACCCCAACGATTAAAGGCCTAGGAGCATGAGTGAACTTTTGGGAATCATACAAATGTTCTATACATGGCTATAAATGATAGAAGTATACACACACGACAAAAATTAATCACTTTGTACATTTAAGATGTGTGTACATCACTGTATATAAATTTATGATAGAAAGAAACTGTAAATATTGAAAATATTGAACTCTAGTTAGTAGGCTTGCTTTTTACACTTATCAATTCTGAAATGATATTTTTTATACTTGAGTCATAAGCAAATGAATAAATATGCATGAATAATGAAAACCAAGTTTCTCCTTTGGGAGAAGACAGTTACATATACACGTATGGGAAGAAATAAGAGTAGATGGAAGGTACCCTGTAGTACTGTACAGCAATTGAATATAGAAACATACAAGTTATACAGATAAATTTAGGTGTGGACACAGAAATAAGTATACGATGATAGGACAGATATGTCCACTACTCACTGAGAGCGCCTAGAAGCAATGTCACAGCAGGAACAATGAGAACAATCAGTGCCCAGATCTTGGTTTCCACATACCATTCTCGGCTAAAAGAAACTACAGCTCCTTACATAAATGGCTAACTCCCTGGCGGAGCAGGGAAAGCAAAAGATAAACTGAAATGTCTTGGTACATCAGAAAGTATGGAAGTGCTCAATGTACCATGGGGACGTCTCAAAAAGGCCACAGTAGCCAGCTTGAAGGAAATGCCACTGGCCAAATCTGCATCAAAATAATGATAACAATGGATTATAATCTATTGAATACAGTTAAGAATCCATACATCCATCTGTTATAAATAAATAAATGAGAAAATAAATAAGTGAACAAGGTAAATGCCTTTTTTACAGTAGAATTTCAATAGATAATGTAGAAGTAATCCTGGATTTAGAAAATCATCAATGGATGTGAAAGTGTGATGAGAAACAGATATTTAAACATTCTGAGAGTATCTCCCTACAAAATTACTTACTAATTACAAAGTAAAACTGTTGACTTTATCATGGAGAAACCTTGAGGATCGCCATCAGGAAATCAAAGCTAAGATAAACATTGGAACAAGCCAACATCTTTTGACACTGAACATGAAGTACTGAGAGACTGAATATCATTTTAGTGCTTTTTCTATAAAAAATGCATAGCATTATTCAAATCAGAAAGAAACATAGCAAATCCATATCAAACATCATTGGCCTGAACTCTTTAAAATGTCAACATCAAGAAACACAAAGAAAGTAAAAGTTGACAACAAAATTCAATACAGGATCCCAGACTGATTTCTGGGCCAGGATTTAAAAAAAAAAAGTTATAAAGAACATTATTGGGACAACTGATGAAATTTGAATAGGGTTCTGGGTTAGATAATAGTACTGTATCAATATTAAATATCCTGATTTTGATAATTATAATACAATTATATTTAAGAATGTCCTTATTCTTTGGAAATACACATTGAAATATTTAGAGGTTAAGAAATACAACATTTTCAACTGCCTCCCAAAAGTTCAGGAAAAAAACTTGTACATCTGTGTTTGTAAATAGGAAGGAAGGGAGAAAGAAAGAAAGAAAGAAAGAAAGAAAGAAAGAAAGAAAGAGAGAGAGAGAGAGAGAGAGAGAGAGAGAGAGAGAGAGAGAGAGAGAAAGAGAGAAAGAAAGAAAGAAAGAAAGAAAGAAAGAAAGAAAGAAAGAAAGAAAGAAAGAAAGAAAGAAAGACTGTTTTTCTTTTTTCCCTAGCACTTGCTACCTTTGAACATACCATGTGTTTATTATTTATTGTCTATGTCATTTACCTAGAACAACTAAAATGCAAATCCATGGGGGCAAGGATGTGTTTTTTTGTTTGTTTGTTTGTTTCACTGATATATTCTAAGATTCCAAAAAGTTCTTAGCACAATGTAGGTGCTTGATAAATCTTCCTTCCATAAAAAGAGAGAGGTGACCAAAGGTGAACTAGGAAAGTGGTGATGGTAATAGAGAGGAGGTTACTGAGTCCATGAGAGCAAACAGCACAGTAACCCATGCTTATTGATCATTTTTGATACACCCATGGTAATTCTAAGTGCTTTGCACATATTACTTACTTTAATCTGCCAAAATCTGAGATAGTACTATATTATCTTCACTTTACCAATTAGAAACCCAGAGCACAGAGAGAGTAAGTAACTTTCCCAAGTAAGTAGTAGAGACAGAATGAAAAACTTAGACGTTCTGGCTCCTACAGTCCATGATTCTGCCTTTTGAGGCAAAGGAGGAGGTAGTGTGAGGCAATGCAAAGATGAACCATCAGGATCAGACACACTTGGAGATGAGTCTTATGTCTGACACATATTAGCTATGTCACTCTGGGACAATAACTTAATTACTTTCTCACCAAGTTTCCTAATTTAAAAGATGCACATGTCATCTACAACACAGAAATATGAAGCTTACATGAGATGATGAAGATAAAGTGTCTCAAAGTGCCTGGAACATCATACGCAATCATTATTAATTTTACACTTCCCTAAGCGAGTGATAAACTTTCGTTGTCATTTGTTTGTTTTTTAGGTTGACCTACTAGATGATGAGGTTGAACAAGCTAGGAAACAGTTGTTAATCATGGGTATTTCCATTTCAGGAATCATCCACTGTTGGTCTTTAGCATTAATGGACACATTTTATCTCCCCTTTGTTTGACCCAGTATTCTGTGCACATCATCCCTTCATGTGTGAGCAAATCAACTGCCTGAAGAAGGTCTACGCTAGAACCAAAATATGCAGGTGCAGCATAAATTACATTCGAAGAGGAATGCTCTTAACTCTGTTGCTGAAATGGTGATCTGGGGACTTCCAAAGGGCCCAAGTAGGAAATAAAAACAAAATAGTATTTCTTCCCTGAAGTGAGTTGTAAATGGAGAAGAGTGGGAGAAGTGATTGCTGCATGAATACTGCTATCATTTTATGAAATATTTTTATTTAATGTTAGTGCTGCTCAGTGCAATAATAAAACTGTCAATGATAATTACTATTCTACTTATTATGTCACCACAGACTCCCTCCTTGGTGATGCTTTTGGTCTATTATTTGCATACGTGACATAGTTACCTATTTAGTGAACTACATGAGTGTATTTCAATCTAGAGTGCAGATAGAGCTTTTTGCTACCTTTATAAGGCCCTTGTTAACAAAACAAAACTTTTGATGTTCTTAAGGAAAATGTATCAGAAAGCAGAACCCAAAATCAAGAGTTTCACTTGAAATTCTGGGGCCCAAAGACGACAGAAGAGATCAGCAGCGCAGACAAAATCTACTCAAATGGAGAAGTACTTTACCAGTTACACAATATAAGTGAGTCCTATTTCTCTGCCTCTTCATCATATTGTGGAAACAGATGTACCTTTGCTTGGAATCAGCGTTTTCAATTTTTGCAAGACTTCTTGCATTAGCAGAAAAACATTTTGCATGTTAGGTCACATTGTAATATTTATTGATTTACTAGTTTGTACAAAGTACTTTTCTTAGTTCTTTATATGTATTAATTCACATGAATCTGGTTATATTAGAAGCATCTTTTGCATATTTATCTTATTAAATACATAGTTTTCTTTGGGTTGGACTTCTCTTGTTTCAATTTGTTACAATGTGGATATACTTAACAAAGTTTAAAAAAGACTAAAATATCTAATTTTAAAACTCAGGCTTTAAGAAGGTATCCAATCATCGATAGTTGTTAAAATCCTTAAAATATGACAATTACTTACTGTTTTGATTAAAAGCACAAAATTAAACAATGCGAGTGTGGCAAAGACATCCTATCTGAAGCCAAGTAAAGTTAACATAGAACTAAAAATGACGAGTTCATAGAGGAATCATATGGTATATTAGATATTGTTAAAAAGATTTCAAATTTTTAAAGTGATTTTAAAGCCATTGCACTAGATATACTATCTGTACTATTTCTTGTTCGTATCCACATTTCATGGTTTCTACAGCTAGTAAGCATCTGCTAAAGCTCAAATTCTGCTCAAGCTTCCTGTAGAGGAGTTAAGGATTATTTGCTTTTATATGGTTCATTTATGTCTGCGGTATGTGATAAAGGTGGTGATTTCTTGACACAGCAATATAGATGGGTTTTTCCCATTAAAAGCTCTACGGGGGGAGGGAACCCTTATAAATCACTGTGTGGTCTTGCAAATCGTGCAATGTTGTGAGGTATTTTCCTCCCAGGTTTGGATCAGCATAACAAGCATACATGAAATTGCCAAATGCATCCAAAAAGAAAGCAAAACCACCCAAAACAAATAAAACATAGTCTAATATTATTTTAAGAAAAAATGCTAAAATATTGTTTGACCCAAATGAAATATTTCCAAGAGTTTTGCCAAGAATATGAATATGGGAATAGGTATATATGCCTCCTATTTTAAATCAAGAAATTATAGATATTAAAGCTATAGTATTGCCAGTAACAGTAAAATAAATCATATTTATTGAGCACTAACTCTGCTTGACATTCCGCTAATTGCTTTCCCTTGATTTACTTTGTTTAATCCCCCAAATCATACCATGCAGTTAGTATCATGTTACAGATGAGAAAATTTATGACTGCCTCCTGCGTAGTTACCAGAATATTCGCCATGATACTTTTTGCATTTTTGTAAGTGCACTATGATGCTTTTATTTCAAGTCATGTCTCATTTAGGTAAAAATTACTTGACAAGAAGTAAATCTCCTTCCTCACCTTTTATGGTTACACCTCTAATTAGGGCCAAAAAAAGTATCTTCATATCTACATTCCTTAAATTAAAAGAAATACTTCTAGGATTTGCATTAACCCTTTCCTATCATCTGTTTTCTAAATAATGATTACCAACAGTAGACATCACTTGAGTATTGAGTTTATATGAAGTCCAGATATATGAAAGAGACTAAAAGTGAAAGAAACTGCTCTCCCAAAACTTACACGTCTACACAGATACACAGGTACAGACACACAGTTTTTTTTTACTTATGATAGTAGGTATGATATCGTCCAAAGAATACCCTAGCTCTAAAGATGTTAAGCTTTAATGGAGATTGAGCTTTATTTATAAGAAGGGAAGAGTTTCTATCAACGAAAAATTCTGGCTCATTGTTATCTTTGAAAATACCTTAGTACCATAGAAATAGATCTGTATTTATATAGAAACATTTATTCATTTTGTGTTTTCTCAAAATAATTAAAAGGGGTGACTCCTTTAAACATTGAAGTTGTTATTTTATAAATCTTTTGAACAGTGATTTGTGAGAGGTTCTGTCTCATGAGGTCATTCTATTGGGAAATAGACACGAAAATCCATTGTAACAGAGATGCGACTATAACAGAGATGCGACTGATCTTCCGCAGAGCAACAAGGGAGATCTTTCTTTTTAGATCATTGACCTGAGAGTATCAGGGAAAATGTGTTTCTCCCAAATTCCTAAGTTCTTATTCCTGATGTGTGTACCTTTTCTTTTGACTGCAGAAAATTTAGCCTCACTTTTGGTTCACCACTAGCAATTTTACAGAACTGTATAGGGTATATTTCATCAGACTGATTTTATTTGTCTGTCTTTATTTTCTATTTACCTAATTTCCAAGTGTTTGTTTTATACTATATACTTTATATGTTTGTGTACTTATGTATATACAAATATATGTAAGTTATGTGTGTGAGTGTATGTGTATGTACCTTAACTACATCAAGTTATTTACAGAATGACTAGAATAAGACAAGGCAGTAATATTTAGAAAAATAAAATCAACAAGCATTCTGACACAACACTTACCACAAATATGATATTTTATAAAATATATGTATTTTACTATTTTCCATGGATAGAGATGTGTGTCAAATTTTCTTGCCTCTAAGTAAAAAATGAAATTAAAAGACCATGTAAGAATGAAACTTACTTCTGTCCTTCACAGTTAAGGTCTTATGAATAGACCGTGGACCATCGAGCCAAACAGATGTGGACTCGCAGTTCATCTTAGGTTAGACCACTTTGGGAAGTAGCACGAACTGCCCAACCTCCAAGCGCTTAAGCTTCCTCATCCCAAAAATGGAGAGAATTTTTTTTTGCCAGATGTGTGTGAGGATTAAATGAGATTAAATAAATTTGACACATAATACAGTGACACTTAATAAATGCTGGTTCTATTCTTAGCCATCTTCCTCACAGAAATCTCCCCTCACTAGAGATTTCTAAATACACCCTAGACATTCTGCAGATGTTTAGTAAATGAATTATGATGAAGAATTTATAGGGACCTATTTTCCCTTACTGGAATTGGCTGCACAGGGAGAAATTTACTATAACTTTACCCCCAGAAGGGACAGATGCTTAATGAATTTTTTAAATGATGGCGCCCAGTGCCTGTATAAATGTATACGTGGTGTGTGTTTCTGCTTGTTGAGATGTGGCCACTCTCACATAATGCTATGTGAGTATATATTAATATGCCACAGATGCCCTGAAGAGGTCTTGGGACTTGTGCATATTATTTACCTTTGATCCAGAAGCAATTTTAACAATTTTGATGAAGAGTAATTAAGAATAGATAGAGAAACATATATGCAAATATGTTCATGCGATACTACTTAGCATACAAAATTGGTTAGAAATCTATACAGTCAAGAGCAGATGATTGGGTAAAGTGAATACCTTTAAATAATTGAATTTTAATTGGCCATCATAATGAGATGACAAAGCACAGTTCCTGATATAAAATATGTACATAGTATATTGTTGTGATAAAAAAAAAGGAATTTGAAACACTATATACAGAATGACCTGATTTTTTGGAATTATTTTATACTTCTGTAAAGGAAAAAAATAAGACAGTATATTTTAAAAAACAAGAAGAATGGCTAAGGTCGTCTCTGCCAATGGCAGGTGACTTGTATTTCTTTTAGCCTATCCATGTTTTCTCACTTTTCAGTAGTGAAGACTACTACTTGTGGAGTAAGGGTCATTAACTGAAAGACAACCACCGCTACAAGGCCCTTCTGCATTTTCCTTCACTGGTGTTATGTGTTAAGGCAAACAGTTTAGGAAAGAATTGAGCATAGCATGCTGCTTTTACAATGTGGTCCACATTCCTGTCTTTTTTCTTTTTTTAAAAATAGATGCAATTAACTGACCTTGATACAGCCTAAATATACAACAGTTGAGAAGGAGTTTTGTGGGGAGGGTGACTAGGTTTATGAGATGTTATCAGCACCATTGAGATTCTATCTCTTTTCTGTTACTCAAGACATGCTGCTATTTGACAAAACTGACTGTCTTATGTATGTGTTACAATGGAAATCAATTTCTGGATGAGTCATTAAGTGGAAGTTTTGAGCAGTTTTCTGTCACTTTTGAGTATCTGGTAGTACTATAGGCACCTTAATATAAATCTTTGCTTATATTTTTAGTTATTAGAGTAAACTGATATGTAGACCTCCTGCATGTATCAAAATAAACCATAGAAGTACACACTAAGTAGGAAGTAGTACATTTCTACTCAAAAGAATTATCACATATTTTGTTAGCCAACCTAAACAACATGCCAATAGCTCAAGATATAATACAGTCTTTAGTATCTAACTTACTACTCTGGAAGGGCTTGAATTTGAAGTGGGAACATCAAGTTTCTATGACAAATGTCACTTGCCTAATGTTGTTTCTGGCTCTTTAATTCAATGTAATAGTCATTTTCCTGTATGTTTTCAAAAATAAATAAATGAATGAACGCATCTGCATGAGGGTACAGGTGGTCTGTAAAATGCATTTGAATGTTCTCGTTGAGAAGGCAAAAACACACACAATAGGAGGCCCTTCCGAGAGGAGTAAATGGCTAGGGTGTACTTTCCCAAAACATTGCCTGCACTTGTAAAATGAAGCGGTTTGGAAACAGGTTCCACCCTCTTCCACTGACCTTTGGCTCCCATACGTCTTCTTCTCTACCCACCTTCTCAAAATATTCCCTTGGAAGCCTTTAACTCAACCTAAAAATAGCTCCCAGATGTCTTGCTACCTCAGTGTGGAGTCTCTCCTTTACTGAGATCAGATGGTTAGGAAAGATAGCAGAAGGGGTTTAACAATAGGGCTTTTTTTAGTTAAAAATAAGTTCATTGCTTAGCAGGTCCTTTACCTTTTTACGAATACTGCAGAAATGGAGAAAACTGTTTTCTGTAAATTTACTTATAAATAAGGTTTGGAAGTTTTAGCACATTTCTGTGGTTCATAGTTTAAACTTACATGCCACTGTCTAATTTTAGGTGGCGCTGTCTCATGTATTAAACTAACGAGTGTCTTAAACTCTAACCATCAAGCCATTTGCTAAATGTCTTAATTGCATTCTTCACTTACATTGCCAGCAAGTATATCCTGTTTTCCCACATCCTATGATTAATAACTCTCACTGAATTCCCTGTCAATGTGGTGGGTTAGTGGTTTAACCCTGAGCTTCCATTCTAGAAGTAAAAGTCAAGTAAATTCAAAAGCCTTTGCATAATACACCTTGGTGAACCAATGTGTTTTGAAAAGGGCACAATGTTTCAAAGGAGAGTTTGTTAAGAAAATAGACATCTGTGGTAATTCCTGTACCCTCCTCATTAATAACTGTGGGTAAGGTTTACAATTTTGCTGTGGTTGTTATGAAATATCCCTTACCTGTGGCTAAACTTGCAGTAAAATATCTCCAATAAGAGAGGCAGTGAGACCTGGCTATATTCACAAGCAAGGCATTCGTCTTCAAGAAAGAATCTTGGAGAACCTCCCTCTTTATTAGTTTCTTTTGTCAACATTTGCAAGCATAGAAACAGACTTAGAACAGCCCAAAGTACATAACTTTGGGACTGTAATAAAACTGTAATAGTCATGTTTTTATAAGAACAAGAAGTCAGAAAGTTGATCTTCACTGGTTTTCTGCCTGCCACGCAGAATGTGCCCGTGACCCGGTGTGTACATCGGCACATCAGCCGATGGTAAAGCAGCGTCATTGTACTAAAAATGGGGTTCGCTGAGACTTTCTTTCAAATGAACAAAGTTTTAAAAAAGCTTCTAGGCTCAAAAACATTCTTTGTGCTGTTATAATTAGGTCAACCAAACATTATTTGGTCAACATTAAAACAGAAAGCTGGGTAGCAGTTTTAGTCACAAATAGTTTTCTGTGAACTTGGATGTCTTGAGAAAGGCTGAGATGTTTGCATAATCTCTTCTGTAACAACAACATTCCACAGGCATATTTCTCTTTAAAAAGAAACTCCATGCACAGTGGTATTCTGGGTTCAAGGCCTGAATAAAAAGTGTCTCAAGTCAAAAGTCCTGTTCTAAAAATTGAGATGTAGAGAAGGTCAGAAGTTGTTTGACTTCTCTTTTAAATCATTTATGGATGACTACAAGTCACATTGATTCAAAGTACAAATTTACTTAAATCTCTGAACTTGAACTTTTAGCTATCTAACCCAACTTCTCAAAACCTTCCCAAGTGTTTACGATTTCTATAAACAAGATGAGTCACTACACAAAACCAAGCAGAGGAGAAGGTGAAATCCACAATAAATAAGTTTGCATAATAATAAGGTTAAATGTACTCCACCACTCTCGTGGCATTTTTCTATCATACAAGTCTCCAAGTGTCTAAGGGGGGACCACACAGAAAATGGAATTTGTTTATAAAAATATTATGTATTTATTCTTACACGTGTAAACTGCAGTCACCTTCAAATTACTCTCCATTTGACGCAATACACCTATGGGGATTTTTTTCTACTGCTCAAAACCCTTTTTGAACTTATCAATTTTGATGACTTTTAGTGCTTCTGCTGGTTTTTAGTGTTAATTTTTGTCATCTCTTCTACATGGGCAAAACATTTCCCTTTGAGGACTTTTTTTCATCCAGGGAAACAAAAAAACAGTCACTTGGGGTGAGATCAGGTGAACAGGGAGGTGGAGCACTGGGGTCATGCCATTTTTGGTCAAAAACTGCTGAACACTCAGCACCACGTGGAAAGATGTGCTCGTAAATTCCCATCACAAAATGGGCAAATGAGCTGAAAGAGTCTTCAAAAAAAATCGCTGAAGCTGAACGCAGCTTCTTACAACAATGCTAGCTGGTACACTGATACGGATGGGTTCCTAGAACACTCACCTAGCAGGGAACACTGTATTACAAGGGGCCCACCCTCCAGAGGGTAATTCTTTTTTGGGGGGGCCCTCTCATATATGATACAATACTTACTGTTTAAAAATAGAAATATAAAATCTAGAAATCCAACCTTAAAAAATAAAATGCAAATCATCTCTGAATTATACTTATTTTGAACATCGCACTTTCCCAGGAGTTTGATCAGGACAGCATTTAATAAAGCAATATTTTATGATGAAATTACTTTGCTTTTGGCATTGAGCCAAGGTGACATGTGCCCCCAACTGTAATGTTTCCTCAATACAGTACAGCAGTATCATATGCTCTTTTAATTTTATGAATCCAGTTATGTCATTAGTATAACTTTACTAGTATAATGAATAACAAAAATCCTGCACACTATTTATCACACAAATTCTTTATTATAGATTGTACATTCATTAGATTATTATACATTAATACATGCACATCACTGAACAGAGTTGCATACACAAGTCTAAAAGTCCTCAGTAAGATTGCTCCAATAATCTAATGTAGAGATGACAAAAGAAAGTAATTGCTATGTGCCTATGTGCCCTATCCTTTCTGGAAATAATGATAATCACCATAATAATGATTGTGTTATAAAAGACAACACTGCCAACAAAACTGTGATAAGGGGTGAGGTAGTCAACCAACTAACCAAGGTGTCTTTTCTTTTTAGGAAAATTAAACATCACTGGAAAATTGGTAATACGGTGTTCAGGTTAACTCAGATTTCCACATGAGACTTCTTTGTGGTTGTTCAGGTAGAAATTGATCCAATCACTCCAAATGAGTGCCAGTAAGCAAAATTTAAAATGAATAAATCTTTGCTGACCCTAGCCTCTCTTTTCTGAGAGAGCAAAGTGTAACTGCTAGTTCTGCCACTAAACCTCAAAGCAGCCGGCTGAGATTTTTATTATCTCACTGACTTAGTCAACTAAATCTATTAATATTAATATGTGAGTAAGGCTCTTTACCAGAGCAAGTAATCTATTTCATCGTCTGAAGTTTAAATGACTCACTATGCCCCTCAAGAAGTTTATTATTTAGGAAATCACACACGCGCACACACACACACACACACACACACACACACACCAAACAGGAAAAAAAAACTAAGGGAATTTTTTTTAGGACAATGATTCTGTGGGTGAATGTTAATTAGTGAGTAAGTCTATTTTAACTCCTTCTTTATCTAAAAGAGCTAGTCTTTACAGAAAATTATATTCATACTGAATGTGAAACCAAAAATAAAGTAGAACATCCGATTTTTGTTCTGTCCAATAATTACTTTCAAGTTTCTGCATGTGAAGGCCAAGTTGGGAATAGAACAGTTCCTGTCCATGTGTACTTGAAATTCCAGCGTGCGCTGATAAACAGGATCTGACTGATGCTTCTGACATTAATTACAATGGTCTGCTTACTGGCCTTTTGGACTTAGTATTTTATGATTCTACTGTAACACACAGGAGATATACAAGAATAAACAGTGAGTTTATTTATCTTTGAGATTCCAATAACTGCTGTTTCTCTATTTGAACATATTACAGAAAAACTGCTAATGGAAAATATGATATGAACTTGCTCTATGACATAAATAAACTTAAGCTCATCAAAGTTCTGAGGATTGTCTCTGTCAAAAGAAAGTTTGAGTTCTTTGACCTAATTATAGGTTAGAAATGCTTCTAGCCAAAAAGTAGAAGTATCATAAAGTGCAAAATATTTCATAAACTGAAACAAAGAAAAATAACTTTAAAACATTTGGAACAAGAATTGTACCTAGTAGGTAATCTTTATTCTGGTGAATGGAAATGACTAATTGTACCTAAGGAGTGAGGAAATTGTAAAAGAAAAACACAGATGCATAAAAATGTTCATTATGTTTGGTGCAGCAACATAGCTCTTATTATAAAGGAAAAGGTAAATACCTTTTTATAAAATATCAGCTTCTCTCACTAAATAAATATTAAACACATTGAACATGGGTCTAGAAGGTCTAATATCATGTTAGTTGCTAGGCATATACTATTTCATTTAATCTTCCTAATAACCTTATTAAATACATTCTATTATTCTCCCTTTACAGATGACATATGACAAAAGTAAGGCCCAAAAGAGTTCAGTGAGTAGCAGAAAATCACATAGTTAGCAAGCTCAAACCCAGGACAGTTAAACCTCAAAGCCGGTGCTTATAACTCTAAGACTAGTTGAGCTCTGTTCAGCAAGTCCCTATGGTTTGGAATGCTCGGCTTATTCTAAGAGCTCTAAATATGTGTACTTTTGCACCCCAGTTTTTTGTTGTTTCTCTCTCTTTTTAAGCCTCCTATGGAATAATCTATGGCTATATTTTATACTCAAGTAGCAAACTTGCCTATGTGCCCAGAAACTACATGGGATACAGTATGAAACACTTAAATGAAAATTTAATCAATAAAACCAAATGAAACGTTGATTTAAAATTCGACCCATAGAATATAAGAAATGGGCAGGAGTAAGAAAACCCACTCTGGCCTACTACCAATGTTTACAATAGTTTCAGTTTTTATAACTCAAAAATGACCACTTTCACTTTGCATTAACCAATACAAGTTTTAGGCTACTTGGTTACAGGACCAAACCAGTTGGCATAAAATAAGTAGTATCTTATATATAACCTTAAGCCTCCAAAAGATGCTTGATTGTTTTTCCAGAATGTCATTGTAGTAAGGGAAAGAAATGGTAGGCGCCAAAGATACATTGAGTAAGTAATACAGGAACTTGAATGCAAATTTACTCTAAAATTAATTTCCAATTTTCTGCCCTTCGCTTTAGAAATAGATGAAAAGAGAACAAAGACTGTTTGGTGACTAAGTGCTAAAAGCTTCTGTCATAAGTTTCACGAACTGCAAGTGATTTACCGCAGATTGAACTCGCCCAGAGCAAACATGCAGAAAGCATCAGCATCATTTCGCTGATTTGTTTTGGACAATCGTGTCTCCGTGTTACGCTTCCGTTCAAGGGACAAGGACACATTTATCTGAGTCTTTCACAGTATAAACCTGGGGAAACATCACAGGAATTTTCCAAGTAGAATTGTTCAACAATTTCAAAATACGGTGAAATGTGAAATGCTTATTTTTAGTTATGTATCTATAGGCATATTCGATAGCATGCCAAGATGTTCTTTCTTTCTTTTTTTTTTTTTGTGAGGGTAAGGCTGAAGAGTAGGGATCAGGGTTGGGGTAGGATTGGGGTGAGAAAGTTTAAGCAGGAGATGTTTGCAGACCGTGTCTTTGGATATATAATAAAAGGGCTACTGGCTGTCTATTCGGATGTTGTGAGTAAAACAAACGATGAAATAGGATTAATATCTCATAAAACAGAATAAACTAGTGAATTATAACTCAAACATGCATGAATGAATGAGCACTTCTCTCTTGTTGGACAAATGAAAAACTGCAGACCTTAATGTAACTCTGCCACTGTTTTTATCTCAGGTCAGTTTAAATCCTTGCTAGAAAATGGAAGGCTTTCTAAAGAAACGTTTCTGCAACACACATGCAAAAGATACTCAGAGAACACTGTGTGCTCGTCAACTTACTGCCTGATTAATGCATACTGGGATAAGGAGGAAAGCTGACATTCGTTTCAATTATGGGAGATTTTTATGATCAAGCAAGGCAATTCCAGTTTTCTCTCATTTAGATATAATTTTCAGTTAAACCATAATAGACATAACTCTTCACAAGAAGGAATCGCCTGGATGGAGTCCAGTGCAGAGAATTTATGTTAATACTCTTTAATGAGACCAGGCAATTTATTTTTGGCCTTTTGTCAGATTTTTTTGAGTAATCAAAAGTCATGAAGATACTTTGCTAAGCTTCTGGTTGCCTGTGTCTCCAAGGGTACTTGAACTTCAGAGGCACGTTTCCTTACCCTTTGGACACACAAAGCCACAAGAAAAATACGGAACATCCTTTTAAAAGTTAATTTTATTTAAAATGTGTAAATAAAATTGCTATTTTATATTAAAAGAAACTGATAGTTTAACATTTCTCATCATATTAATATTTATAAATTTTGTGTTGGGCTAGATTCTTTCAGACTGTACTTGCCAACTATTGGATTTCACTCTACCTCTCTTCTAAGGAGCATTTCAGTGAGAAAGTCTGGGAAACTCAGGTGATTAATTACACGAGGACAAACTCAAATTAAATTTTAGCGAAAGGCTTTGTACTACTAAAACCTTAAGCAGCAGGCTACAAGTCAGTGTTCATAAGAGACACTTAAACAAAGCAACTCGGTATTTCTTTATTTTTGAATTATTGCTATTGATCAGCTTGAGAGTTGGTGCTATAGTATTTTAACTTCTCCAAGCCAGGATACCTCTTAATCAGAGTGCTAAGAAATTATAGTTTCCCAGTTGAATTGGCAGTATCTTTATTTTTGCTGAAAATAATAATGCTGCTTACAACCACTGGTGACTTGATGTCAACACAATGTATTAAAAAAATCATTGCACAGCTCTACTATATTCCCAAGCCTGTTCTTCAAAGTACAGTTACTTTTAACCTATATTCAAATGGGATCCATGCTGTGACCAAAGTATACTGTAAGCAGGCAATAACTTTTGGATGCCAATTACATTTTGCTTTGTTGTTGGTTCTATTTTCATAAAAAATAACTACATACATACATGCATAAATGTATATTGGTAATATATGAGCTTTCTGTACATGCAGAGACATACAGAATGTTTGAGATACCATTCTATGTTGGAAACAAGACAACTGATGTATTACTTCCATTCGCTTTTTAATTGAAGAACGCAGCACACAAGTGCAGGAAGTGTCAGTTTAATAAACAAACCACTAGTTAAGAACACTTATGTGTCAAAGTTTCACTCATTAAGTATATAATAACCATATGACAACTCTGTCTGCGACTATAAACTTTCAGGAGGACAGATGGTACAGACTGTGTCTAGTTCCATTTTCTTGGAGGTTAAGTAAACGCTCAGCATTTTATTGCTTAATTAAAAACTACGTGCAAGCTTTTAGATGGTAAAACAATGACAAGGATGATGTGAAGAGAGAGGAAGGCAAAACCGGAAGGCCAGAACTGAAAAGGATCCTAACGGGACTCCTCAATATTGCCTGTGAAGCAGCCCAGATTGGCCCCAGGTAGCAGGAACACAAGCCTCCCGTGGAAGAGTCAACGTGCAATTGCAATTGGCTTCAGCCACACGAAAAATACTGGGTCGCAGAGTTAGTGTGAAAAGTATGCATTCACAGATGGAGTCTGTAGATAAGAGAGTCAAGGGGAGTTCAGAAAATGAAGGACTAAATGTGTGAGATCCTTATAGTTGAGAGCGCCAGCACACCTGCCCCACCTCACTGGTGCTCATCAAGCTTCCACAGTTGGGGTTCCACAGATCAAGGAATCCAATGGGACTCTTTTTGATTGGAAGCTCATTTACTAGTAAAAGTCTTATGAATCATAAAACAGGAAACACAAAAATAATTCCTTGATGGTGGTCAACTATAGTATATCCCATATAATCCCCATAAACATTTAGGACATTTAAAGGAGATTTTATTTTTGTACAATCTGTAAATTAATAGCAAGCATAAAAGAACAAAGCTAATTAATCAATTAACCCTCTGTACACACACAAACAAACCCAATAAAGAGGAAGGGAAATGTAAACTGAGTGCTAAAAAATAAACATTCAAATTAAGCTGTATTTCCCTCTCAGTACCTTATACTCACAGTTTGTGCTTCTGTGGTTGGCAGGCTTCTAAGATGGTCCCCACTCTTCCCTGCATCCTAAAATCACATAAAGGATGTGATTTCTTCTTCTAGAGCATGGACTGGATGGAGTGATTTGCTCCTAATTAATAATCTATGGGAAAATTGAGGGAATGTCACTTGCGTGATCAGGCTGCAAAAGATGGTGATTCCCAGCTTCTTAGAAGACTCTGCCTACTGCCTTTTCAGCGTGCATGCTTTGATGAAGGAAGCTGTATGTCAGTGATGCCTATGTGGTAAAAAAAAACTGTGGCCCTCAGTTCGACTGCCCACAAGGAACTGAATCCAAGTGAGCTTGGAGGTGCTTTCCCCAAACATTCAGATGAGAATGCAGCTCTGGCCAGCCTTTTGACTACAGCCTCATAAGGAACCATAAAGCAGAGGACTCATCTAAGCTGTGCCCAGATTTCTGAACCACAGATTGCAGATAATAAGTGTGTGGTGTTATAAGCTACAAGTAGCTTATAATATGCTGTATAATAAATTATTATACAGCATAAAAACGAATACAGCCCCCAAATGTTCTCCTGAGAGTTAGGATGTATTCAGGTTCCTCTAGGACCAACAAGAATTCTATTAACAATGTCTTTGTAATAATAATACAACTTTCTAAAAATACAGAAAAGGTGGGAACCTTATCACCATGCCATTATCTTTTATTTTTAATGGAAACCTATGTCTACAGAGCAAATTTCCTACAACTATTTTGAGTAAGCCAATATTTAAAGATAAGATCACACACAACACACACACACATATTTCAACTCCTATATACAGCTGCTGACAATTTTAGGAAACTCATAAATAACCTTTTAAAAAATAAAAGTTCTCTAGGATAAATTAAAGGACTGCTCTAAAAGCTGCATAAGGATTTAATTCAGTAACCTTTGTAGACATTAAAATATTATCAAGATTAAGAGACTTTAAAAGTTCAAATAAAATAAAACATATTAAGTGCATTATAAAATGTAGACAATGTAAAGATTGAGGCAAAATTAAAATAAGTGTATTTTTTGGAATCTGTGGACAAGATCTAGAAAGACTCCGGGAATTAGCATTCACTAGGAGCCATGTCTGGCATCACTGGATATGAGAGAGCCCATTCAGTGTGGTGGGTAAAAACAAGAATTCAAAAGTCAGTCAGCCTGGGTCCTTTTCCTTCTTCTGCCACCTAACAGCGATGAGACAGTGGACAATCTTTTTATGCTTCAGTTTCCTCATCTGTGATATGGAGATAATTAGAATATCCACTCAAATGAGGATCAGATGGGATGTTAATAATTTTGAATAGTTTTGGCTTAAGAGAAGGTAAAAAAAAAAGAAAAGAAAAAGGAGAAAAAGGTAACTGAACTACAAAAGTGATCTTATGCATATGACTTACCTCTATGCAGCACGGTTTTTCCAGGCAAGAAATAAATAAATAAATAAATAAAAGCTTAAGACAAGTTTTAAAAATCTTTTACAGTCTTAAAAATCCTGATGATTTTTGTCTTCTGTCACTCAAAATACTTAAAATAAGTAGAAAACATGTAGTCATTCATTTACTCATTCATTACTTCCTTATGCTC
The DNA here is from genome assembly GCA_028533065.1 of Trachops cirrhosus. Classification (NCBI taxonomy): domain Eukaryota; kingdom Metazoa; phylum Chordata; class Mammalia; order Chiroptera; family Phyllostomidae; genus Trachops; species Trachops cirrhosus. The sequence goes on from CM052544.1 coordinate 104,457,684, forward strand.
CAGGCAGTATCCTAGATGTCTCTAATACCAAGATAAAAGCCTGCTCCTGACCTGTAAGAGCTGATCTAGAGAAGCAGTACAGCGTAATTAACGGTTGAGAATACACTCTATGGAATCATACTCTCTGGAACTTAACCTTTTATGGTTATGGACAGTTTGCTCAACTCTCAGAGCCCTAGTTTCCTCTCCTTTGAAATGGGAATGGTAATAGTTGCATTCTCACAAGTTTGCTGTGAGGACTAATTCAGTTAATACAGGTAAACCTTATAGACAGAACTTGGAATATGGTGAGTATTCAACAAATACTAGTATTGTCAGCAGGAAAGTCAGACAGGAAAACAAACCTGATGTGGCAAGTATGATCACTGTGGGGGTGTGGGCTGGAGACAGTGCACAGGGAGCTAGAACAGTAAATAAAAGGGGATGCAAAGCAATATGGAGGGCTCAAGAAAAGTTTCCCAGCAGAGTCAATCTCTGATTTCATATAAAGTAAGATGTGGTTGAAGAAGGTACACTGTGGTCAAATATTTCAATGTGAAATATTTGAAAAGTATAACACAATTTTCATAAAAGACCAGTAACTGCATATTTACTCCACTTCAGTACACGCTAATTAATGAGTCTAAGTTCACCTTCACTGTCCATTTACTATATGCCTCCATTTCCAAATAAATGCAATATAGCAACCGTTGAGGTTGCCAACAGCAGTCATATGCAAAGGAAAAAAATCCAAATAACCATATTGTTCTCCTAGGGAGATTTTATCTTAAACACAAATGCCTCTCCAACTGATACATTCCAAATGCAGTTTTGGGCAAGGGTCCACTGTGGTACTCTTACCATCACATCACGCACCGACACCTTTTATATGGTTGTGATACAGTCAAGCAGACTATAATGTAGTTTATCCATTATGTGACTCCTACACTGGTAGGAGGCGTATTACTAGGAGCATATTTTAGGAACGACTTCCATCTAGGAGAACTAATATTTAGAACTGCTAAACCCTCTGGGAGCCTGTTCACTATCCCCCAGACAGTGCCATTCCTGGCACTAGAAGGCATTCAAGCAGACTAAAAACACCATCTATTCAGGGGTGTTATAACAGGAGAGGATTGTGAGAGGTTGGACTAAAGTGACAATTTTTTGTATGGAGGGAGATAGTGGACAAAATAACTTCTAAATTTTCATTCAAAGTTAAAAGTGCAATTTAATTACTTAAATATCCACTTTAGTGAGTGTAAAATATGAGTCAGGACTGAGAGAATTTCCTTTACGATCCTGTTTATGCCTACTGTCTTGATAAAATTATTAATAGAGTACACTTTAAATCTCAAAAGTGTCCACTGTCACTAGAAAATATGAATTCCTTTATTTTTAATTTTTATGGTATCTTTTCCATTACTACTTATTCCCCTTACACCCCCCTAACCCAGCAATCCCCACACTGTTGTCCATGTCCATGAGTCCTTTTTCCTTTTTGGCTTGATCCAAATATGGACAAGCCTCCAGGAGTCTGGCATCCAGCCCCATGGAGATCAACCAGCTGGATTCTCTGGCTGGAAAGAATAGTTGTCTTGGTTTTCCTACTAAAGTAAGCTTTTGCCCTACTAAAGGCTAGTATTATCTATTTCTACTCTCAGCTCCTACCCTCCACCTGCCAGGCCTGATATGTCCCATGCATTCTGCGTAGGTGAGAGTGAGGAAACAAGAAAAGGAATGGTTTCTAAAGCCAAAGAAACCTAAAGGACTTTAGCACTTACCTGAGCACTGACTATTAAAAATTATAATTGAGGAAACATCCCAATTCAATCCCTTACCCTCCAGTTCTACTGTTACTGCCCTAATATAGGACTTCATATCCTCCTGCTGGATTACAAGTACAATGCTGAAATGTTAATCCTTATCCAAGCCTTAGCCAATATGATGGCTTGACTGATTATTTAGACCACAGACTTATCAAATGTACAGAAGACCAAAAGTTATAATTAAAACATAATTGTTTGAAAAGAGGCTAAGCATTCTTAAAGTTGTTATGGGCTGAAACAGTAAGCCCACCCAAGGAAAAACACAATTTAATAAAGAAAAAGTCCTAGATTTAGTTTAAAATGGAACAACAAGAATAGATGAGGAAGGACAGGTATAAATGCTGATCACATAAAGAACCTGGGGACTTATTTGGGATAGTATGATCTAATGGTATGATAAACTACAAAGAATGGGTAATGTCTAGGTTAAAATAAAAGCAGCAGAATGTCCAGACCAGTGAACAGAACAGTCTCATGGTTTCTTTGTTAGGACCACATGTGCATACTGGGTTCAGCTCTATAATTTAAGGTAAAATTGACCAAAGTCTATTTAAAACAGATGATGAGGCAAAGCTTGTCTAGCTGTATGAAAAAACAAAACAAAACAAAACAGGGAAGTAAAATAACTATACAATAACAACAATACAATAATAACTGCAATGCTGATAAAGTAGTGTTATATGCTGGAGTGAGCTGGAGACACTTTAAACAAGTTGTCTGCTTTGATTCCTGCATGAATCTGGGGAGGTAACAGTATTAGCTCTCCTTTTCCAGTTGAGGAATGTGACTACTTTCATACTAAATATTTGGAGGTATTTGGGTAGAAGAGAGAAAGACTTGTCTTTTCAGAGGAAAATGAATGGAAGCAACAACTTAATACAAAAGAAAAATTCCTAGGATTCATAACTGCATGAAGAGTTGAATTGTCTCTTGCATGTGCCCAGTTAGTAGCAAGTCCTCCTTTGCTCCACGTAATCAAACTGAGGTGAACTGCCAGGAATAAAATTTGTGGGAAAAAATAGTTGAGAGGTGAGATTAGATAAGCTTCAGGTTTTCTTCCAACATTAAAGTCCATATTCTGATTCTGAGAAATGGGTACTTTTGATGCCTTGGTATTATACACCACTGCTTAGGTCAAAAAATATATCAAATTTAAAAAGTCTTTGAAACCAGTTGTTATGCTGACCTGACAGGTCTCTTCAATCAAAATGGTTGTTCCAATTAATCTGTGCCGATGCATTCTTTAATGTATTTCTCTTATTGGTCACATTTAATATGGATTTGCTATTTTTTAAAAGCAACTTTATGAATATCACCTATATTCATAAAATTTGTATCATATTATAGCAAGAGTAATAACAGGGTCTTTATCCACAAGGTTACAGAATAGAGTTACTTCAAAATATCTCACTGCCCACATTGGACACATGCTGCTGAATGGGGTGAGTTTCTAACAAGCTACTTCTGAATATGTATTAATGTCATAACTAAAAGAGAATTTCAGCCAATATTTAGCAATGGAAAATAAGAGTTCCCTACCATTTCTTCACCCTGTATCCTCCCAGAAATGTAAACTAACATATTGTAGGAGGCCTGTTGTAGGTGAAGGGAAACCCTCCAACTGAGATCGAATTACAAGGGATTCAGGACAGAACTGGCACATGTGAGCTACGTGCACACCCGTGTCCTCTGCCCTTCCTCAGTTCACGTCAGTAGTGTAAAAGTCAAACCCAAGTGGTCAAAAAAGAATAGTAACTGTAGATTGTGTGCATGAAGCAACAATAGAGAAACTTGAAAGAACCCATAACACTTGTTACTGGGGGAGGTAAAATCACAAAACTCTGGGGTTTCCCTTATACACACAGAGACAGACATAGAATACAGACAAATTGGGCTCATGCATTAAGTCCTTTCTGCTTTTCTTTTAATAATTTTGTGTAGAGTCTGTAGCATGTCAGTAGCTGAACAATTCAAATCCTGACAAAGTCCAATCTTTTATTTTAGACTTTCACTGTCCAATGTATCGATCTCTTCTTTATTGTGTTAACTTGCATTGATGTGACTGTTTCATTAATATCAATTTCCTCACTAAACTGTACACCTTATAAGGATAGGCATAATGTCTGTTTTGGTTCATCTTTGTACCCATTGTTTCATCATCATGCTTGTCCATAGGGTACCAGTGAGTAAATATTCAATGAATGACAAAATTAAGGAATGCAACATGAAGAACAAATTTTGATCAACCACAGGCTTTATAGACGGTGTGCACAAGCTGCAGGGCAGACTCTATCATGTACAAAGCATGCCTTTACAAAAAAGTTTGAGGCAAAACCATTCCCACACATTGGAGAATGCTACCATTAATTGTCATCTCTGAAAACTAAATAGGGCAGTAACAGCCCACAAGTCAACCCTAAATTGGCCAAAGTCTAGAATGTTTTGCCATCCTGAGTTTATGCAATTTTACCACTGCTATCTATAATTTTTTTTCTGGAGAGCCAAGTCAGATTCCTGGCTTTTCAAACTGTACTTCATAAGCTCCTAGCTAACACACAACAGGTATGTTATGAGTTAGCAAGCAATGAGATTTGATATCAGGCCTATGGATACAAAAGGATAACCTGATGCAGATTTTGCCGGCTTGCTTGAGTGGTACCTTTAACCACTTTCTGAAAGTTAAATGAGCAGAGAACATTTCATGATTGATCTGCGTACAATTTGTGTTTTGCTCACTGTAGCTGTTACAGTACAGAGAAGTCAAAACCATAAAGCATATCCATATTCACAAACAATACTTTACAGATCTGTTGTAACATAATAAAAATTTAAGGATATCTTGTTTTACAGTAAATATTTCAATTAAATGATATAGTTCTGATTTCTTGTTCTGTTGCAACTTGTAAGCCTTTTAGCTATAGACAAAGAAAATTAATATGTTTTTTGGAACAAAAATTGTATCTTAAGCTTCCTTATTCAGTGTATAAATCTGCAGCCTTGAGGGCCTGGAAGAGACATTTATAGAGGCTATAATATTATGTTAAGTAACTGCTATTAGCAAACTTACTAATTTTTTTTCATGTGTATTATTGTAGGAGGGTAATAAAATACATCAGGTCACACTTAATGCATTCTCAGTGATCTGGCAAATTCATCTTTATATACTCTTGTGGGACTTTGTTTTTCAAAAGTACAATCTCTTCATATAACTACCATATCATCCATAAATATTAGGATGTGTTCCATGTTTTTATGACAGGTAGGAAAGGCCTTATCATCCTTATTTCAGGAAGCTTTTAAAGAATTCTTCAGATCCGAGAATCTGAAATATATTTTTTCAGGACTTTTCCATTTCGAACAACTCTTTAAGGAGCAACCAATGCCCAGCAGAGCTGTTTCGTAGACTCTTCCTGAGAGTACTCATGTTACACCAGAATTAAGTGATGTGGCTTGGCCACATCTAGAGAAATTTGTTCATAACAATCATGCATGTCTATAACATCCAAAGCAGTACCCATTTTCACCAGAACTTTTTGCTTATTTCTGTATTTGTTTACGGATATTATTGACTAAACTCCGTACTTTGTTCAGATTTCCTTAGTTTTACTTTTTTTTTGTCAAAGATCCCATCCAGGATGCCATGTGACAGTTATTCATCATGTCTCCTTAGGTTCCTCTTGCCTTTTTTGATGGCCTTGACATTTCTAAGGAGCATTTGTCAGATATTTTATAAAATATCCCTAACCTGAGATTTGCATGGTGTTTTTGTCATGACAAGGTTGGGGTTTGCAGAGACCACAGAAGAAGGTACCGTACTGTGCTACTGTCAAAACCCTGATTAATAAGCAGACTTACTATCAAATCAATGCGACTTACCGCTGTTGATCCTGACCTCCATCCCCTTGCTGAGGCAGTATTTTATTTGTCAGATTTCTACACTATAAAGTTACTCTCTTTTCCCTTTTCAGTGTTGTGCCCTTCAGGGGAAGACACTAGGTGCAGCCCACACTTAGGGAGTGGGGAGCTGTGCTCCTCCTCCTTAGGGGTGGAATATCTACATAAATCATTTTAAATTCTTCTGCACCTAAGATTTGTTCACTGGGATTTGAACAAGGGAATCTTAAAGCAATCCTTATGGGATTACTAACAAGTCATGTAGCCCTAATAAAGTCACTTAGCTTTGTTGGATGCAGCTTGTAAAGAAAATGTTTAAAAGCTTAAAAAAAAACAGTTGTAATTTACTAAACATATGCTTTGTGCAAGACATTGTTACGAGGCACTTAGTGAATCTTGTCTCATGTAATCACTATAACAACCGTATGAGGAAGGCACTGTTATTCTCATTTCATAGATGCAGAAATTTGAAGCTGAAAGAGGTAAAGCAGCCTACCCAATTCATGCCTACAATCTATCCCATGCTGAAAGCTGAACTCCATACATGTACATGCAAGAACACATACACACACACACATTGAATACCATGAAAATAACACTTTCCCATACATAACAAAGGCAGGAAGCATGTCAAAGTCTAGTTTGTCTTTTTTAAAGAGGAGAGGATGACTAAATGGGGATTTCTCATTGTGCCCCATCCATTTCCGTCATACAGAATATAAACAGCTTCCCCGTCCTGACTACCACTAGAACGAGTCATCGCCTAGTTTGAGGTGTCCAATTCTGCATGGGTTGTGGTGATTTTAATGAATAAGACTCCATGATATAAAGTCATGAGAATGTAATACGAGTATGTATTTTTAAGAGGACATGAATTTCCCAGTGAGCGTATTTTATTTCTAGGCATAAATATGCGTTTGCTTAAATATTCACATGTTCCATGTTACAAAACCATTATTCTTACTCAGCAAACACAGAGTGCTTTTACAGAACCAGATTTCTCCTTAAACATTTTATCTGAAACTTGCATGACTACCAGGGCATGCATACTCCTAATATTACTGTGGTATCTCTCTGTGCTATACAAAATCACAAAATTCATTACAAGGCATCATCTGCTTCATAAATTCTGAAGAGTATTTCACATTTTACTATTAGAAACTACACATGCTTACTAATGTATAATTACTCAACTGAAAACACAAGTTTCAATTCAGGTCATTTAAAACAAATAAAAATGCCACAAAAGACACGTAGGTCAGCAAATATCACTCACTAGACCTGAATGTCTCTCTGAATAGAGACAGCTCTTGGTACTTACCCGATTCTTCACTGAAATGGTTAATGCCTTTATTTTCAAAATGAAGCCAAAGGGCATTATTTTTCAGTGGGATTTACTTAATTTGCAAGAATCAAACAGTCTTAAAAAATCAAGTTACTCCTTTATATAAGTGTGTATATAATACAAATAGAATAGAGCTGTATATACCTTGCTTAACATGTATTCTTAAGTATTTGGGAGCCTTGATGTAAGGCTTATTAACCTTAGACTTAAGTAATCCGCCTCTGTTCCATAACACATTCTGTACTGTCCTCTGTAAGTACGTGGGGTGCACAAAGGAATGGAAGACAGAGTGGAGCTCTTTACTTCTATTTGAATTAAGAAACTTTGAAGCACCTTAGGATTGCCCTTTCCTCTCATTTCAAAAGATAGGAATGGGCCATCTTTATTTATGTAATATTGAGAATTACTCTTAAAGTCATTTAGAGTTAATAGTGCCTATGACACAAATACAGAAACATTTCCAGTCATAATTTTACATTTTTCACAGTACACATTACCTGAGTAAAGCACTCTTGTAATGTCCCCAGTTTCATTTTTATCTACCTAAATGCTATTATTATTGTTCCCTCAGAATTCCACCTTAATTCTCCAGCTGCTTTCCCCATCCTTTCATCTATTTACCTTAATTCTTTATTTCTTTAGGTGAGCTCAGGCCACTCTTCCAACCATCCCAGCTTCTTGTCATGCACTGTTTCATAATGAACTGCAGAATCCAAAACCATTTCTCACTATTATTACTCTTTCTGTTCATGTCCTTTCTGACAGTGTCTGTCATCTTTGTTAGCCACTTTTTCTATCAAATCCCATTGCTTCAGAGTGAGTTGCAGAACGTGTAATCCACCTACTTATTAACAAATCCCTCCAATCATCCATCTGTCCACCCATCCACTCATTCACTACTCATGGAGGATGGGGCAGGAGAGATGTACGGAATTCATTGCAGCACAGAAATCACAACGTTAAGAAAGAAGAATAAATCATGATATTTGCATAGAGCTGCCAGGATTTAGATATGTTTACAACATGAAACATGGAGAAAGTTGTGAAAGGTGAGACTGGAGACATGAGCAAGGGCCATCTTACGATAGAGAGTTTGAACTTCATTTTCAGGGTATATTGGAGCCATGGATAAATTTTAACTAGGAAATTGACATGGTTAGGTTTTGACTTCTGGAAAAGCTCTGGATGTCCAATGTAGTTTGCACTGGGATAGATATTAATATCTTGCAATGTAGTTTCATATATATTGTGCCATACAATCATAACTTCCTTGATCTCTTTCCCATATGCTTTTCTGCTCTCTTTGCTACATCAGATCCTGGAGCATTTAATTCTGGTTTTATAATTTACAAACCTAGGTCAGCCATTCAGCTCCTGTTTTATAACTTACCTTTCTGTAAGTCTTAAATAAAATACTTTCATTTCTGCCTTTGAATAAAAATAATAAAATTAGCTGAGGATTGTGGACTATCCCAACCCAATTTCTGTCTGTAATTAACCATTTCTAGAGCTTTCAATATCAACTTATCCACAAAATTAGATAAAAAGAGAAGAAAGAAAAATTGGTGTGAAATGAATAAATGACCACCACAAGATGAAAGTGGATTTAGGGTTGGTTATAAAGGAAGGTATCTGTTGGGGTGATAAAATATGATGTTACTAAAGGAAAAATCCTGGTCCAAAATATTTCTTCTATATTTCCTTTACCTGAAAATTCTGTTACTATCTCTGAATAGTAACAGAAAGAGTAACAGAAGAGTAACAGTCCCCTTTACATTTACCTTGCTTTGAGAACAGTTATTTAAAAAAGTCATGGAAATTTTAACATGGTCAAGGTCTCATCATTTCTACTTCACTCCCACTTATTTGCATCTGGCCTCAGTCTAGATATACCTATTTTCTTTAATAAAATAAAGCTTACATTACCTTGATTATAAAAGTTGTACATGCTCACTTGTACAATACATACAACAGGCATAAAATATAAAATGCAAATATTCTTCAACTCCACCATTAAAAATGCATCCTGGGTATGTTTCCTGTCAATGATTTTATGCATGTACTTACAAATAGACACCCACTCGTCCACCATCCACTATCCTCACACAAAGTCAGGGCTATAAAATATGTAGAGCCTTTCTATAATGAGGACAACTACAGTATCTATGTCCAGAGTTGCAAGGATCAAATAAAATAACACCTTTAAAGTGTTTGTCCCAGCCCTGTCTCATGCAGCTCAGTGGATTGAGCACCAGCCTGTGAAACAAAGGGTGGCCAATTCGATTCCTAGTTGGGGTACATGCCTGGGTTCCAGGCCACGACCCTGGCACAGGGTGCAAGAGAGGCAACCATACATTGATATTTCTCTCCTCTTTCTCTCTCCCTTCCCCTCTCTCTCAAAATAAATAAATAAAATCTTTAAAAAATAAAGTGTCTTAGACTTGGTATGTATTAAATCCTTAAAATATTAGTTATTATTTCCTATTGCTATAATTATTTAGGTATATAAATGTATTCACTCAACATCTTGTGGGCATTTCCCTGGAGAAACTATGATTTTTAACACCTGCAGTTATGGTGTCACTGAAGACATGGCCTTCATCAGACAGTCATGGGCTGGAGTGTCTTCCGGTTCTGCCTTTGACTGCTGGTGGAAGCCTGTGTGTGATTTCCTCATTCAAAGCTGTAGATAATATTGCGTATCTTTCAGAGTTTTTTTAATAATTAGAGATCATGTGTGCAGTGTATCCTAGCAAATACCAAATAAATAGTCTATTGTTTCCAATGTTGCTGCTATGATAGCTGCAGTGAACATGTACCTGTATATATTGCTTTTATCCTTTTTGTGAATTATTTCCTTGGGAATGATTCCCAGAAGTAAGATTGCTGAGTCAAGGGGTATAAAAACAGTTATATTCTTTGTATTTACTGTTATGTTGTTTTCCAATAAGTTTCAACCAATATATAATGTAATAAGCAAAAATACATCATATATTTCAATAATGTTTCTACACCCGATTCATTCAAGTCCAAATCCTATGCTCATCAGTTGAGAAGGGGAGAATCTGGGATGGATTTCATTGCAGAAATTCTAAACTGCTGGGGATTGAACAGATGCTGCTAACTCCTTTTCCACTTGCGAGACCACCAGTTAGCCTTGCTCAGGAACAGCTTTCAGAAACATCTGGATTTAAACTTACAGCCTAAACACGCCAGAGAAAGTAGTGCATGTATAGTTGTAAAATAGCTTCATGTCTCAATTCTCAAAAATATTAACTCATTGAGATTTTTACACTTTTTAGATTATTGAAATAATTCCAAACAATGTAAGCATTAAGACCCATATAAACTGTATAGTATATCATTTTTGTATTGTGAACTTCTACTTGAGTTGGAGTTTAGAAAGTCTCAGGAATTTTACAAATACTATTGTGAAGATAGTAAAATGCTTACTAGTCACTATTTTACTCAAAGGAGTGCGAATATATGTGCAGTTTTCGAGTTACATTTATTGAATCTTCATTTATGTGAAACTGAAATAGTTAAGTTATAAGAGCAAAGAAAGTAGTAAATGTAGGATATTCCACCCATGTCATAAGCCTGGAAGGCAGAGCTCACACCTAATGTGTTGCTCTTCAGTGATTACTGCAGTGACAGGTGACACAATAAGCCCTGCACCTATGCTTCCGTAAGTGGTGGCTGTTCAGTCACTACTGCTGCGTTAATACACTATCCCCAAATTTAGTGGCTTGTAACCATTCAATTATGCTCCTTAGGCTCACAGACTCTATCAAAATTTCCAACAAGGTACAGTAGGGCTCAGTTGTTCCTACTCTGTGATGTCTGGGACTTCATAATTGGGAATGGGGCTGGAATCATCTGAAGCCTCATTCACTCAATTGTCTAAAGCCTGGCTAGAATGATTTAAAAAAATGGGGACTCGCTAACCAGAGCAACTACCTACACATGGCCTCTCCGTGTGGCTTGACTTCCTCACAACACAGTGGCCTCAAGGTAAATGAACTTCTAACGTGGAGGTCAGGACTCCGAGCATGAGTATTGCAATGAACAAGGGGAAAACTGAATTGCCTTTATGACTCAGACAGATTCAAAGGGAAGGGAATGTTTTATGGGATGATGGTATGTAATACATACTACTATTTATGACATAGATAGATATACACATAATAATATTATAACCATCTTTAGAAAATACAACCAACAATTTTCCTTAGTCCTATTTTCAGTATATTTAATTTATATTCTTTCCACATTGTTAAATTAAAAAACTGCATTTTCTTTGCATAAAACAATATCCAAACATGGTGGGTAATTTTTTGGTTCTGAATTCAAAAACTCTGCATAATTTTTTAAATTACACCTTCCTCAGAAATTCTGATAAAACCTCACTGAATGGATGGTTAAAACCTGTATGTTTTCCTGATAGAAAATTACCCCAGCCATTGATTTCTCCATTGCCCAGCAACCACAGAAGGGCCAACCATGGTTCATCTCATTTTCCACAGGAGATATTGTGTATTTGACAGAAGAGAAAGTCTCAAAATAGTTGGTAAATTATTTGAAATATAAGCAATTTTAAAATACGCTGTTAGAGTTTGTTTGAATTTTTTAGTTACCTATGATATATTTTTGGCCATGACTTTCAAAATTAGAACCAGCAGAAGATGTTTCAATATAGTAGAATAATATATAGGGATAGTTTATGCTCAGGATAATTCATTTCCACAGTGATCTTTGCCCCTGGAAACTGTACAAGTTTGATTTGTGAACACAAAGTATGTAAGCTTTAGTCCCATGTGGAACATAACGGTCACAAGATAAAGAGTTCCCCTTTCACGATGACATAGAGGCTTCTTAGCTGTTATATGTACTCAATTCTCAGTTAAGAGCTTTGTTGAGGGCTGAGTGTGGTATTTCCTCTTCCATTGTTAATTTTAATCATATATTTAAACTAGTCTCCTTAGTTCATTAGTTTATTTTGACTGTCATTAAAAGACAATGACAGTTTTACTTTCACAAGGGTTTATTAATTTTCTGTTCTTTTTTTCTAAGCATAAACCTGGGATCAATGATTACTTTCATACACTGAAGAACTAAAATAAATTTTAAAATACATATGGCATATGGTCATTTTCCCATAAATACTACAAACAGGACCCAGATTCATTAATGTTGAAATATTAAAGAATTGACTATAGTTTATCACTGTTTGGTCCTTAAGTGAAAGAAATACAACCTAGCATTATAATGTAGGCTTCATAAGCCAAAATGCACATAAATTAGTTTAAAGTATTCTCTTCATTTGTATACTCATATCAGGGTAATCTCAACTAAGGCAGTTTGTGTAAGCAACTCACTTATTTGAAAAAAATATAAAAACAGCTGACATATACATTTAAATAAAAATTTATATACAGTCAGGAATGAGGCTAGGAAGTAGCTATTTGAAGAACAGTGGTTCTCTTACAGTGATTTTTATACATAGATGGCAAATTATTCTGATCTCCAAAGTTTATTATTTCTGGGTATATTCTCCAAAAATCGAGAGGAAAGTACCATTCATTTGAACCTCTTCCCCACTCTCCATCAATCAAAATGTCTTTTAATTTGTGAAGGAAAAGTGAAAGAGGTATGAACAAGAAAGAGATCTAGATTTAATCCTCAGAATACTGGATTCAATCCTGGGTTCAAATTCTAAATCTGCCTTCAGAGTAAATATGTAACCTTTTAAAAATCACCTGACTTCATTGGTCCTCAGTTTTTACTTAAGAAATGAATATGATAATACCTACTATTTATAAAAATATATGTGCTTATCTGCTTGGATGATGACACTGCTTAACCAAGGTAGCCTTAATAATACCCTGTCTGTTACTAAACAACTTTCTGAAAATAGAATGTCACTTTCATACTTGCTTTAATAACAAATATCCTATATCCACTTCCATCTTTGCAGTAAATTGATTTATTCCATATACAAAGCAATATCATTTTATTACCAGGAAAAGGGATTATGATATATATATAAATCTATATATAAATCTATATATAATCTATATATTATATAAAATTATATAAATTATAATTTATATTATAATTATATAAATTATATAAATCTATTTATAAATCTAAAAATTATATAAATTTATATATAATGAGATAAATCACACCATAACTGTGTGTCCATATAAAGTAAAAACTATATAACTAAATACAGGAAGTCACTTGTGTTAATATATATTTGCTATTTTTTCGGTTAGCTCTTGAGAGAGATGAAAAGTATCAGACACAATAGATGGAAGAGGAACAATATGGAGGGGATGAAGAAAGAAACCCTTAAAATTGAGAAAGGTATATTCCTTAATTTAATACAATAGTTTCTTGCAAAATGGGAAAAGGCCTTATTATTCAGCATTAGCACTGGAATCTTCCAGACCACTTCACTGATGAAAATGGTGCCCCAGAGAGGATGAGCACCACATCATGCATTTATTCATGCACACATCCTACCCCTACCTATGAGGCACCTGCAACATCGACATGCCATTCACTGCCAACCCTCAGCATTCCACAGAGAACTCAGGTCAAGCACGTGGACACACATCGAATCGGTTGTTTTCTCCTTAATGTGTTAAATCTGTCCCACAAGGCAAAAATGGATGACAAGCACGTCTGAGTTTTATTTTGGCCCCCCCACCCTGTTTTGTCCTCCGTCCTCTTTGGGACTCCATGAAGAGGAATGGACAAAGGGAAGACAGAGCAGCTGAAGTCTTTCCACCTCAGACGGGTGATACTTAGCTATGAAGGCAGCAATCCTCAGAACCTAGCATCTGAGTGGCTGGCCTCTGAGATCAGAAACCAAGACAGAAAGAGCTGTCACAACTGCTGCAAGTTGCAGTGTTTTGGCCTTGGATCAAAATACCAGAAATATTTTAATTAATAGAGAGAATGATAAGTAAAATAGGAAGTGAGATAAGAGGTCATTGCCTGAGAGAACAAGGCTTTTCTTCTCATTTTTACAACTCTCTGAATGACCCACAGAAGAAAGTGCATGCAAATAATATTTTAAGTTTCAGGATGTGCTTTTGCTTTTCCAAGAAGGATTGCCTACAGATAAATTCAAGAAGGAGGTCATTAAATTGAACGGAACATATTTAAAATAGGCTGCTTCACCCCATGTAAAGCAATTGTAAGCTTTTCTTTGTGTTTTTAGAAGTTTCTAGATAAATAGTCAGATTCAATTAAGCTCTGTCACTTCAAGAGATGGTGCTTCTAAGAAGACAGGCGGGAGGGACTACAGAGGAGGGACTGCAGACTTGGGATTCCTCTATTTTTGAACAGACCTGTGGGAGGGCAGAGAATTGGACTATTGTGCTTCGATCAGCAGCATAACCCACGTGTCACAGTCAATTTAACCATGGAGTTTTAGAGCTGGGACGGGGACACATGGCTGCCTGAAACAGGCCTTGAGAAAGGGGCAACTCATTTAGTATGAAAGAATTAGGGTTTAGATGCAAAGACTACCACAGAAAAAAAATTTAAGTAGACTTAAGGTTTGAAGACTGACAAGAGGGGATATGGAAAAGTTGCTGTAGCTAATCGCATGCTTGGTTAAGAGCAGAGGCCATGGGGCCAGGCTGATGGGGCTGAACTGCAGGATACTGGGTGCTACTGGGCAAGTCGCTTCCCCTTCTCTGCCTTAGTTTCCTCATCTGCCATGTGGAGAAGTTATACTACTATCTACCTCCTATTGGCTTTAGAAAGTATGTAATAAATCAATACATGTAAAGTCTTCCAAAGAGCCTGAGAGTCGGTAAAAAGTGCTCAACATTAAATATTATTGTAACCCAGAATTGCCCCAATGCGTAACTAGTATTTATTTAACATTTTCTATGTGATGGAACTTATACAAATAATTAAATGAATCATGCTTACTCTAATCAATCACTCTATGTTGTAACTACAACCTCAGTTTTACTGGTAATGAAAGTGAAGCACTGAGAAGTTAAGGGATTTGCCCAAGGTCACACAGCAAGGAAACAGAGCTGTCAAGATTCAAGTCTGGGCAGTCTGGCTCTAGGTACAAGGCACTTTGTCACTGTTTGTTAGCGCCTGTAGACTTCACATAGGAAACAGTGTACACAAACAGCGCATACTGTAAAGTAAACCCAAACAATGCTTACTTTCCTGTCTATTTCAGTGGATTTGGGTTTCTTAACAACAAAGGCTGTAAGTGGATGCATTGTCACCTCCCAGGACCTAGCAGACCACCTTGCATGCAGTACGCATTTAATCAGATAACCGGCTAACTAGCTGCTTGTCCTTTTTTAATGGCAGGAGCTTAGCTCTATGACTTGTGCCTGTATCCTAAAATCCCATGACAGAACTCACTGTCATCTCTCCTGACACTGCCATAATCTCATGGCCCCTCACTGTGACCTCCTCCCCAGCCTCCAATAAAGGGACTGTCAATGGTCTCCCTGTTCATTTGCCTTCCCTCTTGTCTATCCTCTTTCTAGCACTTCCACTCCACGGACAGTATGAGGAGGATCACATACGGCTTTCCTGAAAACAAAACCAGAGGAGAAAAGAGGAACGAAAAGGCGAGACTGGCCTGAGAAAAGAGTTCTTTGAGTCCTTTTATCTTTCCAGCTCTGAGGACTGGCTTGCCCCTCTCTTTTCCAGTTTTCGAATCTCTGAAGTATCCAAAGTGCAGGATGGACAAACTGGTATTTGAAAAAAAGCAAGTCATTGGGAAGCCAGAAAAAAAAATAGAATTTTCATATCTACAATAATAAAAAAGTTAATAAGAAATTCACACAAGCCCTGGTTTTGGAGCCTTCCCTCATCGGTATACAGAGTCGTGCACTGTTCATCTCCTAAAGAAAGAGAAATAACTCCACAGAGCTGATAGACTTGAAGGCAGCCACATGATGGCTCTCTTTTAGCGTACTGTGATGCGCTGAAGCTTAGGTGGGCTTAGACAAATAGATCCAGGGGTGATTTTATCTAGCCTAAACTAAATTAACTTTCACAGTCCAGACTAGTGTCTTAAAAAGTAAATAACCAGCACATATGAACAAGAAAGTGGAAATTCTGGGATTCCTATTCCTGGTGTCACATACTAGCAGTAAAAGCAAAGTTTAGCTAAGTAGATCTAACAAGAACTTCGAAGTTTTGAAAACAAAATTTTCAAACACGAAATTATAAAAATATTAAGATGCCTACTTAAAATTCAGATTTCCTTTCACTATACTCAACAATGAATTCTGTTCTAAGTGAATATTGTAGCTTCATTTTTCAGGTAATCAATCTATATAAGTCATATACCTAAATTTAAAATAGAGAAATATAAACTGTCATGGAATTGGATACTTCAGGAAATAAGTCACACAATTTACCACTAATTTTCCAAGAGTTGTCTATTATCTTAACATGTTTGGGCCATATTAAACATGCATGGGCCCCAACACATACTTAAGAGTCTAGAACAACCTGTATTTTTGTAATTTACACATTAAAATTTTTACACTGCCTTGCATACGGCAGACTCGGACAATTTTACATCCGATTGTCAACAAACATTCAGACTGTTAAGTATGATGCTTCTTCCTGCCTGCCAGACTGGTGTAGGCAGCTTTACCTACCTAATATTCAGTCATTTGAAAGTTTTGTTGCAGCCCTTTTGAAATGGCATTCCTCTGAACACATAGGGTCCAGCGAGGGCGCCTGTGGGCGAGGGGTTGGGGAAGAGGTCCTGGCAGGGCCTCCCTCCACTTCTCCTCAGCCCCCTCCATTTGCATTGAATTACATATTAAGCTTCTGCCTAATAATTTGCTTAAAAATAGGGGTCCATTGCTAAGAAGTATTTTACATTCATTAGTTGACTTCTACAAATACAGGGTGGAGCAAAGGTAAGTTTACAGTTGTAACAAAAACACAGAGTTTGTTCTTCTTTATTAATTATTATGTTATTTTTCCATACAAATAAATGTAAACCTGCTTTTGCCCCACCCTTTATATTAAAACTTCACTGTTTTATTAACATTTTTAAAGTTATAAAATATTCAATTTATTTAGTATTTTTCATTTATTGCATAGGTATTAACACAACTGCTTATGGTAGCTCTGTTCTTGTTATTTAAAACTGAGTAAAATTGGAAAAAAAGAAAAGGCTGGTGATATAAGTAATGAGATACAATTCCCACCTCTTATATCTGTGCAAATGAGATAAAGTGGGTGCAAGTTCTGCTGGGTGCAGCAAATTTTTAGTTGCGATAAATACCCATTGGTCTTTAGTCATCTGCATGTGACTAGTGAAGACAAGAACAGTATCAAAATGTTTTATAAAATCTCAGAACTATCTTTAAACATTTAGAAGTGAAATATAATTTGGGATTTTAAAATATTTATTTATTTTCTTGAAATAGAAACTCTCCAATAATATTTAGGGTCTAGTATTATAATTCAACTCAGTCAGCTTTCATAAACAAAATAGAGACTACGTATAAAGTATACTAATGAGTTAAACTACAAGTGTCACTAACCTTTAAAATAAACCATTGTCCAAAGTTATCATTAGCCAGTCCACAGAAATGTATGGTATGGTAAGTCTACCTATTTGATACCAGTAATTTTGGTGGCATATATTATCAATGATTCAGGATATTCGCATTTCACTGGTGTTTTATTAATATTTTAGCTAGCGATTTATTTTAGACACACCTTTGATGCTTGAGCTAATTAGCATGCTCTTCGAATACTTCAACACAAACTTAGAAAATACATGCCAATGTAGAACTGTAATAATTGACCTGCAGAGTCATATAGTAAATGTAAAAAGTAACACTTATTACATTTATTTCACTCTATACTCTTCAACACTTACTGCCAAAAGAAAAGATCTGGATATGCCCAAATATACTATTGATGAAGTTATTAGCTATCAGTAGGGTTGCATCTGGATTTATATAATTTAGGTCACTTTCTCTGTTAAACATCACCTTTCAATTGCTTGAAGGAAGAAATCAGATCATTTGGATAGGCAACTGAGACCAAACAAACCTAAAAGTCTCTCACTGGTAATATTTCTATGTAAGAATTAGAGACGATAGTTTAGGTACAGAGTCTCCAAATGTAAAGAAAAGATAATCCACAGAGTGTTTCATTCTTTAGAAACCTCTTTGATAAGGGAGGGGGCACATCCTTTGTACATTTTGTAAAGAGATTTAAACACTAAGAGGCCTTCTCTCTCCCTCAGACCATGGGGCCAGGACCAAAGGGGGTTTGGAACTTCCTAACGTCACAGCAAACGATAATCTTGTATTGGAACAAAAGGCAAGGATGACTCAGAATGTAATTAGGGTTCTGTATCGAAGCAAATGATACAATATAACTTGTGGTATTAAAAAAAGAAAAGAAGAACACAAAGCCCAGGAAAAGACTGCTGTTTCCACACAGACAAGACCATGGCAGAATTAAAAACAAAACAAAACAAAAAACCCTCCTTAATTATCAAATTATATAGCACAGAAGCTGACAAACCTCTGTATTTGGTAGCTAAGCAATCCAATTGTTGCTTCTCCCCTCTCCTCAACCACACAAGTGGGAATACTTGTAATGTTTATATCTAAACAAATGACAGAGGGAGAAACGGCTCCTAGACAGACTGAATGTAAAAGGCTGAGCCAAAGGCCAATTCCTATGAAAACCGAATGCCTCCGATGTTTTGTCAACACTCCTGCTGAGGCCACAACCAGCAGGATGAAACAGGCACGGAAAGCAGAGAACCCTGGCACTCTCCGTGTGTAGCCAGAGGCTGCTGGTCTGTCTGGTATTCAGGTGTTTCTCCCCTTTAACACGTATCTGCTCTGGGAATGCTTCTGTATTCACAGACCGATGGACAGGGGAAAGAAAAGACATGGAATTTCCCTGCCCATACTACTCTAAAATGTCACCTCACAGCATGTCTCAGTACCAAGCCAAGAAATAGCTTAGTCAGGCTCTCTGCCAACTGGCATGGACCAGAAGATTACTGGGTCTCCTGGAGGGCAGTCTTTTTTCCCACACAACAAACCTCACAATTTACCTCGCAAGGGTCCTGATGTTAATACCATGGACATTTTGTGATACAGAACAGGAGTGAGCAAGCCTTTTCTATAAAGAGCTAGATATATTAAATTTTAGACTGTGGGCCATTTGGTTTCTGTTGAAACTCTTCAATTCTGCCTTTGTTGGAAGAAAGCAGCCATAGACAATATATAAGCAAGGTGGGTGTGATTGTTTCAATAAAACTTTATTTACAAATGCACAGACAATGTATTCATGGGTGCAGCTGTGTGCCAATAAAACTTGATTTACAAACACGGCGTCTGGCAGGGTTTAGCTGAAGGGCCATAGTTTGCTGACCCTTGATGTAGAGGATGGAAACTCTGAAGATAAGTTAAAATTTCTTCTATTACACAGTTTGCAAGGTAATGTATGAAATATAGTTGGGTCTCATTTTCAGACATATATTTATTTATAGTCCAAATTTGCCCATGGAATGCATTAATTTCTCTATTCATTAAGAAAGGTAACTTTTTCAACTATATACCCAAAAAGTAGATCTGATATAAAAAATAATAAATAAAATAATAAACACTGGTGAACAAGACAGGCACAATATCTACCTCACAGTCCGTAGAGTGTGAGAGAATATATTCAGCAAGTATTTAGTGAGGACCCCCTTTGTGTCATGCACCCTTCTAGAAGTGAGGTATACTATAGGGAATGAGACAGGCAAAGAACTCTTGTGGCATTTACATTCTTAGTACAGGGGGTGAGAATAAATAATTTGACAAACATTAAGCCATATAAGGTCACCCAGTGGTAAATGCCATGAAGAAGTAATATGATATAATGTGATGAAAAGTCACTTAGCAGAATGGGGGAAGGTAGTAGGCAATGGTACTGAGAGAGGACTTTCTGAGAAGACTTGTGAGCACAGACCTGAAATGAAGAGAAAGAGTCATCTATGCCAAAATCTGGGGGAAGAACTTTCCGAGCTAAGTGAACAACATGTAAAGTCCCTGAGACAGGAATGAGCTAGTCCACTGGAGAAATAACAAGAAGGCAATTGTCTTTGGAGTGTCTGGAATGAGAGAAAGGTGGTAAATGGTCAATCCAGAGAGAAGTGTAGGAACACATCATATAGGGCCTCATGGTAATGAATTTGGATTTTATTTTTACATAATGAAAAACTGTAGGGGGATTTTTAGGAAAGAATGACACATTCCTATTCATTTTAAATTGCACTGAACCCATAATTACATATGAGATAAGTGCTAGTAAAACAAGGCTCAGTGTGAAATGGCACAGTCAGGGGTAAGGAAGGGCACAGTCATCCATAGTAAAGGGCCTACTTGCCATGGTCCTAAAACTAGTGATCTACCAACAGGGACGTGTGGGAAGAGGCTTGCTCCTTCCTACAGAGAAATCCAAAAGGCCCTTAGAACTCCACTGCCCACCTTCTGGAGACCAGAAAGATTTTTATGCCTTCTTGAATCTTTTGATTCTAATATATTACAAGCAAACAATAACAGCCACCTATTTCTTGAGAATTTAATACAGGGGTATTAACTAAAGGGCTCCTCCTTGGCTTGAAAATCAGGGGTTGTTCTTTAGGTAAAGCTAGCTGAGTATATATCTATAACTGGAGTTAAAAGACAATGATTCCTATTAACCTTTCTTGCAATTGCCAGTTTTTCTATCTTTATGCATAAATTATACATGTATATTTCCTTCAAGTTCAGGAATAAACTTTTAAAAAATACTTAGCAACTGTCTGCTCATTTCACACATTCAGGAAGTCTCCCCACATGTGCAAATAAAATACAAAACATCCCCTCTGGTTCAGTATTGCATAGTCAGCAGCCACCGAAACAATGCACAGATGAGAAGTCAATTTGAGGTACTTAGGTTCACATGTGCAGATATTATGTGTAAATACATGCCATTGTTGCATGCAGTAAATGTTTGCCTACTGATCTGGAAGGACAAATATTTTTCCTCCCAGAGGAAGATCTAGCTGACCTTCAAGTAACCAGCACCAAGGGTTAGAGCAACTTTAGCATCTGAAAGCAGTTGCAGGGCCCCTTCACTTGCGTGATTTTATACCCAGCACCACACACTTGAGCACCTGCTGTTTTTAGTTTTAGATTATGATGATAACAGAGGTATTGTTCAGACACTTAATAAACATCCTAGGAGATATAAAAATGGCTAAAGAGGCATTCGCCACACTATTGCCCAAGTAAGAAAACAGGTCTTGAAACAAATACCAAGAATGACAACAACCACGCAGCGTGAGGTGCAGTGCTAACATGATACCTGCAATGTACTTTGATACAACGCTGGAGAGCTCAGCCTGGGAGGGTCGAGTGTGGGTAGCTTTCCAGGAGAAATGGGCAACAAGGCTGCTTTCTAAAGAATAATTAAGAGAACAAACTAGAGTGACCGTAGAAGTTTTTGAGATCTTAGATCACTGGGTAAATACAATCTGTATCATTAATAGCCACTTACTATAAACTCAATTATTGCTTTGATTAATACTAGGACAAAAATAGTTATAGGATGTAGTCCTTGCCTATTTGACAGCTTACAATCAATTTTGGGAGGTAGGTGTATATCCAAAATAAAACGTTAATAGTACATAGTAAAGTATAGACCACAACACATAACCATGCATTCATCTGTTCATAATATTTATTGCCTATTTACTGTGGACCATATACTGCTCTGGAAGTGGGGATATGGCAATGAACAAACCCACAAGGTCAGTGGCCTCATGGAGGTCACCTTCTAGTGGATACTAGTATGGGTTAGCATACGTACTATCTGGTTTTAAAAAGATCATCATCATCATTAGTATGTTTTAGATAATAGCATGCTAAATCCTAATTTTCTGAAGCAAAGACTACTATATACAAGTATAGGATGCTGTTAAGTCAAAAAATACTGTGAAATAGAAAAAAATTAGCCAAGCATTCCAGTAAAAGGTTTTCATTTATTAAAATATTCTAAATGGCAATTCATAACTGCATTTTCTACAAATTATCTTCAATTCATCAATCTTAGATATTTATAGTAGATAGACCCTATTTTCTAAGTCATGTTTTTGACTCAATTTATTCATACTTTCAACCAAAAGAAAGATATCCTTTGGCAAAGGCAAAACAGACTTTCTAAGCATTCCTCCAAATTTTAAAATATATATTATAAATTTTAATATTTTTAAATACACATATTTGTGAACTTTTAGGATATGGGAGAAAAAAAGAAAATCATGTTTCAAAAAGTACAAAATGTGGAGTAGATGTTATATATCAGACATTTCTCTGCCATAGAAAGTGTGAAAGGAATCACACAAAAAAATTGTCAAAGACACTAAGGCCCCTTCTACTTACTGTTACTATCCTGGTATCTGGTCACTCTCAGGTACTGAGTATGGTTGGCTAATAATTCTGAAAAGAGCCTTATGATAGAACAGAGTCACACCTAGACATATAGCCCCAGTGTTTCACCCAATAAAGTTGTGATTTTTGAGCATATTGTTTATTGTCCTTCACCACCTGACAAGTGAGAATAATGCTATCAACCTACCTCATATTGGTGTTAATCAACAAGTTACCAAGGAAAGTTGATCTTTGCAAATTAAATTTGTTACATCAAAAGGCCAGTGTGATAACAACGAACAGTTCCAGCACTTACAGTGACCAATATAGCCTTTGCCCCTTTCATACCTTGCTTCTCATCTTGTTCAGCTGCAAGACCAGGAAAGTTTTGAGGAAGGAGACTTGAGAGTGTATCAGAGGTGACTTTTGGTGACAGCCAGTGTCTTGTGAAGAATATTTAAAAGAATCCAGCCTATCAAACTTCAACCAAGGTACTGGATTAATATAAATCACCAACTAGCTGCATCTAGCATCAATAACACACATTCTCCATCAAACACTTTCCTGATAGTGATTCCATGAGCTGCATAATAATCACCGTGCTTTAATTATTTTGTTGAATAAATGAATGAATGAATTGCACTTACACACTGATGGTCTCAGTTTCTGCAGTTTATTGCTTCTTATCTTAACACAACTACTTGGAATCAAAATAGTAGTGCAAATGCCAGTACTAAGCACACCAAATGGTTACTGTAAAAAGATTTCCATTTGAATTATCAAAATAAATACATTACATGAAATTCAGAACTTGAAGTGAAAAAAGCCTCTAATTAAGGGAAACTTATGAGAGCCTTTAGCAAGTTCTTTGCTGAATGCAATTATTTGCTTTCTTGATCCTCAGACCAATTGCATTAACAAGGACAAAAGATATGCAAATTTAAGCAGACAATAGTCAAGCCAAGCTGCTCTGACTCATACCAACAGAGACATTTTCAGCATACATTCAGCTCCATTCACACTAGCAAAGATCAGTGTAATAGTTATGCGTGGCTATAATCTGAAAACTATACAATAGACATTGACCAAGAACAATACAAACAAAAAACAAATTTATTTCACACAATAAATTAACAACTGAAACATGTGAATGATTTAGCCCAGTAGAGTCATGTATATACCCTGTCACTGATGAATAATTGCATAGCAACAAAAAATATGCATTGCTATGTTTAAATCACTATTTTAATTGTATATTTTAAGAAAACAAAATATCACATTTTTGGTAAATACCTCATTCAAGACAATTACAGGCTAAATTTTCTTTCCTACGCTCCTCAAAGAATCCAGACTAACTTTACATGATTGAATCTTCATTAACTAACTATATAGACAGTATATTGAGAATAGTATTAAGTGATTCAACCAAATTCATTTGCCTACTATGGAAATAAGCTTTGCCAAAGCAAAAAGCAGATATCCTGTTATAAAGAGCTGCTGTAATTAGTATCTGAAATTTAAGTTACAATTATCCAAAGCTGGCAGAATTCTGTTTGCTTTCTATTCTTCCACTTTTTTTTTTTTTTTTACCTGTAGTCCACAATGAAAAGATAACTACAATTTCAGGTTTCAAAACTAAAACTACTGAATTTCATTTAACTTGTCAAATAAAATAACAGTGATCTTAGTTCAGTCCCTAGTGGACAAAAGTAGAATAACCATTACTCGGCATGATTCAGCAGGCGGTGGTCTAAGTGAGGGTGACCACACTGGAACAGAAAAGAGAATTTATCTTTTCCCTGTCTTTCATCTTCCTAAAAGGTTTGCTCTGTTAACCAACTAACTTAAAGAAGAGTAAACTGGTTACATCCCTATCTATATGCACGCACTAAGTGGATTTTTTTTGCAAAGACCCCCAGGGGGTAGAGGGGAGGCTTTTCACAAATAGGGAGATTTGCCCCCCCTTATAATAAGTGACATAGTTGAGTAAACTTGTTATCTGTTGCTTACCTGTTACACAATTAAACACAGCAAAGAGAGGATGAACTGCAGAAACTATTTCATATTTTAACACGCGTATTTTCAATAAAATTTTTAAGTGATGTATAGAGAAACACTGAATAAAATTTTCCATTTGATTTCTGTACATTGAGATTACAAGCACACTCATATGAACATTCATCTGGATACCTACATTCCCACAAGGCACTGCCTGTAACTTTCGTGTCCAGAGGGAAGAAAAGGCACCTCAGGAATACAGCCAAGTCTACATGTTGTGTTCCGTCCAAATCTGCAGGTGCATGTCTTTGGGAACGGCCGCCACCAGCTCTGTGTCTCCTTTCACAGTGGGCACACAACCTCTTCCTGAGGCAGACACGTTACAATTTATCCTCCTGATTTCTTTTTTCTCAAGGACAGAACGTGACAGAAATCAGTCCTCTACTATTCTAGTACTTGCTAAAATTTAGTTTCCTTTACAAACTTATACAATTTCTCCAACCAAATATCTCTCTTTCTATTTACTCTCATTTCATGTTAACTTTACTAGTGGTTGAAACATAAGTATGTGATGATAATGGCCCAACTGGGCTGCACAAAATTTCCTGGTGTGGTAAATTTGATCCTGAATTAGTATTGTCACTATTGGTTTCTTTTTGCCAACTTGCTCAAAATGTACATATTTTTTAAAAGTTGGGTTTTTACAGTCAGAAAACTCACGCTAAATCTTAAGTATGAGAAAAGCAGATATCATAAAATGTGCCATTGCTAGATACACAAATGGGGTGCCACCATACCTTCATCAGCTAGCAAAAACCTAAAAACCTTGGCTCATCCCTGAAGCCACAGAGAGAAAGCCCTCTTGCATTTGCAAACACTGCCCCCCTGGAGCAAAAGGTAAACACACGAATGCTCCCCTAAGGATCTCTAAGTTAGCTACAGTACAGGGACGGAAAAGGCTCCATGCAATTAGAAACCGAAAGCAATCACTTACTTTTTGCAGCCACTGAGTATAATTTTCCAGCACATGCTCCAGATGTTGAAGTTTCTGGGAAGAGAAATCCGGTTCCACGTGTGGAGCATCTCTCTGCAGAGCGTTTGTGTTGTACTGGTCTGTCCTACTCTCACGACAGTTCCCGTCGTGTTCTGGAAGAATGAACGTGTAGGCACATTGCCCATACTGAATCCGGCTATATCTTCTCCCACCGTTTTCTGGACTCCGGCGCTGGTTGCTGCACCCTACGTGAGTCAGAATGGCAGCGAGGAAAGCTAAGGAAAGGAAAACTGTCATTGTACTGCCAGCACTCTCTTTCCGTGCCTCTCGCAAAACTTGCTCCTTTCTTCTGACCTTTAAACTACTTCTTTATTTCAGGTAAAACCGCTTGTCTCTTTAACTTTCTCCCGTTCAAAGAAAGCTTTTGGAAGAAGAATCACAGAAAACTAGCCATTTGTTAGCTTTGTTCTAAAATGTTAATTTTTATTTCACTGTAATGGTAGTTTCCTTAGTTAAAACTTGAGATATTTATTGCATAGTAGCTGAGATTTATTGTTTCCTCTCTGTGTAACCGTTCAGCGTGGAGCCTGCCTGAGTTAGCTGCGTGTACATATTCTAGACCCTTTCCTCTACCCTATCTGCTGCAGATCTGCTATTTTCTCCCAGACCTCAGTGAGTTTTATTAAGGTTGTACATCCAAGCCAAGCTGGAAGCAGGCAGCCTTTCACAAGATGACTTGACAGGAATGCATGAGGGTGCCCCTATGCAAGGGTTGCTGATGGCTTGGAGCTGCAGGATCGTCTTACAAATTGGCTAGATGCGCATGACCTCGATCGTGTATGGCCCTCCCGCCCCTTCTGCAGACAATTGTCTGGAGCCTTTAGCAGACTCAGGGCAAATCAATAAATAGAGCAGTCCACCTTAATACACTTTTAGTGTGCATGCTGACCTACTAAAATCTAGCAAACTAGCACTATATTTTTAAAGTTTCTATTTAATTGGGGAATTCTAAGAAGAACATTGGCATAGTGTCCAGTGAAATTATTTTTTATTATTTTTGAATGATAAACCTGTATAATTATTAATTTTTTAAAAATTTATTCTTGACTCTGGGAAAAAAAGATATTATAAATAATTTTTGGAAGTGGTATTCTTTCATTGTGTTCACTTAGACTTTTAGGAGTTGGAGAAAATTATCAGGGAGTGTCAAATTAGCAAAAACATTTCATAACTTTTCACTCAAAGGAATATAGTGTATGCATATAAAGCAGAATAATATGAGCACTTTCTGAGATATGCATTTTAAATGAACTGGTTCCCTGATTAGAGTGTAGCCCTGTGTGTTCTCTGTATGTAAATTAAGCAACTTCCTTAGAAAAACAGTGTAGTTACAATTTAAGACAGTAGCCTGAAAATTATTAATTCCTGTGGTATATCCTACTCATATGTTTCACAAGGACCTCTGCAGTGTTACCATGGCCATCTTTACTGCTGGTTTGGGAGTTCCACAGAAATTCTCCTGCGGCCGCGTAGAAAAACTACGTGAGAAGAAAACATCTGTCAGGTGTGCCAGTGGGCCAGGAAAGGGCTGTATGGGAGAATTCTATTATGTAAAAAACAAACAGTATCAGAAAGTGATTTCCCAAATCCAGGGTGTAGACATTTGAACAAAGACACCAGGAAAACATAAAAAAAAGGTGATAATTATAGAATTAATATTACAGCACTGAGATCTTTACTAAGTGTGGGCAGAAAACATGAATTATGAGCAGGGGCTTTCTTCAAGAACTGGGAGGGATTTTAGGGAATGGAGCTTCTCAGCTGCAGTCCCAGTGTGGAAAGAGA
Organism: Trachops cirrhosus; assembly: GCA_028533065.1. NCBI lineage: Eukaryota > Metazoa > Chordata > Mammalia > Chiroptera > Phyllostomidae > Trachops > Trachops cirrhosus. The sequence goes on from CM052544.1 coordinate 104,485,023, forward strand.
AGCCACAGATGTTTACTCTCATGTCCTGGAAAGGTGGGGTGGGGGTGCCGCACAGGGAAGTGGGTAGAAGTTAGTGGGAAGGACAGTAGAAGTTAGTGATGGGCATGCTGGGACAAGTTAGAGGAGGGAACAAAACAAATTCCAGAAGGAATGTGGGTTTTGGGGGGAGACATAAAATATGCTGAGATTTATCAGTCCTTTCCACACCAAAAGAAAAAAACAACAAATTTCTGATATGACAAATATGGAAGCAAGTAATATCAAACATTACAGTGAGATCTTTGAACCACTTTTGCCAAAAGGCTTCTAAAAGGGTCCCGGTTGAACTGATTCACAGTTGTAAAGCAGGTTTACTGATGGTACTTAGAAGAAAAAGAACTGATTAAAAGCCAGTTTATGTTGCCAAGGTGATGTAATCTTTTCTCTGTACCCAAAAAACACATAAACAAAAAAAGTGACAGGTAACCCGGATAATCAAGTTTTTAAGGGTCCACAAGGATGAAGTGGACTGGCAAAGGACAGATTTGTCTAAGAACACTTTCCAACATTGCTTGCTTTGAAAATTATCCCTGGAAAGAACAAAGTCCAAAATCAACACCTATAAGTGCTTTGTTAAGAACTAAATACAGCCGAAGATCGGCAGAAGACACAAGGGTGAGCGTGAGGGCTCTGTTGAAGCACTCCTGTGTTTTTTAACAGCCAAGATTGTTAAAATCTCTTCCTGTGTGTGTTGTGTGCATATCTATGTGTGCTTGTTCATGTAAATTTTCCAATCTGAAAAATGAAAAGGAATGCACAATTCCTGAGGGAGAAGTAGAGGAACCAAGATAGGAAAGCCTGAGACACAAGTGAAAAGGAGGAGGGGACACAGGCACAGTGAGAGAAAGAGATAGAGACTGATTTATATCTTTCCAGAAAAACAAAGAAACATGACACTGGAAGTATCAGTCTAGAAAGAAAAAGTCTCAAGATTAATTTTAAGCGACTGGAAAACACAGCGACATGAGGAACGGACTCGTGCACTTTGGGACTCCAGCTGAGGAGACGCTGGGTACATTTGAGGATCCTAATGATATGCTACAGACCACATGCCTTCAGGGACTTGAACCTAACTAGTAACAATACTGTTATTGTTGTTGGTGATTATTCAGAAACGTTATAGTTTAGAAGACTTTAGAATTTAGGAGGTAGTATGAAGAACAGGCCACATTTTTTAAAAACTTTCCTCTGTGCCTCCAGATGGCTGGAGCACCACCTTGTACACCAAAAGGTTGCGGGTTCAACCCTTGATCAGGGCACATACTTAGGTTGTGGGTTTGATCTCTGGTGAGGGCACATATGGGAGGCAGCCAATCAATGTCTGTCTGTCTGTCTCAATCTCTCTCTCCCTAAAATAATATTAAATATATTAATATTTATCTCTCTCTCCCTAAAATAATAAAAAATATATTCTTGGGTGAGGATAAAAAAATTCCTCTACCACATTTCCAAAAAAAGTAAAAAAAAAGATCTAAAGAACTAAATAATTCTATTCAATTGTATACTGATGGAGCTTGATCTTGAAAGCTTTGTATCTCTGTATTTTATCTGCATTAGCAGAGCTCTGGACTCAAGGAAGTGTGTGCTTTAAGATTCTCATCTCATATTTACAATAGCCCCAGCAAACAGGCTCGTCCAGAAACTTCCAGTGGGATGGGAACTTGATGGCCCTAAATCTATCCTAAGACCCAGTCTTTGTTGCTTCTTTTGTGAAGCTTTCTCCAGGCCCAATGAGTGGCTCTCTCTGATGTATTTCAATAACCTTCTCTTCCTATCTCCACAATGGCACTCCTCACACTGCTTTCTAATTATTTCTTTTTTAGTCTGTCTCCCCCTTTAGCTGTGAGTTCATAAAGTGATCTCCTCTTTTTAATTTCATTCATTTCCCAGCACTTACTTTGCACTTTGGCTGAAGGAATAAAAGGATAACTGAATGAGTGAATGAGCTAACTACTTTACTGTCTACTACATGACTGGCCACATCTGTTGCGATATTTGGGTGAGTTTGCCTAGAATTAGGATGAGGCCCAACTTATTCTAAAGAATGAGTCAGACACAGGAGCATGCACAATAGTAATTCAGAACATTTTTAACCCTTAACAAATTAATTTCCTCATTTAACATTTATAGTACCCATAATTGTGTATTATTAATCCCATCTTGCAGATAAGAAATTGTAGCACACAGAAGTTAATTGTCTAAGATTTATGATCTCTTATGTGGCAGAGTTAAGAATTTGATTCTCAACCCATTTAATTCTGAGGCTCATGTTCATATCCCACTGAGCTATAATGTCCCCAGCCATGCCTTAGCATTAGGAAACAGAAAAAATTCATAAATTTGGGGGACAAAAGCAACATGAAATCTATAACTAAGAGGGGTTCCTCTTCCTACCCTAGGCCTTCATGGATTCATGTCAAGACTTTCAAAACAGAGCTAATATTAAGCAGAATGGTTGTCCCAGTTGCTAACCAACATCTAATCTGATGGACCAGTTATATTGTGGGTCCATTCTGAATGTTAGTCTTGTGCCATATCACGTGTTATAGAGCTTATCACCCATGATCTAAAATAAAATTAGACAACATAAAATGAAATAGAATTTATTTCTCCAAAACATCATTAGGCACTCTCCTGGTGTTCGTCTGACACCCAATGGTGGTGAAAGGGGTGGGAAAGCATTCTCCTCCCTTGCATACTGAGCACAACATTGCTCAGCACATATCAGCAGGGCTATGGTCATGGCAGCCATGTGTAAAAGGAGGGCACATGGCTGTGATCCCTGAAGACAGAGCCAAGACCCCTTCACTCAACTATATAGGCAACACAGGTATCCACACCAGATGGAAAAACCACGGAGAGCTAAAAGAGAAGAGAAGATGAGGCCTTTTGCCTGACTGATAGCACTGTGTGAGCACCTGTGAAGTATCTGCTGGGATCTCCCAGACCAATTAGAAGACCTTGCAAAGAAGAGCTGGAGACACTGCAGTGGGAGAGAGTAGGCAAGACACTCCAATGTGTGGAGACATGTAGGTAGGTGATGGAAATAAAAAATGTAATATTCCCTTGTTTCCTGATGAGAGAAACTCGTGGTTATTGGTGGGTGTCTTGCTTGCTAAGTCAGTTATTGTAATTATGCAAGTTGGAAAGAGCTGAGACAGAACTCACTTGCTTTACCTAAGAAAGAAGTGAAGGCACTCAAAGAAAGACCTGGAAATGGAGGACTAGAGCTAGAGAGGTTCAGAGAGGAGTCCAAAGAGACAGGAGTCCTGGGCAGATGGCTCAGGTGGTCCGAGTGCCATCCCATACACCAAAAGGTGGCGGGCTTGGCCCCTGGTCAGGGTGCATGACTAGGCTGAGGCTTGATCCCTGGTTAGAGCAAGTTTCTCACACCAATGTCTGTCTGTCTCTCTCCCCCCTCCCTCCCTCCCTGTTCCTCTCTCTAATGGCAGTTTTAAAAAAATGTTCTCAGGTAAGGATAAAAAATATTTTTAAAATAAATACATAAAATAAAAGACAGGAAAGTTGTGGCTGTGTGGCTGGCTATAAGAAACTTGTGAAGATATATAAAGTATGGAGGTTTGGAGTGACATGGTGTTTCCTGTGAGACAAAACCCCTCTTATTTTTTTCAGTAGAAATATGCTTTGGGGTAAGTAACTTCTTTCATGTAAATGAGAAGAATGGTGGGTCCTTGCTCCTAACACGGGGCAGTTAACATCTGGGTTACGCAGACTGTTGATGTGAATACAATACAGTCATTCATTTCACCTTGGTCTTTCACACTAGATTAGAGCCTCTCTTGGACTGAGACTGTGTCTATCACTCTATCCTGGCAACACAGGAGTCAAATGATAAATATTTGTGACCCAACTGACTGTCTGGCGGACTCATTCACTTTAATTATTGATGATGAGATTTGAAGATACAGAACCATCACGCTCCCTTGGAGGTGTTCATGTATTGATACTACTTAGACCCAAGATCTCCCATTCTGAAGAGTCACATAAGAGACTCAGAGATCACAGATTCCAAAGCAAATCCCAGAAGTGACAGTGGTGTGGTATCTGACACTTCCAACTACCCAGAGACATTGCTATGGTTGAAGAACCATTTAAGAATCATCACAGAAATACCTTCCAGTGTGAGATTTACTCATCAATTCTGTAACATAAGTTCCACAAGTTCCCAAATGAGAAATGGAAACAAACAGCTGGAGACTACCAAGTAGAAATACAGATGCCAACATTCCCCTCATACAGGATAAAGAAAGATTTCCACTGAAGGCCCAGTGAGATGAGATTTTATTACAGGAAAAAACATACAGACCACTTCACATTCACTAAGTGTCTCCTTTCTCCTTTTACCTACAGATTGACCCCTTGATTCCTCAGAGAAAATGCAAAGGTCTCTTTGTCTCAACTTTTCCAACTTCGGGAAGAACATGTATTTGAAAAGAATGGCTGAAATCAACATGTAACTAATTATGCACACAATGGCACTTGGGTGGTGGCTAATCATTGTAGGCAAAGCTGATATCCACCCTTGATTAAGCAGTGACCCAACGATACAGGGCTTTTTGTGGTTTTGTGTTTGTTACTAGAGAGTTATGATGCTCTATTCATCAAAGGTGTAGAAAAATTCACTCACCAGTATTGCAAATATAGATGACAATATGGAAATAAGATCCCTGAATTTTTTTAAATCTATCATTCTTTCTTTTTTAGTCTTATTTGCATCTGTTAATCTAACCTTACTTTCCCTTCTCCTTCTTGCCAGGTTGGGTAAACTGTCTTATAGTGGTTAAGGTGGGAGACAGATTGCTTCATTTTTATCTTTATTTACTTCTTGTTTATACTAGTAAACAAGATTGGATTACATTGAACAAAACATTTAATTATTCTAATGTCAGTTTCTTCATCCATAAAAGGAGGATGATGATACAGTGCCTTTTTATTGGGGTGATGTGAAGGTTAAATAAGATCATGGATATAAAGCACTGAGCACAGCGTCTAGAGCATAGCAAGCGCTCGAAACACCAGCTCTTGTTTCTAAATGTGAGTTCTCTTTCTTGTACTCAAACACGGTCCTGCTTTTTAAGTTATTAAATTAGGCTTTGACTATGTTCAAAGTTTATGTTCACCTAACTCAATTTGTTATCATTCTTTCCTCTTAATTGTTTAAAATCACTTCTGACCCTCTTGGAAATCGCAGTATTTGAAAAGCACATTTTAACACAGGCAGGTGACCGTGTTCACAATGATAGTTCACACAAACCGCTCTGGTGCCCCTGAGGGCAGGGACTCCAATGTCCTCCCTCACTGCTGCATCCCCAGCAGGCACCTGGAACAGTGAGCACCTGACACATAATAGGTGCTCAATAAATAATATGCTGAATGAATGGAAGAAATTGGAAACAATTTAGTAGAAATGTACTGCTCCACAGAGACATTTAGTAGGGAAGACAGACATATAAACAATCACACTTGCTAGTTTAATGAGAATTTTATTCCCTGAAAACCATGGGAGCAATGTGGATGCCATTTATGGCTTGTCATCGTGACTTGTTATCTGAGTCATTTCCGGCCAATTCAACTGAATGACCTTATTTTCAAGAGCTTCTTTTATGACTAGACTTGTGGCATATATCGCCCCATTCTGTTTCCTGGGATGGGGAGATAGAGTGGCAAGTGTTGGCCTCTGATAAAATGAAAAAGAATTGAAGCATTCTACCGTTAATCTTACAAGAAATATACAGCCTGACATGACTTGTACATTAAGCAAAGGAAACCTTATTTTATTTATTTTTTCTCCAAAATGAATTTTGTTTCCCTCAGGTTCTAATCAGATTAGGAATTTGGTGATTAAATTAGAAAATGATTTCTACTAGTATATAAAACATGTGAAAATATAATTGCTTTAACCAGGCTCTTAGTTCATAAATTGATAGGCAACGACCAGTCATTTTAATGGTAAACTTAAAGTATCCATTAGAAGTCTGAAAAGTTTATACTTTTTTTCTACTAAATATGTGTTTTGGCTCTTTCCTCTTTATCTTTGTCTTATAAAAATTGTTAAAGGGGAGAATTGTGACAAGTAAAGAAAGGCTAAGATACAAGACAATCATAAATGACTAAAATATTGAAAAACACTGTCATAGCCATTTCATTCTTTATAGTTAAACGTTCCCTCTACTTGTGATATAGTATACAGATACATCATTATTAGCTCCAGAGGTACCAAAATACCTTCATAATTTGCAAATGTTTCAAAAATTTCCATCATGTTTATCTTCAGCATATTTACCCAAACTATATATATGCTACTTGTACTAACATTTACCCACGAGTTTCTTTAACTCAAAGTTTAACCTTTCTACGTGTCTCACATTTATCTTACACAAGAGTATCAGGGGAACCAAGCACCTGTGCTTTTTCCTGATGTACATTAAAACAAATACGGGGTGTTAAGGTGAATTCTGTCCGCATGCCACCCACAAATATTTCATGTCCGCAGTGCAGTGTGTACCACACTTTGGGAAACATGATCTAGCGCTATCAACAGTAGAGTCATCTTCTCTTGCAAAATAAAACAATACTTCCTGCCAACATCTGTGGAAAAGACTGTTGTAGCTGAAGTTCCTCCAGATAAGTTTGCATCATGTCCTAAGTGTTTAGAGATTGTTTCCACTCTGTAGTCAAATCAGAAATACCAAAAAAAAAATGCTTTTGAAGCAGAGGCTTCTACACTCACACTGCCAAAGAGTACTTGAAGGATTTCCCTACATCCTAACTAGGGAAGTGATGCTGGGGGATTGGCAGCAGCCCTATTTGTAATGCTGGCCACTGAGAGGAATGTCCTTCTGAAGGTTGGAAATTGAAACTGAAGATTGACCAGGAAATTCAACAGCTCTTTTCTGATTCTGGAAATGGGAAGAATAGTGAAGCATTTAGTGTCTGAAGAATAAATCTTCACTCCTTTTTAGTCTTGCATTTGGAAGAGTGATAGGGAAATAGTAAATTTCTTCTCAAGAGTTGCATTCCCCTTGGAGAATTTACATTCCTTCTTCACATCCCTCAAAGAGCCATAAAAGCACATCAGTTCAAAAAAAGAAATAGAGAGTTAATATTTAAAGGGAAAGTTAGGAATCAATTACCCTCAGTTTAATAACAGCTAACATTTATTGAGTACCTATGATGTCCAGGACTGTGCTAATCACTGTACCTGCATTATCTGCTCTGTTACAATCACAATGATACAATATGTAAGAACTTTTATTGCCATCATTTTACAGAGGGAAAAAAACAAACTTAGAGAAGTTTAAGGCAGGACATAAACCAGAGTGTACTGAAGCTTTTAACCATTACATATACACAAAGCCTCAGTAAGTCCTTTGAAAGCACCTGCTCATTTAGATTCATAAACTATCGTACTGATATCAGCACACCTTATATGTTAAACCAATAAAAAACACAGAACTTGATAGCCAATTAGACCAAAAAAAAATTGTAACAGTTGCAAATGAAAACTATCAAGAAAAGTTAACAATCATGGTATAGTCGCTATATGAGAATTACTTTATATACATTATCAAATTAAACCCTTAAAACAATCATACCCATTTCACAGAGGGAGCTGGAGTCTTAGAAGAGAAGGAACTTGATCAGATTACGCAGAAGAATTATTCAGATTTAACCAAGCCATCTGTCTTTAGGGTCTGATCATCTTATTTAACATGCTAACAAAAATGTTCTAAAATAGGTGAAAAAATCACTTTCAAGTTACCTATTGAAGGACTTTAGTCAGCCATATCCCCTTCTTCAGTGCCTGGAAAGTGCAGAGGTAAAAGATCATCGTGGGCCTCGGTGGCCAGTTTAACAATGTTGTTTTGTATTCTGAGATGGGAAGCCATTATGAATTTTCGAACAGAGAAACATGATCTGTCTTGTACCTTAAAGGCATAGTTTCTCTGTAGAAGATCAAGGACAAAAGCCTTAATCCCAGTGAGGAAGCTCTCTCAATTGCCCAGGTGATGGTGGCTTCAGTGAAGGCAGTGGCTGTGGAGATGAGATATAATCAGGTAAATATTTTGAAGGTGAACCCAAAAGTATTTTCTGGTGGCTTGCATGCCAGGTGGGAGAGATGGCTCAAGGTTCTGACCTAAGGAAATGGAAAATTGAGTTCTATTAACTGAAAGGGAGATGACGGTGAAGAGAGAAAGAATAAGAGCTTAGTTTCAGACATGTTACCTTTGAAATTCTTATTGAAGAGACAGCTAGTAAGCAGTTGGATATATAACTCTAGCAGTAGGGGAAATGCTCATAATGGAGATATATGTCTGGATATCATCAGGGAGTATTTAAATGGCACTTAGTTGCCGTGATAGTAGAGGCAATCACCAAGGGAATAAGAGTACAAAGGGAAGAAAAAAGGTCTAACTTTTGGACTCTGAGGGACTCTAGTGTCAAGAGATTAGGAATATGAGAATCACCAAAAGAGCCTGAAGAGAAATAATCAATCAGATAAGCAAATAACAGGAAGGTGTCTTAGAAACCAAGTGAACCATATGTTTCAAGGAGGAGGGTGACCAATTAGGACAAATGTAGCCCTTATATGAAGGAGTATGAGGACTGGGCTTCCTCCAGTCAAGATGGCAGAGTAGGTAGACATTGTGCTTGCCTCCTTACATGCCCACATCAAAATTAGAACTAAACTATAGAACAACCACCCTTGAGAGCCACCTGAAGACCAGCTGCACAGAACTCCTATAACTAAGGATATTAAAAAAAACACATCAAAACTGATAAAAAGGGCAGAGGCACAACATGGGCCCCAGAACCAACACACCTGGTGTGTTGGCTTCAGACCACACCAGAGCACCCCCAATAAGCACCACAAATGACACACCCAAAGGATGGACTCAGCAGGCTCCAGAGCCCTGCTAAAACAAATCCCATTCTGGGGGGTCAGCCACCTCACAACATTAAGCATAACAACATTCACATCATAGGGGTACCAGAAAGAGAAGAGAAAGAGAGAGCAAGAGATTGAAAACCTATTTGAAGAAATAATGGCTGAAAACCTGTCTAAACTGGTAAAGGAACTACATACATAAGTCAAGGAAGTGCAGAATCCCAAACAAGATGAACCCAAAGAAGTCCATACCAAGACACATCATAATTAAAATGGCAGAGATAAAAGACAAAAAGAATCTTAAGCCCTGGCTGGTGTGGCTCAATGGATTGAGCATGGGCTTGCGAACCAAAGGGTCACCAGTTCAATTCCTAGTCAGGACACATGCCTGGGTTGTGGGCCAGGTCCCCAGATGGGGGCACATGAAAGGAAACCACACATTGATGTTTCTCTCCCTCTCTCCTTCCCTTCCCTTCTCTCTAAAAATAAATTAATAAAACCTTAAAAAAAAGAATCTTAAAAGAAGCAAGAGAAAGACAGTTAGTTACCTACAAGGAAGATCCCATAAGACTGTCAGCTGACAGTCTTATTTATTAACAGAAACTTTGCAGCCCAGAAAGGACTGGCACACAATATTCAAAGTGATGAAAAGCAAAAACTCACAACCAAGATTACCCAGCAAGGCTATCACTTGTAATCAAACAAAAGATAAAGAGCTCCTCAGACAATACAAAGCTGAAGGAACTCATCACCACCAAACCAGTATTACATAAAATTTTAAAGAGACATCTTTAAGAACAAGAATAAAAATATTAAAAATATGAATAAGAAAATATTTCAAAGGAAAAAAATCTTACTAACAAAGGCAAACACATAATAAATGCAGTGGGTCAACCAACACTAGAGCTTGTACAAAAATTAAAAGGCAAAAGAATGAGTATCATGTGTAATTACAACAGTAAATTAGGGATACACACAAACACACATAAAAGAAGTAAAAAAAATAATGACAAAAACAAACATGGAGAGGGTATATAAAAATGGTAGTGATTTTAGAATGTATTTGAATTTAAGTGACCATCAACTTAAAATAGACTGCTATAAACATAGCTTGGTATATATGAAGCCCAGGATAACCACAAACCAAAAATCTAGAAGAGATATACAAGAAGTAAAGAGAAAGGAATCCAAACACAGCACTACAGAAGATCATCAACATACAAAAGAGAGCAAAAGAATAAGAAAGGAAGAGAGAACTACAAAAACAATCAGAAAACAATAATAAAATGGCAATAATTGCATACCTATCAATAATTATTTTAAATGTAAATGGATTAAATGCTGCAATCTAAAACACATGGATATATACAATGAAATATTACTAAGCCATAAAAAGAATGAAATTTACCATTTGTGACATCAAGGATCTAGAGGGTCTCATGCTAAGTGAAAAGTAAGAGAAAGACAAATACCATATGATTTCACTTACATGTGGAATCTAAAGAACAAAATAAATAAACAAACAAAACAGAAATAAACTCATACAGAGAAAAAAATGATGAGTGCCAGATAGGCAAGGGGTTAGGGTATAGGTGAAAAATGTGAAGGGATTAAGAAATACAAATTAGCAGTTACAAATACTCACTGGGATGTAAAGTAGAGCCTAGGAAATATAGTCAATAACATTATAATAACTACATACAATGTCAGGTGGGCGCAAGACTTATAGGGGGATCACTTTGTAAGTCATATAAATGTCTAACCACTCTGTTGTACATCTGAAACTATTATAATTGGAATTTTTTTAAAGATTTAAGTAATAAGAGGACTGAGAATTAACCAATGGTTTAAGCAACATGGAGGTTGTAGATGTCTTGAAAAGAACAGTGGGATGATGATCCTGATCAGAGCTAGTTGAAGAAAAGACTGAGAGATCAGGAATTGGCATCAGCCAATGAAAATGACCTTCTCATGGAGTTTGCTGTAAATAGCAAAATCAGTCTCAAAGAAGGAGGCACCAAGAAAAACATAAGAGAAGGTTTTGCACTGCATTTTCAGCTAACATCAAGGGAAAATGAGGATGTAAGATCTAAATCCCCATTTTGGTGTGAAATATGCTAATCTGGAAATATTGATTTTATAGATATTGGCTTTGGTCTTATTTTTATACTTTGTTATGCCAATGGAGTTACTGAAACACTATCTTTGAACTTGCCACTAAAGTATCCTAAAATCTCTTGCACAAATAAGCAAGCTTTACTCTAAGAAGTATTGCTGCCAGAAAGTATGTCTATCTATAGACATACGACTGTAATATTACCCTTTTACTTGACAAGATTTTTGAAGTGAATTATTTTTCTCTTTTACGGCAAAACCTGGTAGTTTCCTTTTAAAGAGAGCAATGACTTACAGCAGGAGATTTATACGTAAAGACGTATAATATGTTCTTCATTCCATTTTTTTTACCCCTTAAGCATTATAAATTTTTCCCCCTTAACCACTTGTAGAGAAGACCTTGTAAGAGGTATAAGTGACTTGGCGACACATCTTTAGAAATAAAAGAAAAACCTATTGTTTGAGAAATTTCTAGCAATAATATTTAGAAAATTATTTTTCTTCTGGGCTTATACTTGGCTTTCCCTAAAATTATTTTCTTTATATGGGAGATAATCACATATCCTTCCCAACCCTTTCATTCAAATGTGGCATAAAAAGCTATTAATGAGGAAGTCAAAACTTATTTTCCTGAAGAAGCATGATGAAAGGGAAACATAATTGGACTTGGTATTTTAGAAAATACGGCTTAAAATAATATTTCTAAATACCTAGACAAATTTAGTATATGGCTAAAGTAACATCTCACATTAGTGGGCAAAGGATTTTTTAACAATAAATGCCATAAATTATGTTAGTACAACTGGGGAACCATCTGAAAGAAGACAAAGTTGGCATAATACTTCACATTATACACAAAGACAAACTCCATGCTAATTTAAGTTTTATATTAAAAAATAATTATTAGATAAAAACATATCCTTGGGTTAAAGCCTTTCTAACTTAAAATATGGAATCTGATTTTTTTTATTTGATCATTTTGACTACCAAAAACTATTAAAAGTCTGAATTCCAAATTATAAAGAAACTTAATGAGCAAGACCAAAAGACAAATGACAGAGAAAAAATTAATTATAATTTAGAGCATATAAGAAAAATACAAATTAAAAATACACCAAGGGATCAGTCTAAACAATCATGTTGGCAAGAATTCAAATGTTAAACAATACTAATTTGTTGGCAAGTTTATGGGGAAACTGACAGTCTTATACATTACAAACAAGGATAGGACAACTCCTATGAAGAGAAATCTGGTAATTTTTATTTAATTATAAATGCATTTATCCTCTGACCTAGAATTTGCATTGGTGATCTATCCTACAGAAGCATGTGCCTGAAATGGCCTATATTCAACTACTTACTAAAGCCTTGTTTGTAATAGCAACAAAACCAAGTGTCATCAACCTCAGACTTGTCATATATATTGTGGAACATCCACCCAGGAGAGTACTATATAGTTATAAAAAGCAAGGAGTAAGTTGGACACAGAAAGAGCTCCAAGATATATTACTCTGTTTTTTAAGTCATAAAATAGGGTAAACAGTATGATATCATTTGTTTATAAAATGAGGTGACTGGAGTAGACAGGGACATAGGTTGGAGAGTAACTTCTTAATCTTGTTACAGTTGGATTTTTTTATCATATGACTGTATAAACAATCTGAACCCAAAAAAGAAATTTAATAAAATAAAAACGAAAAAGAACTAGAGTTAAATCCTAATTCATTTATAGATTACATAAACTTGAATAGTAATTTAACCACCCTGATCTTGGTTTCTTAGTCTATGAACTTGGAAAAACAAATCTTGCTTATCTCATATTTTTCTTTATAATAAATGAAACAAAACACAAGAAAATGCTCTTCAGCCATGAAATGGCATGAAATAAGGCATATCTTTTATTTTTAGTTTCCTTAAAATGACTTGCTGCCAAACACAAAGTAGGCAGAATCTAATCAGGTAAGTACATGAACAGAGAAACCTCTAAGATTCAGTGTAAGTTCTTTATTCATTCTTCATTAATTCTTCATTCATTCTCCTCAAATTCTGTTTTACCCATAAAAAGCTTTTCTACAGTTAGAGAAGAGAGAGTGGGGATATAAGAGTTGAATCACTGGAATGACAGCTCCTCCACATTCTTCCTTCTGAGGTAACCCTCAGCTGCACCCTTCTTCTGGTGACCAGGTGGTATGGGACACCTTTGGTCTTCTGCCCCGCTGCTACTCAGAGAACCCACTGATACCTGCTGTAGCAACCTATTCCTACTTCTGTCTACTACTTTAGCCATCTCTGCTGTCCCTTTTTTTCTCCAAATCTGCTACTTCTTAGGCTCCCACCTCTGAGGAAGGCAGCCAGGTTCAGGGGTCAGGAATGAGTCGTGGGAACAGCTCCAGGGGTTCGCCTCCCACACACTGCAGCTTCTCATGCTTCCACTGGTCCCCCTTGTGTGGAGTGGGGACCCCTCCTAAGAAGCTAGGACTGGTAGGTCCCAGGCACCCCTGTGATTACATCTTGCCATAGCCTGAATATTGTGGGGTTTTTCTTCATATCTCCTGCCCTTGCTCTTACAAGGGAACTGCACTTCCTAAAAGGAAGCAATTTCTATCATTCCCCTTCCCTCATCTTTGGTTAGCAGTGAGGGGGTTTGGCACCTTCTTATCACCCTCCCCAACCCCACTTCCTCCCTGTCCGTCCACCTGTGGGCAGTTGATTTCTCTGAAGTTGGACCCATGCCTCCTCCCTGTTCTCCTCTCCTCAAGTATCACCAGCCTATGGGATTTTCTCTACAGACACAGCTCTCAATTCTGGCCAGTTCTTCATTTAAAAAGAATAATTGTGGGGCAGTTACAAACACTAAAAACCTTTCCTGAGTTCACTGCTCAGAAAAATTATAACTTTAGAACAGTAATCCCCAGCCTTGGTTGATGAGTATCAGATTTCACAAAAGACAATGACCCCAAACTTACCAAAATTCCCTCTAAAAATATTTTTAAAGTTAATTAATTTTAAGTATGATGGTCATATGAGACCAACTAAAAGCAAAGTGGCAATGCCCTTCAAATCCCAGCATATATATTATTAAATAACCCACCCAGGTTTTTAACATCAAAATTATTTGAGCCAATCTTTAAAGGGAATGATCATAAAAAAACATAAGATAAACACACTTCTAAACAGAATTTAAAGAAATATGTACATTATTTGGGTGAATGCTGTATTTAAAAAGAGAAAAAGCCAAGACGTGCCCCTACCAGACGGGACAGGCCGTGGGAACAGAAAGCATGCGTCTCTAATACCAATGGAATATGCTGTATGTAAGGGTGCCGTGTTCACTGACACTTCAGAATTCAGAAAAGCACAGCCACTGGCCGAATTATGTTTTGCTCATCCAGAGTTCGAACCTGGTAGAAATGGAGTCTGTTTCTCATGCATATGCAAAGTCTGCACTAGGAACTGAGACCAAAGAATTACTGTGGTTTCACTACCAAGTTTCAATGACTTCTATAGAACATTTCTAGATTACACTGCAAATTGTTATAAACACTTCCTTATGCCTCTGTCTTCCACTCAGCTGAAAAGATCTCTTTTTTCTTTCTGATCTTGAGCCATTGCTGAAGTGTCACACCTATCTGTTCTTGTACTTCTTGGATGCCATGTCCTGTAACCTTGTGCTGTGACCTCAGCATGACAGCTGTGCCGATGGTTTTGGCTAAGGCCGCTGCATTCACTCACTGAAAGAGGCATGCTCTTTGGCTCCTCACACTTACTGTATATGCCTGCTGTTCCTGGCTGCGGGCCTCCGGACAGGTTGCTCTGTCAGTTTTACTAGGTAAAAGGTCCTAAGGGAGGCTGGTTTTGCATAGGTGGGCTGCAGAATGTTACTGACATCTCCTGTGCAAGAAGGAGAATATTACCGCCTTGAACCGCCAAACTTCATGCTCATGAGCCTTAAATGGGTCCATTTTCCACAAATATCCATGGTGCAGTGAGGATAATTAAATTTACATAATTGCAAGTGAATTAGGAACACAAGAATACAGGTTAGGGCTTCTTATACAATTAGTCTAAGATTCAGATAGTCAT
Source organism: Trachops cirrhosus (assembly GCA_028533065.1). NCBI lineage: Eukaryota > Metazoa > Chordata > Mammalia > Chiroptera > Phyllostomidae > Trachops > Trachops cirrhosus. The sequence continues at coordinate 104,500,171 of CM052544.1, forward strand.
TATTTAAAAAAATAAAATATTTTTATTCTGAATATTCTGAATATTTCAATATTATTTTAAACAAGGGAAATTTTAAAAGATCATAAAATTCCGATGCTGAATAATTTTTTAAAGCGCTTTTTATTTTGCAAATAAGAAAACTGTAACTCAAAATATTTGCCTGAGGTTATGATGACTTTCACAAGTCATCATAAGAAGGTGGTTGACACCTTCCCATGATATTTTCACCACACATTCATAACTTGTATCCTGAAAGATGAGCTCCAAATCAGGAATTCAGTATCCAAGCTCCAAAACCAAATTTTATTTTTCACTTTTAATTTTTTTCTCTTCCCTTTCTTCACATTCTTACCTGACTTCCATTAGAAAATAGCTTCCAGTCCCATGGTAGGGTTATTTGACACATGCAGGGGAGTTAGAGATCCTCAAGATAAATTCCTACATGGCAAACCAAGTATGACTATAAATAATCGTGGCCATAAAAACCAGCATACTTGATCAGGGCCTGAGAGGAATCAGAGCAGTAAAAAGAAATTAGGCAGACGATCGGTATGGTGCTCGGCAAAGGAAAAAGACAGCATGACCTGTTACTCTATTTGCGGCCCTCTATATCTGGGGTGTGCGTGTGAAGGTGGGGCGAAGTGGTCTGCGATGGGGAGGATGGTGGCTCTATTTTCAGCCGTCAGTACTATTTCTCACCTGAATGATTTGGTGCCTGCTAGAGGACATAAATGGACTCCGTCTGTGGTCCCAGAGACCTGGGTTGAAATCCCTATTCTGACACTTAGCTGCTATGTGCTTTGCGGAAGGCATTTAGTGGCTTCCAACTTGGGTTTTTTCCTTGGTTGACAGGAAAGTAACCATGTCTCTCTCTACGGGATCATAGTGAGGTTGAAATTAGATAGTGCAAGCAAAACACTTGGTACTCAGAGGCCAATTAGTGCAGTCTTCATTTGTTTTTATAAAGTAAGACTATACTAATAATTAGGAGGGAAAATGTGAATAGTAAGGAACAAATAGAATTGTTGGTTTTGTTTCTTTGCAGACTAGTAATGTTTAAAAGCCCTTTCCAAGAATACTATGAATTCTCTGAACTCCAAGTGGAATTCTTCCTAATGCCATCTGAAAGTTCACTTGGTTTGAGAAACTCTACTTGGAGATGCTGTTTCATACAAGAGCCTGGTGAGACATTTTCTTGGTCTGGTTCACTTCTGATGCTCTGAGATTTATTTTTTCTTCTGTTCCTCTTCCCTTTTCTCTCTCTTTGTTTTTCTTCTTCCTGGTAGTGCTCCTGATAACTCCCTGAGCAAAAATCCGGTTTTTCATCTTACTACTGTGTGCCTTCCTACAACAGGGTTAGTAAGATCTGAAAAGAGTGAGGTGTAAATGGAGGAGAGAACATAACTCACATACACTCCCATTCTCCCCAGTCCCAAAAAGCACCCTTCAGTAACCTCTGTCACGACCCTGCTTTCCTTTCTGGTTCAGTTTGCTCATCTGTTCAGGGCAAGGGTGAAAGGTTACTGGGCAGAGCCACACTAATTGCACTAGGAAATCTCCCAGTAATGCAAGGACAATGGGGAAAACCAAGCAAGAAAAAATAGAAGCATGAAGGAGAAACTGCTGCCAAAAATTATTATTGAATCCCTTTGGATTTATTTAGAGCATATTGCCCTGCATATAAATACAAAACCAAACAAATCTCTAAGCCAGCCTGTTTAGACCAATTTGACATTTCACTGGAAACTAAAACTGTGCCTCTATGATGCCAAAATATCTGGATGAAAAGTGAAAAACTGTGTCAATAAACAAATATCTGTTAAGCCTATTAGTCAAGGCCAGCCTAGGGCTCGTGCACTGATGAGAGGATAAGAGAAGCACACCAACAGGACCGCCTCTTCAAGGAGCTTGCAATATGGCAGCAGACAGTAATAACAACCTGGCTAAGAGGAAACGAGCATTCTGGGTACGGACACAGCGTGACCTAAGATGCCAGCACAGCATAGAAAATATAGGGGAAATATTCCCACCCTGTCTAACTGAATGTGTAGGACACCTAGGTATGGCTGTCTAGATTTAGATAGATAAAACATTATAATTACTATATTTCTTTAATTCACAGATAAGGCCATCCAAACATGGTGTCCAGGTATTTGTCTTATCTTTGTAGGAGCTTACAATCCAGGATATTCATTCCAGGAGTGGATCCTCATTGTATATGGGGATAATTGAAACCCAGACTTTAGGGAGTTCATAAGAAGAGTGACTACTATTGATGTCTAGCTTATCCTACCAGGACTTCTTCCCATTTGCTCTCTAATCTCTTTTGTTCCTCCTGTTTTATAGCCCCTCGCAATGGTACGCAGTATATACTCCTCTTCCCCCTTTTCACTGAAACCAGTATATTTGTTTGTATGTGACAACATTGAAGAACAATCATGACATGATTCCACTTAAATGAGGTATCTAAAAGAGTCTGACTCATAATATCAGAGACTAGAATGGTGGTTGGCAAGGGCTGGGAGAGAGGAAAGTGGTTTCTAATCAACGGGCATAAAGTCTCAATTACGTAACATGAATATGTTCTAGTGATTTGTTGATCAACAATGTACCCATAATTAACAAAACTGTATTGTATACTTAAAAGTTTGTTACAAAGGTAAGTCTCATGTTCAGTGTTCTTACCACAATGAAATAACATTAAATAATCAAAATAAAAATAATTAAAAGCACAAACCCTGAGACTCGTTCTACTAGCCACACAGTACCTCACCTACACATGAGGCCATGAACTCTTTGGTGGTGATCTGAGGTCCTAGGCACTGGTCTTGGCCCAGCAGAAGCTATATAAGAGAGAGAGAGAATTCTGAAGATAACTGATCATTGCTTAAGACACCCATGAGTTTATTAAAGAGTCCAAAATTAGAATCCAAGAATCATAGTCATTTCTTATTTAAGCAAGATATCTCAAAAACAAAATAGTCATATTACTTCCACCTTTAAACATGTTGACTGCTATTAGTTCTATGTGTGTAATATGTCCAGCTATGTACAGCCATGACTATTATAGGCAGTAAAGTCTAGGTTTAGTTTGAGCTATGTTAAAAATACATAATAGCAGTGGGTGACATGGGTAACAGTGGGCTGTTGATAGAAATAAAGAAGTTCAGTTAATCCTGACCTTAGACCATTTAAGCACATTACAGAACACATCTTCCCAGCTATCCTGCAACTTAGTTTGGTATTAATTCTTCAAGGCAGTCATTGTTACAAAAATAAATATTTGTTTGGCAATATAAATTGTCATACTGGTAAAAATATGGTTGCATTCTCCAGCCTTCATTTCTTTTACAAGCTTCTCTTTTACTCTGCTGTCTCTTAATTCAGGTTCATCTTTGTCCTGAACTTCTTGCATGTTGTTTCTTGGTGGCTCTAGACAATTTGCCAATGTACAATTAACCAAAAGGTCATTTCCTAAATGACTAATTCACTGAAAGCAATTCCTTAAAAATGATAGCTTTTTGCAAATTGCTTTTTTGGTAAATTGGTCCCTGTTCCTCCATGGATGAGTGACGTTACCTACTCACAGGGATTGAACTGTATACTTATGTCTCTCACATCCATATCATTTAAATATTCAACTTGTATGCTTCCTTGACCTGTTAAATTTGTATGTCAAAAGCCCCATTCACAGTTCTCTTAGTTCCAAATTGTCCCTGCGGTGTTTCAGATCTCAATAAAAAGCAACACTTGTCACCCACTTCCTCAAGCTAGGAACCCGAGTCATCACGGATGGGTTCACTCATCCTCTCCTCACCCTCCATATGCAATCTATTGTCTACTCCTGCTGATTTTAACCTCCTAATTAAACAGAAGAATGAAATAATCAGATCTGTGTTTCCCATAGATTCCTAAGTGCTTCTCAATCAATCACTTTCTGTTCATCGTTGCTGTCTACTGATGAAGGTCAGGTCTGCCCGTCTCTCTTTAGGCCATTCCAGGACTATTACCATGAGATCATAATAATCCTGCCTCCACCTAACTTTTCCCCTTTCAGATTCCTCCTTTACTTTGCTACTAGAATAAACCACACTCCCGCATTTAAAATTATTTATAAACTCCCTGTTGTCTACAGCAGGGACTTCCACAAGTGTGTCCCATGAAACACACATCCTGCAAGATGGTCTGTGTTCAGATACATTCAGAAAATGCTGCAAATCTTGCAAGATGAAACACAAATACTACAGGATGATCTGTGTTTAAATACGTATAGAAAATCTGCATACTATATCTTACTCTTGCTATCACAAAGGCCATTAACATAATAAAGGCTCTGGAAACAACTTGGAGAAATACATAACATTGTCTAAGCCAGCATTTCCCACATGCATTTGACTCATAATCTCTTCTCTTCCACTAACAGCCATTAACAAGAGGGGGAACACACCTTGAAAATGCTAGCATACTGTGATTTGATCATGCTAAGGAGGTGAAGCAAATAGCTTGACCCAGTCCAGCGCCACTGTCTTATTTCATTCCCCTTCTACCTCACAGTTAACATCTTGGGAAGCCCGTATGACGAGCAGTTCTCCCCAAGCAGCATGTTCTTTCCCATGTGTATGGCATGTTGCTTCCTTTACATGAAATGTAAATGCCCTATTCTAAACCCCCTTTCGCCTTCCGGTTAATTGCTGTTTGTCTTTTAAAACATAAGTTTCATCTCCTCTAGAAAATTTTATGGACCTTTCTGACCTACTTTTTTTTTCCCACATAAAGTCTTTCTACTCATCATGACACTACCATCTTTTAATAAAACTAACTTTATTTCTCCCATTTGTGCAATCTCCTCAGGGACCAAATCATTAGTACAAGAAATGGCTGTTGAACTGAAATAAATCAGCCCATGATAAATAGATGATAATGTAGTGAAGTTTTAAAGAATGTATAAAATACCATAATCCCTTAATATTACAAAAATATACTTAATTTTTTCTTTTTAGAAAAACAATTTATAGCATGTATCTTATTTCTTTAATGTCATTCATTTATTAATGTTGTTAGTGATTTATAATGAAAATTTCCTTCTCACTTACATTTGCATGTTTCAATCACTTTATATCAGGTATTCAAATGTTTTTTTCTTTACCAAGAATGAGGAAGAAAAAGAAACTGCTGAAAATATTCACTACACAATTTTCTACTGTAGAAATTGGCAATACCACATTGGATCCTGAAATATAAACACTACCTAAAATCAATGTAAGGACACTGAATCCGTGTCTTTGCTCAGCCTTATTTAAACAACAGCTGTTCTTCATTTTATTTGCCTCAAACCTACCAAACCTGTTTAGGCCATGAAGCAGGTCTGAGCCAAGCCTTCTATGTTTAGCTTTTCTTCTGGGTAAAATTACCTCATGCCACATTTCCTCCTAAACCTCAATTCCCTTGTATTCCAGATCTAGATTTTCAAGAGTGAGCAGATCTCTTAACCAAGCCTGACATAGTTATCAACTTATTTATGAACACAGGTTGGACGTGTGATATATAATAAATGTGTGAACTGAATATTCATTGATCCTAATTGACGTACCTCATGTTAAAGAAGATATCCCCTTCACATATTCACTTATTCATTCACTTATTTGATAAATATGTGCTGAACACCTATTGAGTCCTATACTGTTACAAAAGCCAAAGTGGGATGATATCAATAATGTTATAAATAATAGCTGCACGTATTGTGTACATACAATGTGGAAGGTGCCATGCTAAGTTGTAAATGTGTATTATCTCATTTGATCGTTATAACGAGCTCGTGAGATCAGTGCATTGCTATCCCTTTTGATATCTGAGGGCACTGTGACTTAGAGACACTGGTAGATCACCCGAGATCACAGAGCTAGCAAACAGTGGAGCAACATCTGAATACAGACAGCCTGTCTCCTGACAAGCCCTGTGCTTAGTTACCAGGCAAAACAGCCCACCAGTGGTCATACAATACCACTCTACCATCAAACTTTCCACAGTCATATTCATTGCCTGACCACTGTCATGCTGTATCTTAAAAAGCATTGAGCAGAAACCACTTCAGGGGATTTTAAAGTGACAAAGGTTTTGGGAATCAAATTAAAATGTTTATTTTTTAATCTCACAACTTTGGAGCATATGGTGTTGGCAAGTGTTCAATGAATATTAACCGATTATAGTTAATGTTAAACTGTAGTTAATGTGGTTGTACTGTGTGACCCCTGAGGTACCTTTCAACCAGGAGATTCTGTGATTAAAGTGGTAGCTCAATCTAGTTGTTTCTAGATTCCATCTCCAGACTGTCTCTTGAAAATCACATTTAATTCAGGCTATTTTCAAAGGAATGTACTGGACTAAGTAAGACACTTTTATTCATATCAAACAAAAAAGGTCACCTGCAGAGGAGTGACCAGTTAGGCACCTTTTTGTCTCAACTATATCCTGTGAGAAAAAGGCACTTAAGATTAAAAACACAACTAACGTGTTATATGTGGCATCATGGAGGGACAGTCAGGAAGAAATACTGATCATCCAAATGTCTAACAAATGACTTAATAACTAAGTTATTCTAAAATTGTGATAAATGTTTTCTATAGATCCAATATACTAGAAGTTGCTTTACAGGAATTTGATCAATGCAGTAAATTATGGTGCATCCTGAATGTATGGAGAATGCAATTCCCCAACGTTCGTCATGTAAATTTCCTGCCCGACCCCACCCCCTGGCTCACTTAACCAGATAGTCTCCCTACAGGCCCAAAACTGAGATTGTTTGAACAATGTATTTCCTGACTAATTTACTAGGATGGTTTCTTGAGTTATATAATATTCCCAACCCAAAGGCCACTCACTGGCAAGAGAAAATGATCCCCTTTTTAATTAACAAGGAAAAAAAAATATCAGACTGAATTTCAAGCTGTTTGACCAATTTGACCTGGTCTTAGACCTTAGTCGCATTTCCATGAGCTCAGAGGTGAACTTCAAATCCCACTTTGGGTTTAAGTTTTGTTTAAAGTACTTTCCAATGGAAAAGAGTCATTTTTCTAGCTGTTCTGGAATTTGAGTGTCAGTAAGGTGATAATCAGGTGCCAAGGTGATAGGCTGCTATAACATGACATGATCCAGAATCCATTTATGCACAAAAGCGCTGGGCTTCATGGCAAGAGCTGAAATGCTGTGTACCAGTTTCTACGTCTTAAATGTATCATTTCCCCGTGAGAAGCAACACTGTCACAGGAATTTTGGAAATGGATCAACCAGTGACCCGAACTTAAATTTAAGTCCAGGGTCCCTCAGCTCCTCAAGAAGGCATTTATAGCAAAACAAATAAAATACCTTACATAAGCCAGTGAAACTTACAGCAACAATATGGCCATGCTATAATCATTGCCATTTAAAAAAATAATGTTTGTGTGAACAGAACAAGACAGGATACCAACAATTTAGCTCCTGATGGAAACGCTCCAACTTTAAGCTGCTTTAAGGCAGCATATCCTCATGATGAAAAGCACCATCCTGAAAAACAGATCTTGTTTCAAATCCTGCCTCCCTCACTCACTGGGTGACCTTGGGCATATAACAGAAGTCTCAGTTTCTACAACAGTACCTCACAGAATTATTAGGTGGTTTAAATGTGCTAAGGTAGTTAGAAGTTCTCATCATACTGCTTTGACACAGAGAAACCACTCAGTAAATAAATACTGGCTTCCAGGCTTTACTCCCAACAATCAGGAAATAAACTATGGGATATAAAAAGGATTAAAAGCAGGATGAAAACAAGGTTAAAACATTGTTTTTAAGGTTTTTCATTGCTTTTTAAAGTTTTTGTGTTCTTGGGTATTTTTTCATTGGTCGTGTTCCTTCTAGTGGCTTGTAAACTACTGTAACACCACATGCCATACCTGCGACTCCTTTTGAATGGCTTCTAGTATACAATGACTACTTGGCGGTTGGTTAATTTTTCTCTGCCACAGGCTAATTCTGAAAGTTTATGAGGTATAGACTCAAGCAACAATTAAGGCTCAGTCAGACTTTCTTACATGAGTCCTAGCACTGCTTGAGATCATATCATGGACCTCTGAAAAGATTGAGAGGATTAGAGGACCTTTATGAAAGCAGAACCTCTAACAACTAACTTGTCTGCCCACAGAGATGCCTTCACCCAACTGAGACTTGACTTTTTCAGAACTGCTCAAGCACTGGGGGTCAGGATCGCATCAGGATTTAGCTATTGGCCTATCCTACCTTACTAACTTGGCCACTGTGATTCTTAGGGTCGGATACTGCTTTAAAAGCTGTGTGTGCATGCCTGCATGTGTTTCTAAATGTACCTGCAGACACAGACCATCTACAAATGACAGAAGTCACCAAAAATCGCATATACAAAATTGTTGAACTAATTAAAATGTACAATATGCACATATAGCTAAAATTAGTGGTTTAATAAATGAAAGACATTCACATTGTCATTTGAATTGGATATTTTAATACTTATTATATGGTTCAACTTGCTGTTTTACCCAAATGAAATCTCTGAAACTTTTATTGTCTTTGGTTCATGAGTTTGATCTCAAAAAATTTTGAAACTAATTTTATTAAATTTTGACTTATAAATCATTTTTACTTGTCAACTTTGGCTAAAACCTACCTTAATTGTAATTTTCACCCGATGAGTACAATTCAGCCTTAATCTTGTGAAAATGACTTTAACTTGCTAAACTCAACATCAGGTTATGACCCAGGTTATGACTTGAGGATTAAATCTGCTTCTAACACAGTTCATCTTAAATTCTTCTTAACACAGGGTAGGAAAGTGCTGTTTTCCTGGGTTAGAGTGGTAATTCTGTGTTGTCACTGACTAATGATGGGAAATGGACCACACCATGATTTCTCTGGGTCTCTGTTTTCTCATGAATAAAATAAGAGAACCAGACTAAATGAGTACTAAGGCCTTTGTTTCTAATTCTTTGTTTCAATTAATGTTTACATTTTCTGAAAAATGGAAAACTAATTTACTTAAAATTAATATACATATATATATACACATCAAGAAACTTAACTTTGAATGAATATTTGAGTTGAGGGTTAGAAAATTTCTTTAAAAATAATTTTTACTTTGAGCTAACACACTGTTTTTCATTTTTGAAGAACTATTTGGAATAAATAATTGTGTAGGTAGAGGCAGGATGACAGTAAAGATTTTAAAACAGGAAGATCTGGATTCAAATCTTGGTTTCATGGTATTGTCTTGGGTAAATTGTACAATCGTATGTGCCTCAATTTCTTCATCTGCAAAGTATAAATAATATGCATCCTCTAGGACTGCCATACAAGGAGGACCGCCATACAAGATACTTAAGGCATCTAGCATGGTTACTAGTTCATGATAAAAACTCAAACATTATTTACTTTTTCCTTTCCCTTCTAGAAGTTTTTGCACTAAGAGCAAGAAATTCTTGTTTCAGTAGAAGCAAGAGTGAAATCAATAGACTAAGACTATGAATCTCCTGAGTGTAAGAAGGAAGTATTTCATAGTGGTTACCAATGTATACTTTAGGATCTTACAGACTTGCATTCAAGTTCCAGCTTTGTCTCTTATTACCTTTGGGATCATAGGTAATTTATTTAAGTTCTTTGAGATACAGTTTTTCATCTGTAAATTGACTTATTATAAGACTTAGAAGAGAGAATGTAGCACAGTCTCTATATCACATCATAAGAACTCAATAAATGGTAGGCATTTTTATTATACTTATGTGCTCCAAACCTGAAACAGAGCTGGAAATCACTGAATATTTCTGAAGGAATGATTAAGTAAGTGATTGTTCCTTGGTTGACAAACAACACCCAGAATCTCTGTGTCTTCTGGGAGTAAGGCAGGCCCTGGACTCCCACAGCTTCCCAGGGAAGGCAGGTCATTTTCAAAGATGTCTTTCTTGACATGAAAAGAATGCCCTGTAAACCACTTGTGTTCTTTTTATGGAACCAGCTAGGGGTTGCTCATGGTTTTTGTCCTCATTTAAAAAAACTGTCCCATGACATTTTTTCATGGGTGTGACCTAAACATGTTGGGGATGTGTATGTGAAGGGGTTACAGCTAAGAATCTCTGGGAAATCTGAAGTAAACGTCAGATCGGCTCCACTGGGGATTTCTTGAATTGGTTGCACAATTAGATATAAAAACCGTTTACTTATATAAACATGTCATAAATTAAGAAATACGGGTATTTCATTAGATTCAAACGTCAACAATAACAAAGTGACAAAGTGTTTATACTTTGCTGGGTAGATATCTCTAAAATAAAAAAAAACCCAAGAGTTGTTTTAGTAGAACAATTAAAATAAAATTATATCATCATTTTATACTGACATTTTAAAAAACAACAATAATGTATGGGCTCCCTCTGCTGGATCTTCAGACTGTGAATTCCAGAAAGAGGTTTAGTACTGTATAGTTAGTTACCTAATCGGCTGGATTAGTCACAGTGATAAAATTAACACACACAGAAAATGTCGGCTTGCAATTATCCACTTCAAAATCCACAGTGAATAGTTTGCCAAATAAAGAAGCTATCATCGGTTAGAAATATTTTTTCTGTTAGTGTAAAAAAGCAGGGATTTTATTTTGTTTTAAGTAGGAAACAGCAGATTTGTGTTTGTTTTATGTCTTAAAAAGGAGGCATAGGCTTTCTCTGGAGAGGGGTCACATGTGGTCCATGGTGCCTGTTGCCAGGGTAACCATGTCCTCTGTCTATACATGTCAAGGCCAGTTGCTTCATTTGGAAACAATCAGACTATCAGGTCAAAGGAAATAGAAAATGCAAATTATGATGCTCATGCTGCTTCAGAAAAACTACAATGTGATTATCCTGCACTAAAACCCGCAGAGGTTTTCACCTTAATAATGAATTTCTTTTAATATTACTACTGTTATTGCCTCCTTAAAACATTTATGGTAAAATAACTATGTTCTGGTGAATACGTAGGCACTTCATGCCTTTGCATTGGAAACATTTTCTGTTTATTAAACTCGGTAGAAGAAGTGAGAACAAAAATGTTCTTTAATGAAATTAGGACTTTTCTCTTCCAAAATTCATAAAACATTTACTCAGAACTCTGTAAAAATATCACTCCTTTTAGTTTATGGCACATTTCTAAATAAGGTTCTCCTTTTTTTCTCTTTTTCCGTTAATGCCAATTATCCTGAATTTAGATTATGTGTTTAAAAATTGTTTGCTGAAGGAAGGCTACAATTAGTATAAGGAATGCTGAATTCTACTTTGAGAATGGCATGTTATTGGTTGATTTTTTGTTGTTTATATGAAGAACAGAAATAAACTGTAGTTTTATCCTTTGGCATAGATTTTACACTAAGATGCATACAATTTAAATAGACAAGTGAGTGGTCATGTATTCATGAAAAAGCACAATTTATTTTGTTGAGTTTCACAGACTTTGCACTATTATTTACTTTTTATAATAAAATTTCCAAACCCATAAAATGTTTTTAAAAACCTTACTTTATAGGTATTGATTGTGATCCCCATATAAAGCATCTCAAAAATTCACCAATGTAAACTTAAATTATCTCTCTCATAATATCTTTGGAAAGGTAACCAAATGATCCTTTAAGTTGAAAAGTCTAAATTAGTCACTTCAGGGATGACGAAGTTCTTTATTTTGCTAGAAAAGGTAAAGTGCATATTTACTCGAAGTTTTCATTTTTAATTTTCTCTCTTATGGAAGATTATGTTACTAAAGATTTCAAAAGATCTTCATCCAGAAGAAGAACATAGCTATTACTCCCTTTTATGCAGGATTTCCCCTTAGTTTCTCCAGCTCCCTTGGAAGATGAGCCCAAGATAACGTATGGGGGGAAAGATAATGAATACACAATGAAATTATATTGTACAGTCTAAGACCTTCTAACTGCATTATCATTTGTCTTCTCAACCATCATTTCCAAATATACGTTCACCTTCCATATATCAGGAGTTTTGTGGTTAACTAAGGTTGAAAAATGCTGCATATTCTGTGCACTAGTCTTCTTGAAGAGTCTAAGATACAGTCACATATTTAAGGATGCTTGACTTTGCTTACTCCAAAAACTCCACAAACTTTGGAGCACAAGCCCCCATTTTTCATAATAATTAATATAATATAACATGGAGCTACAACTATTCATAGTTACATGAGTGCTCAATTCAAATCAGTACAGGATCCACATCTCATTCCTATACTTAATGCACTGCACCCCATCTGAAGAGCTAAAACTTTGGGGAAGCAGAGGTATCCATGAGAATGCCAGTTTCAAAAATTCTGTTAGAGAATATCATGGGGGCTCCCACTTAAAACAAAAGGTGTTCATAAATCTCATCTAAATTGTTTAGAGTGAAATTAGATATCATTTCTCCACACATTCCTATTGAATTCAGTTGCTCCTTATTTAGTGCTTTTTAGGTTCAAAGTGCTAGTTACGCACTGTTTGAGGAGGCCCAAGAGAAACTGCTGCATCCAGGGACCGACCGTGGGGAACAGACCCCCCCACTCCTGATCTCACTTATCCTGTTCTGTTTTCCTCCCCATGGCAGTGGCGCACTTCTACCATGTTATGTAATTTTCTACTTGACTATATTTAGCTCTTTATTTTTATTTTCTCAAATAAAAGACAACACCTCAAGAGCAAATATTTTATCTGTTTTATTCAGTAATTTATCTCAAACATCTAAAAAGTAGTGAGCCTAAAGTCTAAGCTTAATCAATTTATCTTAAATGAATAAATTAATTAATAAATGAACTTGTTAAAGTTTCAGTCATGGGGCCTAGCTTACAGCAGAATTTTTCCTTGAAGAATGAAGAAATAAAAGCTTAGATGCACGAGACTACAGGTATATGGCTACAGCTGAGAGTAGACTATAAAACCAGAAAGGTATATTAGAATCAGAGCATGGAGGACCATGAATATCATGTTAATGGTCTAGTTATCATTTGTTGTGCAATCACTATGGGTAATGCACCATGGAGGAATAATATCTTACTATAATAAACCCAAAAGGCAAAAATTGCTGCTCCTGCTTCAAGCAAGGAAACAGAATCTCATAAAGGTTAAGGAATTGTCCCCAATCACATGCAAGTCAGTAGTGAAGCTAGAATTGAAATCTAATTTTATGACACCAAGACTTATACTCATCATGCTACCTTTCCCTGGGCTGTAGAGCACCATAAAGATTTGCAGACAACAAAGCAAAATCGGTGCTCTGTGTTTTTACAGATAAGTGCCCCTACTGTGAGTGAGATATTGTACAAGTAGGATGTCTAATGTGAGTAGGAGTTGGAATTCCGTCCCTGGAACTCAAAATTCAGGACGGGTTCATAGATTCCAGAGTTGGGACATCTGAAACAGTGGTTACTAACCTCATGAGATGACTGAGGGTTTGAAATGGGGCTAGTCCCATGATTTGTGCTCTAACTGTAAAGTACACACTAGATGTTGAAGACAAGATGAAAAAAGGACATAAAATATGTCATTAAGGGGAAAGAGGGTGTGGAGAGGGCAAAGTGGATAAAGGGGGCCAAATATGTGATAATGGAAGGAAATTAGACTTCAGGTGGGGAGTCTAATAAAGTACGCAAATGTCGAATTATAATTTTACACCTGAAAATTATAATGATTTTAACCAATGTTACTCCAATAAATTTATAAAAATGTCATTAATAATTTTAATTACATGTTAAAATAAAAAGATTATAGTTATAGTGAGTTAAAGCATATTAAAATTAATGTTTCTTTTTTTGTAAGGTGGCTACTAGGAAAATTAAAATTGAACTTGTGGCTTACATTATATCTCTGTTGTACAAAGCTATTCTAGTTTCTCATAAGGGAGCAATTTGAATTCTTAAAAAAACCACAGAAGGAATAGCTTAGAGTAAGTTGGCCAAGGTAAAATTCTTGAGAGAAGCCTACATTTAGGGACTGGGTAAAGAAGGAGGAGCTAGCAAAGATTAGGGAGTGATTAAAAATTGTAGTATCGAGACATAAACTTGGCCACATGCAGCAAAGAGGCCAAGGAAGATGACAACAGAGGAGGGGCTGCTAGATTTGCTAGTTAGAGAGTGGTTTTTAGGGCTTTTCACAGAGTAATTGTGATGGAAGCTCGTTTGAAGGATAGGGTAGGAGTAGGATTCAAGACACATTTTTTAAGGCAACACATTATGTGAACATGTTTGTGAGTTTAGAGAAGAGAAAAACATTAAAGATTCAAAAGTAAGAAGAGATCATTGATGTGACAAGGTCCTGTGACCAGTTCTAGGAAAGTAACCACCCAGAAAAGGACTCAGGATACTTTTCCTATGAGGCCACAGGGGTGGGGTGGGAAGCAAATTCAGAGATCTCACATGATTTTATTTCCTAAATTCTCTGAGATAGAAAAGGTGAGCTTATAGTCTGAGAGAAGGTTGAAGATGAATTTGAGAGCTTGGGAAGTATGAGACAGGAAAACAACACAGTAGCATATGTCATCACTGTGGTACAATAAAAGATTGGGAAGTGAGCAGTGAAGAGCCAGTGGAGACTGGGGAGCGTACATATCCGGGAGCATCTGTTGACACAATGGTGTTGCTTTCTCCAGGAGAGCGAAGCTTTCTGAGGCTTACCCAAGATTAGATTTGACCAACCAAGTGCTATTGAAGGGCAAGGGGCCCCTTCTGTTGTTTTTGGAGAACAATGAAATTGTAGAACACAATGGCCAGACTGGATAAGGGGCAAGAGGAGATTTTGGAGGACAGAATGGGGGCAGCAGCCGTTGTGTAGCATGCACACTTCGCCAGTCTACTGACTGAGCTCACTGACATGAAGCACTAGCTGGATCATGTATGCATGTGTTTGGTCCTGTGAGCAAGTGCCTCAGCTTCTGCAGCTCACCTACATCACCAAGATAGAGGCCGCAAGAACAAATGCATATTTCAGTCCATCCTTATAAGGTTCCAGCTCATCATTGTGGAGTTCCAGCCTGCTGGTGGTTTCTTCCTGCCTGCCTGCCCTGTGAACTTCAGGCCAGCGCCAGACAGTACTATTTATCCAGCCCCTACAAGTCAATTCCCTGTAATTAATCCTTTAAATATCTATATATTATATATCTACATCTATATTTGCTAATGTTTCTACTTCCCTAGTTGAAGTTTAACTGATAGAGTTAAAAGCCTAGGGAAAAGATGGCAAACCCTGGAGTTCAGAAAGAAGAGATTTCATTTATTTATTCACTTATCCATTTATTATAGGTGCCAAAATCATACATCACACAAGATACAGATCTTGACAAGTTTTCATTAAAACAAACAAGTGAAATAAAACTGTCTGCATGAAGTAGGGAGAGGTTAAAGGCAGGGATGGTCATTCTGCCTGGCTTGGATTTCAAAGGAATGCTGAATTGAGGTTGTGGTCTATTGTCTAGAAAGTACATTAGAGAACAAGAAGAAAATCAATCTCTCCTTTGGGCCCCAAGAAACTGAACAAGTAGAAAGAGAGACTGGTGTTTGGAAGAGATTTTCAGGAAATGATGTAGGCTCCTGAGTTTTAAAACTGTAATTCTACTTCAAACATCACTTATTCATTATCCATCACTCCAAAGCAGTTCATTCTCTCATATTCCATGGTAATAATTTCCCAAGCTCCTCAAATACAAATCTTTGCAATTTGCTCTGCTCTCTTCCCATTGCATCCAACACCATTCCACATCCTGCCCTCTGCCACTACCTTGCCAACTGGCCATCAAATCCTGTTACTTATAATTCAATGTTGTCTTCTACATGAACATCCTACTTTGCAACTCTGCCACCACTGCATAAATAAGACCATCAATGTCTCTCACTTGGGCATTTTTACAAGCCTTCTCAATTGAATATTGCTGCCCTCAGAGTTCCTACAAAACACATCAAATCCAATTACTCTCCTACATAAACATCACTATATCTCTCTAGACACATTTCAAACTCCTTATCATAATACCTTTCAATCAAGGCTCTGGCAACCATTTCCCACATCTCCCATAACTTCTCATCATCTATCTCCAATGGACTTGTCTTGTCATTCCTAAATGACACTGTGCCACTCAGAACTTTGTGTCTTTGCAGGTGCTATTCCTGTGGCTTAGGAGCCCTATACACACCTTCTGATTTGAGATAAATACCTTCAAATTCTTTGGGTTCTCTATCAGGCAGATCCCCTCCTTGGTATCCCAGAGTACTGTATGCTAACCATTCTTTTAACACAAATTCCACATTAAATAACAATGATCAGTTTATACAGATGCTTCCCATTTTGGCACTGCCATTTCTTGAGGACTATGACCACAACATGCACCTCTGAGTTGACACGTGGGAATGGTTTCAGAACATTTTATTATACAAATTAATGAATGTCATGGAAAACCATGTTTCAGATGGAGGCTTACAATTATTGCTCAGGCTCCTGGGCTAACTCACAGAAACCGCTTTCATCTATAAGGTAACTAGAATATTATAGTGTAAATGTATTTTCTAAATACTGCATTCTAGAGCTTTGATTGCAAAAAGACAATAATATTTCAGACATTTAATGAGTCAGACCTACACATGGGCTGGCAAAGAAAGCCAGTTAAAATTTATACTACTATTTCTATAGGGAAGTACATTCCTCAATTTACAGAGAGAAGGGAATACAACCCCTCCAGAAATAAGATTTCTTTAGCTACTGCTGTGCTGTCTGGTAAGAAAGAAAGAAATGGAAGAATGCCAAAAATGCTTTTCCTTTTTTGTTTTTTGGGGGTTTTTTTTTTGCTTCACAAGACATGGCATTTTGGTCCTGGCATACAAGTTAAGACAGTGATTTAAGGTTTGTAGCTTCCCTCACCACCATCCAGAATACCTTGTGTCTCTGTCAGAGAGGTAGGAAACACGGCACTCACAGAATGGCCCTTGCCCTCTGGCATCGTCATTTCTGCCCATATATTCTACCGGTCTTTGTGTTATTCTAAGTGTGAATATTTGTAACTCTGCTTCGTTATATTTAAGGAATGTCTATGAATGTTAAATAAACAGCGAAATCCATTTTCATGGAATATAATCCTCCTGAATTATCTCAGTGATAGCAGCAATTTTCAACAGCAACCATTTGACAAACTTTGATTGAATTCTACCATGTACTAGCCAATGTCCTAAGCATTGGAGGTAGAAATAAGAAATCACAGTCTCACGAATGAATCGTCAGTCAATAAAAGTTTACTACACATGAAGTAAATTAGAGAAGTGACAAAGATAGACTATTTTTGTCCTTATGGAGCTTATATGCCAGCAAGGGAAAATATATGTAATAATGTGATTGAGATATTCAATAATTGGGTGAGTTAAAGTAATTCAAAAGCACAGAGAGGCAGTCTCTAATCCAGAGATGGGAGAAACAGGAGTGAAAAGGGCAGGTGTGGTGAA
Organism: Trachops cirrhosus; assembly: GCA_028533065.1. NCBI lineage: Eukaryota > Metazoa > Chordata > Mammalia > Chiroptera > Phyllostomidae > Trachops > Trachops cirrhosus. The sequence goes on from CM052544.1 coordinate 104,517,658, forward strand.
CAGATTTAAAAAATGACCCCTGATTACTCTTGCCTTTTGGTATTCATCTCTGTGTAATTCTCTCCCTTTGGGTATGAGTGGGGTCTGTGAGTTGCTTCTAACAGAATATGGCAAACATAATGGGATATCACTTTCATGATTATATTACATCAGACTGTGGCTTCCAAACTACTAGAAATCTTTCTAGTGGTTTCTCTCTATTGCATCCTCAGTTTGCACACTTCAACAAAGAAAAAAGCCATGTTAGACAGACCCATACAGTAAGGAACTAAGGGCTGCCTCTCACCAACAGCAATCTAGGAACTAAGGGTGGCCTCCAGCCAACAACTGAAGACTACATGGGCCCACTCTCTAAAAGGCCTCAATGAACTGAGTCTTGCCAACATCATGTACCCACTTCCCAACTTATGTGAATATCGAGATGAGACCCCAGCCCTGCTTGACACCTTGGTTGAAGTCTCATGAGAGATACTGAAGCAGGATTCAGCTATGCAATACCTGGACACTTGACCCACAGAAACCACAAGTAATAAAGATAATAAAATAACAATAATAAAAATATAAATGCAAGTTTTTAAGCCACTAAGTTTGTGATAATACTGTTTCACTGCAATAGATAATAGGTACAGCAATTAAGACTTATTGAAGAAGGATACTGATGCCTGAGCTAAGTATTAAAGAATAACACAGATAGCATGAGATAGTGAAGAGCACTCTAGGGAAATGGAACAGGATAACTAAAAGTACACAGTCAGGAAGCATGCTTGAGGACTGCCCTGCAAGCATTTCTGTTACTGAGACCACAAGGACAGAGCATTAAATGGTGGGAAATAAGAAAGTAAAGGTGTTTGAGTAGAACCTGCATTGTGAAGGGTCTTTTAGGCTTGTATATCATAATAATAATTTGGATTTTATCCTATAGGCAATGGGAAGCCACTGAAATTTTTAAGGGCAGGAACAATGGAGCATTTTGTGGTTTAGAGAGACCACTCTGGGAGCTATATGGATAGACACTTGGGATAAGAAGAACCAAAGTTGCCCTATAGTTGACAAACTGTTCCCAAGGGTAGGTCAAGGTAATAGAGGATAAGGACTAGAACCATGTAAAGAATGGGAAGATGGTGACTGATCTGAGAAAAAAATAGCAAGTAAAGATCAGCAGGACTTGGGAATTGGTTGAGAGTCGGGCATAATGGGAAGGAAGAAGTCAAAAGCGACACCTGTATTTCCAGTTTGTATAACAATTATACAAACTGTATAGTGCTGTATGGTGCTGGTTCCACAGACTGGGACCAACAACGCAGGAGGAGCTAGAGCAGTTCCAGGAGGAAAAGATGAATGAGGTTAATTAATCCAAAGTTCAGGGTTGAGCTCAGCATAGAGATGTAGATCTAAGGCTTGAGCATAGTGACAGTGGCTGAAATCAAGAGTTGATGAAGTTGACCAGAATCAACAGGAAAAATAAGATCAGCGAGCTAAAAATAGAGCTTCTGGGACAACAACAGTGAGGGAGAGGCCAGTAGAAGAAACTGCTGCAGTGAAAAGCAGGAAGAATGAGAGAAGAATGAGAAGAGCATTAAAAGCTTACTAGAAATTTCATCTAATATTTAAGAAACTCCTTTCTTTATATAATTTGCTTTGGCTGATTTGGACTTGAGCAGACTTGGGTGAGTTTATATGAAACTCCTTTCCTTTGTCTCTCTTTTCTTCTCAACCCTCCCTTCACCAAATGATTTTCTATACTTTCTTGATTAAAATGGCACTGGAGCAGGAGATTGTCAGGAATGAGGAAACATTGGAGGTGCCCCAGGACTAAGACGAAGAAAAACAATACAGAACAGAGACCCTGTTCCTAAGACTGGTTCTTCAGGAATGAGAAAACTCTGGAGGTGCCTCAGGACTAGGACAAAGGACACTGATGCAGGACAGTGACCCTGTTCTAAGACCAGTTGCCCCTACTTTCTGGAAAAACACTAAATCATAGTGAATCGTGACTGCATCTGTGCAGAAGATGCTACGTGATGCCTGTTTCATTATAATAGTGTTGTAATAAATTAGCATTGTGGGACCCCCTCCCACAATGGGCACTCAAAGAAAATCATGGGAGACCACATGTGCTGTAGCTTAAAAGTAATATAACTACATGTACATGCATAACAAACACCCACCCCAACTAGCTAGGAAATATCCACCCTATAAGAATAGAATAGAATCCCTCTGGCCACTGAGGGTCAATCTCTGCTCTGAGTTGACCCACTCCTGTGTTTTGTGGATTGTACTAATGCTTAATAAATCTCTCTCTCTCTCTCTCTCTCTCTCTCTCTTCCCCCCCCCCCCATAAACTCCCTGTGTGCTCGGTACAATTCATTGCTCATGATCACCAAGAACCTGGTTACCTGTGCCCACTTGTGACTGCACCAACTATTAACAGAGGGCGCTGGACCTGAAGCTGATTCTGGTAGAGATTCCGATGCATTGGAATATGTCCTGGGAATAGTACAATTTGGAATTAAGGAAATTGTTTTGGCTGCTAGAAATTGTAGAGAGACTAAGGGCAGAGGACCACTGAGAAATCTTTTTCAGAAAGCAGTTCGATGTTATATTTCGGGGGAGAATTTATTTACGGAGAAACAAATGGTATACTGAAGTGAAAGAATTCTTTGTTGTTAGGGTTACACAAATTATTAAAGGACCAAGACTAGGGGTGAGGTAGTAGGAATAGAACAGAGAAACACTTTCTATGAAAACGTGGCAGAATTCTGTATCAGCCCTCCATGGGGGATGCGGAGAGGATAAAAGAGAACTACTCCAATATTTTAGAATCTGTGTGCTGTGATAATGCAGTTGTGATTACAGAGTGGGGGCAAAGCAGCAGGAAACAAAGCCAGTTTCCCCAAAATCTACAGGGTAGTTTCATAGAGGGTTTGTCTGAGCTAATGGTGAGGTCTATGCCAGAAATTTATCATGTGTACCAGAAAAAGCAGGCAAGCAGTGTGATGAGAGGGTGGAATAAGTGACAGACATCTGAGGCGAACCTGGAGAGAGGCAAGGTCAGAGCCCTTAGTGTTGCAGGCATTAAGAGTTAGAAAAGCAAAAACCATTTTGGAAGCCAGAAAGGAGAAATGAAAGGAAAAGAAAGCAGTGCTTGTAGAGGTAGGAGGGAAACTGGGATGATGTAGTTGGATGAAGAGGTCTGTTCATCTTTTTTTGCCCTTTTATCTGTTTTCTGGCAAAAAAAAAAAGATTTAGAGTAGACATCTCATTGTTCATTTCACACAGAATAACAAAACTATTTCAGTTCACCAGAGGACACAGAACACAAATATAACACCAATAACAGACGTGATGATAGATTTGAACATGAATTCCCACATGTTACAAGTAAATTTCCTTTTGAGTCCAAATCACGGTGTCTGGTTACAGGAGAAGATTTACTGGCAGCAGCATAAACTCCTGGAAAGTTACTGTCTTACTCAGCTATTAGCAATGAACACATGGACTGTATTCTTAGTTAGACATGCTTGGTTTTAAAAGCACAAAAACAAACCCCCAAAGTTCCTCAAACTCAGCAAGACAAGAAATTTATGGTGTGTCTGTTACCGAAGAGAGTACAAGCTTAGGTTATCTTGTAAAATTAACTCTTAATTTTAAATGAAGTCATTTCTATTGGGAAGTGTCTTTTAGAATATCACACTATTACTCTATAAAAATATGTAATTGTCTACACATTTTGATTTGACATATTTCAAAAAATATAATTACTAATTGATATTATCTGTTTGTATCAGTGAAACAAATTTAGATTCCAGGGTTCCAATAGTCTCTAAGCCTTTAAAACATCTGTTTTTAGGACCCTACCCTATGCTGGAATAAGCTATCTTGAAAAAAACACCTGTATTCATGAAAATGTGCCAATTAACCACAATGATTTCTACAACTAATGAACAAAATATTCCCTCATTTCCAATACTCATCACAAAAGTACCATGTCTAAAAATAAGTACTTGTAAATCAGCTTAAGATGTCAACTAAAGGCATACTATTGTCTACTAAAACTAATATTTAGATGAAGTTGGAAAATTATTATAGTCCAAACATATGGACTATATGTTTATATAGTCCATATTGAGTTAAAATACAGCTTCCTCGACCACTTAGATGGACTCAGGATAATAATTAAATGGTTAGAATTGCAAAAATCCCTACAAGATAACGATTAATCTGACGATTATAATGTTAATGTCCTGATAAATCTGGCCTTTACAAGCAACATTTACAAACTGTCAATTAGGCAGTCATATCAAAATGAATGTACCTTTATCATCGTTTTAGTACACTGTGATATTCCATGACTCTGGGTAAATATGAACACTGGCAAGGGTTTCAGTTCAGTCTTCCCTTCCTACATCTGTGTATTACTGGAGTTTGAATGTCCCTATAATGCTTAGAATAGTACCTTGCTTATAGTAGTAAATATTCATAAAATATGTGTTGAAAGCATCAATTTACTAGTGAATTTATATTCACTTAGATGCATTTATCTTGGATGCTGAGCACTGTTACTTTGCATCTTAGGCACTTAGTGAGTATTACAGTTTAGATTTTGAAAAAATAGGCACTGATACTGTTAATTAATTCGGGGAACATAAACTATATGATTCAAGCTTAGTTTTAACTATGGCTATGTCATATGTGATGTTATGGATTTGAGATTTTTCTCCCTGCTGTTCCCTTTAACACTTGATCCTTAAATGTACTAACAATGCAATACACATAGGAGCCAGTGATTTCTGAGTTGTGCCAAAATTAAATATAATTTCTACAACTTTAAACATTTCAAAAGGAGAACACATTTTCATGAGAGTGAAATTTTAAGTTTTAAACATTTAGCAATGTGTCAAAGCCAATAATTTAGAGAAGCTGCTCTTCATTAGGAAAAAAATCAGTCATACAAATAACTTTCTTTAAAACTCTGATAATGTATTTTTAAATAGATTAGCTCTTCCAGTCAAGATGGCAGAATAGGTAAACATGGTACTCCCCTCTTCCAACAATCACATCAAAACTACAACTAAACTACAAAATAACCATCATTCACAACCATCTGGAATCTGACTGAATGGAAGTCCTACAACTAGGGAATTAAGAAAGAAGCCATGTCAAGTCTAGTAGAAAGGGGTGGGAAAGGAGATGTTGAATGGGTTGGTCCCACACCCACATGTGACACATGTAAATCAGGAAGCATTTGGCTGTAGAGGTCTCCCCTGAGGAGTGGGGGGTCCCAGCCCACACCGGGTCCCCCCAGCCCAGGGTTCCAGTGCCAGGAAGAGAAGTCCCCATAACTTCTGGCTGTGAAAACCAGCAGGGATTGTGGCTGAGTAAGATGGAAGGCTTCTGGAGTCCCAGGCATCCCTCATAAAGGGCCCATGCATAGACTTACTTGGACTCACTCCTTCTGAGCTCCAGTGTTGGGACAGTAGCTTGAAAGGCACCAGAGACATATAGACATGAACTAAGTCCTGCATCAGGGAGAGCTGACAGGCTGCTTTCTCTCATACAGAACTGCTGGCAGAGGCCATTGCTCCTTTTCTGAGCCCTCTCCCATACAGAGCTACCAGGTGGATGCCATAGCTGAGACTCCATCAACCTGGTTCACACAGTTCACTCCACCCTGGTGATTCCTTGTGGCCCTACCCCCACACAACTTGTGGGCTTACCCAAGCCATATCCAGGGACTTTTCCATACAAATCGCCTTTTCTGCCTCATGCTTCAGACTTTTCTAAAATCTCTCAAACAAGCAGCAGCTGGCCTTAGCATGTAATGCACACTAAGTTGCCCTAGGTCTGGCATTAGCATCAGCTGGCCTTGCTGTGTAGATTGGCCTTGCCTGGGCACCTCCAAGACCAGCACAAGTTACAGCCATCTGCAGTTTATAGCTCATGCCAGATGCGCCCCACCCCCAGCAGAACACAGGCAGAGGCTGGCCTTGTCCTGAACCTCCTGGGAGGCCCCAGAGCAAGAGAACCCAGAGAACAGCTCCAGTCCATGTTGAAGCAGCACCACCCAACCACCACCACAGGTGACACATTCAAGGGCTAGATTCACTAAATACCAGAGTTCTGCTGAAGTTAAGTCCTGCTCTGTGGTGTGGGCCCCTGCACAGCTGATCCTCTGTGGTGGATGGAGGTCAGTGGTCACAGCCATTCCTTGTAGTTGATTGGCCTGTGGGTAAACCCCTCTCAATGCTGTGACAACAGCATTCAAGGCTCAATTACAAGAAGAGTATGTACACAGTCCACATGGCAGGGCACGCCCAGCTTAGGTGATTGAGGAGGTTCGGCCACTGGACCCTAAAGAACACCTACTATATTAGGTTACTCTGTGAAGCCGGGGAGACATAGCAGCACTACCTACTACATACAAAAAAACACAGGGAGGCTGCTGTATAATGAAGAGACAAAGAAATATGTCCCAATGAAAGAACAGTATAAAACTAAAAAAAAAATTAAAATGGAGATAAGCAATCTACTAGATGCAGAGTTCAATACACTGGTTATAAGAATACTCAATGAACTTAGTGAGAACTTCAGCAGCATAAAAAAGGACCAGTCAGAAATAAAGAATACACTAATGAAATAAAGAATAATTTACAAGGAATCAACAACAGAGTAGATGAATCTAACAATCATATCAGTGTTTTGGAATGTAAGAAAGCAAAAAATCACCTATCAGAACAGCAAAAAGAAAAAAGAATCCAAAAAAACTTAAGATAGTGGAAGGAGCCTCTGGGACAACTTCAAGCACTCCAACATTCGCATCATGGAGGTACCAGAAGAAAAAGAGAGTAAGAAACTGAAAACCTATTTGGAAAAATGATGACAGAAAACTTTCCTAGCTGGAGCATCACACAAATGAAACATTATTACACATATAAAACTAATATGTAGAAAAATATCAGCCAGACAATTGCTATTTTTCATTCTCACAATCACTATGAAGTAGAATTTATCATGAAACTAAGTATAGTCTGCTACTTGTATGGAAAGAAAATAATCCCATCAAAATTTTTTAATACATGAAAAATAATGAATATTTTTGAGTTCTTTAAAATGTTTATAATAAGACTACCTTCAGTTTTGCTTATGTGAAGGTGACTATCATATATATCCATGGTATTCAATATAAAGTCACAGTGAGAGTCAGATTTATAGTAATTTACTTTTTCTAAGCATGACCTAACAAAAAAGGAAGGAAGGAAGGAAGGAAGGAAGGAAGGAAGGAAGGAAGGAAGGAAGGAAGGAAGGAAGGAAGGAAGTCTTAATTAAGAGCTAATTAAGAAACAAGGGAGGGTGGGAGGGAAGGACTTTTATCAAAGCCCTGAGTACAAACCAAAAGGAACCATCAAAAGGGAACACGGATCTTCTCTAATTCTTTTTTTAAAAAGGACATCAATATTTCAAAACTGTTATTTTTTTAGATATGCCATCTCTCAGAATTTAATTGGTTTGTAAATATATAACCAGTCAATTCCAGTATAAGTATATGTATGTATGTGTGTGTACACATGCACACACACACACCATCTGTCTGGAAACTGTCCAGCCATTGTTAATATAACAGGAACAGTTTGTGTGACACCGATGTAAACTGGCAGTCAAGGAGAGTGGACTGGAATGCACATGTGTGAACAATGACACCTTCACAGTACTAGTCAGTGGGGGGCAGTAGACATGGGTGAGTAAGCAAGTGTACTGTGTGGCCATCACATTAAAAATTACTGAGCAACTAGAGCAACGAATCTGCATCAAATTTTGCATTAATCTTGAACATTCCGTTGATTCAGCTATTCAGATTGGCAACTGGTGACTGGCAGCTTCATCACAACAACGTGCCCATTCGTGCCTCACATCTCATACAGAGTTTTCTGGCAAAACGTCAAATCGCCCAGATGACTCAGCCCCACTACAGCCCAGGTTTGGTGCCCTGTGACTTCTGGCTTTTCTCAAAACTAAAATCACCTTTGAAAGGGAAGAGATTTCAGACCATGGATGAGATTTGAGAAAATACAACAGGGCAGTTGATGGCAATTTGGAGAACTGTGTGAGGTCCCAAAGTGCCTACTTTGAAGGGGACCGAGGCATCATTGTCCTATATACAAGTCTCTTGTGTCTTGTATCTTGTTCAATAAATGTCTCTATTTTTCACATAACATGGCTGGATACCTTCTAGACAGGCCATACACACATACACACAAGTTGTTCCTGTTGTTAACTCCCTCAAAACTTAGTGGTGTAACTACAATCAGTTTATGGTATCTCACCTTTGTGGGTCATGACTCAGTGAGAGTTCCATTGAATAACTGTCCTTTTCCATGGGCTATTGACAGAGTAAGCTATTCTGAAGAGTCCTAGGCATCTCTACTCTCAGTCTGGTGCTTCAGATAAGATGACTGGAAGATTACGGTCAGTTGGGGCTGGGTCACCTATACATGGCCTGTCCAGCATGGAGTCTGAAGGTAGTGGGACCTGTACATATGGCAGCTCAGGGATACCAAAGTGTTCCAATGGAGCCCTCCCAGGTGGGAGCTACAATGCTTCCTATGACCTAACCTTAGGTGCCTGAGAACGTCACTTTTGAAGCCTTCTATTGGTCCAGCCAGACTTGAAGGCCAAACCAGACACAAGAGGGGACCTCGACATCATGTTTCAGTGGGGGAAGTAGTTAAGAATTTGTGGCCACTTTAAATGTTCCGCACAAGTTCATATTGTAAGACATATCAGGAAGAAAAAAGATACATAGAAAAAGTCTATTGAAAAGCTCTATAGCTCAAAAGTACATATTTTGTTGATATTTTAGGAATATTATTGTTTGGAAAAAATATTTCTAGTTATATCCTCTTTAAAGTTGTTCAGGTTTAAATTATTGAGACTAACTTGCATGACATGTGACTTTTAAACCTTAAAGCCCTTTTATTTCTTTATTTTTGGTTATTTTATTCTGGTTTTTGGTTATTTTTTAAAAGAGAATTCTTTTCCCATTCCTAGGGGTCTGCGTTAGCCAAATATCGAGCAGAATTGAGATGGATTTCTATTTAGGCACACTGCCTTGGGAAGCCACTTAAATTCTGAAGGAGACTATTATTCCTCCCAACGTGCGTGACTGGTAAGAACATGACTGTAAAAACAACTGGTAGCATAAAGGATCCACATTCCGAGTACTTCTTAATCTATTTTTTTAATCCTCACCCAAGGATATATTTATTGATTTTAGGAAGAGCGGAAAAGGGAGAGAGAGGAACATCAATGTGAGGGAGAAACATCAGTTGACTGCCCACTGTACACACCCTGACGGAATCATATGCACCCAGCCTGGGGATCGAACCCTCAACTTAGGTATGTGCCCTGACTGGGAACTGAACCCACAACTTTTTGGTGTACAGTACAATACTCCAACCAAATGAGCCACCCGGCCAGGACCCAAGTACTTCTTAGAGAATATAACTTTTACCTCATAGCCACTCACACCTTAGCAAAGATCAGTTGAAATAAGTGTTAGTAATAGTGAATTGCTGACATGATGCAGTACTTGCAGTCCCCTAATCCTAATCCTTACCTGCCCTTGGATTCATCCAAGCCAGTAGGTTTAACACCTCATTGTTTTAATGACCTATTTATAATCTTTTACTAAACTGAACTTTGACATCACACCACCACCACACATTGATAGCCTTTATAAGACACTGCCTTTTACAGCTCATTATTGTGTCTATAATTTGTTGATGTAATTGAAGCTGTGGCTCATGACACCACTCTCCTTCAGTAGAATCTTCTTCAGGAAACTGTGCAGGTAAAATTCCTCCTGGCTCAGTACTACAAATAGTTGAACTTCCCTGGAGCAAACAATTCTGTCTTTACTCTGAGACCTTGAATCATGTAACTCATTATGCTTTCCTCTTTGCCATGTCTGCTAAAAGTCAAATTTGTTGCCTAACCTTGGCAACTGAGAGAACATGAATTTGAGTGCTGACCTTATACCCACAGTGAAACCTATTTTTCATAACCCTGCCTTCCCTTTTTGTTGAATAACTCATTTTCTTTTTTACATTTTTTGATTATGCTATTACAGTTGCCCCAATTTTCCCCCCTTGCCCTCCTCCACCCAGCACCCCCCATTCCCTCACACAAAACCCCCACACCATTGTTCATGTCTATGGGTCATGCGTATAAGTTCTTTGGTTACTCCATTATCTGCTTATATTGTATGTTTTTTGAAACCTACCTTCAATCTTTCTAAGAAAAAGCTAAGCAGTGAGTGATTAAATAAAAAATAACTACCCAGCCCTGGCCGGTGTGGCTCAGTGGATTGAGTGCCAGCCTGCAAACCGAAGGGTCGCTGGTTCTATTCCCAGTTAGGGCACATGCCTGGGCTGCATGTCGGGTCCCCACTTGGGGGTGTGCAAGAGGCAACTGATTGATGTATCTCTGGCACATCAATGTTTCTTTCCTCTTTCTCCCTTCCTTCCCCTGTCTCTAAAAATAAATAAATAAAATTTTCAAAAATAAATAAATAAATAAATATCTAACAATTTTTCAATGAGTATTCACTATGTGTTACAAAGAGATTATAAGTGGGATGCTACCTTATTATGCCTTTAAACACATGCTTTCCAGCTATGAAAAATAGGGACATATATTTAATGGATGATCTCAGCTGAGTCTAATCAGGTATTGGGTATGTGAGACTTGGTCTATACCTCCTTGAATCCATTTTAACAGAGGCCCTACAAGAATAATTCAGTATTAATAGTTAGAATTCAGAAATTTTCAGGCTTGTAGGGTAACCATCGTTGGTGAGAAAGGCATTATATTCCCAGGAGAAAATTTCACTCTGAAGAAAAGCTTTGGCATTTGCTAACATTTTAAATGGTCAATCTAAAATAACCCTAAATAGTGAATTACGTGTTTTAGTTCCCTAGACATGCATATTGTAACTGTCATTTTAAGGGGTCCAATATCTTGCAACTCAATATATAAGACTCGGTTCAAACTGTTGGAGGGACTTTTGTTCTTGTTTTTTGTTTTGTTCTGAAATACACACATTAACACTTGCTCTAAAATATTTTCAGGTTAAATAAGTGGTTCTTAACTAAGGATGATGTCCAAAGACATTTTCAGTTGTCATAACTGGAGGAGGGAGCAGTATTGACATCTCATTGGGAGAGGTCAGGAGTGCTGCTGAGCATCCGACAGCGCACAGGACAGCGCCCCACAACAAAGTCTCTGCCCCAAATGTCATTAGTGCTGAGACTGAGAAACCCTCGTTTAACATCACATGCTGTGATGTAAAACTCTCAGTTCTTAACCAATAACTAGTGTAGAGGTTAAAGCAATGTAAAAGGTTTTTTGGGGGGGATAATTGTTGGCTTTCAATAATATTAGAGCCTTTTTGCAATTACATCATATTTATTTCTGTACATACAGCATCTAGCATAAGGCCCCATCTATAAAGGCTTGTTGAAAGAAGAAGCAAGTGACTGATCAACAGCAATTATGAAAAGAGACTGCTGATTTCCACACTGAAGGAAGTTAGCCTTTTTATCTTCCCCCAGAGAAGGTGCTTTTTGCCTTTCTCTTACTTGGTTCTATGCTAATCAGAAATATAGAATACCTGTAATTAAGGTACTTATGAGAAGGTTTGCTTAAAAATACACTAAAACCCAGCACCTGTGAAATCATAAGACATCTGATATTTGGGAGACAGTCTAATGGTTGTTATTTGCTATCTCAACATCTAGATGGTCCCAGTACTACCTCTGTATTATGTAAGCTCAAGGAGCAAAGAGCCTGGATGTGTTGCCACCAGCTTGTCTGAAGTGTTAATATAAGAACTATCTGGATGAAAGAAGGTGAAGGGATCAGCCAAAGGACATATATGTATAACCCACAGACACAGACAATAGTATGGCGAAGGCCAGAGGGAAGTGTGGGCTGGTGTGTAAAGGGGGAAAAATGGGGACATCTGTAATCATGTAAACAGTAAAAATAAAGTAAGACAAAAAGAACTATCTGGTTAAACAGCATTCCTGTATCTCCTGTGATATTAGAGGTAAAGCCATTGTCCAGTGTGTCACATAATATATTTTATGCAACCACATGCTGTTAACTCAGACTTGAGATTTGTTCCAGGGAAAAAAATGCCTCAGCATATTATTCCTCTTGTCAAAACACAGAACTATATATATAACTGACTATTTTTCTTTTTCACCTAGCTACAAGAAAAATGAGCTGCCTGAAATTATTTGCTACTTCTGAGGCTGCATCATGAGTGGTTAAAATGACACACCCTGAAACTCTCTGGATTCAAATCCCAGAGCCACCAATTACTAGCCGAGGAATTCACTTTTCTGTCCCTCCGTTTCTTCATAGGCAAAATGAAAATAATTACACTGATTTAAGATTATGGTTAGGATTAAAATCATTTACCATAAAGAATGGAAAACAGTGTCTAGCACATAAAAAGCCCTTGGTAAGTATCATCTATTGTTAGTTCTGTTTCCTTCAGACAATTCCAAGTCTGCTGTATTTTCAAGTAGCCTTTTGACTTGTAGGCTTTATGAGGCCAGAGCCATTTGTAGGTTACTCACCAATGAACTGTAAATCTCTAGAAGAACAGCTAACATAGAGCATGCCTTTAAAAAAATGTGACCTGAATAAAAGAATGGAGACTTGCATTCCACATTTAAATGTTACTTTCAGTTTAGAGGGGATTAAATGAGATTTCCTTAAGATTCAATTAAAAATTACTTAAGGCCCTGGCTGGTGTGGCTGGCTCAGTGGATTGAGTGCCACCTGCAAACCAAAGGGTCACTGGTTCCATTCCCAGTCAGGGCACATGTCTGGGTTACAGGCCAGGTCCCCAGTTGGGGGCATATGAGAGGCAACCACACATGAATGTTTCTCTCCCTCACTTTCTCCCTTCCTTCCCCTCTCTCTAAAAATAAGTAAATAAAATCTTTTAAAAAATTACATAAGAACAATTTTCACTGCAAATAGTACAGACTCTGATGCTAGAACAAAAATGTTTGCACTCTACTTACTGGATGCAAAGAAAAAAGGACCAGAAACCCTTTCGTACAGGAGTTTACCATCTACTGTCTATGAGGAACTCGGAGTCTAGTTACTGGGGAATGCAGGTGCTTTTCTATAATTATGTGATAAACACACAATGTGGCACATGTTCTTTTTTTCTAAGAATTTGCTCATCTCCGTTTGAAGCATTTCATTTGAACATAAGGGAGCATCGATGGGACTTCCAGGGTACAAAGTAAAACCAACTACCTCAAACTGCACACTGTCTAGAGATTTGACATGAGAATTAAATTGTCCAAAAAAACCCACCCTAAGTTTTCAAAAACTATTTTCTGTAATTATCCAGATACCACAAAAATTACATCTTGCCAAATGTTGGAAACAAAGTTTTTGATCCTGTCATAAATATGTCTAAGAAACTCATAGAGTGTTTAATGAATTGAAAAACAAGTCTCACCTGCTGCCCCTCACTCAACCAAAAGGGAGAGCGATGTGCTTTGTTGCAGGTTTATTTGCAGAGGTGAATCCCTCCCTATCAGCGGAAATGAGACAGTGAGTAAGGTACTCGTGGCAAAGCCATCTGAAAGGATTGCTCTCCTAACGTTAGGTCTCCAAACGGCCCTGAATTTGAAGAAAGCCAACATTTGAAAGAAAACAACGGGGCAGACACTTTTAGCTCTGTGGTAAGAGGCACTGCAGAAATCTAAACGATTCCAGTAATGTCTTTCTAATGTTCTATGACATTAGGTGACCTGACTACTCGCTGTGTTGTGTTACCATGCTCATGTCACATATTAATTTCATTTCTCTCCCTCTCTCTTTCTTGATCATTTACAAAATTGCAGGGCTGGAAGAAAAGCTGATTTTCCACCATTTAACTTACTCTGTTAGCATTCCTAATCAAGATGTGATTTTGAGAATCATTAAAAAGTGGTACATCCATTATTTGACAGATTTAGATATCTAAAGATTACAAAAAATGCAATATTTATAATTTTTAATAAGTAATGAGAATAATTGATTGTCTTTTGTGAATTGTTTTTTGATGAGCTTCCTATTCCCCTTAGATAGTTAAGGGCAAAGTTCTCCCCTCTCCCTGCCCCCTTTTTGGCTTTATTTGTTCTTCCCTGAAGAATCTAAAGACTGCTTTAATACATCTTAAGATTTAAATCACAGGAGGAAGGGAGAGAACAGAAATACCTAGTAAGATTTGGTTGAATATCAGGCATTATGTTAGGTACTTTGTAATATGTCACTAATTTCCACAACAGCCTTGTGTAGTTTGTATTGTGAAATCCATTTTATAAATTGATAAATGGGGGCTCAGAAATATTAAGTAATTTAGTCAAAGTCAAACAGCTAGCAAGTGGCAGAAATAGGCTTTCACTTCCAAATCTATGCCTACTGCTTTGCCCACTACGTCAGAATGCACAAGCAGGTCATCTGGAGAGCCTCATCCTGACCCACACTGTGCTAACATAGCACTTGCCACCAAGGAAATGATCAGGACTTGTCTCACTCTAATATGGACATTATGCATAATTCTTGCTTACTCCGTCCTTAAGAGCATTCCAGATTGGGCTGCCTATAAGAGGTTCATCTAGGAAAACTACTCCCAGAAAAAAGAAGGCATGTGGAAAATAATCATGGGTAAAAATCCTCTGATTGAGGTCTACAATTCAACAGGAATTACAGTGGCACCTCTTAACTAAGGATGGAACCCAGAAGAATTCAGTATCTTGCCACATATTTCATTTCCAGGTTCAACTTGATCTATAGGCAAAGTAAGCAAACATTATTTAATGTAAACTTTCTGAAAGACATGTAAGTACTATGATTTTCTGCATTTTTAAGATTGTCTCAAGAAGCCAACATTTAAAATAATTAAGTGTGGTGATTGCCGGGGATGGGGTGAGTGATAGAGGAACTAGATGGTAATGGAAAAGAAATACAATAAAGATTTGATTAATTAATTAAAATAATTAAGTGCCTTTTCCAAGGTTGCACAGCTAAACTTCTGTTCTATAACATCAAAATCTTTCTACTAAAGTTTAGTCCTTTTCCTGGAGTCCTGAAACATTTCTTCTTCACTTCAGCCCATTTCACAGTCACTCCTATTGGTCCTTCACCACACTTTGCTACATGGAGACAAACATCCTTATCGACTCCACTTCCTTAAATTCTCCCCCTGCTCTTAGCAGGACTGTCAAACTCATTTTCACAGGGGGCCACATCAGCCTCACGGTTGCCTTCAAAGGACAGAGTGTAATTTTAGGACTGTATAAAGGTAACTACTCCTTAACTAGGGGCAAGGAGCTCGGTGCTGCCACTGGGTAGAAACAAGATGCTGGGCTGGATAAAACAAGCCGGAGGGCCGGATTCAGCCCGAGGGCCTTGTGTTTGCCACCTGTGTCTTAGAGCTTCTCTCAGTTTGCTCAATGATTCCACAGAATGTTTCCACTAGTAGTACTCTCTAATTAAAGAACTCCTCAAATTCTCTCCATAAACATTTTCGATGCACTTGAAATCAAAACAGGTATTGTATTTCACTTATTTACTGTAATGTGATATTTTGATTCATAGATATTCTCATACTAATATCCCCACAAAATGACAGTTATGTTTTCACATATTAATATAATAAGTCTTTTTAACATTTAAACACTTCAGCCACTTTGATATTTTTGAGGTCATTGCTTCTAGAAGCCAATAATTGTGTTTGATAAGGCAATTGGAACACACCCCATCATGAGACCCCCGAATAGATACGCCAAATAGAAAACTAGAACACATCTATCTGATAGGTGGAATCCAGAGGACATTGGTCTATTCATTAAATGAACGTTTATTTGACACCTATTATGTTTAAGATTTTGTGCTAAGCGTTCATGCAATCAAAAGTGTAACGTTAATTAAACACCACCCAACTTATTTGGTTTGGTTCCTTTCTAAGTCGAGAGTAACTGCAGGTTTGTCAGGCGACTGCTCTGCCCCTCAGTTTCTTCTTTTACAACCAGGGGCTTAGCTGATTCCGAAAATCCCTTGTAGTTGTAGGTCCGTGATTCAAAGTGGTCCTGTCACTCCCTAGATTGAGAAGCCATCTCTTCTAACTTTCCAAATCAGATATGGTGTAATCTTCATAGTTCTATAACTTAAAGAAAACTCATTTTAAAATGATACATGAGTGACAAGGACTATCTTGGATGCATTGTAGATTTATTTTAGCAGTATATTGATTTAAGTATAAGTGAATCATAAACATCGGATTATATTTCTCCTAAAGTAAACATGCCTAAAATCTCAGATGATATTTTCTTGGCAAAATGCACTTCGGACTTTTATTAAACCCCAGACATTTGAAAATCATGTGACATACTGAGAACAGAATATCCACACAGGTTCTACACTTATGAAATGAAGTAAATTGAGCAATTTGTTGGGTATTACTGGCTAAGGAGCTCTGTTGCTTCTATTTACCTAATACTAAAGTAAAAGCCAATTTGAAACTTAAAAGTCTATTTAAAGGCCCAAACCACAAAGATCCATATCCGCTGTATGGACTTCTTTGCCCAAGAGTTAAACAATTTCCCCTATACCACTTGCCTCTCCGCTGATCATTTCTTTCAGATGGCTTAACTGGACACTGGCTCCTTCCATTGGTTCTCCTGTCCTCTCAGGTATAGAAGCTCTTTCTCTCAAATACCATATATTTCAGGGTTTAAAAACAACTTTCAGCTCATGACTTCCCCATCTTCCCATAAAAACAAATAAACACATACATACTCCCTTGAAGTTCTTGGTGATTGACTATACATTTTTCTTATTTTCTGATATTATGTTCTGTTATTCTCCTAGGCACTTCCCTTGATTCAATTTAATCTTGGCATCTGTTCAAATCATTTATTGCCTGCTATTCAGAGTAATGTCATCATTTCCTGGACAACTCATTCAAATATGAACATTATAATCTTTGAAGTTGAGCTCTTTACTCCACTTGTTATCCTTCTCATGTACCTACCAGATATGCTCCACTTCTGAAATTAGAAAAGCTTTCTTTTTACTCTGAGAGCCCAGTTTTCTACCATTCCCACAAATCTCTTCAATTTCTTCAAATTCCAATTCACAGGTCTTTCTCTTCTCTCCCCAATTAACCACTGTTTCCTTCTTTCTCTTCTACATCTCAGATCCATTGCTTCAAAACCTCTTCCTGACACTATCCTTGCAAACATCTAAATTCTGATTGAAATCAATGAGGTTGAGGATGCTGTCTAGTAAACCACACAAATGAGCACTGAACCAAGAGTTGAGTTCTCTCTTCGTTTCCCTAACTGCTAATAAAAAAAGCAATTGAGTTGCATGGCGATATTAACCATTTCTTTCTTAAAGTCATTCCTTCCTTATACCTCAACTCCAAATCAATTTTCTCCACAGAGGAAATACAATCCATCAGAGAGGCAGTGCCTAAAATTTTAGAGAAAAGATAGGAAAAAATCATGTAAGAAAACTAGATGATCTTTTTATACTTTACATCCATAGAGTGGACTTGAAGTCCCCTCTCCCACAGAGAGTTGAGGAGTGCCACTTATTATTACCCACCAATTTCCTCACGAGGTGAAGGGCAAGACTTTTGTTCTCCTTTTTAAACTTAGGGCTCAGCACAGTAGGGGTTCAAATAATATTCATTGAACATATGGATAAATGACTGAGTAATGAACAGGGAATTTCTAACAAACGTGTGTAGTTTCAAACATCCAGCTAATTGCTTCAGTTGCATGCTTGTTATATACAGAGACCTGGCTTTTGTTTCAGAGAACTATCTCAAACCATTTTCATGTGTCTTTGGTTTTAATATAACTCAAAATACACTCTGCCAAGTATATTTCTCTATAGACTTTAAACACAAAATTCTTTCAGCGGAAATGTAATCCTAATGCTTATGATTCATTTACACTTAAATCATTAAAACATGACTTGGCTATCTAATTTTACTATTCCCTAACTGCATAATTGTTTGTATATTTAAGAAAAAATTATTATTTGTCCTTAATTTATTTATATACTTGCTTCAATTATACACTTTTTATCTTGTGTATAATAAGCCATAATAAAATTTAAAGACCCTGTGATTTAGGGATACTTCAGTCTTCATATTTAGGGATAAAGATTTTGTATAAAAGAATTGAAACAAGAAATGAGAAGTTAAAAAAGTGTTACTTTAAATAAAGGCTTACTTGGTGATTAATGTATAATCCATAGAAGTCATTCTTAATACAGAAAAGCCCTTAGATCAGTTTAGCAGTTTTCACTATTTCTACTTATTTAAAAATAAATCAGTTGTCAATCTCATGACAAAAGGAGTGTAGTATTGCAATAGAAAATCAAGTTTGGATGCTAAAAATTGTAAAGACCTTAAATAGATAGAGAACTAGAGAAAGGAACTTAAGTTTCCTAGAATTTAGTTTTTCTTGTCTTTGTAAAGTGTTTTTCATGTCAGTTTTACCTGTTCTCTTTTCTCTCTCTCTCTCTCTCTCTCTCTCTCTCTCTCTCACTCTGTTCTAACTGTGTTGGCCTTGACAATTCAAACACATTTGAATTGGACCTACTCTTATTCTATTCTATCTCCTGGAGTCAGGTGGCTCATTCCAATTATGTTTCCAAAGTCACCTCTTAACAGGCCTTTCCTAATCACTCTAGACAACGTAGCCATTTCTTCCTACTTTGTCATTCTCTTCTTACCCTGCCATATTCTTATCATAGTACCTATTATTGTAATAATATCATGGATTAGACAAAGCAAATGAAATTCTTTGTTGTTGTTTTGACAGAAGAAGGAGGAAAGGTCAATACTTGTCCTCCTGGCTGTGTAGATAATGGGATGTTCTAATCTGGATGCACGCTAAATATAAATGAAAACTGACTTCTTGCTAATTACATTCAGCAATATGAATTGTGTTTCACCACACAGTATTTTCATGTTTTTGGAGTACAAAAATATATTATTTACCACTAAATTAACACTATCTAATTTTTCTAAATACTATGAAGGTGATAGAAACTAGGGATGGAATGTGAAAGATATAGAGATTATTTAACCTTTTTTAAAAAAAGTTTATCCAATTATTTTTTAATTTATTGATTTTTAGAGAGGGGGGGAAGGGAGAGAGAAAGAGAAACACTGATTTCTTTTTGTTCCACTTATTTATGCATTCATTGGTTGATTCTTGTACATGCCCTCATAGAGGATCAAACCCACAACTTTGGCATATGGGGAAGACAGTCTAACCAACTGTCTACCTAACCCAGCCAACCCAGCCAGGACTCCAATCCTTATTATCCAATTTTTTATTAACATCTAAATAAAGTGACAGAATGACAATTCCTATCACTCCTGAACATATATATTAGTTTCAATGAATTTTGTGTACTGTGCTTTGTGTATATTTCCTGTTTAATCCTCCCATGAAACAAACAAAAAAAACTAATAGAAAGTTTAACTAACTTGCTCAAGGTTACCTTGATTTTACTGTGGCAGACCGGCTTCCTGACCATTGTGCAGTAATGAACGATTTACCCAGTACGAGTACTCTGTTAGGCATCTGCACTCTATATCAGCACGCAGAGCACGGCCTAATGTCCTCAGATAATGTGGTCCAACTGCTCAACTCTTCAAAAATATGCTAAAGCATTTAGCACACAAAACCCATTTTCTTTTTAAATAAAAGATGCACATTTTTTACTATATATAAGTAACTCTGGAAACCTTAAAATAATATTTATGACCAAGAAAGAGATAACTGTTGTGATGACCAGAAAGATAAATAGATTTTAAAGCTAAGTGTCCTTCCTTCACACAGTCAAGACAGAGCAGGAAGCACAGGGAACCCACTGGTCAGGGCACTGCTGAGCCAGCTGCATGAAGGTCTTCGACCTCATGCTCAGGCCAAAGGCCACATTCTCACCATGACTGTGGTGGTTTATGCACAGATTTATAAGCCACTCACAGTGATTATCATGTATATATCACAGAGACACCAAGGCTTGGAATTTGTTATTTTGAATATCTAGATGGCTGTGTATAGCCTATGCTTTGGCTCTAAGTGTCCTTGGTTTCCAGTGATAAGACCCTGACCTCCAACTCAAGAGGTAACGGTCAGGTTTCTCAGCAGACAATAAAGAGCTAAGATGTATTTTTCTCTTTATCTCCTATGTCTTGAATAATTCCTATAATCCGAACCTCAAAGATCATACTGCAGTATCTCCCATGCTAGCTTGTTATGACAACTAAGGTTGCAATGAAAACAACCAATCCAAGACTTTGCCTGATAACTGATATTAAACCAATCATTGCACTCCCTATTCCCTCCTTGACTGCTAAAAAGACAAGCAGTTGAGTTGTATGGCCACACGAACCAAGGGATAAGTGGCCAGGGGTCACTGCAAATAACAGCAAGACCAATTCTGCCAAAACTGTAAAAATGATTCATACAAAAAAGACACTAGTGTCAAGACTATAAAATTCTATATATTATTAGCCTCTGATAGCTGTGGTTTTTGGCTATGACACAGAGAGACCCAGATAATCCCAAAAGAGGGGCTGGGAACTTAACTTATCCTATTTCTCTGTTACAACCACCCTTTGTTTAGAAGTCATGTACTTCGTATTTAATTCAGAGGCATCTAGTAATACTGCTTTTAATTTCAGAATATCCATATGGAAGAAAAACCCAGTTCACAGGCACAGAAGAGAGAAGTGTGAGATCAATTAAGACCAATTCCTGCCCTGACTGGTATGGCTCAGTGGGCTGGGTGTCATCCTGAAAACTGAAAGGTCACCAGTTCAATTCTCGGTCAGGGCATGTGCCTGCATTGTGGGCCAAGTTCCTGGTTGGGGTCTTGCAAGAGGCAACCGATTGATATTTCTCATGCACATCAATGTTTCTCTCCCTCTCTTTCTCTCTCCCTTTCCCTCTCTCTAAAAATAAATAAATAAAATCTAAAAAAAATACCAATTTCTTATCATCAGGCAGTACTCAGAAGAGATCTTCATTTGTAATCTGCCATTTTTTCCTGCTTGTGTGGCTATAGTCACATTTCAGAGAATCTAAGAGTCACAAAGTGGATTAAATTATCAGGTCCAAAGTATTAGTCTTTTTGGCACATATTTCTTCAGAAAAACATTTCAATACATGTGGTTCCACAGAAAACTAAGCTTCTCTTTTCTTCAAGATTGGGTCAGTTAATTTAGTCCAATGCCACACACACCCAGGCAGAAGGTTCTGTTTTTAAAGGTCATTTAAGCTCTTCATTACTAGTAAAGAGTGGTTGAAATTAGAGCTTTAAAAATAGACCTTTGCTGGTTATAATTTCATAATTCATACTTTGTCCTTCATTATTTAATTGAAATATCATAATTTCCCACAATATAATAAAATTAGTATCAGGGGAGTTATTGGTCTATGAAAACTTATCATTATACAAGTATTCCTATTTCAGCAAACTAGGGATTTTACAATTTCAGTTTTAAAATCTTTCTATTAATGAGTAACCGTTATAAATATATCCTGTCTGTGTAGTTGTTTTAGAGCTCATTTAGTATTTTCCAGATCTTTTGACTCAGACCTATGTTAAGTATCCAGTTAACATACTTACCTGAATTCTAAATAATTATATTATCTGTATAACAATAATACTGATTTGCATACATGAGTACAGGATCTGAATAACTGTGAAACTTTTATACACTGACTGTATTTCCAGCTTAAGCAAGCTGTACTATCTTTCTCCACAAAAATAACAATTTCCTACATCTGAGGTTATTTAAGGTTGTCCCTTCTTTTTTTTCTGCTGCTAGATGCCCTTTTACCTGATGTTGCCTATTAGAATAAAGAACAAATAAGATTTCATTATCCTGAGGACAAAGAATGTAAACTAATTACTATCAGTAATGCTCTAAGGTAAAGAGAAAGCTAAAAATTATGAACAAAATGTGTCTCTGCCTTTAATATTTGACTCTCTCACTACAGCACTACAGAATCACTCTAATATGGGAATGCCAAGCACTAAAGAGGCAAGCAGACTTTCTGGCTCTCTTCCAATCACATGCAGGCAGCTCCTTTTTGTGTATGGAGTCCATTCCAGGTCAGATGAATGGTAACCACTAAATTGCCTTTTTTAAATCTGAGCAGACAAAAAAATATTTTCTTTCTCTCTTTCTCTCTTGCATTTTTAGCTCTCAATATTAGTTTTGGTTCTTAATCTTTCCAAAATAATATACCTCAACATGTAAGTATAAAACATACAGCATTAGAAAAATACACTGGGTCCTGGCTGGGTAGCTCAGATGGTTGGTGCATTGTCCCATACACTAAAAGTCTACGGGTTTCATTCCCTACTGGGGTGCATACAGGAGGCAACCAATCAATGTTTCTCTATCACATCAATGTTTCTCTCTGTCTCGCTCTGTCTCTCTCTAAAATGTCAATAAACATATCCTGGGGTGAAGATTAAAAAAAAGGCAGGGATGGCAGAAGACCTGGACAGACACTTGTCCCAAGAAGACATTGTACAAATGGCCAACAATTATGTGAAAAGATGCTCATCTTCACTAGCTATTAAGGAAATGCAAATCAAAACTACAATAAGATACCTCCTCACACCTTTTAGAATGGCTATCATCAACAAGACAAATGAGAATAATTGTTGGACAAGTTGTGGAGAAAAAGGAACCTTCATTCACTGCTGTTGGAAATGTAAACAGTATAGCCACTATGGAAAACACCATGAATGTTCCCCAAAAAATTAAGAATAGAGTTAATCATACTTCCCAACAACCCCTCTTCTGGGTATCTACCCTAAAAATGTGAAAACATTTATTTGCAAAGACATATGCACCCTTATGTTCACTGCAGCATTATTCATGGTGGCCAAGACATGGAAACAACTGAAGTGTCCTTTGATAGATGACTGGATGATGTCAGACATGTATACAATGATACTACTCAGCCATAAGAAAAGATGAAATACAGTCATTGTGACAACATGGATGGGCCTTGAGAATATCATGATAAACAAAATAAATCAGAAAGAAAAAATTAAGAACCATACGATTTCACTCATATCAAATGAATATTAACTCAATTGATATTCAGGAGACAACCAATCAATATTTCTCTCTCACATCAATGTTTCTCTCTCTCCCTTTCTCTTTCCCTTCCTCTCTCTCTAAAAGCAAGGAAAAACTAACCTCAGGTGAGGATAAAATTTTTTTAAATAGCCAAAAACATCCAGTTCTATCTAAAGGCAAAAAGGAATGCCTGATTAAATGAAAGAATATACCATGTTCGTGGATAGTCCATCCCATCACTACAAAGCTGTCAATTCTCTCCAAGTCTATATATTTAAATGAATTTCCACCTGAAATCCAAGCAGAATTTTTAGAGCAAACATTGTGACTGATCTAAAAAATTATGGATGACATATCTAGGATAATTCATGAAATATTAAGAGCCTATACTGCTCTATCATTTGCATTAATTCAATTTATTATGGTGGTGATTTATACATTTAGACACAAGTTTCATTTCAATTCCTCCATTGCTCAAAATTCTACTAGCTGCCAAAATTCTCTCTTTACATTTCCAAAATTAGGCACAGATGAGGGAGTATGCAATATATGTCACTCTCAAGACTTTTTCTTGTTTATATGAATTTAAAAATATTTTCAGATATTTTTAAAGATAGATATATACACTAAGTGGGTCCAACTGATAAGGTCATTGTGTCCATCCACAACAGGTTCTTCTTTGAACAAAATTTCCTACTATCTGAGATTCTGAGAGCACAGAAACACAGTTGTAGCCTGAGTTCTCTGAATGCTATTTGAAGTGTCACAGGGTAAGGAAAAAGATCCTTGGTTTTATAAACATAGCTCCCTATCACAGGAGGTCTGCCTATTTCTCTCTCCTCATCTTTTAATTCTCTGGGTTTCACTTTATCTCACAGACATAAATACAATGCTGCTCAGAGTTCCTGAATCTCTTCTGTAAAATAAAAGGGTTTTATTGTATTATTTCAGTTTTAAGCTTCTGTACTCATATATCATATGGAGAACATATGAAAATCATGAGACTGGGATTTATATTTGAACTTCACACCATAGTTTGTATGTGTGTGTATATATATAAAATAATTTAAAATTGTAAATAAATATCATTTTATGACTATAAATGTATATCCACTAACTCTCCTGTCTTCATGTTTTGTCTCCCATCAAAACTAATTTTAAAGATCTTTGCAATGCCTTTGTTATAGGGCCAGAACATCCAAATAAAAAACAAACTATTTGTGAATAATAAGTATTTTAGCACAATGTTAAGCTATAAATACACTCAGTATGTATTAAACATTGTAGCAACTTCAATATAGCTTGTAAACATTGTATCCAGACATTCCTGAAAGGCTTCCATTCTCCTATAATTGTTATCACATCTTGTTATTTCTTTCTAGTTCCCTTAAAGCAAATTTAAAGACTTAGTCCTTAAAGACAATTGCAATTAATTGGACTATGGATACTATTTTTGTTCAGTTTTATTTGAAAACATTTGGTATTTAAATTTTGAAAGAAGTAGTTTTTGAGAAAACACTATGCATTACTAAACAAGAGATTTTAAAAGAGAGAGAATAAGTAGAACCTCTCTCACAGTTATAATACCAGTTTCTAAATATAAACATATTTTTATTTAACATTTAGTTACTAAAAGGAGAAGTCAGACCATCCACTGTACTTAAAAAGACAAGTCAAGGGATCCAGTAAAGAGAGCTGAGAGGAGGGATACTGCACTCACCTCCTCCCCTGACCACATCAACATTACAATTAATCAAAGAACATTCAACTTTGCTAACCATCTGAAGAAGAGCTGAAGAGTTCTATAACTGAGGGTACAGATTAAAAACTGCAACACAACTGGTAAAAAGGGTGGAGACACAAAATGGACTGGTCCCGCACTCACCTGTTTTAGATATCTGGTGGGAAATCTCAGCTTCTAAGGTTCTCCCTTACAATCAAGGGGTCTCAGCTCCATGCCGGGCTCCCCAGCCCAGGACACCAGGAGACAATATAACATCCAGCTATAAAATCAAGCAGGAATTCCATCCAACAAGGCGAGACCAAAAGGCTGCTGGAAACCCAGAGCAACTCTTAAAGAGCACACAAACTCTCACTCACAGGGTACCTGGGGCTCTGGCCAAAACAAACAAACAAACAAACAACTCGAGGGCCCCAGAGACATAACGTTGGAAACTGAGTTATGTGGCTTTGGAGCCAGGGCTGGAGGGACGGCCACCATTGTCCCTGTGTTGAACCATCCTCCCATCTGATGACATCACCTTTTCTGGGTTGAGCTTTTCTACCACATAGCCAAATCATAATCTGCATTAGCTTGGTGAGCTCATCTGGCTCTATCATGATGACTCCCTGAGACCATGCCCTTTCCAATTCACAAAGAGCCCAAGGGTCTCTCAATGCCAACCAACCTGGGCTGCATTGCAATTTTTCCTAAAGCACTCTCAAGGAATTCTAATCAAGCTCAGGAGGTGCTCAAGATATACAGGGAAAAACTGAGTTGTGTGGTTTCATGGCAAGGCCTGGAGGGATGACCGCTATTGTGCCTTTGTGTTGAGCCCTCCTTCAGCACAGCCAATAAGCACTAACTTTCCTGGGTTGAGCCCTTCCCCTCACAAGGTCAAATCTGGATCAGTATTAGCCTGGTGAACTCCACTAGCTTCTCCATGATGACTCCAAAGGTCCCCAGGAGGATGACAAACTGACCATGGTATACTCTGGAACTTCTGCTGAGTGTCCTTGGGGCCAGTACTGGGGGCCAATATTAATCTGTATTCACCTAATGAACACCACTTGCCCCACACTGTTGAGTCCCTGAAACCCTGCCTCACCCAACTCATGTACTACCCAAGGACCTTTCAGTGACTGAGTCTTATGGGTAGCCAACAGGCAATGGCTGATATTGGGGTACCTTGGACTTTTTGCTGACCTGCCTCAGGCCTGGTACTGATGGCAGCTAACCTTTGTTTACAGCATGGCCCTTCCTGTTCACATCTAGACTCAGCACAGGAAGCTACCACAGATCACAGATCACAGATCACACTGTAGATCCCAACAGGTAGCCCTGGGCTAATCATAGGCAGTGTCCGACATTGCCCTGCACTGGAGATCCTCCAAAGAGGCCCCAGAAACAACACACCTGTGTGGGCAGCTTCAGACCACAAATGAGCACCACCAGATTAGATCCATAAGAGGCACTTCCAAAGGAAAGTCTTGGTAGGCACCAGACCACACTGGAGTAAATCCCATTCCATAGAATTGGCACCAGCACACCAGCCTGTATGCTGTGGTCATAAATAATACCCACAGCCAGCCAGCCTGAGGGTCAGTCCCACACACTGACATGCCAACAGTGTGAAAGCTCAACTACTACAGGAGGGCATGCACAACTCACAAAAGGGACATTTCTGGAACATCCAGCTCAGAGAATACAAGAGACTGTGCCACTGGGCACAATAGGACACCTACCATATAAGGCCAGCCTGCAAAGCCTGGGAGACATAGCAGATCAATCTAATATAGAGAAACAAACACAGAGAGGCAGTCAAAATGGAGAGACAAAGGATCATGTCCCAAATGAAAGAGCAGAAGAAATGTCCAGAAAAAGAATTAAGTAAAATGGAGGCAAGCAATCTATTATATACAGAGTTCAAAATGATGACTATAAGGACATTCAAAAAACTTTCAGGAAGAATAGATGAACTCAGTAAGACCTTCTACAAAGAGATAGCATAAAACAGGACAAAAATATAAAAAAGAACCAGTCACAAGTGAAAAATATAATAACTGAAATGAAGAATGCCCTAGAAGAAATCAACAGCAGATTAGATAAAGAAGAGGACTGAATCAGTGATATGGAAAAAAGAATCCAAAACTTGAGGGTAGTTTAAGGGATCTCTGAAACAACATCAACTGTAACAACATTTGCATCACATGGCCATCTGAAAAAGAAAAGAGAAAGCAAGTAATTGAGAACCTATTTGAAGAAATAATGACTGAAAACTTTCCTAACCAAGCAAAGAAAAGACACAAAAGCCCAGGAAGCATAGAGAGTTCCAAACAATATGACCCCAAAGAGGCCCCACCAAGACATATCATAATTAAAATAATGAAGGTTAAAGACAAAGAAAGAACCTTAAAATTAGCAAGAGAAAGCTAGTTATCTACAAGTGAGCTCCCACAGACTATCAACAGAAATACTTTTTAAAATTTAACACACATAAAAATACACTCGCTAAATATTTATTGTAGTGCTGCCATTAAGTAAGACCTTCTCTATGTTAATCTTGTGATAGTATTTGCTTGTTGATAGGTTAGTTGGCTTTGATACAAATTAGTATCTTTCTCCATATCATATTTTATTTCTGTTTAACACTGGACAATTACTCAGCCTTTTGACGGGTTTCTCCCTCTTTCTGACTAATCCACTCTTCTTTTCACTGAAAGGATAAGTTTCAGACTTTTAAAATTAGCTACAAACAAACCTAGGTTTCAGTAATAGAAACTGAATGTTAAAATAAAAGTTTGGATCCTTCCCAACCCCATGATTTTATAACTTTTGTACCTTGTAAACCAAGAAATAATTTTACAATTTAGCTCCCATATATAGTTAAGAAATTGATGTGAGGTAGTAATGAGTCAATTGTTAAATGCATTTTCTCTTCATCTATATTAGTTTCATATGATTTTTAATATACTGTACATAATATATATTACATATGTAAATATATATTTGCACACATATATTTGCAGAGTTGTATATCAGACTTAATTTCTAGGCCTGTGCTTAACCCACTAGTTTAATGATCACAGTACTTATAATTTTTATTTGAAAATTGAGCTGCAGTAAAAAAGTTCATTTGTGACTTTCTTAAATGACTGTTTTAGAATCAATGTTTATGACCCAGTCTGGAAAACACATGCATACATATTATAAGAAGTGTGATTAGAATCCTCCAAGTATGTTGTAAAATAAAACTTAAAACATTGAAATTCCATGATACAAAGATGAGAAACAAACCCTAGAAGGAGAAGTCATTTGTCCTCCTGACTTATTCTCTAGTTTATAGTGATTCTTACACCCTAAAACATTACCTCATTACCACACGCTCCGAACTTTTAACTCTTGCCTCTGACATTTTTAAGTGAGGCAATGGGAACAGGCATGGATTGCCCAGACCCTGTGAAATTATTATAGAATTAAATCTCGTCTGTAGACAGATATTCCACAGCTCAAATCTCACTGGGAAAGGACATGAATTCAGAGTAGATCTTTGGCAGAGTTTAAAGAAAAGTCTGGGTGAACAGAAGGTCAAAGAGATAGCTACATATGTTAACTAATAAAGTCTGAAAATAAATATGAAATTAAATATTACAATGAAACATGAGAGACATAGTCAAGGAATGATAATAAATGGCATAATTTGGAAAAGTAAAATGGAGACAGTATAATAAAGATTAAGTGCTAATGAAAACATGAGAGACCCAGTAAGACTGGGCATTGTTATTGATAAAAGTTGAGAAGAAAGATAACATTACATTGTGAAAAGACACAATCTGCTTCTGAAGTTTCTGCTGTGTTCTTTATAAATCTGAATGTCATTCACTCATTGCTCATTGATCCATTTATATATAAGCATTCAATGTGTATGTACTAGGTACATCAAACTAAGCCACAAACTTAATAGGAAGCAAAGAAATACAAGATATAGTCTACATAGTCTACACTAAGCTACAGTTTGGCATATATATGAAATAAAGAATAGAGTAAGATATCATTAGCATAAATACCAAAATGAGAAAAACAAACAGTAAATCTGGGGAGTTCAAAGAAAGGACATCATTGTGAACTTGAGCAGCTGAGAAAGGCATCTTGAAGATGTGACTTTGCTTTCAAAGAGTGAGTAGGATTTGAATTTGTAGTAGAATGAGGGTCAAACCTTCTACATGAAGGCTTCCAAAAGGGAATAACCATTTTTTTGTTGAGGAGGAATGTTCCCTGACTCCTTTCTTCCTCATATCCCCACATCTAGTGAATCACAAAGTCCTGTTGAATTTACACTATGAACACATCTGTACCCATTTGTCTCCATACCCACTGTTATCCTAACCTATGCCACCATGTTCTCTTGTCTGAATCATTGACTTAACTGTTCATTCTCTCAGTTAAAACTAAGATAATGATGAAATAGCCAGATGAATATGTCCTCTGGTCAAAAGAAATATAGAATCAGAGATAGAGATTTAAAATATCACAATAAAAGTGACCATTTACAGCAGGGGTCAGCAAATGAAGACCAAGTATCAGCCCCTCACTGCCTGTTTCATAAACGAAGCTCTGTTTCGTTTGGAGCACAGTCCTGCCGTTTGCTTGCACACTGTCTACGCTGCTTTCGTGCTACCACAGCAGAGGTGAGCAGTTCCTGTAAAGATCACCTGGATTGCAAACGAAAACTATTCACCATCGGACCCTTTACAAAAAGTTTGCTGATCCCTGATCTATAATAATGGATCAATGCAAAAATGATGGCATTAATTTCAGAGGTAAATAATCAAATCACATTTATATAAATTTTTAGGTATATGTACGTAGGTCTACATGTGTACCTATGTTAAACTTACTTTTCCAAATGCTGCAGAATTCATGAACATCCAAGAAATTGTTGGAGACAGAGATAAAGAAAATTTAAAACACCAGTAATTTTTTTATGAAAAGATGTGAAACTCTATGACTCATAGGGTATTATCATTGTTATGCACCTTAAAGAAAAGCAAATTACATTGTCCTCTATTTAAGAAATTTAATGGCCCTAGCCTGTGTGGCTCAGTTAGATGGAGTGTAGTCCTGTAATCCAAAGGTTACAGGTTTGATTCCCGGCCAGGGCTCATGCCTAGGTTGCAGGTTTGATCCCTGGTCTGGATAAGTACAGGAGGCAACCAGTTAATGTTTCTCTTACATCAGTGATTCTCTCTCCCTCCCTCTCTTCTTCTCTCCCTTCCTTTCTCTTTAAAAGCAATGGAAAAACATTGTTACATGAGGATAAAAAAAGAAAAAGAAAGAAAGAAATGGTTGCAAAAATAACAACAACAACCTGGGATCTGAACTGCCTCTAATTATAATCGTGTTTATAATCTTTATCTGCTTCATAGTTTAAGTCAGCAAGGCTGTTTTTGGAGGTGCAGCAAGTCCATGAATTTATCTCATCATCTGAGTTTTGCATGCTGGATGGCTATGTACCAGATAAAGCTCGTATTTGACTTCAGTGGAACTCTGCTGTCACTGAATCCTCCATGACAAAATGAAGCCTAGCATTCAGCGTTTGAAACACATCCAGTGTGTCCTAATGGGCCCGA
Source organism: Trachops cirrhosus (assembly GCA_028533065.1). Lineage (NCBI taxonomy): Eukaryota > Metazoa > Chordata > Mammalia > Chiroptera > Phyllostomidae > Trachops > Trachops cirrhosus. The sequence continues at coordinate 104,548,220 of CM052544.1, forward strand.
TAAGGAAAAATGAGAAGTAGAAACAGTAGTATGTCTTTAGCATATTGAAAATATTCATTAGTTTCTTTGAGGCAATTCATTTAGATATGACTGCTATACACACATCAGCAGTGAAAGTGTCCAGACACTTTGGTTGTGATGGACAGATACTCATATGCAAGTTGAGCTAGTGTATATTGAAAAGGAGAGTTTACTGGAAAACATAGTAACATTTCATGAAGACAGGTGTAGAAATCTCAGAGATGACAGACCCAGGTGTTAAGGACCCTTTATCCCTCTCTCTCTTTCCATTATTTTCTCATTTTGGCTTTATTTTTTCATTAAGTACTTTCCCCAAAAGGGAATTTCATACATTTATGGGTGTGGATTATGAAGCAAAAATGTATTACCCCCTATCCAGTTCCAGCTTGGAAAATCCCAGGATCTTAATTAATTTATTCTTTGGACCAAGGCAAGTGGCTCTGCCAAGCTGTGGCCAATGTTGGGAGATGGAAATTTGATGTATTATTTTATGAGGAGAGGGACAGAAGTGTAAAACACACTCACATAAAAATCAGGAACTACTTCAGCTACCAAATATTTCCTTTCCTGTGATTTACTTGGTAACTTACTGAATATAAAGATTAATGTTTCAGCAATAGTAATAGATATCTGCTGGGATTTTCCCTATTGTGTCAAAATTGTCTAAGTCTCAGATGAAACTAAATGTGCAAATACTCCACATTTTCTTTCTATAGATCTTTCAATGATTAAAGCCAGCAAGTTGCCTTCGGGACTCCCTGAGAAGTGCCAGTTCAGAAATCTTGGCCAAAACTTAACCTTCCCCCAGTTCTACTTCCAAGTTAACTTAAGGACGAGACTAAGAAAGAGAATGTCAGCTTTCACGGGCATATAGTTTTCAGCAAGAGTGGCTACATTCACCACACACCTTATGTGGATGCTATCCTTCCTGGATATCAAAGATGTGAGACCCCAGAAGAATTGCTTCTAAAGATACAAGCGCTTGTGAGAAGGGGACAGTAGAGTTTAGGTCTCTGGACATCTGCTTAGCCAACCGAAACAAGCTAACCTGCCAAAAACAGAAAATGTTTAGATTATTAGATATTTTCTCTAAAACTCTCTATCTAGTTCTCTTTTTTAAAGATTTCATTTATTTATTTTCAGAGAGAGGGAAAGGGAGGGAGAAAGAGAGGGAGGGAACGAGAGAAACAACTGGTCAGTTGCCTCTGATATGCCTCCAACTGGGGACCTGGCCTGCAACCCAGGCATGTGTCTTGACCTGGAATCAAACCAGCAACTTTTGGGTTCACAGGCCATTCAGTCCACTGAGCCGCACAGGCCAGTGCATGTCTAGTTCTTTATAAAATGTAAACCCAGTTTCTGCTTTGATAAGTTTCAAGTCTGAGTTTCTTAGGCCAATATTCTCCACATGAACCAGCAGTTAAGTACAGCTACGACTTTTGACCATTTTTACACTCTCTATCACCACGTCAATTAATCTATAGAAATAAATTTGCAGCCTTTATAGATGTTTCCTTGGCCTTTCACTGAAAACAGAGATAGGTCTTAAGATAAACTATGTTAGCTCCGAGTTGTACCCACAGCTTAACGTCAAAATGCAAACCAGAGCTGTCAGAACAGATTTTCCTTTCAGTATAGTAAGATGCAAATGTGCTCTGAACTCTCTTCAGTTGTCTTTGTATGTTTAAGACTTGACATTTTAGTTGACCTACTTTCTACTTTACTTTAAAGGAGAGCAAAATATTTTCCTATAGGCTGATGATAGAGACTTTTATTACCTTAAAATTAGAGTTGACTTAGTAGATAGTTGTTCTCTCAATGTAGTTAATCTGAGTGTTGTCCAAATGAATGCCTCATATCTAGGCAAAATGATTCAAGCTATCATTTTGGAGAACCATTCCCAAATATTGATTAAATTTAAAAATAATAAGAAGAAGTCTTTAAATGAGTTCATTTCTTTACTGATGGGGCATATATTATGAAAAGTTTATCATGGAAGGTCCTCAATTAAATTGTTACATGATTCAAACTGATTTTATGAGTTTGATCCTAGTGTCTGTAAGCAGATATTTTGAAATATATTTTTTAAATGTAAGCTAAAATGATTCCTGTTATGTGCTATAGTGTAGAACTTTGAGGTGTCCACTGCTCATATTTTCCTATGTTTAGCAGGGCCATAGCTGTATGGTAAATAATTAATAGCTCTGACTAAAGGATCTCTGTTCTGAGGAAGGTGGCTTTCTATTTGAAAACCTGGTAAAACTCTTGGTTTTCATTAGAAGATATTACCTGTTTCTGTGGAAGGCAAAATTTTGGATCTGACCTTAATCAGTAACCTAGAGTATGTGCATTCTAGATACAATCAGAGACCAAAATCAAAATTTTTTGCCCCAGTACTAATAAAAATATTCATTGAAATATATCATATTAATTCAGAATTGACTGGAGCCATACAATTCATCTGTTTCTCTTGACATTCTTTCTTTTTTTCCCCTAGATTAGACAAGAGTATCAGAGAGCTAAATATACAGACATTTCATCATCAATTATCTTTCTAGGTTAAGGAAAATATGGTAGGCAAATAAATTTATACATTTATAATTCATTTGGACAGTACTCAGGCAAATAAGGCAAATATGGTATGGAATAATCAACCCCCCAAAATGATCACATCCTAATTTCCAAATATGTTACCCTACATAGCAAAGGCATTTATACATCTTAAGATAGGAAAATTATCCAGAATTACCCCCGCGAGCCCAATGTAATCACAATGGTATTCATAAAACAGAGGCAGGAAGGTCAGTCAGAGAAAAAGATTTAATGACAGAAGCAGAGGTGGGAGTGAAATGGCCAAGAACCAAGGAATGCAAGCAGAATACAGAAGCCGGAAAATGCAAGGAGAGATTTCCCCCTAGAGCCTCCTGGAATAATCTCAGTTTTTCTGACACCTTGATCTTTGCACTGTCAGACTCATTTCAGACTTCTCACCACCAGAACTGTTAGGTAATAAATTTGTATTAGTTTAAGGCACTAAGTTTGTGCTGATTTGTTACAGCACAATAAGAACCTAATATAGCATACTGATATAAAATAATATGAAAATCTTTTTTTAGTGAACTAATGTTCATCCCACTACAGCATGTCTGTGTTTCAGAGCTGCTCAAGAGAGATACTTTCTAGGTGCCAGTACACAAATAACTGTGTTCTCCTGAGCTACTGTTAAAATCAGTGGTTACAGTACGTCCCTGATTACTCCTTTTCAGGTAGTCTTTACTACTAAGGAACTCCAATGTGACCCAGTATGAAGATTAATTTTACCTCTGATTCAGCTTTACTTTTCTGTTTTTGTTTTCTCTTTACACTCTTTCTCATTTACCAACCTTGCATCTTCTGGAACATATAAGCCACTTAAAAACATATTTTGAAAATGAATATAAACAAATAAGTCATTAAACAAATAAAATCTTAGAAATATTTTCTTAGGAAAGATCTTCTTTATGCTTATTGAAGTTCTCCCCATTATAAATTAATCTCATTGAAAATTTGGCCTGCAAAGAGAGGAAATTTGGAAGAGATCCATTTTGAAAAATAAAAAAAAAAGAGTTCAAAGTTTCTTCTTGTTTTCAACTTAGACAAACGACAGTTTCACTTTGTAACTTTTTCTAAAGATCCATTGGTATAAAATCCATTATATAGCCTCCACTCTAGAAGCTCAGTTATTGATTATATTTCTCAAGTAATGTAATGAACAACTGTATTCCTTTTCTACACTTATACTTTTATAATTTTTATTTTCCTTTACATGTAATGATGAACTGATATTGGTCACATCTGAACAGAGATCTGATTAAGATTGATAACTACTTTTAAAAATTGTCCTTTGACTTTGGATAATAGCTGATCCCCCTTGGGTTAGACGTGCACACTCTGTAACAATGGCCTTCCATGTTTGAAGGGCTCTTGTGTAAGGACGAAGAGCTGGCTTTCTCTGCTCTTCACCTAGTGACACATGACATTGAACCAATCTAACTTTGCCTGCATTGTGACAGAAATGTTCTCATTTAATAGTTGTCACAGACCACAGCTCATTTGATGAGCTCCACTTAGCAGTACCCCTGCAAATACATTTCCTATAGTTGGTGCTGATATTGGGGAATTAACCTTTCATGCCTCTTTCCATTTGATCTTACCTGTTGACATTTGTATGCCAAAAAAAGAAAATGTCAGTGGCAGGAGAAAGAGTAGATATGAAGTTCCAAAGTGCTTGTCTGCCAAGTAGACAGGTTTAACTGAGGAAGGTGACTGGGAAAAGTGTGAAGATCATGCCAGACATGGGATATATGTTTAGAAACAGGAAAAAAAATGGACTAGCAGGAAAGGCTTGTGAGAACAAAACCTCTGGGGAGTAAGCAGATGATGGCAGGTGACAAAGTGGACCACAAAGAGGTGAATAGAGGAGGATAATTTGCAGAGATACATGAAGCACTCAGCATGGAAATTGGGCAGCCAGTCAAAGATACATCCGCCTTGACTGGTCAGAAGCACATTTTGATTTGTCTGTTCACATCTTATTGTTGAGTGAGAACTTCCTTGATCATGTGGAAAGCAGGGAAGATCAACGTCCAAAACATTCATAAAAGTTTATGGAAAGAATGAGGGTAACAGAAAATGGTCAATTATAATTATAATACTGCAGGGCCATGTAACAAAATATACGCTCCATGTAATGAACACTTATGTTTTTATAGAAGGAATAGGAAAAATGCTTCTAAATCTACCTGTATATTAAGACGGGTGCTTATATTCATCTTGCTCATTTATTTTCTAGCCTTCTGTAATTAAATTTCCTTTCTTCGTGTTGTGTGGCTGTTTTCTTTAATAGACTATAAGCTACAGGAGGGCAGGAATCACATCTACTTTGTCCACTTTTCAGTGTTCAGGAACAAGCTCAACGCCTATCACACAGAAGATACTAAACATATATTTATCAAATACATAAATTAATACCTGAAATGATGAAACTCAATTTACCTTTATGCTTCTTGGGGTGTGGCTGACTTGTAAAACTACGGCCATTCAAAACTAGATTTTGTTTCAAAGTCAATAAAATATCAGTACATTTGAAACATCTACATGAGTATTTCTGTGTTGAACTAAATATTTATTATTTTCTAGAAATTGTACTAAGGAAATAGGACTTTGCAATACTTTCAGTTTTTCTGCCTCTGGATGAGTGACAACAACCATAAATAGAACTAGAGCCTGTTTTGGTTTTGGGTGTTTGTTTTTAATTTCTGGAATCTATGGAAACCACTAAAAATACTAAATATTTAAAAGATGGAGAATTTAGATTAGTTTTAGGATTAAATAATAGGTCCAGTCTTTTCTCCATTTGTTTGCCAATCTCTGTACTCATATTAAGAAGATGTTTAAATCTATTTGTAACCTCTATCTGTTTACATTTAGATTAAAAAACTAGATTGCACTTGGGTAATACAATGACTCAATTTAGACACTGCCACGATTTAAAGAGACACATTCGCATGCACACACACATACGGACTTCCCACAGCTGGAACAGCCTCAGTATATCTAATCTCTAACTCCTTTTCCTAGAAGAAAATCTAAACAAAATCTATTTTGTAATGCTTTAGGAAACAGCCTGTTCCTGTTTGTCCGTGATACTGGTAATGTCACAGGGAAAACAGGTATCTTTCCGTAATGGTCTCTAAGCTCACAGGGTCCTGCTGAGCCCTTTCCCTTGTGTTTACAACCTACATGTAGTCCCTACTGTGCAGGAGGTAGCGTTTGTGAAAGAACATCCATCTTCAAACTCAGGAGCAATAAATACCGATTGCATGTAGAATCATGTCTAGGAGGCACAGTTAAGGAAAATCGAGAAGGGGGGCAACCGTGTAAACACTGGCAACTCTGCAGTTTCTCTCTGGCAACCCTGTGCCGAAACTCTCGCTATAATTTACTTTCAGAAACATGAAACTAGACTTCAACTCATTAAAGTCTGCATGAGGATCTTATTTTCAGAAATCTTCAATTGATTACAATGGATACATCTTGAGGAGTCTTGCCAAAGCCAAGATTCCTCTGTATAACTTATTACTTCATATGGTAGGAAAATATGGAGAGGAGCTTGCAGGGGAAAAAAAAAGGGGGAAAAAATGTTCTTTCCCGAACAAGTATGTCCTTGAGGACAATAACTAAGTTAGGAATCACAGCTTATAATTTAGAAGGTATCTATCTACTTTATTAGATAAAAGTGCCTGCTAGAAACTGATCTCCATTTCACTTATTCTTGGTTTTGCTTTTTTTTTTTACATATGTATCTATAGACAGAAAAAAATATTGAAATATGTAGACTGGAGAAGCAGCAACAGAGGGAAAAAATATTGTGTAGATTGGTTTAGTGCTGTTACACTTATTTGTAAATGTTCTGGAAATACATAAATAAGAGATTAAAACTCAGGCAAAATAAGTGTTAATGTTGCTTCAATCTACTGCCTAGAATATACAGAAAATTTAAAGCAAAGGAAAAGATGTATTTTACTACCTTGTCATCCTCCACTCTACTTGGCTTTGAGTTGGAAGAAAGGTTTTATTGTTAGAGACCAGAGCAGAGGCCAAAGCAGAGGTACAGAGTCCGAAACAACTTCTTACATGGCTTACTAAAAGCAGACTGGTGCTTAAGATGCTGTGCTCCAAGTCAGGCTACCAGAATTTGGGTTCCTGACCCACCATTTAATAGCTGCTGATACGGGCAAGCTTTTTAGCTTTTCTAAGTTTTATCTTAAAATGAGGACCTACCTGTCAAGTAAGTGTTTAACATGACTAGCATGTGGTTAAGCATCAAGTAACACTATATAATTCTTAACCAAGTGCTTTTTGAATGTCTACCTATAAGGCAATATCTTAGGACAATTAATTGTTATAGGGGAGGAGACAGATAAAAAAATTTTAGATGTATATTCTGCTCAATAAGCTTTTTATTCTACTAAGCTTTAAGTTTAGTAAAATAAATAAGACATACGTGTAATTACAATTAAAAGTAAAAGTGACAAAATGCAAAAATTCTTAGAATATAAAGAATTACTGAACTCACAAGGGGGAAGAGATTTCTTCTGGCTAATCTGGTATCGTTCAATGAGGGAATTCGTTTATTAGCAGGTTACAAAGGCTGAAACCTTTGTTGGAGGGAAGAAAAGAGATAAGCAATGTTACAGAGTCAGGGAAATGTGAAAAGGGGCCATTTATTCATTCAATCAATTCAGCCTATATTTAGTCAGTGATTGACAGGAGCCAGCCACTGTTGTTAGTGCTGAAGATGGAGCAGAAAATATTCTAATCAGATCTGTACTTCAGGGAAATTAATTAGGTAGCTAATTGGTAAAATAAAACCTAGAAGAGAGAAATGAGTAGACACCACAGCAGTTCTGCAAAGAAATAACATAGACAAGCAGGTCAAGGAAGAGATATGTCAGGTGGTGGAATAGGACATAGGTGGAGTCTCTAGATATGAAGTTAAACTCTAAGAATACAAAAAGTTTTTGTTTTCCAAATAAGGCAAGGCTGTGCCTGGCTAGTGCTTCAAGACAGAGATCTTCAGGAGAGGGATTAAGTTTGCAGTGTCCACCTTTTCCTCTGGCACATTAATTACCTTCAAAATGGTCAATTACCTCAATCTTTACACCTTTACAAGTGTAAATTTTGCTGAAGGCAATGGCTACTGAGGTAAAAATGCAAGGCTCAGCTCCAGATAACAGAAAGGAATTCCCATGATTAAAGTTCCCTATTCTGAAAGGAACACTGAAGAATTGGGAGAAAGGGACCTTTGTTCCAGTTTAATTCTATTGTCTTCCTTGCTACTCATCTGTTCAGAAAATAAAGAGAGAAATTAAAAATGATGATGAATGAAAACCAGAGGGGAAATTGTGTAGGCACTGTAAAGTTAGATCAACCCACACACCTGTCTCCAAAATGAGTCTGATGCTTATTTTTCCAGACTTTGTAACCCTGACTCTATTCTTAGTTTTTATTTTTCCATTTATTCTCAAAAGCACCAATGTGCAAAGTGTGTGTGTAATCAACGAGAGGGGTAAAAAGCTCTATTAAATTCCCAGCTCCAATCTGCAGAATCTGAGGTTTTTTTCATATCCAGCAAGATAGACCACAAGAATCACAGAGAAATACACAGGGTGGTGCAAAAATAGGTTTATAGTTATGCGTATGTGAAACATAGAGTTTATTTTTGTATTATTATTTATGAGTTATTATAAACTATAAACCTACTTTTCTCCCACCCATAGGTACCTCAAATTACCACAATAAAATACAGATTACCAGTACTTACAACCTTTTTGAGCACACAAGAAAGAAAACTAGCAAATAAGAAAACACACATATATAAACATACACACAGTATACTCCACTGAGGAATATTAAGAAATAAAGGAATTGATTGGTGCCTAGGCATTTTCTACATGATCAGTCCCTACCCTCGCACCCACATGCATCTTCTTCCCTCCTTTGAGAGCTTTCTCTTCTAAGAAAAAAGAAATATAAAGTACAGATCTCAACTCATGTGAGCCTGGGAGCAAATTTCACCACTTACGTTCTATTTCTTTAGACATTTTACTTAAACGTTCTGAGCTCAATTTTCTCATCTGTAAGTGAGACTAATAATAACATCTACCTCTAGATTCTAGAGTGCATTCAATGAGATCATACAGATAAATGTTCACAATTACAATTAATAAGCAATCAATAAATATTATTTATCATTAGCCATTTTGTAGTTATGGTCATTATTATTATTAAACCCCTTGGATGAAGGAAGCCACATAATTAAAAGGCACAATTCCCTGGACATAAAATGCAGTTAAAATCCCAATGTGTGCCCACAAGTCTTGAAAGTGGAAAGTCACTTAAAACCCAGGCGTCCAGGGGTAGCTACTATCACCTCTAAGAAGAGTGAGATACATACAACTAACTCCAAGACTTAAAATAGCCCTGAAGTGTTGGCAAAGATATCCTTGTTGTGAAGGTACAATAAGTGCCCTTTGTGAATTTCACTCCCTGAGTGTTAACTGACATACAGCATGCAGCACTTGACAGTCTCGCTCAAAAGCAGTTTAAAAGAAAGTGCCTGAAATACAGAGAATTTGGCTGCTCATTATAGACTCTACTTTGGCAAACATCATGTCGAGGCATCAAAGCTTTTCAAACATTGGAGGACCCAACTCAGACTCTATAGATAAGCAAGTTGATAAGCAAACTTCCCCTAATTCCGGGGTATATCTGTTTAATATAATTGTTCTTACCAGCTAAAACTACAGGCTTGGTATAATTTAATTTAATTCGTTCAAACAGAAAACTATTTTTAAAATCTGTATGTGGTTTCTTTTACTCCCCATTTCCCTGGAGTAAATCAGGGAAAGAATGCGGATGGCAGGTCTTCACTTGCAGATCCTAACACTTCCCTTGGTGATTCTAGCTTTCTTAAGGGCCCCTGAACATCCCAGCCTATTTAAGAAGTTATCTCCAGGATTGTAGTGAGACAAGGGCTCTTACCTCCCTAGAACTATCCATGCTCTACTACTAAAATGAGTACAAATTTTTAAAAGAAATTTAGAACTACATGTGAGAAAGGCCCTATAGTTGCTTATATATATTGCAAATATTGTATACATCGGTTGTAACACACATATATTTCATATATAAAAAGGTATAGACTGTGGATCATTTTATGAGTTGGTATGTTGTACCTTTGCCTCTGTAAGAGTTCACCAGTACATCTATCAACAGCATAAATGTGCTACAGTAGATATAACGGTATCGGCTATCAATCAAACTACTCATTTACTTCTGGCTGTTTGTTTTATGACTGATTTCAGGAGGGAGTTGCCCCTTTATAAATAACTCCATTTGCAAACTTCCTGAGCATATCAATTCGGAAACCACTTCATGAGCATTGGCTATGAACCAGCAGCACCATGTGGGACCTTTGAACGAAGCCATCATGAAAGTATAAATAAATAGTCTCACGCAGCATGACAGGTGCTATCACAAAGATCAATTGGTGTGGAGGTGGATTTAAGGTCGTAAAAGGTGTCCAGATCCCAATTTCAATCCACAAGTATCAGATGCCACAGGTTAGGTGTTCAGTCCTACAAGGCTCGCCCGCCAAACTTCAGAGAGCAGTCCAAGGCCAGCTGTTACCTATACTTCTGACCAACTGGCTATAAATCAGAAGCTTCCCAAAACATTCTCCTCCCCTTGGGCCTTGATTAATTTTCTAGAATGGTTCACAGAATTCAGGAAACCATTTACTTTCTAGATCACCAGTTTATTATGAAAGGAACAGGCCAAATGGAAGAAATGCATAGGGCAAAGTATGGGAAAAGGATGAGGAGCTTCCATGCTCTCCCCAAGCAGGCCACTCTCCCCAGACCTCCACAGCAACCTGGAAGCACTCCAAACCCTGTCTTTTTAGGGGGTTTTATGGAGGCTCACAGGAGAGAGAGCGTGGACTAAAAGTTCCAACTCTATAATCACCAATCATGATTGGTTCCCCTGGCAGCCCCCCTGCCTTAGGCTATCCTTCCAAAAGTCATCTTATTAACAAAATAAAAGACATTTTTATTGCCCTTATCAGGGACATTCAAGGGTTTGAGGAGCTGTGAGCCAGGAACCCTGGACAATGACCAAATATTTTGGTCTGAATGACCAAATGTATACTTCTCATAAATCACAGTATCACAGAGATCATAGAAGAGAGTGGCTTATTTAGGAACAGAAAAGTACTGGGAATTCTTTCTATAGGAATAAAACCTGAGCTGAGTATGGGCATTGATTTAGCCTGCCTGTGGTAGGGGTGGATTTGGGGTTGAGGTAAGAGATGATTTCAGAGAGAATGGGGAAGAAGGTACAGCCTGCATCAGAGAAATGAAAGGCTGGAATACAGAGAGAGCAAGGATGTATATAAGCCAAATCTGAGCGATTTACTGTTGGTGGAGGGCAGAGTGTACAACATGGAGTTCAGATGTTGGGCAGGAGAGTTGAGCAAGTCCCAACCTTGAACTGGCAAGGCTGAGGATTTTAGATTTTATTCCGATTGCAAGGGGAAGCTGTACTTGTCTCCCACTGCTGCTGTAACAAATTACCATGGGCTTAGTATATTAAAACAACACAAATTTCTTACCTTATAGGTCTGGATTCAGAAGTCCTAAATGCATTATCAGCACTCTATTCCTTCTGGAGGCTCTAGGAAAGACTGTGCCCCTTTCTTTTCTAGTTTCTAAAGGTTGCCCACATTCACATTTCTTAGCACATGGGCCCCTTACAGAAATTCCACCACTTCAGTGTCATATTTCCATCATTCTGACTCTTGTGGATGAAAAAAGGGGTCACACACTAAACCTGAAAAATTCAGGGGAGGCCTACATGGTGGGTCCCACAAACTTAGAGACAGAAAGCAGCCAGTAGGATGGTCTGAACACAAAAAGCTTAACTAAAAGTGGGTCATGATGGGTAGTCAAGTCCTAGGTGTGTAGGACACTTTTGTCAAGGGAACCTCTCTACTATCTTTTGTATCTAAGGAAACATACCTTTGAAATGTCAGAGTAATCATGTTTTCCAGACCCATCAAGGCACAACCACAGCCCAGGTACCAGTACCACAGCCTGAGACCACAGAGCCCCTCAGAGTTACATTGTTGTCCACATACCACCACCTATATATGCTATAAAATTACTAACTATCCTGTACCCACCAATGTCAAAGAAGTATGTGTTACTCTATTTTGCCTTTTTGATCCAATCCCAGAGATTTTCCCACTTTGTTTTCTCCTGGCCCCTTAATCTACCACCAATGGATTTCACGTAATCCTCCTTCTGTCTCCTCCTTTGATTCCAATGGATGAAATAAGCCTGCAAAACTGCCATTCTCCAGAGCATTTTCTCGATCTATTGAGATTTTGCTTCCTGGCAATTGTCATTTTGATTCAAATAAAGTCATAAAAATCCTCTACAGGCTTGGTTATTTCTTACTCTAACACTCTTCTACCTCCCTCTTTCAATTTAAAAAAGTGATTAGATTGAACTCACCAGGACAATTTCCCCACCTTAAGATCCTCAATTTAATCACAGCTGAAAGTCCCTTTTGCCATATAAGGTAACACAGTGGAAGGATCCTAGGATCAGAATGTGGACAGCGTTGGAGAGCCATTTATCCGCTTACCACAGAAGTTATTTCAGGTGTTAAGCCAGGAGCCAAAAGATCTGAGTTAATTCAGAATCAAGCACATTTTATAACTCATGAGTTTCTGTATTTTTTGCAACATCAGGTGATCATGTTCAAAAACATCTCTTAGATATCTTACTGTTTTGCACTCAGTATTTCTCTTTTCTTTCTCTCTTCCTCAGTGAGGGGTATGTGTGAGTATGTATATATGTATAATTTAAACAATCAATAACAAGCATACAGAAAATATGTGGGGGTGACGGCTTATGTATCTCAAAAATTAACTCATGTTTAATTAAACACATGGGTTCTTGGCCTGAATTTATAACCACATAGAAATCAACACTTTATGGCCATGAGAAGGATATCTGGATATAAGCACTAGCCTTGCTATCATGCAGGGGTGTGTTCTTTGAACTAGCTGCCTGAGCTTTTCGTGATGCATGTTCTTCATCTGATGAAGGGATATGACAATGTATGCCCAGCAGTTTTGTTGTAGGAATTAAACAGTATGATAATTGGCAGTAACATTTTGATATTCATAGTACTACGCTTTTATAATGGGGAATGTACCATATGTCTATGTGTATGTTCTACAGCACCTCACTCTCAATACAGAAATTACACATAAATTATATAAGCCAGATACTGAAAATCAAAAAATACTAGATAGAATCTCTCATATTTAGTTTAATCTAACAACAATGTTTTTAAAAAAAGTAGTCAATATAATTATTTTTAGAATTATTCATCTATTGAAACACAAAAAAGTTGTGAAATATGTTCATTGTAGATATTTTTTTTAATTGCCTCAAAATCAACATCTTTTCAGGAGTCACCATTGGCCTGGTGCTCCCCAGTGCATTTCCTCCAGCCCAGGCTGGCATGGCGGCCTTATTCTTTCTCTTTATTATCATTATTCACAGCTGCCAAAGAACGGAAACCAGTAACATTTGTGCTCCTAGGGATCCAAAGTAATTTCCAATCTCCTTTATTTTTCCAAATATAGTCACTCCAAGGGTGTGAGTGCACAAGATATTCAGAAATCTAAAAAAAGGCTTTAAAAAATCATATTTCCTGTCAAATACTGAAGAGGTCCTCAGGCCACTTCAGCATTCAGCCCACTGAAGGGTGAGTATATAAACCAAAGCTAGACAAGCAAAGGAAGGCTCAGACTGGTGATGTGTGTTTGTGGTTGCTCATCCCAGCCAATATTAGGGCACAGATATAAATGAGTAAGCCTTCAGATGAGAAACATTGTATAATGGAAAACATACTGGTTCTGAAGTCAGAAAGCTTCCATTTTTAACTCTGCAGTGAGAAGGGCATATATACAAATAATTTATTCCAACTCTCTCATGTTGTTGATTAATTCACTCAGAACATATTAATCCAAGCCCTATCATTTGCCAGGCATTGTTTGAGGCACTTGGGATAAAATGAGCAAAAGAAACAGTGGACATGAAGTTAAAAAGGCACAGAAAGTGCAGACTCCATAGAGACATTTGTAACATATGTGAATAGTTTTCTCCTTTTTATTAGATCTTTCACCCCAAAGTTTGTGGAAAATGACTTTAAGAGAAAGGTAAAACATTTGTAGAAATGAATATTAAATAAATATTATTTGAGTGTTTATCTTTTATTTTCATGCTTAAAAGAACCTTGGTGATCCTAAGTTCAATAAAATATTCATAGATAACTTCTTTTGCCTCCTAACCTTTAATTTTTTATCTTAAGACTCTCATTCATTTAAATGAATTCTGCTCAATGAGGGAAAAAGGCCCAATATTGCACTACTCAATGAATAATCTATAAATTAACAGGTGATTCTAAATCCTTTTTAAAAAATCACTGTTTAGTCTGATTTAGCCTTTCCTATTGCTGTACTATGCTTGTTGAGTCCAATACCATACCACACTATTATAGATATCTCAATTTTTTTAATTTTTTTATTGTTGTTCAATTACAGTTGTCCCCACTTTCCCCCATTACTCTCCCCTGCCCTGCCCACTGCCCCATATTCAATCCTCTCCACCCCTGTTGTCCTTGTCCATGGGTCCTTTATACTTGTTCCTTGAATTGATCCTTCCCTTCCTTTCCCCCGTTATTCCCCTCCCCGTCAAATTTCACTTGGTAAGATGAAATCTGTGTTTCTGCTCTATTCTCCTATATTGTATTAGCATTTAGAAAATATGTCACCCTTCCTAAGAGATTTTCCAGGGATAATTCTCATTACATGCAATTTTTATTTTAAATGCTGATTGTAGAATCAAATAGACAATGTTTCTTATAATGGATTATTCCTCACTATATAAAAGCTGTTGAGCAGGGATTCTGGAAAATCACTGACATTGGGACCCACTCAGGGTAGTAACAAGATCAGCCTGGAACATCTTGTAATGCCAAAAAAGTAAGGAAGTGGTTTAAAAACATAGGGCAAAAAAGAAAAGTATGTCATAAAAACACAGGAACCAGATCAAAGAGGTTTTCATTGGCCAAATATTAGATAATATGAGCATGAAAGTAATTAATTTCAGTAATGAATTGTAAACCATTGAAAAAAGGGAATTTATGAACCCATACCAGTAACAATCAGATAAGTAAACAAATGAAGAAGGAAGGTTTTTGCTCATAGGAGAATGACAAATGCTAACTGAAGAAGATGGAGGGAAGAGTAGAGATTAAAAAATCATTATATAACAACTAATAAAGACTAACCCAGGAGTCAAGATTGCACCAGAAGTACCAATTGAACCAGGAAAGAAATGTAAATGTATGCTAAATCCAAGGAAATATTTTGCTAAGGAGAAGAATATTTATGCCATGGTTTTAGAATGTCTTCCTCTAAACAGCTTACTATTTATAAGGGAAGGAAACAGTAATTACAAAGTGGAAAAATCATTTCCACAAGTGATCAAATTG
>CM052544.1:104563917-104603566 GCA_028533065.1 Trachops cirrhosus
AGAGGATTAAACTATCAAGAAAAGGGAGTGCAGCCAAGATGAAGGTGTAGGTAGAAACCCTTTGATTCCCAGCACAACCAAAAAGAAGATAACAACCAATCTAAAATCAATAAATAACCAGAAGTGCCAGAAAGTCAAACTTCATGGAACTCTGACAACCAAGGAATTAAACAGTCAACCAGACCAACCAGACTGGTACCCGGAGACAAAGAAATATGGCCCAAATGAAAGAACAGAGCAAAACTTCAGAAAGAGAGCTAAGCGATGAGGAGATAGCCAACCTATCTGATGGAGAATTTAAAGCCCTGGTAATCAAAATGCTCACAGAACTGACTGAGCTTGGTCGAAAAATGAAAGATACCCAAAATGAAATAAAGCAAAATATTCACAGAACCAACAATGACAGGAAGGAAACCAGGATCCAAATCAACAATTTGGAACAAAAGGAAAAAATAAGCATCCAACAAGAACAGAATGAAGAAACAGGAATTCAGAAAAATGAAGAGAGGCTTAGGAACCTCTGGGACAACTTGAAGTGTTCCAATATCTGAATTATAGGGGTGCCAGAAGGAGAAGAATGACAGCAAGAAATTGAAAACTTATTTGAACAAATAATGAAGGAAAACTTCCCCAATCTGGCTAAGGAAATAGACTTCCAGGAAATCCAGGAAGCCCAGAGAGTCCCAAACAAGTTGGACACAAAGAGGAATATGCCAATGCATATTATCATTAAGTTACCCAAGATTAAAGATAAAGAGAGAATCTTAAAAGCAGCAAGAGGAAAGGACACAGTTGCCTACAAAGAAGTGCCCATAAGGCTATCAGCTGGTTTCTCAAAAGAAACCTTGCAGACAAGAAGGGGCTGGAAAGAAGTATTCAAAGTCCTGAAAGAGAAAGACCTACATCCCAAATTGCTCTATCCAGCAAAGCTGTCATTTAGAATGGCAGGGCAGATCAAGTGCTTCCTAGATAAGGTCAAGTTAAAGGAATTTATCGACACCAAGCTATTATTATATGAAATGTTAAGGGGATTTATCTAAGAAAAAGAAGATAAAAAATATGAACAGTAAAATGACAACAAACCCACAACTATCAACAAATGAACCTAAAAAAAAAAAAAGAAAAATGATGAAAACAAACACGAAGCAAACAACTAGAACAGGAACAGAATCAGAGAAATGGACATCACATAGAGGGTTTTCAGTGGGGAGGAGGAAGGGAGGAATAGGGGTACAAAGGTACATGGAATAAGAAGTATAATTGGTAGGCATAAAATAGATGAGGAGAGGTCAAAAATGGTATAAGAAACAGAAAACTCAAAGAACTTATATGTACAACCCATGGACATGAACTAAGGGGGAGGAATGCTGGAGGGTTGGGGGGCTGCAGGGCAGAGGGGATAAAGGGGAAAACTGGGAAAACTGTAATAGCATAATCAATAAAATATACTTTAAAAATTTCAACAAAAGGAAATGACCAAGAATTGAAATTAAATGTCAAGATGATACTGAAGATAGTTCAGAATATTTATGAATTTCTCTAATTTTGTTTTATTTTATTTTATTGTAATAAAATGATTAATACAGTTCTGGTAGGCAGAGTTAACTCCAGAGTTGAAAGAAAACTTACATGAATCCATTAGGACATGATTTCATTTCATGTTTTAGCATATTCTCCAATCTGTCAAAATTCATTTATTGGTCCAACAAATATATGTGAAGTGCCTACTATTTGTCACGTATTATGTAGGGAAATAGATAAGCAACACAAAATCCTTGCTCTTGGGGAGCTTACGTTCAAGTTGAGTATGGAGAAAACTAAAAAAAAGTATTAATAAGTGCATAGTATGTCAGAGGTTGGTAAATGATACAAAGAAAAATAAAGAAGGGAAAGGGCAAAAGGAGCTCCAGGACAGGAGTAGGAGATGGCATGTGGGGAATATTTCTGTAAAAGGGTCAAAAAAGTCTTCACTGGTAAGGCTCTCTTTGAGCAGAGACCCAAAAGAAGTGAAGGAACTAGTCATGTGAATAGATGGACCTGTATAGAAGGGATGCAAGCAGAACAAAATGCAAGTGAGAACACGCTTGAAGTTTATAAGGTACACAAGGAGGCTAGCCAGCGTGGTTAGGGTGGAGCAAAAACAATCCGGGGTAGGAGGAGATAAGATCAAAGAGATAAGTGAGGCAAAATGGAAGGGTTTCATGAATGGGGAGCCAAAACTGTGACAGGCAGTAGCTCTCCATGCTTGGTCTGCACCCTTAGAGACTCTGAATTTATCTAGGATGGAGCCAGACAGCAGCTGTTCTCAAATGCCCCCCATGTATTGAAAACCATTGCTGTAATTATTATATGGATTCTAGGTCACTGTAAATTTATAGATTTTGCTCTGAGAGAAATGAAAAGTCATTGAAGGGTTTAATGAGAGAAGAGGGAGGATCACTATTTTAACTTCACTCTAGCCACTGTGTGGAAAAGAGACTATATAGCGCAAGGACCAATTCAGACCACATACCTCTGTTTTTAACATTTTCCATAATGAACATGTGTAGATTTTGTATTAATAATATAAATATCTCATTTAAAAGCATTTAAAAATAGACTGAAAGACTACCTATTAATAAGAAACAAAGCATTATATTCTCTATTAATCTTTATTTATTCTTCCAGATGTGTTTCTTAAGGAAAGATTTTTCATGATGAACAATAGTCGGTTGTGTATTATTTTACTAGAGTTATTACCATAGCAAAGTACCACAACTGAGTGGCTTAAAACAGCAAACATGTTTTAAGGAGCTAGAAGTGCTAAATCCAGGTGTTAGCTGTACTATATATACTTCCTCTGAGACTCTGGCTAGAAAACTTCTTTTCCTCTTCCTAGCTTCTGGTGGTAGGCAGCAATCCTTAGCATTCCTTGGCTCACATCACATTCCCTCTTTTTGTGTCTTTGTCCCAATTTCCCTTTCATAAGGACACCAGGTGAATAGGATTAGAGCCTACCCTAATCACTTCATCATACATTGGTTAAATCTGCAAAGACCCTTTTTCCAAGTAACATCACATTCTGAGGTATTGAAAGGTTAGGACTTCAACATATCTTTTTATGGGGAAGGCACAGTTCAACCAATACAGATTGGTTCTCATGAAATCTTTTATAAGAAATAATAAAATTGGTAACGTGTACCACTTTCTCTTATCAAGGTAAAAATAAACAGATCTATTCCCAAAAAGTTAATTAAATTTTGACTAAATGATGCCCTGAAAAGGAAATTCTATTATATATGCATTTTTATTATTATCACACTTTTTCCACTCTGGCAGACATTTCCCAAAGAATAACTGAAAACTCTATGAAAAGACTTGGTTATTTTTGGTGACTTTCATTCATGGAACATGAATTTTCAAATCCTTTAGCCTTTATGGTCATATAACTTCCAACACAAGTTTGATTAAGTTAGAGAGTTATCCACACCTTTGAAATTGTTTCAACGGTTCCAAAGGAGTGGAAATTAGAATTTTAATTAACATTAATCTGGGAGGGAGTGGACCTTAGCCTACAAACATGTTTAGAATATGTCTAACTTACTAAACAGCATAATTTTGCCTAATGAAGGCTTTTGTTTTCAGCATCAGAATGAAAATTATTAGGCTAAGAGATGAACTTTATAGGGGCTGAACTTCGTTGAATGTTGGCTTTTAATATTGAATGTCGGCCAGTAACACGCTCCCTCAAGAAAAACCCAAGTAACACTATTGCGTAGCCTCAAGATATCCCCCAGGCAAAGCAAATCCTTATCAAGAAACCACTGGTGACCCTAGTAATGAAGTTGAGCTGAAATGAATGCGTTGACACACATGCTGTACTAGGAAAGTGAGCGTTCTGTCATGGGACAGAGAGCAAAAGAAGATGAAGAACAAACACCTACTTTTTGATATATTATCAAACATTGTGTTTGCAATTACACCAAAAGTACACACAGTGAAGTATAAACTGTGTTTGACCCATCTATTATCTGGAAGTTAAATATCTCCAAATTCATTTATTTCCACTAATCAGCTGCTACACATTTTTCTCCAGCTTCTGCCATCTGCTTTTAATGAGCAAAACAATCCACAATTCAAACTGAAATGATAGTTAATCATCACAAGCTTTCAGTTTACAGGTGTAGTCCAAATGAGAAGAAATAAGCAGACATATTTAGTTTCAAAGACAGTCGAACTTACGTGAATCCAGAACGTTGCCAAAATTACCTTATTTCTTTGACATTTTGAGAGTTCACAAACAAAAATCCACTTTAAGTAAACAGCTATAAAATAAATTTGGATTAATGAGATTAACAAATAGTGTTATTTTGGGCAGGAATATTGAAGGAAAACTTAAACAGACCCAAACAGATTTTATGGAAAGAGTATGACTGTGAGGAAAAAATCACACCCCCTCGAACAGGAACAACTAAAACTGAATATCTGATGTTGGATAGCATAGATGTTTCAATGACTAATAAGACAAGTTTATCTTAGTATCACATTCACATTAGTTTTGGGGGAAAGAAAACTAAATGCCAACTTTTCCTTTCCAAACAAGGGAAATCAAGGTAAGAAAAAGAAATTAACAATGCTGAGTGTCTGCTGTGTGCTTGGGAATGTCCACTGTGTATTTGTATGCCACATATTCAGTCCTGTAAACAGTCCTCGTGAGATTATTTCTCCCACTTTAAAGATAAGGAAACTGAGCCTGGAAGATAAAAAGTCAAGTTGAGAGTCAAACCTAGGGCATTCTGTGATTAATGGGTACCTTCCACTGCCTGATTAATACATAATGAATAGCAAAAAAACTGATAGAAGAAAGTTTCAATGTATTTTTTGGACACTACCAGATTAACAAGTATTGGTGCTTAAAAAAAATAAACAGTTCATTTTCATTAGTACTTCTCATCAAGGCAAAAGTCCAAATGATTTTATACATATAAAATATATATATTCTGAAATGCTTAGGACAATAATTTTTTAACATTCTGGTGCTTTTTCAATTATAACAATGTATGGAGCTCTAATAATTACAGGTGGTATTTGAAGGTTCCCCAAAAAAGCAAAAAAAATATGTAAATGTACAAAAATTAATATTCTAGACTGTAGTAGGAGGTTTTTAAGTTACAAATATTTTGGAAATACATACATCTTACTTAGGAAAGGGCTGGTTCTTTTATTTGTTTTATGTCTGCTTAGACCCAGGGTTTTCTCAGAGCTGCTGCTTAGCGCATTCATATTGGAATACTCCTGAATGTTTAAAAATTCAAAGCCCCAGGCATTGTCCCAGGAATTCATATTTTTAATACTCTCAAGGTGATTTCATAGCTTCAACACACTTCTTTGTCTTAATCTTGCAAGTGTCAAATGCTAGCTCCCCAAAGTGTCACCAGAAAAGCCTGTTGATAAGACAAAGCTGAGTTGATTGCTTACCATACTTCGCAGAGCCTTTGCAGTCCTCAAAGGCTGAAGGTGGGTGTTAACTGAGATTATGAAGTTTGGCTTAAGGTGGATCTTTCAATGCAAGGGTTTAGTTAGGATTGGGTAAAGATCATGATATATAGTTTAGAATTGGTGGGCAAAGCAAGATAAAAATCTTGAGGCAAGAAGATCATTGAATCTGATAGTATAAATTGTCAATTGATGTTTTCTGTTGATGTTGAAGATGCAATAGGTCCTTCAGGAAATTCCGAGAAATGACTAATAAAATATTTACCTCTTTCTTCTGGTTGACATCTATGAAAGAGACTATCTTTAAATTTAGGAAGTAAAAGCTGAATAAAGAGAGAATAAATAAAATAAATTAAAAAATAAAATAAAGAGAGAACTGTAAAAAATCTGGGGGTAATTTCAGTCTCTGAGAAGGTTGCAAGTTGTAAATGGTCAGCATAGCACTTTATGGTCAGTTCCCCCTCTGACAAAGCTAGTGAGAGCTATTGGAGTATTTACTGGGCCCTTGTCAATTCTCTAATATGAGACTGGAGCAGTTTCATACAAGTTCTCAAAGTAAGATTCAAAAATAGCTGGTTTTTAGAGTGACAGCAGAAACCATGTACTAAATTACAGGTTTATATAATTCTTTCTTTTCAGTCCTCTAAGAAAGGTGGTTCTTCATGTTAGTAAGCTATGTGACTGTTGAGGATACATTTTAGAGAAGACAAAAGAGGAATAAATAGTATTAAAAAGAAAAAAGATAGATGAACTCAGAGGTAAAAAGGCAAGAAGACTGAAGTAAGTTGTCCAAAGGGAGGTGGTAGAGAGAAGATGAAAGAATGGAAGGAAAGGCAAGGAGAAAAATGAGAAATGTGACAGATGCTACATAGGCAAAAGATTTTGGATAAAGAGCAAGAAGACTTAAAGACATTTTAGAAAGATTTTTATGGGATGTCAAATAAAATCCTTTCTGTGATCTCCCTGTGACATCATCAGTACAAGTCTTCACTTACAAATGTGTTGGCCTAGCCCACCTCTGCCAATACCCAAATCCCAGGACTTTTCTTCTCAAGAACCAACAAGGGGTTATTCAGCCAAGCATAATGTCCCAAAGTGACAGCAGCAATTGCTCATCCCCCTTGAGAGTCTCAGCAAGGGGGCCTCAGGTGGAACCCAGAGACCAGCCTACACTAAAGGTGGCACACAGCTAGCACTACTTATACAACTGGAGTGTGAGAAGGTGTGTTGATGAAGAATGTCCATGTACCTGAGCAGGATGCTCTCCTCTTCACCTCTCTTTCTGATTCATATCCTTCACAGGTATTTGCAAAATGAGCTAGAGAACGAAATAAACCTTCTTCTGTCTCACCCTACTTTCTTCTGCCTAGGACATGGCCATCAGAGCTGTTTATTAAGAAACTAAGACACTAGGAGACAGGAGAAGGGAAGAGAGGTAGAAACCAGTGTTTGTTTTCTGGGGTCACAGAACCTGGCCCTGTCCCCTCCAGAGTGGATGAAATGTTGTCCCTTGGTCAAATACATGTGGAAGCAGCCAATTAACAAGGATGATAGAACTTCTAACTTTTACTAAGTCATCCAGCAACTTAAGTGGGGATTTGGAATTCTCTGAACTTGTCAGGAACTTAGGGTCTCCTATGCCCTTTACCCTTACTTCTATTTTGGTTATATAATATCAAAGTTAATGTCAGGTATTAAATTCAGAGGAGGAAAGAACAGGCAGGGATGTGAACAGAGAGAAGTTGGTGATATAAGAGTGAAGTGATGAAATGTTCTTTATTTAATAAAGAAAAGAGAAGTGGCTGCCTCTTCACTCTCCATGTCTTAGAATATCTGCCTCCTTAAAAACAATATTAGACTCAAGAAGAAGAGTGACATTTTGATTTTACAATGTAGCTCATAGGCCTTCTGACCCTTGGAACTGTAAACACATATTTTGAAAATGAACATAGGAGTCTTTCAAGAGGTAGCATTCACAGATGCATCATTTGTCTCAAGGTGACAAGAGAAATACATGTTTTTTTTTCTAGTTACTGTGTAAATTTGTGTGAAATTCTATCCAAACTTTGTAGCCACTTTCAGACTACCTTAATGCAAATAAATGCATTAATAGGTTCCCCATAATAAGTTTGTTCTCTCTCTCTCTCTCTTTTCTATGTCTGTACAGAGGGGACTTTCATTGTCAGGCTTATTTCCCCAACTGTGACTACCAGGAAACTGCAATACATGCACCTATGAGGGAAGAAAGATAAATAATTTAATGGCATGACATGTGAATAATTGGATGGCTAGTGATATCATTTGCTGTAAACAGTCACACAAAAAAAGGAGCAGTCCTTTCACAGAGAGCAGAAACTTCAGTACTGGAGGACAATTTAACTACCAATCCTCTATCTCATATTTTAATTTCTCCCAACACATCCTGGGTTTCTTACATATCTAGTCAGTCAGAAGACCTGGTTTTTCATTTATTCACAATGTTTTTGAAATCCATATAATTCTCCATACACAGAGCATCAGATCACACGGCTATCATCTCTCCCTTAACAAATTCCATCACCTCCAGTTTTGCAGCCTCTCAAAATATTTCTCCTTATGCTATGAGTCATATTTTTAAAACACAAGGTCTTTGTTTAAAAACATAGTATATAAGAATCTCCTTCATCTTGCTCCTGTGTACGCCGCCAGCATGATTTCTCATAACTCTAAAACTTTCTCCACTTCTTAAATTCGTGGTCCTTCCACAGTGAATTACTCAATGTTACTTGAAGATTTTTACTCTGGTCTCTAGCATTTTGCACAGGCTGTTTTCTTAGTAAGGACAATTCTCAGCCGCTCCTTCATCTGGTCACCTTTCTCCTCCCCCCAATTATTGCTGCTTTTCACTCTTCATTTAGGATTCGACTAGAATGCATTACCGCCTTCTGAATTTCTTGTCTGACCCTTCCAAGGCATTCCTAATTTCCCTGATAGAACCTTACTTTGACCTAATATTTATCATGCTATACTGTATTTGCCAATTTGTAGTACCTTTTATACTTTGAAAGAATTCTTAATAAGTGTTTAGCAAGTAAGTCAGAAGGTTAATGTCCAAGAGTTGGGTAAGCTTTCATACCTACTTGATTCAGGCTTCAGATGAGGTCACCAGGACCCAGCTACTTTCTAGTCCTCTGTTCTGTTCTCCTCCATGTTTGCTTCACTCTCAAACTGCTCCTGGTGACAGACATGCTGCCAGCTGCTCCTGGTCTGCATTCCATCAAGTTCAGTGAAAGAGTGCCTTTCTCTCCCTGATGTCCTATCCCAGCAAAATCCTCATTAAATTTGATTAACTCTGATCGGGCCTCATGCCCATTCTGAAAGTAGTCACTTGGGCCAAGGAGAATAAGATGCTCTGACTGGGCCTGAATAACATGTCCATCCTGGAGCCAGAAGTTTAGAACCACATGGAGTATAGGGGATGGTTCTTCAGAAAGTAATAGAGTTACAGGTACCAAAAGAAGAATGAATACAAGCTGGGAAGCAAAAACAAAACCAAAACAACTGTCTGCTACATTAAATAAATTACATGACTATGTAAATCTATATTCTCTTGCAGGTTCAGAAATAACAGCTTTGGAGTTTAATGCAGCTACAGACACTTTAAATCCCATTTATGTGATGATTTATGTAATCTTTCTCTGTAAATTAGGTTTCTCTGGGAGCTAAAATAAAATTCATTCAGGGTTTCAGAATTTTGCTAAATAAATGGAAACTTATTTCTAAGTTGCATGCTCTGGCTTCCAAAGAGGATTATATAGACTTTGACTTAAATTCTTAGTTTGAATATGATATTTTAAATTGATGATTGAATTTCCTCAATAAGTTTGAAACAAGGAAAGCATTTTGGGGTAAATGGCTAATTCTGGATAGTAAAGGCAAAATATAGTACTTTTTGTGTTATTGCAAATCTATATGATTAATGATTTGAACATATAATTTGTTTATCATATGTGACTTAATTGAAATATTCAATTTATAATGAAAAGATTAACATGATGAAATAAGGCAGAAAAGGTGGAAAGAGCCAATTTATGGTCAGTAAAAAGATCCTAGTTACTTTTTAACAACCTAAAAAAGCTTTAAATACACTTTTCCTCCTTTGGGAATTTCAGTACAATTTGGCTGCTCAGAAAAATATTTCCCTCTTGCAACATCTTTTTGTGATGAGAGCAGGCTGCCAAGAAAGCCCCCACCCCAAGAGAAGTCTGAAGAATGTCTATCGAGTCAGGTGTTTCTATTACTTTTGACACCACTTTCACAGTAAAACCCCTTTATCCTCCTGAAATTTTATGGAGGAGTAAGTTGAGCACCTGCTACGTTATATACATTATTCCAGTGGTGTCTTTAATCTCGCCTGTTCATACTTGAGGAGATAGAGATATTTCAGTTATGGATATGTAGATTGCCTTAGAAGCATCAGACAAATTCTTTTTGTGCTTAAAATATACACTTTCCTAAATAAAAACTGTGTGCATAGTTTACATAGCTATATGATATGAAAGGTTCTGTTCCCAAAGGCAGCATGATAAATCAGAAAAAGTACTCAGTTTAGAAATCAGATGTTTTTAGCTAAAATCCCAAGGCTTTTCTGTAAAACTTTGGTGACACTTAGGAGTTTCCTCATCTCCATAGGGAAGAAAAAATATCTTGTATCATAGAGTTATTGTGTAGATCAAAAGGAAATCAATAACATATACAAAAAAGCTCTGTACACTATGCAGTCATACAGTTTCAACCTTGATAGTTCTCTATAATAAAATGCTTAAAAGCTATAGAAACCAAGTATAATATGATGCAGTCAAGACAAACTTGTACTATAATCTGGCATATATATGTATATATATACACACACACATATATGTAAAATAGATAATATTAACTAAGCACCAATCAGATTCAAGGTACATTGCAAGGCTTCCATTTCCAGGCCTGGCAACAATCCCATGAGGTGGCTTATATTGTTATTTTATGTATAGAGAGACCAAGGCTAACAAAGATTAAATGACTTCCCCAAGTCCACACAACGAGGAAGTGTGGACCTTGGACTCAACATAGCTCACTTCATTCAAAGCCAATATTCTTAGCTTTACATACCTTCTCCATTCATACAAATTCAGATGACAGATGTCATCTAATACTATCTTAATACTAGTTAGGACGGTACCTTAGGATGGTACATTTTCAGCTTAGCTTCTCAAAAACAGGGTACCTCATCACATAAATCATGCAAATCATTCTAAAACATTGATTTTCTTGAGTGAGAAATAATTTAATTTACATGTTAAAATAAGCATTATTTTATTATATAATTGAAAGCAAACTTGCATATACTTTGAACAAAATCATAGGCTTCAAAAATTTTCCCACATGAGGACTTTGGACAATTGAAGGAGAACTTTGAGAAATATTGACTAACAGGATAAAATATAGTCCCTCCATCATGTCATATGAGGTCCCCTATTAATTCATACTTGTCTATATCTCTAGACTCACTTCCTGCCACCTCCCTCCACATTGACACTTTATGTTCCAGAAATGCCATATCATTTGTATTTTCAATAACATTACACTACTATTTCACCTATCTATGTATTTCTTGTGCTTTTCTCTCATTGAAGGAGTTTCCCCATTCTATCCCACTACCTAAGCTGTTCTATGCATTTCTACCTTTCTATCTACACCCAAATGTCATTTCTTCCTTGAAGCCTCCCCAACTCTCCTCTATCTTCTACTCCTTCACTATTACTTTATATCTCAATTATACTTTCATTATTATTGATATCATATTATACTGTGCTATTATTTTGCACATTTGTGCCCCACCTTAAAATATCAATATTTTGAGAGTATATGATTTAAAGCATTGTTTCTAAAGATAATATACCTGGGTTAGAATCCCAGCACTACCATTTTCTACCTTTGTGACTTCAAGCAAGTTAATTGAATTCTCTACACCCTAATGTTCCCTGTGAAGTAGTATTCCAATACCAGAGCTTACCTTATAAGTCTGTTTTAGGCTGCTGTAGGACAATATATGTACAGGGCTTAGAAGACCTCCTGGCAAGCAATCAGCATTCACAAATGTCACCTACTTTTCTCTTATTTATTTTAGAATCCACAAAACCTGCCACAGAGTAGGTGCTTGGGAAATGTTTACTGAAACAAATTGAGTTTTCTTTTTATTATCTACATGTTTTTGGCCTTCAGTTGCTTCTCTTTGGCCAAAAGAAAAAAAATACATTTTTAAACAACTGAAAGAAATCTTGGTGACTGAGAAATCCCAAATGTACTCCTCATATCCCTAGTGGTTCAAAGTATTTTGCATGCCTTGCCCTGGAGTCGGCAGTGGTCATGTCATGTCAGAACAACTAGAATGAAAGAGGAAGAAATTAAAACATTGATGGTTTGAAAGGGAGTTCATTTTCCATTCTGCTATCAGGAAGTGGTCTAAACTTCCACACAGGACATGAAAAGAGAACCTATACTGGGAGTCCCCATCTTTCAGAGTTATGAAAACCCATTACATATTTGTTGAAAGGAAGATGTTTGTATTTGGGCAATAACTCCACATAGAGGGAGAAGACTGCCAGAATGCATGCATAATTGCTTGGACCTCTAAAGGTTTTGTTCAAGGTCTTGAGACCAGTGATAGATGAGCCTAAAACGATTGCTTTAAATAAACCAAATGTCTTGGATTAGCGTAGCCGAACTTAGAGTCCCTTGGGGAAGGCCTGTCTCCAGTGATTTCCAGTATACTCTACTTCCAATGAGCTGGAAATACCACAAGAAAACCACCGTTCTCACGGTATTTTTGCCTTTTCCATTTCTGGTTTTAGCTTAAGGGAAAAAATGGTATGTGTAGATCAAAAATGGCATATGTACATGACAGAAAAATAAGAGTATCCACATGTTTGCTTTCTATACTAAATAGAATTCACTGTTAATTTCAAATAAATTCAAATAAAATAACTTTAGGCATAGTCACATAAGTTTCACTTAAGCAAATGTATACATTGACTACCCTGAAATTGTAGTGCACACACATTGATTGAAGTATAGTGGCAGAATAACTAAAATTGGTTGATGTCTCTAAATTTTGTTTAAGGACATTTACTTAAACTGCTTCCAAGAATGTGTTATAAATAAGTAAGTATATTTAAATAAATATTTAGGTATTTTTCAAAAAGAGATTGACTTTTGCCTATTTACACACTTGCTAGAAAAATTTAATTTCATGTTTAGACTATTCATCAATAAAAAGCAACAAGTATTTGTGGATCACTAACTGTGTGCAAGGCAGAATGCTAAGAGTTGGGGACATATTCAAGGGCACTGTTGGCATGTGCTAATTCTTTTTAAATATGTGTAATTAAGAATATTTAGATAAGGTAACCAAAGGGATGTGAAGGGAGAAGAGAAAGAGTAAGATACAATGCAAGTCTTCAAAGAACTATTTAAGTGTGTTACTTTCTACAGTAGTGTGCCTAATGTTTTATCCATTACTAGCAGCAGGAAAAAATGACTAAAAATTGAGTAAAAAATAATAGCTTTTTTATCCTACAAAATCTTGATTGTTGCATACAGTTAGTGGGTAAATTTACCTATAAAGAATAAAAAAGACAATTGCTATTTAAACTTTCTGAGTGGCAAATATAGCAACTATTCACAAACCAATTAAGCAGACCCAGGAATAAGGTGATAAGAAATGTTGTTATTTATATATGTACATATCAATACATACATAATATGCATTTAAAGTGCAGATACCATCTACTGGTTAAGAGTTCAGAATATGGAGTTGGTCAGATACATTTAAATCTGAATTTTTGTTTTACTTCTTTACAGATGTGTCACCATAATTAGTTAATTTCTCTAAGCTGCAGAGTCCTATAAAATAAGAGTTATAATGGTAACTACCTGATAAAGTTTTTGAGAGAATGAAGAGATGATGCACATAGCTTTGAGAGTTCAGCTGAGTGCATAGTGAGAATGCAATAAATGTTTGCTTTAATTATTTGTAGTAGCACTAGCAAGGTTAACGAAAAAATGATGTCAAATATAAACTTAAGGAAATCAATGATGTTAATATAAATAAATTTAATAAGACCAGAAATTATAACAACTGTGAGTAATGAAACCATCTGAATATTTCATAGCTGTAACTTAAATATCCTGTGTGATGTTTCAATTTAATTATTAACACTCAACTCCAGGAGTTTGAATTATCCATCTCAAAAGGCTATTTTTCAGCAACTTCGTTAATGTGCCTAAGAAGAACTAACATATAAGCACAGCTCAACTACCATCTCTCTGTTTCTCTACCATGAATTCTGTGAGCTGTGAACAGTGTGATGATATTTGAGCTGCTACTGGAATTCCTGCTGAAAGTATGGGACAGCGTTTCCAATCGTCAAACAATCCCCACTGCTAGCACACTGTAGTAAATACAGTCTTCCTGTTTCTCAAGAACATTAGGAAAGCATGACTCTTTATGGAATCAGTGGCATGTTTGTAGGGAATTTCTTTTCTCCTAGATGGAGTACTTTTCCGGCCTCAGAGAGAAATAGGATCATATAAAAACAACAGCCTGAACCCTAGGGATGTGTTCTGATAGAGGGGGGAGGAAAATTAGCAGTTTTCAGGGTGCTCACTGGTAAGAAGTGGACTAACTGCTTGAGGATGCATCTCAGTCTCATGTTAGCCTAGCAAGTAAACTTCTCAAGGTACTTCCTCCGCATGCTACAAGAAGAGAAGGAACCTGCACTTGTCCAGGTGACAGGAAAAGTTAGGAGAATGTCCTGGCTCCATCCTTGGGCCTGTTTATTGCCCCAGAGTCAAAGGGGCAGTACTGTGGTAAAGAGTCTTCCTCTTTATTGTGGTGACCATTTCTCAATTTATACCTGTATCAAATTCTTATGTCATACACCTGAAACTAATATAATGTTACATGCCAATTACATATTAATTTTAAAAAGATGGACCCTGGTCAGTGTGGCTCAGTGGGTTGAGCATCATCCCGTGAACCAAAATGTCACAGGTTTGATTCCTGGCCAGGGCACATGCCTGGGTGGTGGGTTCAGTCCCTGGTCAGGGTGCTATGGAAGGTAGTCAATCAGTGTTCCTCTTTCACATCGATGTTTCTCTTCCTCTCCTCCCTCCCTCCCTCTATCTCTAAAATTAAAAATAAAAATAAAAAACATGGGTTATGAATCAGAAAATAAAAGAAATACAGGGTCAGCAAAAGTAGGTTTACAGTTGTGAGTACATGAAAGAGTTAATAACATTATTGTAATAATTATAACCTGCTTGCATTTTCCCACACAAACAATTGCAAACCTAACTTTGCCCACCCCTGTATGTTGCTTTTTTTTCAAAGCTGTATCTGAAGTACATTCCAGGACACCAATCCTCTGGAACCATGAGTACTGTTCACCATAGAAAATAATTTGCCATGACAAGGATCTCTTATGTGCTAAGCCTAAGGTTCAGATAGTGGAAACTGTGCTCTAAAGTATTCATAGTGGAGAGACAATTGAGTTAACTGGAGTTTACATTAGTGGGGAGTCACTGAGGTTCAACTCTTTGTCATTATGCCCTCATAAAGGGCATTTACAATTAATTTCTTACATAACATCAGGAAAAGCTTCTCCCCTTGTAAAATACTATTCACCATTCATCAGGTTAGTACTTTTAGGTGCTAGTTGTACCAATAGAAAAGTAAAGTAGAATAATGTTTCCTGTTGGCCCATATAACTATTTCTGATAAATAGTGGCATGGATCTATAATTAACGACCAAATAAAATATTTCCATCTTGTCAGAGATGTAGCAGTTTCAAAAGCCTCACGAAAATATTGTTTTCATCCAGTCTCTGCCTCTATTGGGACAGCAAACGGCAAGCAATTGTGGTGCCTTTGCATGGGCTGGGATGTGCTCTTGACAAGTGACTCGTCTCTATCCATAATATAGTTGTCAAATCTTAAAATTAATATCTAACTCCCAATAAAACTCTTAAGGGATCTACTACACCCTTGCTCAGGCATTCATTATCTACCTTTCCACTGGGTAAAACAGAGTCCTCTTTGTCAAGGAAGAGCAAGAATGCCAATGGTAGAAATGAGAAAGAAGAACCCTCTCAGCTGTGCAGGGAGCTCTCCTTAACAACCACACAGTTCAGGAGGCTGTGGGGTTGTAGCATGTGGTCTGTCTGGGCATGAGCTGGGAACCAAGATTAATTAGGATCATCTGGTAGCTAGAAGCAAATAAGACCCTAGAGAAGATGGGGCACCACCAGAGGAAGAAAAACAAAAAAGAAAAGAAAGAAAGACTTCTGGTTATTTTGTATCCCAACTAAATTCCCAGGCTTAATTGGCCTGGGGAAGTACCCATGACATAAGTAACTCTGAATTCTCCAAATCAATGTTTTCCTGTAGTTAAAACAATTAGCGAGTACAAGAAAACATTAAAACAGATCATATTTCTCTTTCTGGGGAAAACCTGAGATTTGTTTGCTTTTGAATCATGAAAAAAGATCAGATACTGTTTTTTTCTTCCTAGTAAGTCATTAATGCCTGTCATCTGAAATGTCACTTTTGCCAAAGACTGTTTATAAATGAGCAATTAGAACTTACTAAAGCATTTTAGATGAAGTTTATTTAATTGATGAGTGAACTAACACTATACATCATGTTGCGATTTTTCTTCTTCAGCAAAAGTATAATGTGACATTAGGAGACATAGTACAGAGCTTCTTTGTGTTTGGAAAAATGTCATGAGCCAGGGTTGAGACTATTTAACATGGAAACAAAATAGGGAATACTTTGATAGATATAAATAAAACCATAGCCACTCATGGAAACAATGTACCTATATTTTTGTTGTTGGATATGTGTTTGATTTGTGTGTATGAGAGAGAGAGAGAGAACAAGTAGAATAATGATAATGAATGACATTTATTGAGAATGAGAGAACAAGCAGAATAATGTTAATGAATGACATTTATTTTGGGGAAAAAAAGTGGTACTTTTTTGATCCCTAAAGGTGGTTATCATAAACATGAAAATCACATTTATTTATAGAATATGATTTAGGAAATTAGCAGAGATAACACAATTTAGCTCTGTATTATTTCAATCATTATACAAGAAAATTGGAAGAAAAAATGTTTTTCAATTAAAAATGATCATGTTTTTTCTCTGCCTAGATAATATGTAATATGGATTGTAACTGCAATATAAGACTTGGTATTTAATTTCTGCTTCACACTCCTATTCTTTAATTTGATACAAATTGATGTACCACAGTAATACGTTTTTCTCGCTTGATCCTCAGAAGATAAAAAAAATCCACATACTTATCGTTCATGATATAAACCAAAATATCCAAACTTAAGGATCATAGCTTCACAAAGGAAAATTCCAAACAAACTTTAATCAAAACACTGACTCTTTTCCTGTTTCTTATTAAAGCACATTTTTGGTTAAAAACTTCCTTATAGAATATCAGTGCTGGAACATGATTAAGAAAAAGTCCGATGGCTCAACACAGAGAGGCAATTTCTTAACAGTCAAGTATCTGTCTCCGGTTTGCAACCCATTGACACCGACTACGTTAGCACAACGAAACTGCAGGAACTGCACGAAGGCTTCAAACATTGAAATTGGCAGGTTGTAAACCTTCATATCTGCTTGTCTTCTTTTTAAAAGAGTTGTGTGAAACAGAAATGCTATCTTCACGTGCTGAGGGAAAAGAAACACGCTCTTTCTTGGAAGTTCTCAATGAGTCTAAAAGTGAGAGGTCCCTTCCAATGCCAAGGGAAAGCCTTGAAAGCAGGAGAATGTTTGTTTAAGATTACCCACTTCCCTCCTGGCCGGACAAACAAGGACAAATTCCTTTATCTCTAATCTTTGCCGTAGCCTCTTTATCCAGGAATAAAATCACTTCTAGTGACTCACGCTTTGTGGTGTTGAGTACTCTACTTCCAGCTGAGGGAAAAAGAAAAAGAGGGACACTTGCAACCACCTAGTATGACACTTATCATTCCCTGATTCTGAAACTCCATGAACAAGGAGACTGACTCATATTGGGGAAGAGGAGGGACATTTAATCCATGCGTGTGTTTCCATGTGAAGGGGCTCCACCTACATTAACACTGTCTTTTCCCCACCTGTTACTCACTCCTTCCCCAGGGATAGGAGAACGAAAAATATATGAATGGGGAGTTACAGGAATGAACCTCAGATCTCAGCAAGCTCCACAGAAACTGTGGCTCCTGAGATTTTGGAGGCAGCTGAATGTTTTCTGTGCTGGCCCCTCCGTAGGCTTGGAAGTCTCCTCCTGAGGGCTAACCTGTGATCCTCTAGCTTGCCACTACTGGGGGTAGGGGCTAAATTAATTATAGTATAAAGGATTAACATGCCCATTTCCCCAAAGACTTAAAGGCACATTCTAGAATCTGTTGTGTCAATGTAACAAAACAAGTGATTTTTTGAGAACATGCGTCTGACTCCTGTACTTAGCTCTAATGTGTCCCACACTTGGTTAGGAAAGAGGGGATTTATTTACTGACTCCCTAAAAGGGAATAGCTTCCAGCTGTATAAATAAATTAGTGCTCATCAATGAATGGCTGGCTTTCAAAAAAAATTTATTATGATCAAAGTTCTTTATTAAGCAACTGAAAACAAATAAAAAAAGATTAATATAAATGGAGGGGAATGTGATGTCCATGAACATGGAAAAGGCTCATGAAAGGGACTGGATCTATGGCCTGAAAAGCCACCTCAGTATTGGGGGATCCATGATTGTAAGGGCCTCCCCATATATCCAGCCAAAGGAAGTTTTTGATGTGGTGAACTAGATGGAAATTCCAGTGAGACTCTATCAAAGGCCCTGATTAGTTTGCACTGATTCATAGACATGGTGATGGACTCCCATGGGGGACCCACAAAAATGGAATTTCTTTATAAAAAAATGGTGCATTTATTCTTACATGTTTAAACATCAGTCACCTTCCAAGCACTCTTCATTTGATACAATACATCTACTGAGACAGTTTTTGAATTCATCAATTTTGGTGCCTTTTAGCAGTGCTGCCGTTTTCTGTTTTACTTCTTTCACATCAATGAAACATTTCCCTTTGAGGACTTTTCCATCCAGGGAAACAAAAAAAAAAGAGTCTCTCGGTGTAACATCAGGTGAATAGGGAAGATGGAGTACAGGGGTCACGCTGTTTTGGTCAAAAACTGCTGAACTCTCAGCGTGGTGTGGGCAGGTGTGCTCATAAATCACCCATCATGAAATGGCCAAACACGTTAAAAGAGTCTTCAAAAAAATTTCACTGAAGCTGAATGCAGCCTCTCACAAAAACCCCAGCTGGTGCACTGATACAGATGGGTTCCTAGAACACTCACGTAGCAGGGAAAGCCTGTACTACAAGGGGCCCACCCTCCAGAAGAATAATTCCTCTTTTTTGGGGTCCTCCTTGATTTATTTTTGGGTGGGAATGGGTTTGTGCAATATAAGACGAACTATGAAATATCCCACCTACATTATTATATCATTAACCCTCTCCACAATTGAGTATAATAGAATTAAGAGTATAGTTAAAAACAAGCATTAAAACTGCACTCTTCACTGAGTTTTTATGTTTCTTGACATTGCAACTGACAAGTAACCTAGAACTAGAATAAGCTAAGTATCAGAGAATCAGAATAACCAGGAGATTAGTTAAAAAAAAACTGAAAGGACTAACTCATCCAAGGAAAAAATCGATAGTCCTGAAACTGTTTGTTTAACAAAGTGGTGAGTAGAGGCATCATGAGAGCCAACAGATTTTTCAAGTACAAAAGTGAATGGTGAAATAATAAATTTAATTAACTGAAACAATTTGAGGAAGTGGAAATTTAAGTTTAATTTAATGGAAAGCATTTTCATCATGGGAACTCAAATATCATAGAATAATCTCAAGGGAAATAGAAAATTTTCTGCTATGGACATTTAAAAATAGATTACATTTACCCAAGGGGGAAAAACATGTCTGCACAAAGCCTTGCACATAAATGTTTATAGCAGCTTATTGCAATTGCCAAAAATCAGTTCGAATGTTCATCAACAGCTAAATGAATTAAAAAATTGTGGTGTCTTTAACAGGAACCTAAACAACAAAACAAAGAAACAAGTAAAATATAGCAAGAGACACTGAAATAGAGGACAGGTTGTCAGTGACCAGAGGGGAGAGGAGAGGGAATTTCAGGGGAATTTCAGGGCAGAAGGGAAGGGTTTACAGGAACAA
This sequence comes from Trachops cirrhosus, assembly GCA_028533065.1. Classification (NCBI taxonomy): domain Eukaryota; kingdom Metazoa; phylum Chordata; class Mammalia; order Chiroptera; family Phyllostomidae; genus Trachops; species Trachops cirrhosus. The sequence continues at coordinate 104,583,722 of CM052544.1, forward strand.
ATATAGAGGACACATGGACAAAACTAGTGGGGTTGGAAATGGGAGGGAGGAGGGGAGGGATGGGTGGGTGGGCTGGAATGGGAATAATGGATAGGTACTGTACTGAATAAACTAAAATAAAAAGTTAAAAATAAATAAATACATATAGTTTCAGTTCTAAAAAAAATTGTGGTATATCCATACAATGGAATACTATTATTCAAAAAAATGGACTATTAATAAATGCAATAACATGAGTGAGTCCTACACTTTCTTTTTCCTCTTTTATTCCCCAAAAGTAAGTAAAATCCTGAAATTGCTAAAATCTCATAGTAAAAGGGAAAGTAAAAATTCATAGAAGAATATTTTAAAAGCCACAGTGTTTTAAAACAATTCCTATTAAAATACAGGGTCTGGCACAAATAATGCCCTTTTTTGTATCACAAAATCTTTTATTACAAAATCATAAGCATGTAATTCTGTAACATAACAATATCACACTCAAGCATACCATATGACATTTTAGATGAAATGTTCAAATTAAAACTACAATTATTACACCTATATGATTACTCTACTAACCACTCTCAAGCAGGCCTTACTTCTGCTGGACACTATATGTATTTATGCTTTATTTATGTACTTATGTACATAAATGCATATATCTACTTATACTTTATTTTATATACATGCATACATGAATACATGTATGTACAGATGTATAACAAATACATACATTGTTTGGTGCTTGAAAAGTTCCACAAATTGTATCATGAAAAGGGTTGTTTTACATCTTGCTTTTTCTTTCACTGTGTTTTTGAGGTTTATCCATGTTGATGCATATAATCCCAATACATTTCTTTTGACTATATCCAATTGTATGAATAAATCAGTTTAGCATTCCTGTTTCACTTAATATTATATCGGGATTGCTGTCCAAGCCCTTGTGGTTTCCTCTCTCTGGAAGGCTTTTCCCCTCCAGTTCTTTCTGGCTGGCTCTTTCTCCTCCCTCAGGTCACAACTCAGAAAAGATTCCCAGACTACCCTATCTGAAATATCTTCTGTCCTTGGCCACACTCAGCAAGCGGTTATTCTTTTTATCACATCAACTTGTTAACTTCTTTTACTTTTCATTGTCTCCCTTTGTTTATTGTATGGTTCCTCCAGAGATGGTAAGTACCCTGAGGTCAGGGACGTTGGTGTTTTTTTGTTTGTTTGTTCACCTTTGTATTTTAAAGAGGTATATCACATTGGCAAAATGCAGGTCACATTAAAATGGCTCAACTAACATTTAAAGAAAGGATGGATTAACAGATGAATGGACAGGTGGTAGGAGTGATCGATGGCTAGTTGGGTGCCAACTATAAAGGTCATACTTGGTTTAAATTCTATGCGGCCCAATGCTAACATCAACCAAAAGCAGAGAATTTAAATTTTATATCTTATCCCTCAGCCACATATGGACCAATCTACTCTTGATGGCCAAGTAGACAAGTCTACTGTAAAAATAATAAGCTTTCTAAATATTCTGGTAACAGTATTTGAAAGCTACAGTTCAGTCCTTTAATCTTCTCTTTTCAAATTATCGACTCATGCAGAAACTAAAATTCTGACCATTCACCTAGATTACCAGAATATATACGTTATTTTATTATCCTGAGAACTATTCAGTAAGGCCATAAATAATTCATGGTTAGTTTCATGAATTATTTATGATTTATATAGCATATAGATTATTTTTATATTTAAAATTGATTTTTCTAAAATTTTAGAAATTTGAAAGTATGTTTATACCAACTACTCTTCAAATTCTATAGAGTTGGCTGTATAATATGATAATGACAAATTAGAAATTTTAGTAATTTTAGTTTTATAAAATATTTACAAATATACATGCTTCTAAAATAGTATAAACATCAATATAATAGGTTTGAAAAATTGGCTTAGAATAATTTTAAAATACATATAATTTTCATGAATTAAAGTGGTTATTTTTATTCTGTGAATATCACCTAGATTAAAAATATTCTTTGTATTTGAGGATGTTTTAAAATGGTAAATATTTTGCAGAGGTAATAATCTGTTTTAAGAAAATACATAATAATACTGGTTAGCATTTATTGTGCACTAACTATGTGCAAAACACAGTACTAAGTACTTTCACACATATCACATTGAGACATCACAACAACCCTGTAAGGTGGACATTACTTTCTCCATTTCACATGCAAAAAAAAGGGGGAGGGATTAAATAGGTTATTTAACTCATACAAGCAGCTGACAGGATTCAGACATAACTCTTAACAATACACAGTAATGGAAATGCAGTGTAGTATAAATCAGAAAATAAAAATCACTCTTTATTCCATCGCTGAGAAATAATTATTTTCAATATTCTAGTTTATTTCTTCCCAGATTTTAGAACTTGAGATTGTGTAATATATACCTTGCACTTAATTATATATCACAAATATTTCCCATTTTGTTACATATTTTTGCAATATTTCTCATTATGAGTTGCAACATTTTAACAATTCACCTTCCCAAAATTGTTTGCATTCTCTACAATTCCTAACCCCTCACAACCCACTAATTAACTAGTGTGCTTGTTTTAAATCATTCCATTTTCTAAATCAGATATTTTAATTAAGAAAATAAAATATTAAAAAGCTCCAAGAGTACCCAGAATGTTTTCACTGGCTGATAGAAGGAAAATGATCAATCCTTTCAGTGTTTTTAAAAACTGACCAATCTTCTTAAATATTAAATTCTTCAAATACTTTTCAACAGAATATGATACGCTGGTTATAATTCTAAAGATTGCCCCTGAAGAATAGGTTTTGGTATTGATCTCATAAAAGTGAGTCTAGTACGTACCATAGAAATATTTTAAATTGATGGTTTTCATGCTGAGTGAAAAAGCATTAAAAGCAGAGTAGCAACAGCAACAAAACAACAAAATGTATGCTTTAAAAGCCCAGGTTGACCCTGAGCATCACAAAAGTCATCACCTGGATGAATCTAGCTGTCTCCCTGTCCTAAGGTTGTCTGCACCAAGGCTCCAAGTCACTGTAAATTTGATACAAGCTAAAGCTGCTTCAAGCCCAGATTTGCAAAGCCTTTCAGCAAAAAGATAAGGTATTGGTGTGATCATTTTTAGAAAGAGCACGGATAAACCTGTGCTAAAGAAACATTTTACTGATGTATTAAATATCACTACTTAAGTGAGATGTTTTAGATTGACATCACTCAAAAGCCCTCAGATTAAAGTAAACATATTCACCTATGCGTTCTTCAACTCAAAGATTTTGAAAAACTGTTAATATGAGAGGTGCAAATTTAATTTCCCAGGGAAAATTTGTTAGCAATTACTAGGCAGCACATCCTATCAGCAAGTCTATAGAAATGGTTTTCAATTTAATAGCCACTTCCACAGTTCCTCTAACATTAAAAAAAAAAAACAAAAAAACCTTAGGCTGCATGCATAATAAAGGAGGTTTATTTTTACTTTCTCTGCAAGACACTTTGTGTTGGGAGGAAAATGGAAGAAATGTGTCTAAAAGTGTTTATACTCTATTTTTAATCTAATTTATTCTCAAGACAAATGTTCATGATTATTTAAAGAGTATTTAGATTCAATTACTGGCAGGCCTTACAAATAAGGTCTTTATAAACTGCTGAATATGCAGAGCTTTTAGCTTACTTTCTTAACTTTTCATTAACATAGAATTTTGTTATTTAATGTATGAAGTAATTTTGCAGCCATTCATTTGTGCTGGTACCAGAGAGCTTTAAAAAGTAAAAAGCCATATTTAAAGAAATAAACATAAATATATTTAATATCATCTTCATGTTATAACTACTTTTGAAACTGGTTACAAGAATATAAACATCTTTTGTCTCTGGGATCTAATTTTTATTATAAGCAAAGCCTGAAAGATCTGATTGGCTTAGCCAGTGAAATAACATGCTGAAGGGTATGTTGATCGGGTGAATTTAAATTGCTTCTGCAGGAATCAGAAACTCAGTCAAAAGCTTACTTTTTTGTAAATAGCAATTCACTATTATGTATTCTTTTATTTATTTATTTTTATGTTTTAATCCTCACCCAAGGATATGTTTATTGATTTTAGAAAGAGAAGAAAGGGGAGACAGTGAGAGAAACATCAACACAAGAGAGAAACCAATCAGTTGCCTCCCATAGGTGCCGACTGGGGATCGAACCTACAACCAAGGTATGTGCCCTGACCAGGAATCAAACCTGCACCCTTTTGGTGTATGGGACAATGCTCTATCCAGCTGAGCCACCCAGCCAGTGCACTACTGTATGTTCTTTTAACTGGAGCTATTTCTACATCACTAATAGAGGAAATAACTCTCATCCTAACTATACAAATTGGATTTGGCTTTTTAAATGTAATTTTTAGGTATACGACTCAAGAACTCAGTGGGTAGATTGAAAATTCCTTATTACCAAGATTTTATAATTACTGAAATTGTTACCCAAAATGTTACCCAACTCCTCACCTCTTATTTGCTTTAGATTCAAAGTAGTCTTGCTTTATGTTCTTGCTTGACCTTCAAACATGAAAAATCAAGGGGCCTTCTGATATCCCTCAAATTAAGAGTACATTTTTGCTTAATACAGACTAAAATTTTCTATTTCATTTAGTGGGGCAGTGGTAGATTTTCTTTGGTTAAACCAACCTAATTTTGTTACCCAACAACATCATGTAAACCTGAAATGGACAGGGAGGGGGAGAGCTTTACTTTAGGAAAATGTTACCTTGTGTGCAAAGTCCTTAGGAAAGCTTCCCCCCTTGGATTATTTTGGAGCAGTGTGAGAGACGCCTCACCCTCTGGTAGGAGACTGCTGATTTCTGTGCGGACAAGGTCACTTCAGTGACAAAATTTGAATCAGTGAAGGGAAACTCTGACCAAAGATAAGCATCTTTGTAATTGTTTACAGAGAACTCAGAGTAATTTACTTAAGGAAAAAGGGCTGGCAGTACAACCATTGGAAATGGCTATGACTAATCATTTATTTCTCTGCCAGAATTTTTATTTCTCACTTCTTTAAAAAAAAAGGGAAAAAAGCTCTCTTCAGTAAGTGTTGAGTTTAGATTGTTGGATTTAGGGTTTAGGGAGAAGTTTTCTCATCATATTTGTCATTCCGGTCCTCCTGAATGACTTCTACAGAAGTGCCCTGAGGATCTAAGTAACTTCCTATCTGATAGTCCCTGAAATTATATGGTGAGTGAGACATAAGCTGAGTAATTTTTATGCATGATAACTGGAGACAATGTCAAAATTGTGTTTCAGAAATTCCTCCTCTACTGCACAGGTTGAAAGCGTACACTTGTTCCACAGTTGGGTGCTTGCTTTATTTCTGACCTCATCCAGATGCTCCCTGAATAGGGGCGTACAACTTCTTTCCCAACTTAATTTATCCTTGTCAATTAAATAAAACAAACGAATGTCAAGGAGTCTCAGGAAAGAAGTATTGACTAAGGCACAATTTGTTGTCTTTGGTTCAGTATAAGGGTACTTTAAATTGCACATGTTAAAATATTCTGGGAAAGCTATACAACCATAATGCTTTCCTGGATGACAGAATGTACTTTACGTCCTACAATTGATTAATGTAATGGATCCCTAGTTTGTTTCAAGTAACCGAGTTTCTTTTCATAGTCGCCGAGTGGCCAGAAATTACATGCTTTAATTCTGTTTCTACTTGTTACTGTTGAAATGAGATTTGTTTTATGATGAGGACATTTGTTCTTGAAATATGTCCTTGGGAAATTAAAGTTACATACCTTGAATCGGCTTTCAGGACAAGCAAAATCAGTGTCAGCTATGCCAGAAAGGTTCTTCGACAAATGACACTCCAGTGCCTGCCAGTCGGAAGTAGAGCCACTAGAGACTAAACCAGAACGACAGAGATGACTGGGGATGTAGAAGAGGATCTTCTTCATGCTGAGTTGCCTAACACTGTAAAAATTTTAAAATGGCACGCTGTTTGACACCACTTGGATGGAGGAATTACATTCCATGGGTTTGTGTCTGTTTTATTCATAGTTTTATCTTGGAACCTAGAATAGTGCTTTACTATATAGTAGTTGTCTAATTAATATTTCAAAAATGAATCTTTTTTCCAAACCTGATGTCCCAGTACAAAAGCTGACCTCTCCTGTGCATTAGCAGATAAGTTCCACTATTTAATGATTAATATACTATCAACCACTTTATATTTATCATGTATTTTAATTTTTATAAAGCCTTATGGAAAAAGTTTCATTATCCTTATTTAAAAATAGCAACAACAATATTCAAGGAGAATACTAGTGTTATGGACTGAATGTTTGTGTACCCTCAAAATTCATGTATTAAAACCCTGCTCCCCAGGTGATGGTATTAGGTAGCGAGGCCTTTAGGAACTAAAGAGTTATGACCCAAGAAGTCATAAGGGTGGAGCCGTCATGAATGGAATTAGTGTCCTTATAAGAATCACAAAAGAACTTACTTCCTCTCTCTGCTCTCAGCCACAGGAAGATACAAGAATTCAGCACTCTGTGACCCAACCAAGGAGAGAGCCTCCCCTAGAAATCATTCATTCTGGCACCATGTTCCCAAACACCAGCCTTCAGAACCTTGAGATATAAATTTCTGTTGTTTATAAGCCACCCAGTGTATGATTCTTTTCTACAACAGCCTGAATTGAGTATAACAGCTAGAAAACTTGCCCAGGTTTCAGCCAAGTCAAAAGGGCAAGTGACAGAGGGACTGTATGTAGTAAAAGACTTATGTCCTGCTGAGGCCGGAAAGTTAAAATAGGGAACAAAGGCCTCAAGCTCTATTCCTCTTCTTCTCCATCCTGGCTGGGACACCACAGACAAGAACTTCACTGGCCACTTGTTTAGCCACTCCCCCCTCCCCAATTTCCTGTAAATTAGAGAACAAAAAAAAAAATCACTATCTAGAGAGGAAAGACAAGGATGAGCCACATAGGCAGCATCAAAAGCCCAGGAAGACCCTGTGCCCTACCCTTGCTCACGTTTAATTAAAACCTTCCACCCAGACCAACTTACCCCATTAGTGCATCGCCTTCTCCAAGTTCACACACTCTCACTTATCAAGTGCTTGCTATTGCTTTAATAAATTTACCGTGCTTGGCTAAATCTTCTATTGTGCTCTTAAAGTCTTTCTTGTCCCATGACAAGGACCTGGATTGGATTGACACCTCCCTTGGCCTCTCTGGGTGTCACCCAGCATCACTGCTCTCTGCTTGGTCACTTTCTCACTGCTGCACTTTCTCACGTGTGAATTGAGGACAGTAATTCAGCCTCTAGAACAGAGCCTATCTGAACCGGTCAAGATCTGCACAAAACAGAGATAATCCCTCATCAACACCGATCAGCAAAAATGTTGATGGAAACCTTTATTCTAGATGCATAAAATATTCATGTTTTTAAAAAACATAAGTTGGAAATGTAATTGTTGAATACATAATCCATTCATTTGATTCAAAGTTAAAAATGTAAAATGCATTAGTGTTCCTTAGTAACCCTGAATATAAAACTCAAACCATGAGGTTGTAGCTGAATTCAGTAGGCCTACTATACATAGTATTTTCATTATCACTCTTTTCTATGTATTTATTCTACAATTTCTGTTTGGACATTCTCTTGACCTGAGAGTTTTAATATAAAATTTTTGTATTTTCTTTTTTTTACTGGGTTGCTTTCTCCCTCTTTTTTAAAAACAATTTTCTCAGGTTTCCATAACTTTTTATCATATTACCCTGGCATCACAGAATGCTGTGCACTATTTCCACTTTTTAGGATTCATTTATGTTTTTCTGAGGGCCTGGGATATGGTTAATTCTCTTTTACTATTACAGAAGCATGTAGAAATAGAGTGTGTTCTGTGGAGCTGTTTGTGCGTTCACATGTGTGAGTGTGTGAGCATGCATTTACAGGTGTTCTAAATTATTTCCTTTTCATGTCCAGTCAATTGCCATGAATTATGAAATAGCAATTAAAATCTCTCACTGCAGATGTCTTCTACTTTTCTTATATTTCCTGATACCTTTTTGACTAAATAAATATTGATGCTATATTATTTGGCACACAGATATGATAACTATTATGAATTGAACATTTTAGCACTAAAATGTACCCCTCTTTATTTAATGCTTTCAGGTCTGAGTTTAATCTGCCAGATAGGAAAATTACAACCCCCACTTTCTTTTGTTTTCACTGGCCTGGTATGTTTATGAATTCTTTTATTTTCAGCCTTTATGACTCATTTGTTTTAGGTGTGGTTCTTGTATACAACATAAAATTGGGTTTTAATATGTAATCTGATCTGAAAGCCTTTTGTTAAAATAAGTGAGTTTAGTCCTTATTGATATGACAATATGCTTAATTGTTGTACTCTGTAATTATGTATTCATTCATTTACCTAGTTCCTATTGATTTCTAACTGTATTCAATTCCCTTTTTTCTTCTTCCATTCTCTCTCCTCCACCATCTGATTTTAATCAATTGGTTTCTGTCTTAGTATTCAAATTTGTGGTCTTAAATATATTTGATACTTATTAATTGATTTGTCCTTTTGACACCACCCACTACAGTTTTTTAAAACAAGGAGAAATAATTGACTTAAACTTCTTTCTTCCTTGCACTCCTACTTTTTGTTGTACTTTTTTTCTCTCATCCTAATTTCCACTCTCATTACATTGTTTTAAGGAGAACTCTTTAAAGATTCAGTGCTCATCAACAGTGCTTTTATATTATTTTTACTTCCCATTTGTCTTGAGAATCCTTTAGAAGTCTCATGGGAGTGACATTCCTTAAGAATGTGATGTTTAATGTCTCAAAATGTTGTAGCCTTATGCTGCACATCAGTTTGGGGAAGTATAAAAACCCCTGGTCATGTTTTCTTTCTTTGACATTTTTACTGAAGTTTCTTCACTTTCTCTTAGCATTGACTTTTGCTGTGGAGAGGTCTGAGAGCAACCTGCTGTTTTCCTCACTCAGAGGTAATTATATTTTGCTTCATTCCTCACAGTCTCTTTCTTCATCTTTGTAGCTCATCATGTGTACTTGATTATAGCTCTGTGTTGTCTTTCCTGGCTCACTTTCCCCTGGGATATGATATGTACTTATGTAGATTCAAAGGTCTTTTGTTTCAAGGAAGTGACTTATAAATATTTGCTCTGATCCATTAATTTGTTTTTCTCCATTGGGAACTGTAAAATCTCTTTTTGTCTGTCCTCAATATTTATCCTTTTTCTCCGATCCTTCTTCATTTTTTCTTCATTACCATTTCATATTTTATACTATACTATGTTTTCAACAGAGTTCCCTTACAATCAAGAACAAGAAGATATAAAAGGAGATGCAAAGGTAAGGAAGGGAAAGAAATACAAATAAAAGATGAATACAATAAAATACAAATAATGGCATATTTGTTTTCAATAGTCTCGCATGTCTACTTCTCCCTTATTTCTCTGCTATTGTCTATTCCTTCCACTTTTTTCCTCACAGTTCCTGGGCTTTGCCATCTCACTTTTCATTTCTTACTATTATCTCTCCATCTCCTCCCAGAGCTTTTTTGTTTCTGCCCAGTGATCTTGTTTCATGGAAGCAATTTCTTCATCATGTGTTTTTAATTCACTTAGCAATTTGTTTCTTGTGAGAGATCTAAATCTGTTACTTGCTTTTCCTGCCTTTCGTCCTCCTAGTTCTCCTCCTCGTTTTCCTTCTCCCTTTCTCCCCTTCCCTCTCCAATCTCATTATATCTTTTTGTTGTTGTTTTTGATAAGGGGAATAAAACTGGAGTAACTGGTTAACATACCTTCAACACTAATTCATTAATGAACATATTTTATTTTTGACTATTTTGTTTAATAACAATAATAACACATAAAACCACCACTCAATATTAGAAACTGAAATATTATTATAAATGCATCAACAACTGCACCTCCCTCATCCTGTCTCGCATCCTCATCCAAACTAATTACTAGCCTGAAAGTTTTATCATACTCTCTCCTTTCAAAACAAAAATCTATCACATAAATATTATATTTGATATATGTATATGTTATACATATGTTTTTATAAATATAGAAGCTAAATATATATTCTTAAAACATATGTTGTTTGACTTGTTTTCAACTTTATAAAACCCAATTAAACATATGATACATGATATATGAAGAAATTTTCAAATTTATTATTGGTCAGGAAAATGATCAAGGCTATAATAACATAATATTTTATAGCCATTCTATTGGCAAAAATATAATGTGATGATATTGTGTGTTTGGGGTCTCTTTTACATAAACATTCTTGCTTATTCTCCTTTTTTTCTCTGTTGTAGCAAATTTTTACAAATTCATAGGCTGCCATTCTCTTTTTATTACTCACACTTGATGGAGATAGGTTTTAATTCTTGATACCAGTTATTTACAGAAAAGAATCTACATGAAGTATGGGCTATATTCCTATATGTCTGATTTTTTTAATCTGGGATTTTGATCATGAATTAATTAGATCTTAATTTTCCCCCCAAAATGAACCTTGATTAAGATCTACCCCCTATGTTTGTCACAGTGAAATGAAGTCCAGGAAATTCCAGGCACTAATTGTTGTGTCTTGTTTCTGCTGTCCCCCAGTAATTGATTAGGATTTTAAAATTGCGTTGCCTTATATCTCACTTTCAGAGATTACGTTCTCACCTTTAAAAATATGCATATTTTGAGGCCCTATGGAACAATAGGGCCTGGATTTATCCTCAACCTAAAATCACTTAAAATTCAGACAAACTGTATGAAGTAACAGTTGTCAGATACTGATCCATGAAAGAAGGGAAACAAATGAGACGTGCTGTACAAGTGTGTCAGTTTAATTCCTGAAGAAAATTTCCAGACTTCTGAGCAAAAGTTTTTTAAAAACCTCAGGAAGAACCCCACAGTCTGAGCTGAGGAGATCGAAAGTGAGCAGCCAAGGACACCAAAATAGGTAGACTTCTCAGTGCAGAGAAAAGAAAGATTCATGGAAGGAAAAAAAAGAAAAGTTCTGGGAAAACCTTGATTATTCTACAGACTGCTGATCAGTCAGTGTGTGTGTGAAGAAAGCTATTGGAGATCAGGTTAAAACAAAACAAGCAAGGAAGAACATTCCAGGCAGCGCAAACAAGGCCAGAAGTAGTTCATGTCTCCTCCAGCTAGAGCAGAAAAATCTTGCAATACATGATACCAGGTAGAGTGAGTATGAAAGGGTAGTTTCAAAGTAATAGAAAGAAGTTAGTCTTAAAATAACTTCTGTTCTGCTCCTGCCAAACAAAGCTTAAAAGCAGGATTCAAAGAATCAAACTATTTCTGATTTACCCACCCATGAACGAAGTTCAAGAACCCTTTGAAGAATATGAACAACCAAGAAAATTTACAATCTCTGGTATCCAATAGATAATTATCAAGCATAGAGGGAAGCAAAGCTCGAAGAGCCAAAAGAGGAGAAAAACATTAAACTAAGCAAAACAATCTAGAATTGACAGATGATGGGATTAATATACAAAGATATCAAGACATTTTTATGATTATAACATGTTCCAGAATATAGAAGAAAACATGAATATGTTAAAACATAGTAGATATAAAACAGATACAAAATGTAATTTTAGAGATGGGGAGTACAATGTCTGACATAAAAACTATAACTGATGAGATTAACAACAGATTAGACATTGCATAATAAAATTTTAATTTAAGATATTGTAATAGAAACTATCCAAATTAAAACAGAGAAACAAGACAGGCTAAAAATTAAATGTGCATCAGTGAGTCCTGGGATGACTTTAAGAAGCCTTGTATAAGTTTAATTGGAGCCTCACAGAAGAGGAGAGAGGGGAGACGATAGAAAAACATTTGAAGAAATAAAGGCCAAAACTTTTCACACTTGATGAGCAGTATAATCCCACATATCTAAAAAGCTCTATAAATCCAAGGCAAAGAAACTTGACAAAACAACACAAAAATGGTTGTTAAAAACAATTGCTTAAACCAAGTGAAAAAGAGGAAAATCTTAGACTCCTGAGTAAGAAGACATTCTTCATACAGAAGAGCAAAGGTGAGAATAATAACATTCCTCTTCAGACACAATACAAGCCTAAAGCCAGTAGAAGAGCATCTTTAAAGTACTCAGAGGAACACACTGTCAGACTAGAATTCTAAATTCTAGACAGATATCTTTCTTTAAATATAATGAAATCTTTCACAGACATACCAAGGCTGATGAAAGCCATTACCAGCAGACTACAAGAAATTTCAAAGGAAGTCATTCAGGGTGGAGACAATATCAGATGAAAGTTTAGGTCTTTACAAAGCAATGGAAGAGTACCAGAAATGATAATTATCAAATAATTGTATTCTATGTTTAAGTTACATTAAAATATACTTGACTAGTTAAAACAGAAATATAGTCTTGTATCACTTAACAACAGGGATACAGTCTAAGAAATGCATCATTAGGCACTTGTGTTGTTGTGGGAACATTATAGAATATACTTGCACAAACCCAGACGGCATAGCCTACTACACACCTAGGCACACCTAGGAATAGCCTATTGCTTCTAGGCTACAAATCTACAATATATAGTAAATTACTATACTGAGAACTATGGGCAAGGTAACACAATGGTAAGTACAGTGATACCTCAGTACTTGTCATTAATTCATTCTAGAACTCGTAATGTGTGCCAAAACTGACATGTACCAAACGATGAAACATTTTCTCTTGCAGGACAATATCATGACTCATACAAGTTCTAGCAAGTGTGATGAGTCCCAAGCAAGCACTGAGTGCTGAAACATTTTTTTTTCTCATCAAAATGCCACGAGTATAGGGTTTGACAAGTTCTGAAGCTGATGAGTACCAAGATATGACTGTATTTTTGTATCTAAACATATCCAAATGTAGAAGAAATAAAGTAAAAATATAGTGTAAAAGGTAAAAAGTGGTGCACCTGTAGGAGCTCACAGGACTAGAAATTGCTCTGGGTGAGCGGTGAGTGAGTGGTGAGTGAATGTGAAGGCCGGGGACGTTATCATACGCTACTGCAGACTTCAGAAATACTCTATCCTTAGGCCACACTAAATTTATAAAACAGCAGGAGATTAAAGCAAGCACAAAAGGAAACTGTGCACTCGAGGCACCGTAAACAAATGTATGTGGCTGCTGCCAGCGTAGCACAACATACTGTTTTACAAAAAACTTTTATTTTTATAAGTAGAAAGATTACATTCTAAAATAATGATTAAGAAGTATAATATAGTAAGTACATAAGCCAGCAACATAGTTGTTTATTATAGCAGCAAGTATTGTGTACGATACATAAGTGAATGTGCTGTACTTTCATACAACTAGTGGTGCAGTAGGCTTGTTCACACCAGCATCACCACAGACATGTGAAGGATGCATTGCACTATGACCGTTACAACAGCTATGATGTCCCTGGGCCACAGGAATTTTCCAGATACATTATAATCTTATGGGACCACTGTTGTATATGCTGTTTGTCATTGGCCAAAACATTATGTGGTAGACAGCTATATTGCAATGAATTTGGGAGTTTATAATAAATATAGAAGTGAAGTGTGTGGAAACAATAGTGAAAAGCCCAGAATTACCCTGATAGGAGAAAAAGATATTAGAGAGAGAGAAAAAAAAAACTATAGACCAATTTTCTTTATCAATATAGACACAAAATTCCTTAACAAATATTCTGGAAATTCAAGTTCAAAAACCTAGGAAAAAATAAGCCCTGGCTGGGTGGCTCAGTTGGATGGAGTGTCCACCCATATAAACAAAACTTTGTGGGTTCAATTCCCAGTAAAGGCACACGCGTAGGTTTCAGGGTCCATCCCTGGTCAGGGTGCATACGGGAGGCAACTGATTGCCATCTCTCTCTCTCTCTCTCTCATCAATAACCATATCCTCAGGTAAGGATTAAAATAATAATAAAAATAATTAATCATAATATACCATGGCCACATCAGATTTCTATATATATCTCCAGATGCAAGGTATAATTAATTAATATTTTAAATATCAATTATGGCTAATGTCAAATATAAATTTTTTAAAATAAATCAATATAATTCTTTGTACTAAAAGCTTAAAAAGAAAAGTTATATGATCATCTCTTTAAATGCAGGATAATAATTGGAATAGCCAATATCCTTTCATGGTTAAAACTCTTAGCAAACTAGAAAACCCTCAACCTCATAAAGATTACCTATAAAAAGCACATACTTAACACCATACCAGTGATGGATTACTGAATTTTTCCTCTTATGACTGAGAAAATCATAGGGGTATTTGTTTAAATCACTTCTATTCAACATCATCAGGTATAGCCAGTGCAATGAAACAAGAATAAAAAAGACATTTATATTGGAAAGGAGGAATAAAACTGTCTTTGTTCATAGGAGATGATCGTCTATGTATAAAAGTCAAAGAAACATACAAAAAAAGCCTCTAGAACTAATGAATGAGTTCAGCAAGATTGCAGTCATAGAAAATTTAATTGAATCTATATGTGAGCAACAAGGAATCTGGAATTGAAATTTTAAAAAATGCAGTTTACACAATGGAAAATATGAAACACCTGACAGCGAGGTCCTAAGGCTGCAGCAGTCAAGACAATGTGGTCTTTCATATTAAGCTAAAACATAAATTTTTAAAAACCTGGACCCTAACCTTACCTCATACCCAAAAATTAACTCAAAATTAATCAGATCTAAATGTAAGAGCTAATACTATGAAATTTCTAGAAAAAAAATGGGAGAAAATTTCAGTCTCCCTGAGTTTAGCCAAGATTCCTTTAATAGGACATAAAGCACAAGGTATAAAATAAAATTTAAAAAATCAATAAACTGAACTTTATCAAAATTGTGAAGTTTTGCTCTCCAAAAGATACCTATAAGGGAAGAAGGCAATTCACAGACTTGTAGAAATATTTACAAAATATATATCTGACATGTCATTTATATCTAAGAGATTTAGAGAACTGTTATACCCCACTCATAATACAAAAAACCAATAAAAATCTGGCAGAATATTTTAACACATGGCTTATACCAGATGCAGATGTCAAATAAGGACACAGATGATAACCATGCTAGTCATTGGAGAACTCAATTTACAACAATAATATTTTACTATACACTCAATAGAAAGTCTAAAATTAAAAATACTGACCAGAAATGTGGAGCAACTGGAACTTTTATACATTACTGGTTAGTAATGTGAAAAAACAAAACCACCTTGGAAAACAGTTTGGCTGTGTTTTCAGATGCTACACACATTTACCATATCACACAGCCTTAATACTTCGAGGTATCTTTTCAAGAGGAATGAAAGTGTATGTCCATACGAAGACTTGTATGTGAACATTCATAGCAGCTTTATTTTTAAACCCCAAAACTGAACCAAAATTTTAAATTTTCAAGGACTGGGGAATGGATTTTTAAAAAATGAGATATCTATACTATGGGTATACAAACTTTTTCTGTAAAAAGACAAATAATACATATTTTTGGCTTCAACTCTGATTTTATAGAATGAAAGCAACCATAATATTTAAGTAGATTGCGTGGTTGGATTTGGCCAAAAACTAACTGCTTTTTAGCCAGCTGGATATAGCCTGCTGAATTTGCAAAAGCCCGATCTATATATAGTAAACTATGACTCAGCAATAAAAAGAAGTACATTATTGACAATGTAATGACACTGATGAATCTTAAAAATAATTATGCTAAACTTAAAAATCCATACTGTATGATTCCACTTATAAAATGGTAGAATTTATAAACTGGTCTAATATGGACAGAGGTTTATCAATTGTATCTTCAGCATGGTTAAATAATTCCTTGGACATGATTCATTTAGTTCCTTCAACCTGTTCATAATATTTGATTTACAGTGTTTGTCTAATAAACCCAACAGGTAAGCTTCCCCCAGGACAATTTCTATTGACTGTTTTACCCTTATGGTATAAGCCATACTTTTCTGATTATTTGCATGAATCTTCACCCTTTTTTTGTTGAAAAGTAGATATTTTAAATAAAATAATGTGGCAACTATGGAAATTAGATTCCCTTTCCCCAGAGTTTTTTTTTTTTTTTTTTGCTGTAGTTTTAATTGCTGTTTTTTTGTTTAGTGAATTTCCTGTACTAATTCTTTATGGTTTGCTTTTTGTCATGTACTCTTTGAAGTCTGCACTTGGTTAGCTTAGTGATCAGCTAATGATTGGACAAAGATTTCCTTAAATTCCAATCCAAAAGAAGTACCAAGGATTCTTTAAATGGGCACAAGTAGAGTTCTATATTTATTCCTGGAGAGGAGAGGCCTTCAATTTTAAAATCTCTCTAGAACCACAAAAGGAGAGCAGCAGTTCTCCAAAATTGGTGGGAGAAAGCAAAACATAGGTGTCTTATTCAGGAGCCGCTCCCAGGGTACGCTGTTATTCCTGTAGTTTCCTGGGCCTGCTTATGACAAGCACCAGCATAATTACCCTGCAACCTTGTCTCTGTGTGACCCCTTCAAGACCAAGATTGGTACAGGCCCAGATTTAACTACAGGAAGTGCTTCAAGTAAAACATTTTATCTGTCCCCTAACTAACCATAGTCTGACTTTGAAGTCTAATTTTTGAAAGCCCTAGACCAGGCCTAAATATCTTAATCTAAATCAGTCTGACTTTGAGGTTTGATAAACAAGAATTCATTCAGTTCTTTTCATCGGGTGTAGTCACATGGATTCATATTCCTATGGAAAATTTTTACTTCCGATGTTAATTAGGGAAAAGAAAAGTTTTAAGGCAGAATGCTGATTCAGAAAGAAGGTAAGAATACTGTTTGTTGATTGATTCCCAGATGGAAAGCAAAAAGTTATTGACCTCAATCAACATGCTCAATTGAAAGGAAACATAGCCAAGTGTAGGCCTGTTACAAGTCGCCAGGCTTATGCCTTCGGCTTTGGTGCCTGTGTCATAAAATGTCAGAAACAGACTTGAGCTGAAATATTGAAAGGGTCATTCCATTGAACCTAATTTCTATTAATAAATGTTCAGAACTCATGTTGATATATGGCAATAAACTAAATTATCACTGGAACCCTCTGTTAAATAAAACTCTTGTGACATAAAGACAATGAGCTCTTCTGTAGTACATTTTCTATATTTACAACAGTTTAATGACTAGAAGTCCTTAGATGTAAAAAATCTGGTATCCAGAAGGTCCTGGGACGCATTCCAAAGAGAGCCAGATTCTTTAAAAAAAAAATGTGTCATAGTGTATCATATATTTACTACATTGAGACAGTTAAACTTTAGGAAATTAAACAACACTAGTTGAAAAAACACAATTTTCTAAATAATAGAAGGTTAATCATGGTGAATAAGTTTATCAAAACATACCTACCCCAAAGGAATTATAGTAAATGCCTTTTGTTGTAAATTAAATTTCAAATGGCTAAGATAGTCTTTTAACTTTTACTGTTTTGGTCACATCTATTCCCATCAGTCACATTAAATCTACATTAAACAAAACTAATTGCACACACACGTCTTTGGGCTCAAAGCACAGCACTTCCTTGTGCAGACTCTTCTATCTTGCTCCTGCCTAATTTGTTTATGTGCCAAAGTATATCAGTTTTGGGCATATAAATGTTTTAAAAAGATAAAACCCAATAGTGTAATATATAAGTTTAAAATTTTCTTTTATTCTAGACCTTGGTCAAAGACACATTGTTTTTGTTAAGCACTTCTAATCATGTTCCTAGAAACTAGTATTTAACTCATCATACACCCCAACACTTAATAGTAACTAAAATATATATATATATTTTTTTTTTTAACTTGAACCCATTCCATGGGCTCTCATGTTTTATGAACAGCTACAGAGGAACAGTAATGGTCTTTGGTAAAATCTAATGGATATGTTTTTGTTACTTATAATGTACTACATTTTCAAAATAAACCCTCTGAGGCATTTTGTTATTTTAAAATTCAAGGAATTTAAAACCATTATTATAAAGGTTTAGAAACATTCTACTGTTTCATAAACAGTTATACACAGTCACTGTATCAAGATACTACATCAGGTTAAAGATAAACATTGTTCTATACCATTTTAATGCAGTAACTTGGCAATGGAAATAAATATATATATTTGTAATAGAAATTACAATGCATATGTGCAAAAATCTGTATTAAGTGCTTATGACTGTTTTGGGAATTTCAGTTTTTTTAGGTCATATGTAGCATGTTTTATGCTGCAAAAACCTCAAAAAAAGATTTTTTGAGAAATAGGAACTCTTTGAAATATGTAGTGGGAAGTAATCCTTCTTCCTTCTAGCCATGAAGGGCGTGACTCTCATGCTCCCCACACCCAAGTTAACTATAACCACAGTCCTGAAGGATAAGTCATCAAAATATTTGTTAATTATGCATAACCACCTTCAAAAAATCCTAGAGCCCATACAGATTTTTAAGAATTAAGGACATAGTACCTGGTCTATAGTTCCACAAAATAATTCAAGTGTATATCTCTTCACCTCATTGTTTAGAAATGAATATACAGCAGAGCCTTTCATATCGTGGCCAAGAAAATGTTTGCATGTTCCACGTCTAAACTGGCTCAGATCCAGTGGTTTTAAGTACTCAGTGTCTTCTTGCATTTCCCTGAGAAAATCTACATACACCAAGCAGGTTTTAATAAAGATTTTGTAGAACATAAAAAAGGATTTCACATCAACCTCTGCCATCATGTCATAAATACCCATCCAGCTTGTATCTTCTTCCTAGTCTGTCTGGTAGTTCTACCAGTTGCCAACTCAGAAAGAAAGCAGTTTTCTTTTTCCCTCTTTTATTACTCAACACCTGGGTTTTGTTACCACAATGCAGGAAATTTCAAAAACATTTTTGTTTATTTTTCAATTACAGTTGACAAACAATATTATATTAGTTTCAGTGTAGAACAAAGTGATTAGACATTTCTGTAACATATGAAGTGATGATCACCCAAATAAATCTATAACCCATCTAACACCATACATAGTTATTACAATATTATTGACTGTATCCCCTATGCTATATTTTATATCCCCATGTCTATTTTTTAACAACCAAATTGCATTGCTTAATCCCTTCCCCCTTTTCACGCATCCCCCCTAACTCCCTATCCTTCTGGCAAGTGTCAGAATGTTCTCTGTATCTACAAGTTTGTTTCTATTTTGTTTGTTCATGTATTTTGTTTTTCAGATTTCACATATAAGTGAAATCATATAGTATTTGTTTTTCTCCATCTGACTTATTTCATTCAGAATAGTACCATCTGAGTTCACCCATGTTGTTGCAGATAGCAATATTTTCTTTTTTTTTTGGCTGAGTCATACTCCATTGTATACATGCACTTCTTTATCCATTCATTTATTGATAGACATTTAGGTTGCTTTCTTGTCTTGGCTGTTGTAAATAATGCTGCAATGAACATATGGATGCATATGTCTTTTCAAATAAGTGTTTTTGGTTTCTGTGGATAAATATCCAAAAGTGGAATTGCCGAGTCCTTCTTTGCCTTTTGTTACAGCTTTTGTTTTAAAGTCTATTTGTCTGGTATAAGTATTGCTAATCCAGCTTTTTAAAAAATCTGCCCTTTGATCCAACAATTCCACTGCTGGGTCTATATCCTAAGAATCCTGAAACACCAATCCAAAAGAACCTATGCACCCCAATGTTCATAGCAGCACAATTTACAATAGCTAAGTGCTAGAAACAACCCAGGTGCCCATCAGTAA
>CM052544.1:104603666-104618634 GCA_028533065.1 Trachops cirrhosus
TCATATTTTGGTTTTTTTCTTCTTCTTAAAGAGGTCTCTGTATTTCTTATAATATTGGTTTGGTGGTGATGAACTCCTTTAGCTTTTTCTTGTCCAGGAAGCTCTCTATCTGTCCTTCAATTCTGAATGATAGCTTTTCTGTGTAGAATATACTTGGCTGTAGATCCTTGCTTTTCATTCCTTTGGGTATTTTTTGCCAATGTCTTCTGGTGTGCAAAGTTTCTTTTGAGAAATCAGCTGACAGTCTTATAGAAGCTCCTTGTAGGTAACTGACCACTTTTCTCTCTCTGTTTTTAAGATTCTTTCTTTGTCTTTAACCTTTGGCAGTTTAATTATGATGTGTCTTGGTGTGGGCCTCTCTGAGTTCACCTTGTTTGGGACTCTCTGTGCTTCCTGGACTTTTATGTCTACTTCTTTCACCAGGTAAGGGAACTGAACTTTTCCATCATTATTTCTTCAAATAAGTTTTCACTCTTTGCTCTCTCTTCACTTTCTGATACCCTCATATTGCAAATGTGGGAATGCTTGAAGTTGTCTCAGAGGCTCCTTACATTATCTTCATTTTTTTTTATTCTCTTTTTTCTTTGTGCTGTTCTGTTTTCTGCTTTCTTATATTCCAAATCACTGATTCAAATCCTTTATTTCATCTAATCTTCTGTTGATTTCCCTCTAATGTATTCTTTATTTCAGCTATTATATTCATTTCTAACTGGTTCTTTTTTATGCTTTACATCTCCATTTTTAAGTTTCCTATCTTTCTATTGAAGTTCTCACTGAGATCATTGAGCATCCTTATAAACAGTGTTTTGAACTCTGCATCTGCTAGATTGTTTGTCTCCAGTTTGTTTAGTTCTTTGTCTGGAGTTTTGTTCTGTTCTTTCATTTGGGACATGTTTCCTTGTCTCCTCATTTTGGCTTCCTCCCTGTGTTTGTTTCTATGTTTTAGGTAGAGTTGCTACATGTGCCAGTCTTGGTAGAGTGATGTTATGTGGTAGGTATCCTTTGGGGCCCAGTGACACAGATTCTCTGGTCACCTGAAATGGGTGCTCCAGGTGTATCCTTTGTGTGGGTCATGTATGCCCTCTTGTTACAGTTCGACCCTGGTTCCTGTTGGCTCATCAGTGAGAGGGATTGACTCTCAGGCTGATGGGTTGTAAGGACTGGCCATGACCACAGTGGAAGGGCTGACCCTATAAAATAGGATTTGCCTTAGTGGGGCTCTGGTGCCTGCCAAGCCTGTACTTTGAGTGTGTTTTTTGTGGAGGTGGTTCAGTGGTACTCTGGTAGCGTCCGAAGCTGGCTACCAGATATATTGGTTCTGGGGCCTCTTGGAAGGTGCAAGCTAAAGTCAGCATACTCTCTGCCCTACTAGGGGCCACTTGGTATGATCTACAAATGCTTGCCACTTGTACTGGGCTTAGAGGTACCTGGGAGATGCTAAACTGTGAATTGTGGCTGACTGCCACTGGTGCCAGACTTGGGGCTGCTTAGCACAAGGTACCAGGCATCCAAGGCCAGATGGTACTTGTTTGACATTTGTGAACCTTTGAGAGATTTTAGGAAACTCTGTAGCATGAGGCAAAACAGGCTATTTGTATGGGAAAAGCCACTGGATGTGGCTTAGTTGGGCCCAAGAGTTTGGTGGGCAGAGTTTTGGAAACACCAGGGTGGGTTGAATGGTGTTATCCAGGTTGATGGAGACTCAGATATGGAGCCCACCCTTAGTGAGGACTCAACAAAGGAACAATAGCCTTGGCCGGCACTTTTGTCTGAGAGAAATCTGCCTCTCCAGCCCTCACCCTGAAGACAGACCATTAAGTTCCTTTTCATAGTTGGTCTCTGGCAACTTTCAAACTGCTATTCCAACACTGAGGCCCAGAGCAAGTGAATCCATCAGCCAGTAAGTCTGTGCACGGGCCCTTTAAGAGGAATGCCTGGGACTCCAGCAGCCCTCTGTCTCACTCAGCCACAGTCTCTACTGGTTTTCACAGCCAGAAGTTATGGGGACTTCTCTTCCTGGCACTGAGGAGACCCCTCACTCCTCAGGGGGATCTCCACAGCTGAGAAATCCCTTTTGATTTTTAATTGCCACATATGGGAGCTGGTTCCACATCTCTACCCCTCCTACCAATCTCCATGTGGCTTCTTCTTTATATTCTTAGTTATAGGACTTCTGGTTAGCTAGATTTTAGTCAATCAGCTCTGAATTATGGTTGTCCTGTAATTTAGTTGCAATTTTGATGTAGTCATGGGAGGAGGTGAGTACAGTGTTTACCTACTCCATCACATTGACTGGAAGCCACCACAATGAAGGAAATTAATCAAAAATTTATTTCAGCCAAATTGGATTTCCCTTCAAAAGAAATCTCTTACCAATTGCAAAGAGGTTAAAAATATTTTTGTGCTTATGTTTTTATTATATATTCATTGCACTTAATAATGGTCCTTTGCAAAATCTGTAGTAAATCATGAGGATCATTGGCTTTATTCTTGAAGCTTATTAAGTTCTGTTCACCTGGATTTCAAACAGCTACTCATAGAAAACCTTATGAGCACTCTATTGGTAGCTGGGAATAAAAACTCCTCAAAATTGAGGGCATTTATTTACTTGGCTTTCATACGGAAACAACCAACATGAAATATGTGATCTCCCCAGTATACTTAGTGAAGCTGCATGAAGGATAAGAGGACATTCTAGTGTCACCCAACTATGAACTCATGTAAGTTTGGCAATCCCCGCACTAGAAATATTTATCATGATTTTCCTCAAAACAGACATACCAGAGGAAGATCCTCTTGTTTCTGGGGCATGTATAAGCATCTCAGATTCTGTTTACCACATTTTTTTCAGCAGAGAATTATCCAGAGTCAATTCAGCCTCAAAGACACTTGGGGATTTGGAATGCTCTCAAAGTCATTCATCTGAAGGGCCAAACCACACCTTCAAACTCATGTTGAAACTATTTAAATTCTCGGTCAGGTCACATATTCAATAGACCATTTCCCTCTACTTAATTCATTTGACAGTACTTATTTTGTAAATTTTGTATTGGCGTACCTACAATGTCCCAGGCACTGTACTAATCGCTGTATACCAAAAATGATCCCCACATGCACTGATTTTTCTTTATTTACACACCAAAATTCATCTCTGCCCTTCTGCAGCTTGCCTTGAGCCTTGAGTAGCTAACCTCTGGTCAACAAGCCTTCACCTGCCCTCTGGATTCCTTTTGGGTTTGGGTTTGCCCAGTGGAAGCTACTGCCAGGAATGAAGACAGAAGTCAGGGTATTTATTCTCCCTGACCCACATGTCTCCCCATTCTGGTTACAGCTGATCTCCTTGGTCCCTTAGGTCTTGGGTAATAACTGCTGTCCTCTGTTGGTAATCTCTGAATGTTTCACCCTATCTTGTTAGTTCCCATAATCTTACCCCCACCTTTGTAAGTAATTCCTTCTTTAAATTTTCTTTAAACACCCCATTTTTATGCTATCTTTTTCCTGCTAAGACCCTGACCTATACACCACCCTCAAGAATAACCTCATAGAGGGTCAGATATAGACATAAATTATCTCTTATATCTAGTATTGTAATCGAGATCACTTAAAAATACAATGGATACATAAGTGGATAGTCCTACTTGCTCAAAATCTATTTTATGTTACTTCCTTACTTACAGAACCCTACACTTGTTGGATTAGTGCCATGTTCAGTTAAAAATATTCAATCTTCCAGGTTCCCTGGCTGCTGGTTCAGCCAATGAGGATGTGGACACAAATCTCCCAGGTGCAGCTCCTGGAAAAACAGAATGTATTTCTGATAAAAACTGACAGACTTAGCTAGTACAGACTTTCCTTTTGTCTTTTATTTCTTCCTGCCTGGAACAAAGATTCAATATCTGGAAGCACAGCAGTCACCCTGAGACCGTGCAGAGTAAAGCCCTTTCACCAGGTGTAGTAGAATAGGAAGCTAGAAAGAGCTTTGATCCTTGGTAATTGCTAGAACCTCAACTGCTTACATATATCTCAACTTCTTATTAGTGGGGAAAACAAACCTTATTTGCTGACTTACTGTAGTGTACATGCAGGTGATCAAACTCCAGGGAATATAAGTGAGTCAAAAATGACTCTGATTCAATGTACAGACATTACCTGGCACTGGCTACAAGGAAAAGAAGTTTAAATATCTGGACCTAAATCTAGTAGCATGTATGGTGCCGTGAAGAAGGCGAGTAAGGGAAGAAGTGAAGTTAGAAAATAGATCACAGCCAGGTCGTAAAGCATCTTATCTACTGTGTCAAAGGAGTTCAGGTTTTATTCTGCCAATAAGAAGGAGTGTATTAATTTTAGTGCTTTTGGCCTTAAGTTACAGGATGCCTAATAAATATGACTTAAGCCATACAGGCATTTATTTATGCACTTTTATGACAGGCCCATATGTAGGAGGCTACAAGGTACATCAGAGGCTCGATAATATCCAATGCTCATATGGTTAGTTTCTCTGTGATTCTCTTAGCTTGCCCATTCCTGGGAGCAATTTGGCAGTCATGCTCTAAGCACCACATCCAAAAGTTAAGAAAACAGGGGTTTATAATTAAGCATTTCTCTTCTCTCTTAATTTTATTTTTTATCAGAGAGGAACATCAGGCTTCTGTACAAGTCTTATAAGCAGGGCTGAGTTACATGTCCCTGAACTCATCTTCGGCAAAGGGAAATGATGTACTGAATGGGTTCAGAGACTGCTCCCCCCATGATATGTCACTCTGGCCTAAGAATTGTTTTGAGCAGAAGGCAATTAAGGAAAGTCAGACCCAGGATGAGCATTCTGGCCTCTCGCAATCTGTCTGAAAGCAGAACATAAATTGCTGTCATGAAGGTGTGTCACCTCTTCCCATACCAGGAAGGGGATAGCAGCCCTATCATTACAGACAGCAGTGAAATGGCACCTAGATGGACCTGCACAAACAAACCTTACTAAGTAACCCTTCTCTTCCATTAGTTTCCTCAGTATACTTGTCTTCCCACAATTTGCTGCCCGTGAAAATCTAACCCCCTTTTCATTTGTCTTATCACTTCTTTACAAATTTGTTTTTTGCTCAGATGCTGTACGGGTCCCTCTGAGTAACTCATCCCTGAGTACTCTGTGTTCATGGGCAATGCATGAGTAGCAGAGTTAGCTTTTCCTTAATACATTTTTTTGCCTTTCTGCTCATCTTCCCAGTAAGAGACCTTCAACTTTTGGCTGTGTATATGATGAACTAGAATAAAGAGTGTGTTTCCCAGCCTTCCTTTGAAACAAATTTTGACCCTGGGACTAAGATCTAGCCACTGAGTTGTAAACCAATAAATTATGTATAAACTTCTGGAAACCTTCTTTAAAAGACACTGGGGATGCTTCCTTTGCCCTTTTCTTTTTTATCTCTTTCTCTTTCCTGCTGGCTGGAAGGCAGGCACAGTAACTACAGCTTTAGCAGATATTTGGGGCCATAAAATAACTTTAAGGATGGAATTCTCCAAAAATAGGGCTGTAAGATAGAACTTAAGCTCTGGTCGCCTAGTTCAGTGGGTTAGAGTGTCATCCCAATATGCCAAGGTTGTGGGTTTGATTCCTCGTCAGGGCACATACAAGAAGCAACCAGTGAATGCATAAATAAGTGGAACAACAAATCAATGTTTCTGTCTCTGTCTCTCAAATCAATAAATAAAAATTTAAAAAAAGAAAGAACATAAATCCTATGTACTATGAAAAAAAAATATGACCTACCAGGTCAATTCTTAACTGCCAACTTTTGGACACTATCATGAAAAAGAAAAGCATTCTATCATACTGAAATTGCTATTATTTTTGTCCTATGTTATTTGCAGCCAAATCTAATATTGTATTAACTAGTGACTTAAACTGCTTAAGATTTATTCCTTATGGTTGAGCAGTGGGACCCACCTCTTCTCAGTACAGTGCTGACTTACACTTCAACAAAAGAATGACTCTTTAAGTAAGAGTGGAAAAAATGACGGTAGAATATGCCACCAATTGCATATGCTAAAGGAAAGATGGAGCATTGCTATATTTGCATGCCTGAAAGGTTATTCTACAATGTGGATAGGACAAATGAGAACTGGGAGGAATAGATCTAGAAGGTTGAAACCAGGATCATGAGAACAGCCTTAGACAGTGTCAATAGGAATGGAGAAGCAGGGACAGCTGTGAGCTACTGATTGGATGGTGGGGCAGATGGAGAGGGAAAGGGAAAAGCCAAGAAGACACCGAGACTGCAGTCACAGAAGAGTAAAGGAGGTTTAGAAAATACAACATTCTTCACTCTTATGCTTTCTTGAAAAAAATGTATATTCAGTCAATCAACAAATAAACATTCGCTAAGCACTTACCACATGCCACACACAGGTCTTTGACCATATATCACAGTTGGGTTAGATTCAACAGGAGTTATGGTACTTTTCAGAATTCTATCAGGCCCTAAGTGGAGGGCAGAGATAACTACAGAGTGAGTCTCACCTTCAAGGAGCATGCTATCCAGAGGCACTGGAGAGATACATACACCTGGCATGAAGTAGATGTTGAATACTGCTTTCTACAGTGAAAGACATAATCACCAGAGTAATAAAGTGGGACAGCAATGTGTGGTTTGAGGTTCAAATATTTTGGGAGCACAGAGGAGAAAAATTATAGTTCTATCTAAGTAAACAATGAAGGCTTCATGAAGGTGACAGTTGACCTCTTTGTAACTTAACTCAGATCATCTCTTGCCTTCATTATTTTTTCTTTACTTATTCTGTTCTTCTTCTTTAACCATTTCATATAATCTCAAGATAAGTTATCTTTATAAAATTTATATCTGAACTTCCAGTGAGCTACATACTGATGCTAACCTAAATTCATATTAAAATATTTTTGCTTAGCCCTGGCTGGTATGGCTCAGTGGATTGAGTGCCAGCCTGTGAATCAAAGGGTCACCAGTTCGATTCCCAGTCAGGGCACACACTTGGGTTGCAGGCCAGGTCCCCAGCAGGGAGTGCACAAGAGGCAACCACACATTAATGTTTCTCTCCCTCTTTTTCTCCCTTTCTCTCTCTCCAAAAATAAATAAATAAAATCTTTTTTAAAAAGTATTTTTCTTTAATATGGATTCATTCATTCATTCATATTCATTCAATCAGCTACAATGTACAATATACTCCCATACATTAGAATTTCAATAGTAGTTTTTGTACCCAATATTTTATTTAACATTCTTAATAAATATAAGGCAGGTATATTATGAAGATTAGATTCAACTGTAACAGTTCAGTAAGATAGAAATCTATTTCTCTATTACATAAAAGTCTGAAAACTGATATATTGACTTACATAAAGTCCTTGAGGAGCCAGTGTCCATCTAGCTCACCATTCTACCACCCTTCAGATGTGACCCTGCCTTTCCGCCCAGGAGGACGGCTTGAGTTCCAGCCATCATATCTTCATTCCAGGCAGCAGAATGGGGAAAGGATTTGAAGTATAAAGGAGACAGAGGGCTCCCACCAGTCATCTTATAAAAAAGGTTCCTTAAAGCTGCCACATGACACTTCTAATTACATTCAGAATTTAATCATATGCCTAAAATTGTGACTTTCATTCCCACGGAAGAAAGAAGGAGTGGATATTGAGTGGTGGCCATCTTGGTTGCAATTATTATTCTCGTTTTTACAGATGAGGAAACAAACGCTCAGGTAGCCTGTCCCTGATGACACATTGGTTCATATCAGAGTCAGGGTATGCATCCCTTTTTTCCTGATCCAAATTCAGCACTGATTTCACTACACAGCCACAGCCTCCACCAGCTGAAATGTGAAGTGGCTCCTTTTTCATGATTCTTCCCCTCCAAACTGACACAGTCTTACAAACATAAGCATAAAATTTTTTCAACAAATCAATACAGTAAATATGTCATATCTGCCATTATTCTAGTCCTTGCTTTTCTATCTTTACCTTTCTGTAATGTATTCAAATCTTGATATTAATCTTTAGCTTAGTCCTACTTTATTCATTTTTTGGTTTTGCCTCTTTATCCTGACAGATGCTAGTACAATTCTTTTGCTCCCTTTCCCCTCTATAGCATATATGTTGCACCCGATAGTTTTGTTATAAAGTCACACAGCTGTCCTGAAGGATCCCTTGATGTTTCCCCTCAGCATTATATCCTACAGACAGAATCATCCACCATGTCAGTTTTACATGACTCACATTTACTCTTTTTCACCATCTCCATCTTGGCTGAACTTTTGAAAGACTTCTCTGTATTACTCCAATTACCCTCTTCAGAGGCTCTGAAAATTCAGGTACTCATTGCTTCAGAATTCTTACAAAAAATGTTACTTGTTCTCTCAGGTGTATGAAGAACCAATTTCTCCATAATTCCAAGATGCCTTCTTTTCAATATTCTCTACACTATAATCTCATTTGTCTGCTGCATCAATGCCGTAATATTTTTCACCTTTTTCAGAGTATCTAATGCCTGAGCTTCTAACACCATCACATAGTCTCGCCACTGTCCCTGTCACAGCATCTTCACTGCATCTCCTGACATCTGGAACGATCTTCTGCAATGCCCGAACATTCTATCAATCTTTCAACCATAATAATAACTTAAAAACCTTGTCTGCCAAATGACTGCAGTTTCACTCCCTTCATATTTGAAATGTTCTCTTATATCAAAAATATAAGATATTTTGACATATCCCAGTATAGTTATTTTTTATATACTGGGATATACTTATATACTTGATATATCCCAGTATAACGCAAAACTTCTGTTGTTTACTGATTTAATTTGTCAACCAGCAAGTACTTAGATCTGAATGCAGACATTTCTCAGTTAATTGTTTGGGGATTTGGGGAGGATAGATCCAGTTTGGGTCTCTTTTTGAATAATTCCTGATTACATGGGAATATAAACTGGTATCTGTATATCTTTGCTATTATTAAAGAGAGAGGCAAGAATACCATACAAGTTTGAAACTGACCACACTTAACATGGAGAATAATGGAGACCTCCCAGCAGACAGGGAATTACACAAGAAGTGTTCTGATAAAAACATAAAATATGAGATCACAGATCATGCAATTCATGAACAGCAGCAGTTTTCAAGAGAACATTTCTACTATAGACATGCATTAGTGTTCTAATGACAGCGCTTTTGGCATTTTAAACCTTATAAATGACTTCATATGATTCATCTCTCTGGAAAAATACTTTCTAAGACTAACAATTGGATAAAGACATCTACTTAGTAGGAAAAGAATAAAATTGTACTGTCATTTTTTATTAAATGTATAGGAGCAAAATATATTTTATTTTGGCAAGATCACTAAACATACTTCAACAGATAATGATCGGGAAGAAATTGGGTCTTTCCTCTAAATATGTTTATCTAAAATATTCCCTTTATGTTGTGGGAAAATATCAAGATTCATATTGAAGTATCTTTTAAAGGATTTACAAAGTTTTCAAATGTTGACTTTTAAAGCCACAGATATAATTAAGGTGAACTGGAAACTAGCTCTATCCTTAGTCTTGGCATGGGTTTATTGTTGATTTTGAATATGTTTCTTATTACACCAACAATTTAATTTTCTTCTAACTTTATCTCTTCATACAAGTCTTTAAATTACTGGGTACTCCTATGAGAAATGTAAGACTACTCTATCACAATTCTGTCCAAAAGCTTAAATGTTTTATGATATCCTTGTTTTGTCTATGAAATGGCTTGCATAAAAGACAAGCATTTTTTTCTTTTAAATCTGTTTTCTCCCACTTAATTGTTTAAAAATGTTTAACACAATTAAAAATTGAAAATTATTACCAAAATGACAAACAGAATATGTAACTATCTGGGCTTATAAAATATTATTTCCAAAACTAATTAGATCTCATCTCATTTTAATGTTTACATTTTAAAATATTCAATATAACCCTATTTTTGGTAACAAAGGAAAATGCAAATGTTTTAAATGAAAATTTAGCTATTATTTTCTTTAAGCTGTGATATAATTCATAGTACTTGAAAATTTATACTAGAAATATTTTTAGCTAAATCTTAAAATGATTTCAGACAAATAGTTACTAGTGCTGTTCACCAAATATATCTGTGTCTCTGACTTCTGGCTATACTAAGATGGCACTTTCTTTTCCACTTGTTTTGGGGCCATATGACTGGTTTTGGCCAATGAGCTGTGAGTGGAAATAACCTGTGCCACCTCCAGACTTAGTATTTACGTCCTGGTGTGATACCCTCCTGAGGTACCTGCTTTAGCAACGTGATCCCATCATGGGGCTCCACCCTCATGATCTCATTCCCTCCCACAGGTCCCATCTCCAACTACCAACATATTAGGTCTCAACATATGAATCTGGGGGGAGACACATGAAGTTTGAGACGGTGGTCTGTCAATCCAGGCCCCTGAGTTGCTATGATGTGTTGAGACAAAAGGACATGTAATGTTAACCAGAAATGGCCTTCACTGTTTTAAACTACAGAGTTCTGGATGTAGATTTTTTCTCTCTTTTACCACAGCATAATCTATCCTGATTAAAACAGAATGTTAAGGTCTTTGAATTAAGTTCTCTATTTTTTCAGCCTCTATACACATTTATTTAATCTTGTTCCACTTTAAGAAAACTTAGTAAAGATGTAAAAAAATAGAAAGATACAGAGAGATCAATGAACAAGAAGCTCAGAAAAAAATATTTTTAAATATAACAATATAAGAAAGTACAGAAAAAGGTACACATTTCAATTTTTTCTTATAATTCATCAATAATTTTTAATTATGAAAGAGGAACTGCATATCAAAGAAATAAAATTATATATATATAAATGTAGAAAAAATGATCACTCCCCAGTGTATGACATAAATCACATTAATATTTTTATGCATCCAGAGGCTTCTGGCCAAGGTGGAGCTGTAGATAGACACACTGGGCCTCCACACACAACCAAAAGAAAGATGACAACAAATTTAAAAACAAAAAACACCAGAAATGGCAGTAAATCAAACTGTATGGAAGTTCGACAACCAAGGAGTTAAAGAAGACACACTCACCCAGACCAGTAGGAGAGGTGGTGACAAGTGCCACAGGGTCAGAGCGGACTCAGGGGGAGGTGGTAGCTGCTGGAGCGGGTAGTCTCACATTCTCACGCAGATAAACTGGGAGGAAAAACTGGGGAGTGAGACAGACCACACAACCCCAGGTTTCAATGTCAGGAAATAAAGCCTCAAAACCTCTGACTGAAAACACCTGTGGGGGTTGCAGTGGTGGGAGAGACTCCCAGCCTCATGGGAGAGTTTGTTGGAGAGACCCACAGGGTCCTAGAATGTACACAAGCCCACCCACCCAGGAATCAGCACCAGAAGGACCCAATTTGCTTGGGGGATGCGGGGGAAGTGACTGAAAACTGGCAGAGAGCGGAACAAGCGCCATTGTTCCCTCTCAGACCCCTCCCCTACATATGGCATCACAACCCGGCGATGTGAGTTACCCCGCCCTTGTGAACGCCTAATGGTCCACCCCTCACTACATAACAGGCACGCTGAGACAAAAAAAAATTGCCTGAATGAAAGAACAGATTAAAGCTGCAGAAAAAATAAAACTATTTTTTGTATAGTTGGGAGCAATGAAGAGATAGCCAACCTATCATATGCATAGTTCAAAACACTGGTAATCTGGATACTCAGAAATGGTTGAATATGGTCACAAAATAAAGGAAAAAATGAAGGCTATGCTAAGTGAAATAAAGGAAAATGCACAGGGAAACAACAGTGATGGGAAGGAAACCAGGACTCAAATCAATGGTGTGGACTAGAAGGAAGAAATAAACATTCAACCAGAACAGAATGAAGAAACAAGAATTCAAAAAAATGAAGAGAGGTTTAGGAACCTCCAGGACATCTTTAAACATTCCAACATCTGAATCACAGGGGTGGCAGAAAGTGAAGAGGAAGAGCAAGAAATTGAAAACTTATTTGAACAAATAATGAAAGAGAACTTCCCCAATCTGGCAAAGGAAATAGACTTTCAAGAAGTCCAGGAATCTCAGAGTCCCAAAGAAGTTGTACCCAAGGAAGCACACACCAAGGCACATCATAATTACATTAGTCAAGATTAAAGATAAGGAGAGAATCTTAAAAGCAGCAAGAGAAAAGGAGACAGTTACCTACAAAGGAGTACCCATTAGACTCTCAGCTGATTTCTCAAAAGAAAGCTTACCAGTAAGAAGGGGCTGCAAAGAAGTATTCAAAGTCATGAAAGGCAAGAACCTACATCCAAGATTTCTCTATCCAGCAAAGCTATTATTTAGAATGGAAGGGCAAATAAAGTACTTCTCTGATAAGGTCAGGTTAAAGGAGTTCATCACCACCCAGCCCTTATTACATGAAATGTTAAAGGGACTTATCTAACAAAGGAATATCAAAAATATGAACAGTAAAATGACAACAAATTCACAGCTATTAACAACCAAACCTAAAAAAACAAAATAAAAACAAAAACAAACTAAGCAAACAACCAGAACAGGAACAGAATCAGAGAAATGGAGATCACATGGAGGGTTATCGGTGAGAGAGTGGGAGGGGGAGAGAAGGGGAAAAGGTACAAAGAATAAGTAGCATAAATAGTAGATAGAAAATAGATAGGGGGAGGTTAAGAATAATATAGGAAATGTAGAAGCCAAAGAACGACCCATGAACATGAACTAAATTGGGGGAATGCAGGTGCGAGGGGTGTGCAGGGTGGAGGGGAATAAAGTGGGGGAAATGGGACAACTGTAATAGCATAATCAATAAAATATATTTTAAAAAATAAAGCCTAAAAAATATTTTTATGCTTCCTGGCAATTTTTTCCTATGCATATTCAGTCTGTGCATGCATTTGCTAATGTAATAATGTACTATGTGAATTAAATAATTAAAGTAATAAAAAATAAGAACTGGAAAAAATGTATTTAAATATTCAACTGAGTTTGCAGAAATGAAGCCTTTCATTACATAAATATAAAGTGAAAACCAGTGACATAATTAATTACATTAAACTTTAAACTTATGAATATCAAAAACATCCTAAAAGGGATATAACACAATGTATTTGTATAGCCTAAAGTTGAAACTTGTGTTTATAAAAAGCATATAAAACACTATGCAAGAAATAAGTGGGTATGTTTAATTTTCAGAATGATTTAAGGTTTTATATTATTATACTCAGAGTATCATTGTGACTTCATAATCTAGTTGTCAAAACAAAATTAATTTCCATGAAAATTTCACAAAAAGAGATCAACTGCAGAATTAAGAGCTAGATTTTGTAATGTAAATTGAAAGTACCTTAAGTGTTCGAAGAAAAGAAATATTTATAATAGGATAATCAAAGACCCCTACTGTGAAAAGTAGGAGCTGAACTTCACTTTGATTTTCCATGATAAGGTAAGAATCTGTTATCTTTGCATGGATCAGATGTGAGCTGTCTTGAAGCTTGCTGTAATGGAGCGCACTATTAGAGCAAGAGCAAGTGCATGGGGCCGAACAGGTACAAAAAGCCTATCTAGCTGTGGGTCTAGCCCTGTAGGGGTGGGTTCAACATCTAAGTCACAAGGTCTAAACGAATTGACAAAGGCTGGTACTCAGACACAGTACATATGCTCTTAAGGATGGTAAATGTCTTAGTTTGTGCTGCTATAACAAAATACCATAGACTGGGTATCTTAAACAACAAATATTTTTTTCTCATAGTTTTGGAGACTCGAAGTCTTAGATCAGAATGCGAGCATCATCAGGTTCTTTCTTGGTGAAGACTGTCTTCCTGGTTTGTAGATGGCCATCTTCTTTTGTTGTGTCCTCACGTGGTGAAGAAAAAGAGAGCTAGCTCTGTTCCTCTTCTTATAAGGACACTAATCCCATCATGGGCCCCACCCTCATGACCTCATTACCTCCGCACAGTCTCCAACTACCATCCTATTAGGTCCTAAGATATGGATTTGGGGGGGACACAAACACTATCCAAAGGGCAGAAACATGCCACAGGGCTGACATAATCTTGGGGATACTATCTTTGTTTTGAATAGAAAACAAGAAATCAGGCTGAAGCCAAGCAAGAAGGATCGGGCCATGATGGCAGGGAACTCTAAGAGGAGATGCAGCTGCCCAAGGAGGTTAGTCTAAATCCATTAGATACAGCACTCAGTCAGTGAAGCTAACTTCAGATTCTACCCACTGGCATAGGTAGGATTTCTAAAACTGAGGCTCCAGGTTAAGGAGGGTGGAGCTGAGCATGTAGATTGAAGATCTTTGTTACCTGCAGCTGAACGCAATTTCAAAAGCCAGCAGCTGACTTTCCCAATTTTGCCAATATTTCCATATGTATCATCTTAGTGGATGCTCCCAAAGTCTATAGACCTTTAAACCAAAAAAAGCAGGTATCATTTTCCTCACTTTAGAGGGGAGATACAACACACCCAGGTCCTGAGATCAGTAAAAGAGGTGTTCTGTCTTCAGCTCAGTTTTCTTGTCTATGAAATGTGGAGAATCATAGAGGGCTTTTTATAATGGGATGACACAGAGAGAAGAGAAATTGTGATCACAATGAAAATAAAGGCTTTGATTTGGTCAAATGGCTAAAATTTTAAGTTAGAGAAATAGGTTGTAAAACCATGCAAAGCATGGTTTCTGTGTTATGGATTTCATACAGGCATTGGCAGAAGTGGGTTTATAGTTATATTACAAATAAATAATACAAGAAATAACAAACAGTAATCTGAGAATAAACTGTGTTTCATGTACTCACATCTGTAAGCCGACTTTTGCCCACCTCTATGTTAGTTTACTGGGGCTGCCATAAGAAAATACCATGGATTATGTGGTTTAAACAACAGACATTTATCTTTTCACAGTTCTGGAGGCTACAAGTCTGACCTCAAGGTGTTGGCA
>CM052544.1:104619134-104726172 GCA_028533065.1 Trachops cirrhosus
TGAGGCACTGATGAAGCAGTTAGCAGAATCCCTGGCACATTACAGGAGCTAAGTAAATAAGTATCAGCTGTTATTCAAATTACTATTATGACAATTATTTGCCACAGATAATTACAGTTTCTGTGATCTGAAAATTGGCCTCTTCCCTATAGGATGATGGTACATACTCCTTGACTGATATCTGTACACTATCTACTCTAGTTATTTAGTTCAAATGAGTTTCTGCTGAGCAATCTCTATTTTGTAAAGTAGCTGAAATGAGTTGAGAATGAGCTTACCTTCATAAGATAAAATGAGCTAATGGTGCAAAGTGCACTTCTTAATCAACTCTTTAATTTTACCTCCTTGAAATTCACACCAAATCCATGTGGGTCTTTTATATTCGTAAGATATAACTACTACCCATTAACTCTGCATGATTCTAAAAGACCATACAGAGAATATTTCAATTCCTTCTGGTTTTGCACAAGAAAGATAGGGTGAATGTTTACATGTATGTATGTACATTTATATAATGTGTGAATGTATGTATGGGAATGTATACCATGTAGTAGAATAAAGATTTCTAATAAATACTATGACTTGAGAGAAACAAGAATATTCATCCTTTTGAATATATAACAGCTATCAGCTCAAAATAACATTGGGAAATTACAGAATGATACAATTTACTGGAACGGCATATTTTAAAGACATGCGCCAAATAGAAACGAGAAGATGATGTAAGGCAGAAAGACACGTGTGTGGAACGGACGTGGTCACACAGCACGTCTGACGGCTGCGCGCACTTAAATCACCGCTGGGACCAAAGGAGAGCTCAGCTGTCACTCAAGGGTCAGGAGTTGTTTTCAACCAGGTGAAAACAATTCTTTCACCTTCATTTTGTGCCTATAAAAGTTTACATTGTATAGCATCTACTCTGCATATTATCCGTATCCATTTAATACTCTCCAAATCCCCAACTCTCGTTTGCTTCCCATTCCATCCAAGGCAAACCAAGAATAGATTTTCTTAATGGGAAAAAATAAAAAATAAAACTTAATCATATGTCCTGATTGTTTCTTTTAAAGCACTGAACTACAGCCATTTTTGCTTAATTTTTCAAATCATTTGTATTTGAGTGTGGCTAACACATGATACAATAGAAAAAGACTTAAGATACCAGGTTTTAATAATCCATAGGTGGCTCTATGCAAAGCAGATGTTCTATTATACTTTCCAGATGCTAGCTGTAAGCATAATTAATTAAAGACAGGGTTTACATGTCATTTTAGTACATTTCAGTACATAGTTAAAACTACGTTAGAGAAAAAGGAGAATGAGTGAAAGCCAGGACTACTTAACTGCAAGGAGAATTGCCAAGAAAGATTAAGTTCACATATGTTATGCCAACAATGGGCAGAACTAAAGAGTAATTGTAACCAAACTTAGAAGTGCTTGTTTGGCGCACTGTGACAATGCCAAGAATTATTAAATACTTTGTTCACAACTTTGCACGCTGCATGCCTTTGGTGAGGCTTTAACAGTTATTAGTTATTCCCAAAATCTTCAGACAACCTAAAAAGCCAATCTACACTTAGGAATACAATAATCTGATAAAACTCAGATTGAGTGGTTTTTATCCAATTTTCTAGAGAAGACAAGGTTCAGATTTCAAACAATACTTATTTTTTAACCCTTGCTGTCACTTTAGCCTTTCCATATAATCCATGCTAATCAGGCTCTTTTACTGAGTGCTGCCTCACCTTTTGTGTTCTCTTTAAATCAACTCTCATATGTAGTTCAATTCAATGAGCTCTGAGTACCTGTTACGTTCAAAGGCCTGTGATGCGGGAGACAGGTATAACCCCCCAGGGTTTTCTTCTCAGAGGTAGAGTCTTCTTTCAGAGATGTTGAAGCACCACCAGGAAATTCAGTTCCCAGCCCATCAACAACACTGGTTACATGCCCTGAACGAACTTTAGATTGTCTGTCACACTGAGTTTGCCTTAGTTGCCACAACGCCTCTTATACGCAGTGTCCAGTAGCATTTTCTCAAGGCAGAGAACACAGATAAGTCAGTAATAAAAGTTAGAAAAAAAGAACTCCTCCTTCAGATCAACCAAGTGGATCTATGTGAATCATCACTCATTGTTTGCGAAATGTCTTGTTAGTTCCTTAGAAACAGAACTGAAGTAATCGGAAATAGGAAATCAAAATCTGTGAAGTGACTGATCATGTATTCTCTGGATTTTACCCTTGGGGTTCCTTAGGAATATGCTATACTTTTTTTCTAAACTGAAATAGAGGGAGAGGAGCCTAATTATTTTTATTCTAAGCATGATTTATATAGATTTCAATTTATTTTTCTTTACTTGGTTCATTTTTTTTGGGGGGATAGGCACAGATCTCTTCTTGTATACTTTATTTGTAAACCAAGGCTTATATTACTTATGATGTAGCCTGCTATTTTAAAGTTTAAATATATATTACAAATGTTCTACTTGAATAAATATATTGCTTTAACATTTTATACTTATAGTATTCCATTGTATAACTGTGTCATAATTTCTTTAACCAATTCCTAGATGGTACACTTAGGCCTTATCCCCATTCATATTATTAAAAACCATGTTGTATATATGTTTACCTAAATTTCCACATATGACTATTACGTCCTTAAAATGAATTCCCCAAAGTGGAGGGTCAGAGGGCATCTGTACTTGTTAGTCCTTTGTTATGTTTTGCCAGAATTTCTCCAGAAGGCTCTAATTTATAATCTCACAAGCAGTATTTGCCTTTTGTTCTATTGTTTTTCCAATTCATTTTGATCATTTAAATTGTGTAATAAGTGAATAATATGTCATTGTTTAATATATAATTTACTTGGTTAATTTCAAATGTGTCTGTATATATAAAAATTGAAAACTTACTTTGGATTGTCTAATTAATGTTGAAATTTATAAAATTGTTAATATTTAATAGTTTTTGAACTAAACATAAAAATTTCATGCAATTCAACCTGTAAAACTCATAACTTGTATTTTGAACATACTGTTTCATGAAATCAGTAACTTGAAGACTTTTACATTTAATTCAGTGGGTTTTGAATAGTCATGCAATTGACTTAATGACTTTAAAAAGACATTTCATTTTTAAAAATAGCAAGAGACAGAAAGATGGAACAAAACACATAAAAAGTAACAAATTTATACTTTCCTAAAACATGAAAGTAAACCCATTGATGGATTCAAGAAAGTGCCCTCTTCCTAAGATACAGGTCAATATCCCTGATGAATATAGATGCAAAATTTCTCAATTAAATACTAGCAAACCAAATTCAGCAGCACATTGAAATCATCATTTAGCATGATCAGTGGGATTTATCC
This sequence comes from Trachops cirrhosus, assembly GCA_028533065.1. Classification (NCBI taxonomy): domain Eukaryota; kingdom Metazoa; phylum Chordata; class Mammalia; order Chiroptera; family Phyllostomidae; genus Trachops; species Trachops cirrhosus. The sequence continues at coordinate 104,622,503 of CM052544.1, forward strand.
CTGGGTTGCAAGGATGATCCAATATAAGGAAATCAATCAATGTGATAGATTGTATTAATAGAATGAAAGAAAAGAATTATATAATCATGTCAATAGATGCAGAAAAAGTACTTGACAAAATTCAACATCTATTCATGTTAAACCTCTTAATAAATTAGGCATCAAAGAACATATCTCAACATAATAAAGGCCATATGTGTCAAGTCCACAGCTAATATCATATTCTTTGGTGAACATGATAGGGGAACTCAAGAGTTAAAGATTTTGGCTTTAGTTATAGTTGATAGGCTTAAGTGATTAATGCACGTGGAAAGCGGTTCTTCCAGGAACTAGACTATACAACCTGTGTGACTCCAGGAGGTCGACAAGCAATTCTACCTTGTACCCCAGTGTATCTGCAAGCGATTGTGATGGCATCTGAGCCAGTGTGCTCCAGGGAGGGACCCTGGGACACAATGGCAGATAAAGAATTGTTTATTAGTGGACAGAGAAATACTAGGAAAATCCCTGCCAGACTGCAACTCTTATCTGGTTAACCTTTCTCCAAACCCATTAACCATACTTTTCTTCCCCTTATAAAAAAGATCAGCTTGAAATGAGATGTTAGGATGGTTTTCAGGGTACACGTTCTTAGCTGCATCATTTATGACAGCCAAGGCATGGAAACAACCTAAGTGTCCTTTGACAGATGAATGAATAAAGAAGTTGTGCTATATGTATTATTATTCAGCCATTAAAAGATAAGGAGATGAGGAAATCCTACCATTTGTGACAACACGATGGTCCTTGAAGCCATTATACTATGTGAAATAAATCAGACAGAGAAACACAAATACTGTATGATCTCACCTACAACAACAAAAAAGGAAGTGGCCCTTGCCTGGAGATAGATGAGCTAATGCTCAAAGACCTGGCTCCCTGATGGCTTTTAGGGGTGGGTTATATGGGAGAAAAATCATTAGCCACAGTGACTAGGGGAGTTAGAATTGTGGTCAGAGTTGTGGTCTCTGCCAATAGGTCAGAGCTAGGGAGGAGGTAGCTGATCGGTGCACCTGCTCCTAATGTCAGCCGTGGCGTCTCTTTGTCTGGTTTTGCCACTTTTGGGGGCCTGGACGTGAGACACGACTGAGGCCTAGATGTTATCTCTAGTTTGACCAAAACCTTTCTCTGAGGTCAACAGACCTGAGACTCTGTTCCAAGATTATTTGATGCTGCTCAGAATCTCATTGTCCTGAGGGCTTAATGCTTAAGGGAGGGGTCTTAAAAAGGAGAAGGAGGCAGGTGAGTCAGGGTGCTGGATGAGTCCAGTTTGAATGAAAAGGAAAGAGAGGAGAGAAGTTCATAATAAAGAATGCAGTTTCTACGAGGTTACATAAGACTGGGCGTGTTGTAAGATACAACATGATGACTATGGTTAACACAGCTGTATGATATATAGGAAAATTGTTAAGTTCCAACCACAAGGAGAACTTCCTTTTTTCTTTCCTTTTATTGTATCTATGTGAGAAGATGGATGCTGATAGAACCTACTCTGGTAATCATGCCACAATACATGTAAATCAAACCATCATGCTGTCTGTCTTACATGTATACAGTGATGTATGTCAATTATTTCTCAATAAAACTGGATAAAAACCACAGTGAATACAAAGACACATTTTCTATGAAATCTAAGTTAACATTAAATTGATGTGACACATGATGGTGACTATTTTACTGAATATTAGATTGTCTTTCACAACATAAATTAGAATCTATTTGCTACAGTGAAGTTCTTGTGAGTTTAACCTATCTGGAGACTGAGGCTTGTTATATCTGTTATTACGTCTCTCTTTTCCAAGCTCTTGTGAAACCTTCAAAAAATAAAAAAATAAAACTAATTGACTCAATTCAAGATGCTCCACTCCAATATAGCTGACATTTTCGTAGCAAGATCAAAAGTTTACAAGCGTGGAAGTAGTCTTTTAGGATCAGCACAAACCACCCTAAGGGCTGGTTTTAATCACATTCTAAACCAAATCCTTTCAGCTAACCCATTAGCACTCATCACTAACAGGCTTTCTCCTTCATTTGTTTATTTTACTTGTTTATTGTCTTTCTCTGTCCCCTTTTCCTAAAAGGTAAACTTCAATGAGGTCCTAGTCTGTCTCATTCATGCTGGCTCTATGTCTAGTGCCTAAATAATAGCAGCCATTTAGGAGAGCATGGTAAATACTGCTGAATCAATTAAGTAATGGAAATTATAATATTAACACTAGTAATACCATCTATCCACATGAAAATACTAAAATAAGAATTATTTGTTTGTACTTCTAATTTGCCTCTTCTCAATACTGTTTTCACAAACTTTACAAATTTTACAGATATTTGGCCCCACTTCATAACATCTGGGTTATGAGTAATAAGAAAACATTTCTAAAACACTTTGAATTTCTGCCATAAAGTATTATATGTAAGAGGACCTGTATGATTGGCAAAATGTGCACCATGTAGTCATTCCTTGATAAATCATGCATTTGCTGGATAATATACACTCTCACACAAATTATCGTCATTAATCCCACTAGATCCTACAGTGCACAGTATGCCTGCAGATTTCCAGGTTAGGAACAGTGCCGGCATCAAGTAGCTAGATCGTGAGTCTACTCTAATCCAGCATTTCGTCATAATCTTCTCTTGGTTTTTATTTTTCCATTTTAGCAGACACATCAGTGCTGTGATATTTTCCCACCTTCACAGGGCACATGCCTTGGCAAGGGGACAGGTTCGTTCATACAGAGGTTCACTCCCTGGAGGCAGCTGTGATTGTTAAGCACTCGGATTCTAATGTAGACTGTTCACAAATGGCTTTGTCACTCACAGGCAGCGTGAGTCCTTGGGCTTAATGTCTCCATGCCTCGGTTTCCTCACCTGTAAAACAAGGATAATAAACAATAAATGTTTAACCATTGTTAGTGACAGAGTAGACCATTGTGGTTGCTAGTAATGCTCGATGCAATTTCTCCATTACTTTTTTTTTCCTGCACAAAGCTATACATACTGTTTATGTTGGATCCATGACTTGGGAGAGGACTCCAGGGTGATTAAAAAGCTGTCTAGTGGCTACAGGGAGGGTCTCAGACTGAAGCCCTGATACCAGGGGGGTGCAGAGGGGTCCTAAGCAGGCCAGGGTTTCTGGAGGCTCCCAGTCAGTTGTGTCTGAGGGTGAGGCTTTTGAAAAGATAGTCTCCTAGCCCTACCTGGCAGCCCGAGAACCTGCAGTTCCTCAGGTGGTCGCCCATCTGCTTGGGGAGTTTCACAGTTCTTAACTTAGTGAGTGGTTTTCCAGGAAGGCACAGCTACAGGGGTCTGTACGGGGAGAAACCGGGGCATGCAAGTCCCAAAAAGACCTGGTTCAGATTCTTCTCCAAGAGCATGGTGGCTTCTGCGGCATCAGTGGAGGTACCCCATTCATCTTGGGAGGGGAAGAAGCAGCTGCCACGCTGGTTTTGCATTGTCAAAAGATGCCCCATGCCTCCTCTGTACTTCTCCTTGGCCAACTTAACAAGAAATGAGTGTTGTCCTCCAGAGTCACCTCGTCGCTGTGGAATAGAAGCTCAGAGAGAGGTAGGTGTAAGAGGCCTGCAGATGCAGGCTGGCCAGGCTGTTGCCTGCAGCCTTGACCTGGTGGAATAATTCTGACGAATCCGGGAGCTCCTGGTTGGTCAGCAATAAGGAGCTAAGCTCAAAATACAGTGTACTTTGAGGCAGAGGATGGCCGAGATGATCCCAGAGGTTGCGACTAGAAAGGAGGTGGGCGGCTGGAAGAAGGGACATTTCTGGGTCTGTTCTCTGCTGTCACTGTTGAAGCAAGAGACAGATGGGCGGGACCACCTGGCGGCTGCCTCCATTTCTTCAGCAGGTGAAGTGTCAGGCGGAGAGCCTGGGTCACGCATCCAATGGGAACGAGAGGAAGAAGGGGGCCTGGTGACTGCGTCAGGGAAAAGAAATTCACACAGGGCAAGACTGAGGTTAGCCAAGAGAAGTGGGGCAGAAATTTTAATTTTCAACTGCAGACAAAGCCTGTCCTTTTTTTTTTACAATTCAAAAATTCCAAAAAAAGTCACCCAAACTCTCTGAGTTATCAATTTATAACGTATTTAAATAAGTGTTAAATGGCTCCATCCTCTAAGTTTTCTCAAGCTATTCCAGAAAATGGATTTTTAAAGTAAAGATGATGCGTGAACAGCTTGCTTTTTCTCATTATAAAATGTCTACTTTTGCTCAAGAATCTGCCATTTCTGAGATCACAAAAAGTAAATATTGAAAAACTACAGAAACAAAAAGACATCTTCCTCTATTACAAAGGCACAGACAGCTTCTTTAGAGATGGCAGTTATGTTAAGCCTGAGGTTTACACTATTTTAAACTCACTCCCATGCCAATCCATATCCCCTGCTAGATCCTGAGCTTCATTAGGTTCTTCTACAGGATCCACTAAACACCTGCCTAGAGGACCCCTCTCCCTGCCTGGATTCTGGATCAACTGAAAAGTAAGGCAGGGCATAAGGTCGATAAAAGCCATATTACCTTTGTTACTGAGAAGCCTGGGTTCGAAGATGGGGCTTATATCTACAGGCAAATATGTAATCGATACTTTTTAAGGAGAAAATTGTTATAAATGTAAGATGACTTCAGACCCCCCAAAGTGCAAAGATATAATAAGTGCACAGGATTTTATAGAGCCACAGAAGCTTACTTGAAGGGATTTTTCAAGAACTATGTGAACAGCCTAGATAAGTTAAATTCTATTAGGCACTCTTTGACTGCCCCCTACTGGCTTGATTTCAGAGTGTCGATTAGAGCTAGTAATTGTACCAAATACATTTGCTGCGAGATTTTTATAGGTTCTCAGATTTTTACAGAGGGCTCACATGATCCGTATTTTCTATATCTCTATACAACCAAAAGTGATTTCTTTCATTTATCTTTAATCCTTGCCGATAACATATCTTGACTTTTCATTTGTGTTAATCAATTTGTCTCAGGGGTTTTCAATAATGACAAAGGATCGCATTCAGGGATGACCACAAACAAGGAATTCAGTGCATTGCATCTTCAGTGAGAGAGACTTCTCTTATAATTTAGTAAAAGACGTAATTTGCTGAGTGCAAAGCCTGTCACAAGGGCTGTAAATCTCAGTTTTGTAACCAGTGCTTGGTATGTTATTTTATTATCTCATACTTCAGTGTTTCCACACTTACTGATAGCAACCAAATACAGGCTTATGAAAATTTTTATTGGAAACTGATACAGTTGCTTTTATAAGGTTTTGAGTAATATCAGTGAGATGATGTCTTCTTAAATTTGAGGGGCAGTTATGGGAGTTAAGTTTAGGTGATCAGTACGGGTTTAATTTTTAAAGGTCTTGAGTGCCACACTATAATCCTGGCATCCTGAGTTTCTTAGCCTGTGAACAGGGATTGTGGGTAGGGACAATTTAGGTAAGCCAGCCCGATTTGTCTCCCTGCTCACTTGTCACAAGAACACAGAAGGTCTGATGCCTCAACAGCACTTGGTGGCCAGTAGGGGACTCTGTTCCTTCAGGGGCCACTCCAAAGAAGTTAACTCCTGTCATATGAAGGAATTTGAAAGATCTCTATTTTCCATCAAGAGAGGGTTGGAGGACAAAGTGCTGTCCTACACATTATAGGGCAAGGTCTTTCTGCAGAATAAAAATCCAAGATTGTGCAAAGGATAGAACTTGAGCTATAAACGTGAGGGTCTAAAATAATGTCATATAACTTTACTTTCTCCAGATCTGAATACATCTTTTTTAAAAGATTGTATTTATTTTCTAGAGAGAGGGAATGGAGGGAGAGAGGGTAGAAGACATCTATGTGCATGAGAAACACTGAACAGCTACCTCTTGCACGCCCCAACCGGGGACCTGGCCCGCAACCCAGGCACCTGCTGTGACTAGGAATTGAGCCAGAGACCTTTCAGTTTGCAGGCGGGTGCTCAGCCCACTGAGCCACACCAGCTAGGGCCTAATCTGAATAAATCTTGAGATTGAGCCCGCATCACATTGAGTTATCAAGACATTCAGCTTTAGTCCTTATTATTCTGGGACTTTCCCTACACTAAGTTCAGATCAAGACCCTTGTTCTTGCATAGAACAAAACAGTGGGAATGGCACCTCCAGTTATCCATCCTCTCTGACTGCCTTGACACCTACCCAACGCCCAAGTCCACGTGTTCTGCCTCCACCCAGGCACACCATGGGCAGGAGGTGCCGTCCCCACTGCTCCCAGAACCTGCAGCCCTCCTCCTCTTGAGTCCTGAGGAAATACAACTCTCTACACCTTCTGATCACCTCTCTCTTACCCTTTCTGCACCACCCACTATAATCTCCTTAATGAGTTCAGGCTTTCCGACAGCCAGGATGAAGTATTCCCAAACAACTTCTGCTGGAAGGCTTATCCAAGCACCTCCTCGGAGGCAGACAAACACCAGGGCGGAGAAAACAATGCAGAGAATAAATATATAACTTCGTTTTCATCCTTTCTGATTCTGCTGCAGCCATCAGACTAAAACTGATATTGCTGCATCATTAAATTATTCTGCTATATTTACAAAATCAAAGAGAATGGAATAAAATGAGAAAGATATGAGTTTGGGAAACTTAGAAGATTTAGAGAAAGCATCATTTCTGTGGATCCTGTAATTCATTGTTTAACCTATTTATTTATTTCTGCTGCCACCTGCTGGTGCATAGGCTCCTGTGCTGAGCCAGTGAAGATTTGTCATGCTCTTAATTCATTGCAGCTTGTACAGATCTCTACGGGCTGAGGATAAGCACCTACAGGGAATCGTAAAAGGTTAAAATAGGATGCTGGCAATGCTTTAATACAAGTCAAAAGGTAGTATGCTGGGGGAGAGGTCTATGGAGAGAGAAAAGAAGTAAGGAAATAGGTAATATACAACACCAGAGGTCAGTAGGTTGGGGATGGAATGCTGACAGAAGGGAGAATTGGTTAATGCTGTGGGTGCAGTGTTTCAATATTTATAATAAGTATTTCTGGGCTCCTGTGCTTATTCAGGCAGTTAAAGATGATAAAGGAATTTTGGAGTGTATTTGAGCTGCTGAATATACATGTCACTGAAGGCTTGCTCATTTCTTGCCCATTTTACTATTGAGCTCAAACAGCAACATCTAGAGCTGATGTAATCTTTATTGTTGTTTAAAGCTGGGCAAGAGTAGACAGTATAAAACCACCCTTAAATGTCACCAAGGGACGAATTCTACCATCTGAAAACTAAGCAGATGCCATGCTATGTACAGTAGCCTTAGTGCTCCAGGATTGGTGTGATATCAGTGTGTGGTCTGGAGTTCACACACTAAGAGGTTTTCATTCAAATCAAAACAAAGATGCTGAGGATTCTGCACAGAAGGCATGTTGCCTATGTTCTCGACCATGTATGGAGCCAAAACCTAGTCTATAAAAAGATTCCTCATGAACCTGGATTCAGCAAGGGCTGAAATGTTTACTGACAGGGCAGTGTTAAGGAAGGCCTACTGTGCATGACACCAATGGGCACAGAAGAGATTTCAACTCCACAAGAGGAGTCAGCTGCTACCAAAGACATTGCTGCTTGGGGTGCAATGAAGAGGTTTCTGAAATAGAGTTCATGGTCAACTCCTCTCACAGGGCTACTTGAGTGACCTAAATTCGGTGTTTAGAGCATATAGCTGGTGGACTGTGGATTAGTCAACACTTTTCTGCACAAACCACTCCCAACTTGAACTATCTTAGACAAGTGGGAATTTGATGGTTAACAGAGTTCAACCATTATGGGCAAAGCTGTTGTGATTTGGCCATAACAGAGTTCATAGGGCCAAATCACAGGAAGAGCAGGGACCTGGCTGGGCCTTAGAAATCGCTGAAATAAGAGTTTGGGGTGCTTCTTGTGCTCTTCGGCAGCGCTTATCAATTCATAACAACTGCATCTCTAGAGCAGAAAGTCTTCCTTCAAAAGGAGGTATTATCTCTTCTGACAGCCCCCAAGCACCCCATCCCCACCACTCCTGACACTTAAAACTCTCAAGGAAGATTACTGCTTGGCTTGAGTCAAGGGCCCATGCCTGACTGCCCTGGTGTGGTTCTGACACTTGTTAGCCCTGTGACCTTGGACAATCTACTCAAGGTCCCTATGCATCTGTTTCCTCATCTGTCAAGTAGGGCCATAATAGTACCTAGTTCAGACGTTAGTGTGGGAATGAAAAGAGACACTGCATGTAAAGTTCTTAAAACTATACCTGATGCAGGATAAGTGCCATTTAAGTGGTTGTTATTCCACTGGAATAGCAGTTCTTAACCTCCCCGATTCATGAGGGAACTCTACCTCATGTCTCGGTCTCATCCCCAGGTAACTGGTTTGCAGGTATACTTCTCAGGAAACTCATTTTGCATATAGGATTGAGAACTACCGCACTAGAGTATAAGCGCCATAGATGGAGGGATATTCTTTATGTCTACTGCTCAGCCTTCAGTCCTCAAAACCATGCCTGGCACACAGAAGGTGCTCAAAAATGTTTGGTGAGTGACATAATGAAGCAGCTAAGGGACAGCTGTCTCTAGTTGAATGAAGGTAGGTGTGTGTGTGTGTGTATATATGCACACACACACACAGGAACGGGGCAGCCATTTGTGGGGCCAGAGCATGAGAGCAAATGGAGGCCCCCTTAGCATGTTTGTAAATATTTTTTATAGGCCAAGCTAATGAATGCCTAAATAAAACATTTTTCCCCTACCATGAAAAAAGAATTCTCTATAACTACTTAGAGGTACAGACAGAAATTTCAAATTTTGGGTCTTTTCCAAGTTCCTCTTCAGAACATGGCAGGTTGAGGAGACCCATTCGCTGTTTTCTGGTCTTGTCTATGGCCTCAGTCCCTTTGTCACCCAATCCCAGCCCAACAGGCACCCTTCGAGCACACAGCCAACCCGTTTCATTCCATCAATCGATATGCCTGTTCTTATGCAAGTACCAGGCTGTTCTGATTCTAATGGCCTGGTAGTATAGTTTGATATCACATATTGTGATGCCTTCAACTTTGTTCTTCTTTCTCAGGATTGCTGAGGCTATTGCGTTGTTTGTTTTTGAGTTCCTTATATATTTTGGATATTTACCCCTTATTGCACATATCTTCTCCCATTCAGTAGGTTTTCTTTTTGTTTTGTTGATGGTTTTCATATTTTACATTTTTAACACTAGTTATAATTCCCCATTGTGTGAATCATTTTACAAGTTAAAGAAACCCAAAATTTAAAACAAAGGACCTACAGTCCATATGTGTGTCTTTATAATTTTAAGAAAAAAATGAAAACAAGTCTGTCTTATACTTTCTTCGGTAGGCTATTTGGATATAAAGTGTGTTTTTCCCTCATTAAGTTCTTATTGTCCTTAGCTTCTGTTTTAGAATCTGCTGCCAGAAAATGGATTTCTAATTACCTTTGTGACCAATAAAGATTTAGAAAAACAGATGTTAAGCAAGGACTTAATTTTAGCACAAAGAGCCTACATAGAAAGATGGATTTTCCAAGTTTTTTGCCAAGTGAACAGAAATAAAATCATTCAGATTTGTCCTCATTAGCAAATGTGCACACGATGTACTTTGAGTGGTGAGGAAAGCACAAGTTTAGTGGGTCCTACGCTGAGATGACTGAGCAGGCTGCTTCAGCTAGGATGAGCAGGGTGGTAGCTCTTCTGAGGAGGTGACATCTGAATTGAGACCTGAATAACAGGAACAGCCTTCTAGGAAGAAAGACCAAGGATGAAGTCTCTAAGCTTGGAACAGAACTTGCACCTGTAAGGGACAAAGGAGGCTAGTGGGTCTAGAGCACTTGAACAAGGGGGAGGGTGGAGGTATACATCAACGACAAGAGTAGAAATGTTCTCTAGCCTCTTCCACATCCCTCCAGCCTTCTTTCATCTGGTCCTGCTGAGAAAGAGTGATATTAAACCCCTACATTTTATGAGCCTTAGATTTTAAGCTGTCTTTAGCACCTAGAAGAAGGGGTGACTAATATGGATACTGTAAGAAAATATTGGTAGATGGTCTGTTTTGGCTGGAGGGAGATGACATTGGAGGGGAAGCAGTTGCCTCTATCACATGGGGCTTTATAGACCAAAGTAAGGAGTCTGAATGTCACTGTAGACTTAGTGGGAAGCCACTGGAATTATATGATTTGATTTACTCATTAGAGAGACCCTTCAAATTGTTCTCTGGGGGTCAGCCTGGGGAGGCACAAGGGAGGGAGTAAGATGATCTCTTAAGGCTATGGAGCAATAGTCCTTCCACAAGAGGCTGGTGGCTACTCTCGGGCAGTTTTAGTGAACATGGAGAGAGGGTATATATAACCTCACAGCAATTGGAGGGCTAGATAAGTTGCATAATTTCTTAAGAAGGAGGGGGAGGAGAAAGTCTGTAGTAAGCACTAATTGTGTGCCCAGATTGTATTAGGTTCTGGGAAAGATACAGAAAAAAAACCCAATGAGTTCCTGCCCCCCAAAATGTGTAAAGTTTGGTTGGGGTACAAACTAACTAATGCTTGTAGAACTAAGGTGATATGTGGTGGTGGGACCATCTTTCCTCTTCTTCAGGACTCAGCAACCAGAGCCACAACTCTGGGGGTGGGGTGGAGGGGTGGCTGAGGCGGACAGAAAGGGAGAGAAAGAGAGAAGGAAGGAGAGAGAGGTGGTGGGAGAAAGGATGAGAAAGAAAGAGAAGGAAGGAAGGAAGGGAGGAAGGGGAAAGAAAGTAAAACCCTGTAGAAACATGGAGACTGATATTTCCCCAGAGGGAACTGTCTCTGTAACCTCCCCTCCCCTCCACTGTCTCCCAGTCTATATTTCTCAGAATAAATATTTCTCAGAATAAAGCACCTGTGAAAGGACGGGGGAGGAAGCAGGCTCGGGCAGAGGGAGAAGTTGAGCTGTGATGAGGGACAAGCGAAGCCATAACCAATCTGACAGCAGTGCTCACCAGAGTGCCTCACACGAGGCAGGCATGACCTGATTTCACCCCCGCATCCCTTAGTTACCAGAGCAGATCCAAGTTTTCCTGAGAAGGGAGTGATCCAGAAAGGGGCAGCCCTCTGCTGCCAAGGCAGTCCCTGATGGAGCTGATTGCTGAAGTAGAAAGTGCTGGATCTGGGCCATGTATCCTGTGTCCCCATGTCCACTGTGGGGTACTGGGGGTGAGGTGGCATGGTGGATAAGTTCTGTTTTGGAGCAACCATTTAGGGGGAAGAAATCATCCCTTCTCATCCATTTCCCCTCCCCAATCTGTTCTGTTTTTGCTATAAGAATGAGAGTACCCACAATCATTTCCTTCCACTAAGTTAGAAACTTAGCGGCTTCTTGTCTCTGAAATTTGCTGAGCTCTGAACTGGCCTGATGCTGCCAGGTACAGAGAGATGTCAGAGCAAAGGAAAGGGGTGTGTCAGGGGTCACTCAGTTTCCACTCTTCCGCTTTCCCAAAAGGGTCAAGAGGACCCGTTTGGGAAACAAATTCCAAGAGCCATGGCCTTATGAGTAATAACAGCATTGCTATCTTTATCTCAGGATGGGAGATGTGAAATTAGCTGGGAACTGCCCACCTCACAGTAAAGAACACAAAAATGGTTACTGAATCTCAGTAGAAGGAGACGGGAATTTCCCAAATTTTTGAGGGAAAAATAAGGATGTGCATCATATGTGGGTATAATGATTACATACCATGGGTATACTAATCCCATATATAATGTGGACAAAAACAACTCCTCTCTATCCATTATTCTAATCTCCACAGAGAAATCACTATACCTTATAGGTCAATGAATTTTACACCAAATTTTAAATCAAATTTTTTGCTGGACATGGACCCCACTAAAATATATTTCATCATGATCCTGCACACTTAGGGGCAGCCCTTAGTTTGATTTTTTGACCAATAAATAAAAAGGGACTCCACTTTTCCTCAAGCAGTCACCTAAGGAAGTATAATTTGTCCTCTAATTCCCCTCTAGTGTCTACCCGGGGTTGGGGGGCAGAGCACACAGAAAGAAAAGGAGAAACAGAGGCTAAGATCACAGGCCAGACTTGCATACACACTCCTGAAGTCCTGGGCCCACAGATCTAACCTGGAACAAAGGGACTGAGAAGTCAGGGAATTCAATGAGGATGAAGTTAAAGGGTATTGCTACCTTGTTGGAGAAAATGCTAGCAATTGCTGGAAAATTAAATCACATAATTATACCTTAATTCTAGCATCTGCAATCTCAGAGAAGAATCCTTGGAATTGCACATTCTCTTTTTTTTTTTTTTTTTAGTCCACAGACTAAGTGCCTAATTTTATGATTAGCTGACATCAGATTGGATGATGTATCTGAATTAAATGTACAGTATGTTTTGGACCTCTAAGTATAATACACTGTTAGAACCCACAAAAATATTAAATAAAACAATTGTGTAGCTAGAGGGACACATGAGAGCTGAAAACATCTGTTTGACAAACTAAAACTCTAGAAAACAATTGAAATTGTAAGGCAATTATAAAATATATGATTAATGTAATCATTGCTAAGATTTATTTCTCACCTATAATTGGCATAACTAAGGAAATGCTGAAGACTGATGTACTTGGTGCCTTAAAAACATGAATATTTGAAAGAGTTTGACACCAGTATTCCTCCTAATTTGTGACCTCTTCTTTTAACATGTAGAGTGCTGGTGATTCAGAATAAAATGTCAATTATAATAGACCTAAATGTTTCATGTCTAGATATATTCCTTCCATTCTATTGCATCTACAAGTGCACTTATAAGAAATGACTCAGAAAAGCCACTAAAATAAACACAGTTTCCTTTTGTAGGAAAATGTCAACATTTTAATTAATTGTGACATGTATACCAACCTAGACTTAAAATATGATGATTTTACGTTTCAAATGTAGGTCTGAGAAGAAGTAACCCTAACTAAAGGCAGACTATTAATGCTGGATATCCATCTTCCTATTTACATACCTATCCATGCTGTCATTCATCTATCCATTCATCCATCCATCCATCCATCCATCCGTCCATCCTCCATCCATCCATCCATCCATCCACCTACCTACCTCCATTAAAAATTTAGCTATTCTAATTTCTTTTAATTTATTATATGCTCTCTGAATCCTGTAACAAGTCTGTAAATTTTCAGATACCTAACACACTTTAATAACTTTCCTTTTCTAGTAATCAGTGTGTGCTAAGGATATTAGCTAATTAACTCCCTCTTTCATCTGACAGTCATTAACATGAGCAAGGCCCTGCAGTGGTTGTGGTGGAGAAGAGTTCCATAGAGCTTACATTCTAAGAAACACACGGACATCACACACGTGTTTGCAAAAGACCCCGTAAGTCAAGCAGCTAGAAAACACACTTAGGAATTTCACTCCCAGGATCAAACCCTGGCACTCCACAAGCAGCGAGCTTTGTAATGAAAGAGTGAGTATTAAGGGTCCCTAGAGTTGTTACTGGGATTAAGTGAACTGTATTTACAAGAGTGCCTGCTACATGGTCAGATTCAGTATATGTTGGCTGTTATTATTAATGTGTGTTATAACTGCCATTAGAAGAGAAATATGGGATATGATATAATTTGAATATCAATCCACATAAAGTATAAAAAATGCACAACTTAAAAAATAACATTCCATGTGACATTCTATAGTCAAAATTGAATGTGACAGTGCTATTTTCTTTATCTAAACCACTGCTTTACTTTAATTGATTAATTCAGTACTTACTGAGGTTCTACCATGTAACTGGCTAGACAGGGGTGCAGGGTGAGAACCGGCCCTGCACTCATGGAGCTTGCAGTCTATCTTGGGGAATAACTGGGGGTGACTCACTGCCTCGCAGATCCAGTGGGCGCTGGACTATTAGGGGTAAATCTCAGGAGAACTCAGAAACTTTACAAGTAAATAAAACTAAGTTTTTCAGGATGTACGACTTCCCCTCAAATTCACGCATCCCTTAGGACTGGTCAGATTGCTTACTTTGAAATGCAGTCTCTCACCTCACCTCTCCTACCTCCTTTCTCCTTACGAGCTCACGATTACATTTTTATAACATTTTAAATCTTGAAAGCTAAGTTCATTAGAACTACCCTTAAAAATTCATAAATCTTGCACGGAATATGTCATAATCACACAGGTTACTCACCGTCCTACAGAGCTAATGCCCTTTTAGGGTGGCCAAGTTCCAACTTCTTGTTCGGTAGAGAATATTAGTGTATAAACTATGGAATTAAGACAGGCAGTGTAATGCAGTTGGCAAGAGTCCTGGTCTTGGATTTTGAAGTCCTTATTTCTTTTGCTCATTTAGGCACATATTCATTAAATACTTAGGTGGTGGACCTCTCTGCTACTCCAGCCCGTTCAGTCTATTTTGGCCTCTCTGGGAACACCACCCTCACTTTCCCTTAGGCAGTGGAGATCAGCCCGCCCCACCCCCGCTTCAGTGCGGCCCTGTAACGCAGGCCAGCCAAATCAGCATCTCCCATCTCAGTAGCCACAGCGATGGGTTCGGAGACCTGACGCAACACGTGCGAGGCCTGTGCCCTGGGAGCTTTCTTTGCCCTTGACTTGTCAGTCTGCTGCTGTATGTTTGAGGCCTCCCGCTGGGCCTGCGCAGAGCCTGCCAAGAGGAAAACAGGGCCGGAGGTGGGGCTTGAGTAAAGCAAAAGAGAGGGTGAGAGGAAGTCTGAGTTCAAACTCAGGGGGGCCAAAGCATAATCTACTTCCCATAAGTAAATGCAACTTCTGTCTTAATCTCTCCTTTCACCCAGTGGCAACAGTGAATATGTGACAACACAGTGCATCAGTTAACTCAGGGCCTGTCCCCTTGAGGTTGACTCAAAGCACCACAGCATCGAGCATGAGGGTTTAGCAGATGCCGAATCTCCCTGCGGCTGGCGCGTCGGAAAAGTCCACAATCCCACTGGGTCCCTGCTCTCTGTCTACTCAGTTCCTTCTCTGCCCTCCTTCTCTCTACCACGGGCCCCCCAGATTGCGCAGCTCTCTCGACAACCCTGAGTCTTCCATAAAAACTATGTATGTATCTGAGCCGACAACCAACAACCTTTCTCGCTCCGCTATTTACACTCCACGGTGTCACAGAGGGCCTCCTGGAGTTTAGGTGGGCATAATGTCAGAGGTCTCCTTTCTCCTTCAGCCGCCGCCCCCCAGATGCGGAGTTTTCTAACATCTCTCCGCCCCAGGGCTCACTCAGGGCCGGTGCAGCCACCATTCCTGGGATTTCATGGGCATCCACACTCCCTCGACTCCTCTCTCACTACCTCTCTGCTTTGAACCCTGGGATGGGAACACTGACTTTTACACTGAAATCTGTTCTTCCCAGATCTATCTCTTTACATAAACTGTGTCGTTTGAAACTAAAATACCTTATTTCTGGTGAGAGTGTCTAAAACCACTTTGAAACTGGAAAATTAATAATCTCTCTAGGTCTCCGAATTCTTTGCCCCCTGGGGCAGTGAGTGAGGCTACCTCAGTGTACGCCTGAGATCAAGGAAGAGAAGGAAATTGCTGATAAAGAAAAACGTAACTGGTTGTCTGAGGTTTGCTCTAAACCGTGAGCGGTACTGAGATTCCCATCCCAGCAGGAAGCCTGGGTGAAACCAGGTTCGCCATGCGTGGGTGGTTGCCAGAGCCTAGGAGGGTTCATCATACTCTCCCTCCGCTACCTTCCTACTATTTTCTCTGTGTTTTGATTTTTGGAACACTTTCATGTTGTAAAGTATTTCTTATGTTAAATAAAAGAAACCTTCGAGAGAAGAGTAGGACCCTTTGGAAACTACAATCTAGGAAGGCTCAGAAAAACTTTCTTCCGAAAGGTTCTAGGCCTACCTGAATGGAGCTGGCTACTTGTTCTTTTCTTTCCAATTCCGCAAAGGCAAATCCCTTCGGGTCTCCGGTAGCCTTACCATGTGGTACACTTACTTACACAAACAACTTCGCCGTATTTCCCAAAATCTCGTTCAATCCAGCTGGGATTAAAACGTTTGGGAAGTAACTCCTATAACAAATTAGAAGCAGTGCTAAATATATAAGGATTCTTATTCAGAAGGTCAATAAATATTTATTTGAATATGAAAAATAATATAAAAGAAAAGAAAATGAAAAAAAGATCAGTTAATATCCAAATACTCCTTCTGTTAAAAAACAACAACAACCATTTGAGACTATAATTAGCTTTGTTAAAATGATTCATGAATCAGGCAACATCCCTTCCAGCAACTGGAAGGCCCCTCTGAGGGGTGGTACAGAGTGAATGGTTTCTATAGGAAGGAGGGTGGGGCAAGGGGGCTTTTAGCAAAAGAAAAGAGAGGATTGTTTGTAAAGCAGGACACCATCTATTCAGAGGGGAAGGGACCAGCAAGGGTTTTACCTCACTGATGGTCTCTTCTCCCTGGGGAAGGGGGAGGGGATGGAGAAGCCCCATATGACGGATTATCATCTGGCTGGTGTGGAGCACAAAATTCCAGACTGGTTGATTAAGATTATATTTCTAAGGGCAGTTGAAATGGCAATTAAATCAGGTATCAGGTTTCAGTTTGGTATCTCATGCTTTAGCACAACTGGTGCCGTGTTGGGCCTGTTTGGTTTTCGCCTTAACATCCCGTTATGCAGTGATGTTACGGATTTAGGTATCAGATCAATGTTAAAGGAAATCAAGCTGAAAAGGAACTGGACCAGATCTGCAATTTGAAAGGTTACTTTGGCTGTGGTATGGGAGAGAGTGCCTCCAGGCAGAAAAACTAGAAGAGACTAGTGCCTTGATGTGGAGAAATTTAGTCAGGAGGTGGCAGAGCTAGAGGGAAGGGTCCAGGCAAACACAGTGGGTATTGCCCAGGGACAGTCACCGGGGAGGCAGCCTCCCAGTTCCTGCTAGGCTCCTGCTTGGGTTACAGGGAGAATGGCGGGCTGTCTACCAGTATGGGGTGCATGAAGTACAATAAAGACTGAGAGGCAAGATATTTGGCTATGACACTTTTGAGAGGCATTAGGAGAGCCGGCTAATTCTGTTTAGGTTTTGTGCATGTAAAATTGTGAGAATAATATAAAATAATTTGAAATACTTTAAACTATTAAGCATTATTGTATACAACCATTGTTTTGTTTTCCAAAAATGTATGGTATGTTCTGTGACCCAAGTAAATAACTGATGCAAAAAAGAAGACTATTTAACAGTCTTGGGCACCAAGCCCTCTCCTCTTGTACAGATGGAGATCGTAGTAACACACCTGAAGGTGAACATTTGGAAAGAAAACAGTTCCAAACGCAATCAGTAGAAATCTTTGACTTAGCTCATCAAAGAGAGTATGTGGATTTATTTTAGTAATGTGTTAAGTTCACACAGTTAGGAGGAAACAAGACGAGTGCTGAAATTTGAATGGAAACTCGGCTATTTATTTTAGCTGACTAAGACAAAAACTGAAAAGCCTTCACTAAGATAGACAGTATTCATGCAGATACATGCAAAGAAAACACTCACTCATCTCCTTGCAGAGGAATAGGCAGAAACTAAGAAAATAATTACCAAGCCCAGAAGCATTTGGTGCATGATATTGAAAGCTAACTTTAACACCTGAGTTTTTTTTTTAATTTGCACTTCAGGGTGAAAAATCATCATCTTAAAATCATTCATTTCCTTCTGATAATTTTTTAAGTATCAGTCCTCAAAGCTTTTCTTAGACAGCGTTTTCAAAGCCCAACTTGAACAAGTGTTATTATAAGAACTCCTTGTGTCTTCCCTTTAAGAAAGTCACAGCTATTTTTCATAAAGAAACATCGGTAATTTATCCTTAGAATTACAAACTATTTTCTGGCACCACAAAGATGGGAGACTCATTTTGTTATACTCTGATGTGCTTATATTGATTTAAATTCCCAGCGTTCTGTTTAAGTCCAACCTCTCTCTGATGCAGCCTTTATTTTTCTCATCGAAGGGGTCCTGCAGGGGCTGGGAATGCCACTACTGAGAGAGCATGTCAGCAGCATTTCTTAGCAAAACACTGCCAGAAATACAGAAAATAAACATCTCTGAAAAATAGCTGAATTGAAGTGCTTCCAGATTCAACTCCGAATAGCTAAACTCCCTTACAGCCTGTTAAATGTTATACAAATCAGGTCTTTAATTGTAGTTCAGCTTGCAGATGGCAACCTGACTTAGGGCCACTGAGAACTGAAAACGTAAGTTTGATAGCAGCCCTATTGATCCTGGGACGTTACTGACTCTGGGGGTGGGGAGGAGGGAAGAGGCTGAGAACTCGGTACTGAAGAGGTCTCAGGGGAATGTAATGTCTAAATTGGGCTGGTGATGGCTGATAAAGAGCTCAGCACCTAATTAATGCAGCTTTGCAAACAGTTCCCAAAGCAGAATAAATGTCTGTGTTTGGGATCAGTGGTCCCTCTCCAGGGAGTCATCATTAGCCAAAAATTAGTACTCAGCCCTTTGGAAAATCTTCACCCTGGAAGAGGGTAACCCAAAGGGTGATGAAAATCACAAGTTCTGTAACAGAGTCCTGGAACAAGATCTCATTTGTCTTATCTGTACAAGATATCTTGCTCAACTCTCAGGCTAGGGATAAAAAAAAGCCTGGAAAATGCTCAGGCTCCAGGGAGAAAGTAATCAGGCTTTCGCACGGTGGATAAGCGTAGTTCATCCATGAAAACATGCGTCCTCAGCGATAGCAATGCTCCATCAGTGCAGGCCTCTCTGAAGGTGCTTCCAAGGCCCTCGGCGCCAACAGAGAGAACATTCTCTGCCTCCCTGTGGCATGTGAGTGTGAATTTTTAACCACCACTCGGGAGTATAAGGAATATCTCATTACTTTACTACCTTTAAATCCTACTCAGATGTCCAGCTTTAAGATTCCATGCGGCCTGCATGGCAGGGAGTTAAAACTCCATCTTTATGTACTTTCTCACTGGCTTTACCTGCCTCCAACTGATGCAAAAGTCCCTAGTTTCTCCTGCAGAGAGAGGGGCCACACTGGTTACCTCTGAGATGCCCAACAATATCCTGGAATCCTTCCTCGTCAGGGACACCCTGGGCACATCGTGCTCTGCAGAGAGTGGCATGTGCCTGCGTGGACCAGCCTCCCAGGCACCGCCCTAGGGGGCTTCGCCCTGGTGCGCACCACCTTTCCCAGTCTGAGGCCTCCCCTGTCCTCTGCTTCTCACCCTTCCTCAGAGACAGTCAACTCTACACAAGCAGAGGCTTCCAGGAAAGACTGTAAGAGAGGTCGTCTTTCAGAAGTTCCTGGTGTACGCTTGCTAAGGATAGGAAACACAGTGGCCCCTATTAGCTTTCCCCCAAAAGAAAGATCTTTCCCTCTCCCTGTTTATCTATCTATCTATCTATCTATCTATCTATCTATCTATCTATCTATCCATATCTCTCTTTCTCTCTACTTCATGTACTCACACAGACACTTCAGTTAAAAAATAAGTTAACATTAGTGTTATTCCATTTATTTCATTTATCGAATGAAGAAATGAAGGCTCGGAAGTGTTGAGTGACACCCTGGGTGACCAGGGTGAAGGAGGCATCTGGACCCAGCTCTGTCTGAATCCAAAGTCCTTGCTTCTAAAACTTTTGTCAGAGGCAGAAAAAAGTCAGTATTGCAGAGGATGACTTGTAGGAAGGTAGTCACAGTTTAACCAAAAAATAAAGTAGGTGCTTAGGAAAGGAACGTATTAACAGGCAGATGCTGGTGCTGTGGTAAGGTGAAATGGCTTGAGAGCCGTCGTTTTGTGTTCCCTATTCCAGCAGCCGTGGTTGAGGCTATTGCTAGCACAAATGCAACTTGGAAAAAAGTTGCATTCCTTCTAACAGACACAAATCCACCATAGCCTTCCTGGTTTAACAAGAGGACCATGGGCCGCACTTCAGCCCCTTTTCACCCTTTATTAGTTATCTGTTCCCACAATAATACTGTGTAACAAACCACTCCAAAACTTAGTGGCTTAAGGTAATAGCCATTTATTATTTCTTACCAATCTGTGAGTTCCCTGGAGTACTGCTGATATTGGCCAGTGTTGCTTTATCTCCACTGGACCTGCCATTCATCTGCAGTCAGCTCCAGATAGACTAAGGGCTGGAGAGTCTAGAATAACCTTGGCCGGATCAGCTTATGTCTGCTGCATATGGGCTAGCAACCTCCAGTAGACCAGCCCAGGTTTGTTCTTAGGGGAGACGCAGGCGTTCCATAGGGAGGGCAGAAGTTTTAAGTCCTCTCGAAGACCATGCTCGAAAATAACATACCATCACTTCTGCCACATTCTATTGGCCAAAACAATTTATAAAGTGAGCCTAGACTCAGGGGGTAGGGAATAGACTCCAACTCTTTTTTTTTTTAAAGATTGTATTTATTTATTTTTAGAGAGAGGGGAAGGGAGGGAGGAAGAGAGAGAGAAACATCAATGTGTGGCTGCCTCTCGAGTGCCCCCTGCTGGGGGTGTGGCCCACAACCCAAACATGTGCCCTGACTGGGAATTGAACCAGTGACCCTTTGATTCACAGGACAGCACTCAATCCACTGAGCCACACCAGGTGGGGCTAGACTCCAACTCTTGATGGGAGAAGCTTCCAAGTCACCGCTAGGGACATGGTTGTGAGGTGAAGACTTGGGGCCACTCTTTTTTTTTCTGGCTGGATTAATTTATTTTTAAATTTTCCTTCAGTTTTGTTAAGAAATAACTGGCATATATCACTGTATAAGTTTAAGGTATACAGAAGGGTTGGTTGATTTACATTTACTGTAAAATGGTTACCACAGCAGGGTTAGTTAACATCCATCATCTCATATAGATACAATGAGAAGAAAAAAATTTTCCCCTTGTGATGAGAACTCTTAGGATTTAAGGATTTACTCTTCGAACAGCTTTCCCATATGTCACATGACAGTGTTAATTATAGTCATTTGTTGTATGTTGCATCCCTAGTATTTATTTATCTTAAAACTGAAGTTTGTACCTTTTGACCTCCAATTTTCCTTCCTCCACCCCCCTGTTTTCAATAACCTCAAATTTGATCTCTATTTCTGAGTTTAATGGGTTTTTGCAAAAGATTCCATAAAGAAGTGTGATCACAGAGAATGTGTCTTTCTCTGCCTGACTTATTTCACTTAGCACAGAGCCTTCAAGGTTTGTCCGTGTTGTCACAAATGATATAATTTCCTCACTTTTATGGTGAATAATATAGTCCATGTACACATATACTACAACTTCCTTATCCACTCATCCACTGATGGACACTTAGGTTGTTTCCATGTCATGGCTATTGTAAATAATGCTGCCATAAACATGGATGTCAATATCTTTTTGATTTAGTGTTTTGGGTTCCTGTGGATAAATACCCAGAAGTGAAGTTGTTGGGCCCTTCTTTGTCTCTTGCTATAGCCTTTGTTTTAAAGTCTACTTTGTCTAGTATTAGTATTGCTACCCCAGCTTTTTTTTTATTTTCATTTTCATGAAATATCTGTTTTCCATCCCCTTACCTTCAGTCTGTGTGTGTCTTTTGATCTGAAGTGAGTCTTTTATAAACAGAATATGTAATAGTCTTTTGTTGTTGTTGCTATCCATTCAGCAACCATATGTCTTTTGACTAGAGCATTTAATCCATTTGCATTTAAAGTAATTGTTGATAGATATGCATTCATTGCTATTTTATTATTCATATTTTTCATCTTTTTTTCTTCTTCTTCTTAAAAAGGACGCTTTATCATTGCATACAATACTGTTTCATGGTGATGAACTCCTTTAGCTTTTACTTGTCTGGGAAGTTCTTTATCTGACCTTTGATTCTAAATGATTGCTTTGCTGGGTAGAGTAATCTTGGTTATAGATACTGGCTTTTCATTTATTTGAATGTTTCTCGCCAGCCCTTTTTGGCCTGCAGAGTTTCTATTGAGAAATCAGCTGATGGTCTGCAGGAGCTCCCTTGAGGGTAACTGCTTTTCTCTTGATGCTTTTAAGGTTCTCTCTTTGTCTTTAATTTTTTGCATTTTAATTATGATGTGTCTTGCTGTGGACCTCTTTGGGTTCATCTTGTTTTGAACTCTCTGTGCTTCTTGGACTTGTGTGTCTTTCCTTCAGCAGGTCAGGGAAGTTTTCCATCATTATATCTTCATAGACTTTTCAATTCCTCATTCTCTCTTCTTACAGCACCCCATGGTGCAAATGTTGGTACATTTGAAGGTCTCAGAGGCTCATTACACTATCCTCATTCTGGGGGGATTTTTTTTCTCTTTTTACTGTTCTGATTGGGTGTTTTCTGCTTCCTTATCTTCCAAATCACTGATAACATTCTCTGCTTTATCTAACCTACTGTTTATTTCTTCTAGTGTATTCTAGATATTTTCAGATATTGCATTCTTCATTTCTGACTGGTTCTTTTTTATGGTTTCCATGTTCTTTTTAATACTGTTGAAATTCTCACTGAATTCCTTGAGCAGCTTTATAATCGTTGTTTTGAACTCTGTATGCAGTAGTTTGCCTGCCTCCATTTCATTTAGTTCTTCTTTTGGAGATTTCTCCACTTCTTTCATTTGGGGTCTCTTTCTTTGTCTTCTCATTTTGGCTGCTTCTCTGTGTTTGTTTGTATATATTACATAAAGCTGCTATGTCTCCTGGTCTTGGTAGAATGGTGTATAGGGCCCAGTGCACAGCCGCACCAGTCACCTGAGCTGGGTGCTCCAGGTACACCCTCTATGGGTTGGGTGCACCCTCCTGTTGTAGTTGAGCCTTGATTGCTGTTGGCACGTCACTGCAAGGAACTGACCCTCAGGCTAACTGGTTGCAAGAACTGGCTGTGATTACAGCAGAGGAGCTGCTCTGCAGGGGCCAGCTCCACAGAGCAGGACTCATTTCAGTGGGGCTTTGGTGCCCACTGAGTGCCATTTGAGTGTGTTACTCTTGGGGGTGGTTGGGTTGCAATTCAGTGTGGTCTGAAGCTGTCCACTGGGTGCAGTGGCTCTGGTATCTCCTGGGAGGTCACTGAGCATGAGCTACCAAGTGATCAGCACTTGGCTGATACTTATACTGGACTTGGAGGTGCCCAGGAGAGGCCGTGCTGCTAACAGAGGCTGCTTGTCACCAGTGCCATGCCTGGGGTCACTTAGCAAGAGGTATGGGGCATGCCAAGGCCAGATGCTGCTTGTTTAAGAGATTTTAGGAAAGTCTGAAGTGTGAAACAAGACAGGCTGTTCGTATGGAACAGCCACTGGAAACAGCCTGGGTGGGCCCACTAGTTAGGTGGGGTGGGGTCTCATGGAATCACCAAGGTGGGGCAAAACAGTGTGAGCAAGGTTGATGGAGACTCAGATATGGCTCCCGCCTGCTGGCTCTCTGGTGACAGTGCTCAGCAAAGGAAAATGACCTCTGCCAGCACTTCTTTCTGGAAGAATGCACCCCCCAGCTCCTGTCTGGATGCCAGACAACTCAGTTCCTCCCTGTATGTTCCTGGTGCCTTTTGAGTTGCTGCTCCAGCACTGGAACTCAGAGGGAGTGAGTCTGAGTAAGTCCATGCATGGGCCCTGTATGAAGGATGCCTCTGACTCCAGAAGCCCTCCATCTCCCTCAGCCACAATCCTAGCTGGTTTTCACAGCAAGAAGTTATGAGAACTTCTCTTCTTGGCACTGGAACCCTGGGCTGGGGGCCTGGTGTAGGCTAGGACCCCTAGACCCTCAGGGGGGACACCTCTGCAGCTGACATATTCCTCCCAATTTTTACTGCCACACGTGGGTGTGGGACTAGCATGTTCCATATCTCTGCCCCTCCTACCAGTCTTGATGTGGCTCCTTTCTATCCTTGATGTTACAGGACTTCTGTTCAGCTAGATTTCAGGCAGTTCTGAATGATGGCTGTTATGTACTTTAGTTGTGATTTTAATGTGGTTGTCAGTGGTTCCAAGTACCATGTTTGCCCATGCCACCATGTTGACCCCCTTAATCATTTTAATTGGGCCATTGTTCCAAGTGTGTAGATTTTAAAAATCATATCTGACCCAATTCTATTATTAAAAATAAATATTAAAGCATCACCCCAATAGTTTTAATTTAAAAAGGCATTTGATCCATAATTAGAAATATCTTTAAAAACATCACTGAATTTTAAAGTTTGAAGTATCTTTAGAAGTCATCTGATCCAAGTTCTTTATTTACAGGCAAATAAGCCAAAATCCTAACACACGCCTCCTTTCTTCTGCTTGGACGGTGTCCTTGAGTATTTTCATTTCCCGGAGGTCTGTCACTCATCATGAATGAATGGGAGGAGAGGAAGAGTGGATGTGGGGAAAGCAATCTTAACCACTGTTGCAGTGATTCAGGCCGCTCCAGGGTCCTAAAATACGTGTGGTAGAGGCGGTGGAGAAAGTTACACATGTTCTAAAGATGGCTATGAGTTAGAAAGGACAGAATTCCTAGAAGCAGAAAAAGAGAAGAAACAAGGATGAAAATGCAGTTTCTGACATGAACAATGAGGTGGATGGCAGCATCATTCATAGAAATTAAGAGATTGGTTTTCCCACTGGTTTTGTGCCTCCTTCCACAAGTTCAATTGGAAATCTCCTTGAGCCAATAATAGATACAGGTCTGGGTTTCAGGACAGGTAAATGCAATGCGTGCATTGGCTCCCTGTTCCCCCAAATATCACAAACACCTGTGTGCTGTTGAGCATTGTGCTGTGCCCAGAGAATGCAGTGACAGGGAAGACAGGTTGGTACCTGCTGTCATGGAGTTTCCACAGTCACAGGCAGGAGGACAGTGTGGTCTGGTGAGCATTCCTGCTGGCATTATTCCTTATAGATGGCAAAGGTGCAGTCTCCAGAGTGTTCAATGATTCGCCCCGAATTAAGCTTCCTGGGATACGATAGAACAAGGGCTCTCATCTGTCTTGCTGTGGCTCCTTTGGTCTCAAACTCTGCTCCTCCCTTATTCCCTACGTGGTCTGCAGAGGGAGCTCCTTTATTCCAGCTTGAGGTTTGAGAACTACTGAAAATACATTGCAAGGGTTTAATCATAGATTTCCTTCCTTCCACATGCTCTACCAAGCCTTTCCCCTCGGCACAGAGGGCCTGGGGTGCTGGAATGAATGAGGCCCGTGACTCTGGGCACTTTGGACACTCTTCCTCTCTTGTTTGAAGTAAAATATCTTTGACCATCAAATGCAAATCATTTCTCAGGCTGCCCCAAAGAAGGCCATGCAGTCACAGGATAGTAAACCAAGAATCCACATTATAAAAGGTTATTTAGGCAGAATTAGAAATTTCTGACAAGTCACGGATTGTCTGCCAGTCATTATCAACTTAACTTGTATTTATTAAAGACTTACTCTGTGTCCAACACTGTGCCAAGACTAAGCTATATGTAAAATATTTTATTTATAATCCTTACAATTTCCTTATTTGACAGATAAAGGAACTGAAGCTTAGGAAGGTTAAATAAGTTAAGGCACCACAGCTAGTAAGTATCAGAACTGGAATGTGTGTCTGTCGATTCCCTCCAAAGCATGCTCTTAACCACAAACTAAACTAAATTCCTGTGCATTCAACAATGTGGTTTTGAAGTATGCTGTGTTCTTCCCAGTCACTCACGTAAGCTGTTCATCACAGGGCTTTCGTTTGTCTGACCGTGGGCACGGGCTGAACGTTTCATGTGGCTTGTCCCTCACACATTCCCTGCAGTACAAACACGGCATGAAGCAGTCCTAAGGGGACCGGATGCTGGAGAGAACAAAGAATTCAAGTTTCCAGAATATTTTGTTTGAATTATAAGCTAATTTAATAATAGTTAGTGTTATGTCTCGCCTGCGGCAAAAAGTTGAACCATAGATTATTTTTAATAATGAAAAGATGTCAAGTGATATCTCCTTTACAAACAAGAGACATGAGAGGAAATAAAAGCTGGACAAATTATGGGGAAAATGATCTAAGCTATTTGACGTAATTAAATGAGAATTTGATTGGCTTTAGCATACAATAATAAAATGAACCAACCAGAATTACTCGATTGGAGAAACCTATTGAATTTCAATTTATATAAAATTTGAGTGGGAGAGAAATACCCCCCCAAGAAAGTGTTTTTTTAAAAGCTGAGAAAAATAGTGAGTGAAAATTTATAATATTCTATAATACGGTTTGAGTTTATGTTCTCAAACTTGTTCCCTTTCATGACCTGAAATTTCAACCCCAAACCATACCAACCATTTTGCTCCACTTTGGAGCAAAACAGGATGTAAAGAAAACGAGTAGAAACTCCATCGTTTTTGCAAAGCTGAATGCCTCGGGTTTTCAGGAAAACATACAGAGAAAATCAGTTTGGGTTTGAGTAGGTTTTGCTTATACCATGATCAGCCACTAGATGGCAGAAAATGACATGAAATGGGAGGCTGCGGACAAAGTTGAAAGTGATTAGGAGTGGAAGTTGAGAAAGCTTGAGTTAGTGAAAAACTGTAATTGTACTATACCCATAAAGAGATATAATATAGCCACTCTGAACATATGCATATCACATTTAATTAAAAACATTTACTGATTCATTTAAATTCCTGTCTGGAAGTCCTAAAGCTAAGACCCAGCTCACTGCAAGGCTTGTTCCAGAGCTCCTCTTCCATAATAACCTCTCTTCCTGCCCCTGCCAATCTCCTTCCCCAGGACTCCCTGCTTAATAATATTTTTCAGGGCCAATGACCGGTTTGTCTGGGTCCTAATAATGATCTTCTGTCATATTCTCCTTCATTTTCTTTGCTTCTTTTCAGCATCCTACACTACTTCATCCTTGCCTACTTGCACTGAGCCCAGCTGTGGTCACCCTTTGTGACTCTTTTGGGACCTAATGAACCCATCTCTCAGTGGGGCACCTAGTTGGATGCTAGATTTCCAGGTCCTAGCCTGGAGCAAAAAGGGCCCAAGAAGCGAAAGGGATGTTTCTTGAAAAACAGTTCAGAGAAGTGTTACAGGAAGGCTGACAGAGAGGGAAAAAGATGAATTCAGACCAGTTAAGCAGCTTATTCAAATTTCCTTATCAGTAACTGCTAAAAAATAGAACCAGATATTCCTGACACCTGATTTGGCATTCCATTTGGTCAACAGTATCTTTCTTTGATCATTCAGTGAAAGAACAGAGTAGCAATTTGGGGGAAAGTCTGCCAAGTAGACTTAATAATCTTTTCCAAGTGATATCAGTGAAACCAGCAACAGGAAAAAGTTTTCGGCTAGCCTCTCTGGACTTCATAATTTCTATAATACTCAACACCCTGAAATTGAATCAAATACTAGACTCTCTTTTGGAAATTAACTGAAATTTCCCCAAGTAATTGCTCTTTTTGAAAAATCTCCTGTGCAATCCATACCATGTATCATTTGCTACACAGATCTCTCATAAAATGTTGAAACAGTCAAGCAACATTCTTCATGAAATCTTCCCTAGCCAAACGTACCTAACTTAAATCAACCTCATTTTCTTCGTGCCTGGCATATAACAGATGCTCAATTTGCACAAGGAAGGAAGGGAAAGGAGGAAGGAAGAAATGGAGAGGGAGAAAGGAGGTGAGAGAAAAGGGATACCTGTTGAAAAGTTATGAACAATCATTGTAAAATCTCCAAGAAGCAGGATATCTGCATCCAGTTAAGATGAAGAAATGTGTGCTCTCTTCCCAGTATAACCTAATGTTTTAGACATGGCCATTATTAAAAATATTCCCTGACCATCTCTTTTCTAGACTAAACAATCCAAGCTCCTAAAACTTTCCCTCAAGACTTCCATTAATTTGTTTTTTTTTAGCTTATCTATTCCAATTTTGATTTTTCTTAAAAGTCAAAGTTACTTGAGATTATATTTCATTGTTTTTCATGATCTTTTTAAATGTTATCCTCATTTGAGGAGATATTTATATAGGTAAAAGAGAAACCAAATGAAATTTGTATGTTTCTAAATAGTAAACATATTTTGAAGCACATGCAAGAGTAGTTTATCAGAATAACTACTTTTTGCATACAAACCCATTTTATCAGAAATTTGATTTTTTAAAAGGATAAAGCACAGTAATTATTGGGTCTAGATTTCCCAATCCCCCAACACAATATGCACACACACACTTAATAATGCAGTGAAAAACTAGTCGTTTGCAACAATTAAAATAAAATTTAAAAAAAAGAAAAAACAATTAAAATAAAATTTAAAAAAAAACTAGTCGAACATGATACTTACCTTTCCCATGATAATATTTAATTAAATCAACTATTAAAAGAATTTTTACCCTGAATTTATGAACTGTACAAAGAGTGTAACATAAAAACTGAGAAAACCTGTTGGCAAATGTTGTTGGGAACATACAGATGCATTTTCCAATTTAGCATTTCCCTGTTTCTGACCAAACTGTTGTCTACGACCCACCTTCGCCAGCATCTCCTTGCGAAGGGCAGTTCAGCTGTACTTCTCACAAATGCCGATTCTTCATCTCCATTCCAGCCCTACAGAATTAGAATCTCTAGAGAAGGGGTCCAGAAAATTGGCATACTCCCCAGATAATTCTTATGAATATCTCGGTATCATATATACTTCTATCAAGCTTCGGTTTTTTCCCTTGGCAGAGCCCTCCTCTATTTTTTTCCTCTGCAAGTACAGAGATCTTTTTTTAAAAAGTTGTTATTTAAACAGTGATGGGAAAAATGTGAGAGGCTTTTTTTCTATCCAGCAACCTGGTTATGGTGGAAAGAGAATTTGACTGTGTTCCTAGGGATCTGTAAGGTGCTTTGATCTCCCAAAGACTAGCTTTCTTTTTGGATGTTGACGTATGCTAAATCCCATGATTTCTTTTATAATTCACTTACTTGGCCAAGTTTGCACTTCACATTACAGAGAGTTGGATCTGTTCCTTGTAGTGAGCTCTAACGTAAGACACTGTCTTTTTCAATATGGAAGTGGCAATACTTATTTTCGGTTGGACGCCACCTGCCAGGTAGCTGAAAAGAAAGAAAAGCAATGCTGAGCTACAATCGCTTAGAGCCGGTGGTTGGATCTAATGCATGGAATCCCGAGGTGGTATTCTTATTCTTCTTGTTTCCGCCCCCAAGGTCACCTCCAGGTCGTTTGCTTTAAAGGTGACCTCTTGCAATTATGTGATAGCTTCATATCTATGTGGCGGCAGTCATGCGATTGATTGTTTAGAGTGTTGTCTATAGTTTTAGAATCTATCAATAAGGTTATTCTCTAAAATACTTTTGGTTCACCACATTTATTTTTGTTTTACCACTTTGTAGCATATTTTCTCCTAAAATGAATATATTTTGAAAGCTCTATGGCTGGGACTTCCTAGATGTTTCTCTATGATAGTTTTCCTTTGATTTTAGTGACTTTCATTTTACATTCTGAAAAAGGTTACTGACACTTACTTTTTGTATAAGTATACATTTTACAAAACCTTTCAGCTCTGCTTGAGTCTCATAACCATTCAAAATATGGCAAGGAATGTATTGTATATATTTTAATTTAAATAAAATTTAATAAATGTTATAGTCATCAATATGAAATTTACTATTAGCAAAACATCAACAAGACTGTTTTGCAAAATAACTTTGGAATACATTTAAATTCACAGGGAAAATATGTTTTATATTGTGCTACTATAGAATGCGAGAGAAACCTATCGATGAAAAATCTCTCCGAATTGTGTGAACCACGTTTCTGTTCATTCAGTGAGACCTAAGAGCAAAGCTTCAGGCTTCCCAGGCTTATGACACTATCTCTGTTACTAACAAAGCAGTTTGGGCAGGTCCCGTGAGCAGGGTAGCTTCTCTGCGGGCTCACATCATTCCATTTTACACCCATGCCTCGGGCACTCTGAGACCATTCATGCTGCACAATACATTAGGTCATCACTCTATGAGTCCCTGGGCCACAAGTTGATCAAATACTACATGAAATGATTTAACTGCATGACTTAATCCTAAATTCCAACCTTAAGACTCAGTGGAAAGAATTTCTGTGTTGACTCACGTCATCTTATTTAATACCTACACTACTCATCTCCTAGGTGTATTATACTGTTGGTAAAGAAGATACAGAAAGTAAGGCAAAACAGGTACAGGCTGCAGATTTTACAGATAGGGTGGGTGGTAGAAATACTATTTCAAGGTGATTTCTTGGAAACTGGAACATATTCTCCCCTATAAACAATGTTCTAAATTGTTATTAAATTCCAACATTAATTCAAAGTGTGTGTAGGTGGGCTACCCCGATACGAAGAAGGAGATATAGTAAAGCCAGCCTCTGGAAAAGAGCTCCGTGGTGCTGGCTGAACGCGCAGGCTCCTGCACGTACACTCACAGGTGAGGGTCACAGAGAGGCGGATAAGCAAAGGCAAACCACAGTCTCTGAGGCAGGAAGAGGCCTTTGATTTCTTGACAGGATAATGACACAGCATGGGCTAATTTCCCTTGGGAATGATAACCAGATGCGTTTCAGAGTGTTGGACCTGAACCCCTTGTGAGATATGATTGATAAGTTTATTCCAAACACCAGAGAAGATAATGAAGTAGGGTAACTTCCAGCCCTCCCCCCACCCCCAACTCACCTCCTCCTAACTTTTCCCATTCACAGTTCCCCTGATTTTGGACATCTGTATTTCTCTACCAAGAGATCTCAAAAAACCAAAAGACCAAATAAACAACAACAACAAAACACAAGGTAAAGAAACACCTTGAAAGTGGTCCCTTCTGTTCAAGCTCTACAATAAGGAAGAAACTTGATTTGGATCTGAATTTCTTCACTTGGCCAAAAGGACCTGAAAGATTTGTTAGTGTGTGATCCCTGGCGTTTTTAGAAAGTGGAGTTCCTCCTGTCTCCTCCTCTTCTCATGGGTTTCCTCCAATCAGAATAAAGCACAGGGACCTGGAAAAGGTCACACCTCTGCAAGGAACCATGCCTAATTTGCGGTCTGTGAGGAATATTTATAAACGTGCTTTCTTAAAAACCAAGGGATCCTTGAGTTATGCCAGCTCCAAAACAGAGCAAGACTGTCCTCGCAACGGTGGAAGCTGTAGTGGTTTGCATGAGTGTTCACTGGACCATCCTCTGCTACGAATTCTCCATGAGGTTTGCCTCACTCCTAGGAAGATTAAACCCTGAATGCAGGGATTCTGGTGGTATGTTTCAGGTTCCTATACTGTTGCATTGAATCTTATCCAAATTTCTGCCAAACCAATTAAGGTTATACACTGAGAGATGAAATTCCTGAGATGTGACGCTAGTGTTTTCTCTACCTGTCGCCAGTGTTGCCCTGGTGCGGGGACACAGTCCACGATGCCGAAGGAGGGAATGAGCTGATCGGAGGGGCAGCACTGAGCAGACTCAGAACTTGCCTTTGTTAGTAATTCCAGTCCCTAGGACAATCCTGGGAGAAGGAAAAATCACCAATTTCTTTTTCTCAACAAGTTCTGCTATGCATGTTTCTCCGTAGATTAAAACAATGTACAGCGTCTGCTGCTCAGACTTATAAGATGAATTTGAGTTAGAAAATAAACAAAAAATAAAATTCTCCCTAGGTACTCAGGAGATGAAACATCATGCCAGTTTGATTTGGGGTTACTTAGTGCATTTGAGAATATAAACATGTCTTTCTTTATGATACCCATGTTTAAAATAACCATTTTACCTGGAAACAAATCATTTCTGGCTCCGATATGAGTCAGGAATTAAAGTGAGATGAGGTCACTAAACTAGTTTTATTAGGTAGGAGACTGGTCTTTTACTAAAACGATTGTTTTCATAACAATACTTCAACTCGAACACCTCACATGTGCCTCCAAATGGAATCCACTCCTCTTCCTGTGAGCTCTCGACACCTCGAAGGCTGCTCCTCCCAATGTCCCTTATTTCAACTGATGACACTGCCATCCACCCAGGGACTCAAGCAAGAAAGTCTATGGTCACCTTCAGCCTCTCCAACCGAAGTAGGAAAATTTGCTGAGCAGAAGAAACATGTTCCTTATTTACCATCACAAACAAGTCATTCTTGATCCATGTTTAAGTGATCTTGTGAAATGTGAAGTGTTTAAGTAATTTTTGGGGGAATTAGCTCCCAGAAAAAGATATGCTATACCTTGAATACTATTGCATGAACTTGTTTTCAGAAGTAGCACATTAACCTTTTAGTAAGCTAATCTACCCATAGTTGCTTTTCTAAAGAGGATAAGAAGTTATAATATATTGCACTATGGGTGTATATTTGTCTACAGTTAGCCAAGTGGAATATTTTTCTGGGGAAAAATATCACAGTGCTTAAACACTGTATTATACGATGCACCTGGACTGGGATTACACCTGAGGAACCCCCAAAGGTGTTCTTTGTAGAAATCAAAAATTATAATTTTTGCCCTTTATTCAACTCAATATCATGCTATACTTCTAACATCAGACTACATAGCAACATACTGTCTCATTAGTAAGAGGTACAGAGTTCACACCCTGTAAGGCAGCATGCCACTTATGGGGAAGTATCTCAGTGATGATTTCAAATATTTCCAAGATAATGTTTCAAGGACAAGAAGCAATCAGTATGACCTGGTACTTTCTGGATTTGGAGATTTTAAGAATACATAATGTCATATCACTTTAATAAGTGCCTTTCCACTGTCAGGAAAAACATATTTTGGGTTTTTTTCCCACTTGCTTAAAAAACCTGAACATATCATAACAAATACTGTCAGCTCATTTACACTTAAAATCAAGTCTCATTTCATGAGACTTAATGCTATCTTGTACCAAAGCATTCTGGAATATGAGGGAAGTTATATGAGTGAAAAGCTATTGGAGGCTTCTCTTCAGGTGTCTGTGCCCCGCGTTTGGTTAAGTACCAACACCAGAGGGACGCTCTTGCGCCTTCTAACCGAGTTATAAGCAAATAACCGAGACGCTCACATGTGCATAAAGAGAGGTCACCACCCAGATGCCAGCCATCAGGAGCTTCCAAACCTGAGGTGAATTGTTCCAAAGTCATTATCTGGAAACGGAAACAACCAAGACATTGACCCTTGAAGTCCCTGGGAAAGTGGTACACTTCCTACTGGTCACTCTGAGCCTCTGCTGTACAAATGTGTTTACATAAGGGTTAGCTCCCTGGACAACTATCTGGGAGTTGATTTAGGAACCGAATAGGCCTCCACCACAAAGAGCCACCGGATCACAGACAGTGTGTTCTTTTAATTTACTTCCATAAACAGGCAAAAATTGAAGTCAGCTGTCAGCAAAGACCAAATTAAAGAGCTGAGTGTCAGAGCCACAGTTGAATCAAGATCATTTTTTGGGGGTGGCGGGGGTTGGGTATGGAGGAGAGGAGGTTGAATTTTTAAGCTTGCAGAGAAGATATATTGTTAGGTACAAATCTTAGACTTTCACTTGGACTGTGGTTTAGATGTACTGTGTGTTGTTTATTTTTCAAAAATTAAATTTAGACTGAAACGAATATCATTCCTAAAAACTTTCCTTACTTAAATGATGTACATTATCTCAAATATAATGCAATAAATGTGCAAACCATGACCATCCCTCATATAATTAAAGCAAATACAGCTTCGTCTGCTAGGCTCGTGGACTCCGAATCTCCTCAATGTGGCTCATCACAAAGTCCTAATGCTTCTGTTAGTGATTTTAATGATTAATTCTTCTGGATAATTTTTGCTTCCCTTGTTCTCTCACCGGGACCTCACTTCTGTGCTAGTCTGTTGTGACAGAACACTGCAGTTGCGAAGACTGGGGGAGGAAAGCAAACAAAACCTCAAGCCTGGGCTTTCTACAATGCAATCCACAGTGCGCACATCGATCGTGTCTACGAAAGTAAGTGCAGACGGCCGTGTCTGCGTGTGACACCTTACAGTGCGGTTGGCAGAGTGTAAATGCAACTGGGGGCCGCACGGAAGGGGGTTAAAGTATACACACTGGCTGTGGAGTCAGGGTTGGGCCTGGTTTGCCACTTGGCCATTTCATAACAAATCAGTTTCTTTCTTTAAATTTTAATTGTCTCCTTTGTAAAATAAGGACAATAACATTTTGTAAGGTTGTTTTGAAATAAAACATGAAAATATATACCCTGTGCTTACCTAAAGAAAGACATATAGATGTCACTCAATAAAGTAGCTATTCTTATTATTTTATTACTAGCTCAATTCAGTAAATAGATTGTTAGGACCTGCACTGTGTCCAGAACTGGGGGATACACACAAAAAATATGACATAGTGGCCCTGTTCTGAATAAGCTTATAATCTAGTTGTCAGTTTTAATGGCAGAAAGAAGCTGTAGTGCTTGGCAAGAGTGATGTGTTACCCTGTGGGGGAGGGTTTAAATGGGGAGGGGCGGGGGAACAAGAGCTACAAGGGATCAGAGAAAGAAGGGGCCAGTGTAGGGAAAAAGCGTGCAGGAACATTATTACATGGGAGGTGTTGGCATTATGATGAGTCTTGAAGAGTGGGCTTCCCACACACAAGTGATTGAAAGGTGATGAAAATGAACATGACCTCTTGGAGGGAGAAGCAGCTTCATCAAAGCACTGTTGGTGCTGGGAGTAGTGAGGATCAGGTCACAAGGGGTAGCATTTTCCAAAATGTGTTCTAGCAAGGGGTAGCTTAGCAGGATAATCAAAGGTGTCTCCTCTCTCTCTCTCTCTCACACACACACACACACACACACACACACACTGAAAATAGTTTATTTCTTGATCAAGTGATTACAAAGTGTTAGGCCAAACAAAGTGAAACACACATTTTCCTTCCAGGACTTTGCAGAGACATCAAATGGGAATGTGTGTAACAGAAACGTAACTCACAGTAGTGTTGAAGTATGCAGCTTCTAACTGTGTCCTAAGTGTCACAATTCTCATCGGTGATGAAATACATGGTATATGCTTCTTTCTTTCCTCTTGAAGGAGCTTGTAGTGATGGAGGAAAGGTGAGACTCAGACAAGAAGAATGGAAGTAAATGCAGGACAGAAATGACTCTTTAGATATGCAGGGGGAAATCCTGATTGGAATTTGGTGGCAAGGGTTGGAGAGGGCTGCATTACTCCGCATTCAAAGACACAAGGTTGGAAAGCGAAGATTGGGGAATTGCCTCCTGAGAGTGAGCAGCTGGTGGAGGTGGGGCGATGAACAAGCAGCAGAGCAAGAAAGGGATATCCAATACTTCCTTCTAAGTTGTTTGAGTTAACGTGAAGTGTAAAATTCAACTCCCCTAAGAGTTGAGTACAGTCTGTGCCACATAAAGGCCTTGTGATCAGTTAGGTTTATCAGTTCACTTATGTATCACCCAGCTGCTAGGTTAGCTGGCTGGTCTGGTGTAGCTTCAATGGGATGGTCCCTATCCACTGCATGTGGCCACTTGCCCTCCATCAGACTGGGCCAGGCTGGTTCATTCCCAGGGTATTAGCAAGGCTCTGAGCAAGACCAGAAGCACTCAACATCTTGTGGAGCCTAAACTTGAACAGGCACACTATCATTTCCCTGCTTTCTGTTAGCCAAAGCTAGCCACAGTGTAGCAAAGACTCAAGGGATGGGGAAATTGTCTCTACTTTTCATGGGAGGAGCTGCAAAATCACACTGCAAAGGGGTGAAGATAAAGGGAGGGAGATAATTGTAGCCCTTTGTACACACAATTTATGATATCTTACTTGAATAATATTCTCATGGAAATGTTAAAGGACTTTGTTTAATGCTTTGTAGAACAAGAACAGCATGCTCAGAAAGCAAACCCAACTTGGTAGAACACTCACCTCCAAACCAAGAATGGCCATGAAAATATGACATTTGTGAAGTCACCAAAGACTTGGAGGGTGCATTACACTTTTAAGTCATGGCATGGGCTGCTGTGCCAGTATTACTTCACCCTAAGGGACACTCTGACACATAACTCAGTCTATAAGGTGGAGATGCCTTATAGATTGGAGCTGAATGTCCAAAGAGTTACTATAGGATACGGTGTACTTCTGGTTCATTTGACCAGGGAAAAATCTTCTCCTCCCCTCCCTTCCCCTCTTTTCTCTCATCTCCTGACTTTTCCTCTCTTCCCTTCCCATCTCTTCACTCCTTCCCACTTCTTGTAGGACTAAGAAATGGAAAAGATATAAGAAAGGGCTTAGAATATTAAAATGAATTATTTGACCCAAGCCTGTAGGCCCTGGCCTGTCTTTAGAAGATGTGGGACACAAAGTTTATGACTGAATTTAGAAGCGTTCATCTTTGGACAACATTGTCTGGTAGGTCAGAAGGTGGCCCTATTATTGAAAGTGAAAAGTAGGTTACACTAAGAGCTTTTGAAAGAATTAAGACAGATGCAAAACAAAGGCACATCTGCCTTCCGGTCCCCAGGCACCCAAGGCATTCAGCAAATGTTTAGTGACCAACTGCTCTGGGGCCGTGCATGGACTTGGACGATTTTCAAAGGGACTCAGCTAATAAAAGTCTCCAATCAGGCTTCATTTTGTAAAAGATGTTTCCCACATCCCATGAGAATTTTTTCTCTCTAGACATCAGAAACATGAAATAAAATGGCAGTGGGGTCCGATTGATTCAGGTATATTTTTTAATTATAGATAAGAGGCTCTTTTAACTTTAGACTTCATAGAGATAAACAAGGAGAGTAGATAGGAGTGATTGAACCCTCCCTTTGGAATGAACTATACGTGGTTAAGTGAACAGTTAACATAGACACACATAGACACACATCAGAATAGGCAACTGCAACTACAGTATCATTCCATTACTAATCCCAATCACCCTTTATTAGGATATCAGTGATTATAAGAACCAGTCCTTGTCTTCTCCAAAGCAGTGTACTTGATTGCTTTATTCCTGTGTCACTCACTTGTCCTGGTTGGCATCCATCATTGGGAATTCCGTCTCCCATGATTACCCATTCTGATCCATGAAAAATCTTTTGCTTTCTTATATGAGAGTTGTACATAGGCAAGAATACACAGGGACATTCTTAGTTGCTTTGTCCATGCTCTTCAAACAAATAGAATCTATATCAACTATTTTTTTTCAGCACATGCTGTTTCCGTTCCTATATCGCTAGTATACAGATGCACACTGGAGACCGAAGCCCCGTGCATTCTGCACATTACTCCTGCTGTGTGGGACCAACTGCTCTGAGCTGGCCTGCTCCAGGGTGTCTTTAATAAGAGAGTTTGTAGACCTTCCTGCGTGTGGTGCTGACTTCAAAAGCTCTTCTCACCTCATTTGCCCCTACATATAATATTTATAATTCAATTTCTTGACAGTTACTTCCTTATTGGCACTCTAAAATACCCCAACCTCTCCCCAAGCAGCCATGATTGCAGGTTTAAAATAGGAATACGTTGCTAGATGATTGTTTTTTAAAACCATTTCATGTTCGTTCTAGGTATTACAGACACATTCATATACAAAGTCAATAAAAACCAATAATTAATAATAGCAAACATTTACTGAGAGTCTACTGTATACCAGGTACTGTGTTAAGAGCTTTCTGATGTATTAGCTAATTTAATATATACACCAAACCTAAAGTTCACTTTCTATTTTAGAGTCATCTTTTAAAAGTGTAAATCTAACCAAACCTGCTTAAAATATTTTTAGAGTAAAATCTAACTTCTTCACCATGCTCTACAAAACCCTTTGTAAGTTCCCCTTTGCCCATCTCCCCAGCTTCCTCCTCCCCCTCACTCACGCTAGCTTTCTTTCTCTTCAACTCCCAATGCCTTCATCTCTGGCCTTCTGTCCCCCTGGAACTCCCTTACTCAGCCTTTCTCAGAGGACCACCTCCTCGGCATCATTTATGATTTTTGTTCAAGTGTCATCTCTCTAGAGAGGCCCCTGGGACCATCATCCTGTCTCCCTTTAACACTCGCCCTCTATCCATTGCTCAGTTGTATGTATCATCGAATATAGCACTGTTTGAATTTACTTTTTGTATCCATTTGTTTACATGCTTCTATCTCTCCATCCCCACTCAAACATTAGTCCCCGTGAAGGGAGGATTTGTATCTGTCCTCTGTACCTAGAAGAGTAAATATCATTTTTATCAAATGAACGCTTAGAGACAGATGACAGCGGTATTGGCTTTCTTCCAAATTACATTTGTGTTAAGTAATTTATCCACAGGCACACAGATGATGAGTTTGATTTCCAACAAGCCACTTAGTCTCAGTTGGAACTCAAGACTTGTCAAGTCTAAACCCCATGCTTTTAACATCTCTGCTCCCCTGTGTGAAGTCTTAATACTTCTATTCTGTATAAAAGCCGAACAA
The DNA here is from genome assembly GCA_028533065.1 of Trachops cirrhosus. NCBI lineage: Eukaryota > Metazoa > Chordata > Mammalia > Chiroptera > Phyllostomidae > Trachops > Trachops cirrhosus. The sequence goes on from CM052544.1 coordinate 104,660,877, forward strand.
TTCTACTCTCCTTTCAGTAATAATAGACTGGATAAATTTGTATAAAAGGGTGCGGTTTTACTGCTGTATCTTATTCTGGGTCCAAAAAGAAGAGGACCCAAATATTCTGGATTGCCATAGAACCCACCAGGAGGGCAGGAGAAGGGGAAAGAAAGTGAACTAAGATATTTTGAGCCCCTGCCATTTGTGAGGCATGTGGTAAGTGTAATGATGATTAACACCTAAGCTGCTTGTCACGAAACACCACTGTCCAAAGGAAGAAATGCTGATTTGGAGTTAAGAAATAGTGGAACTCGAATGTTGTTCTATATAAATCCAAAGCCCATAAATTTTCCATGGCTTCACTGTCTTAATGAGTGGTAGCAGTATTCTTAAGAGTAAAATGTGAAGATTTTTACTGTTAACACCACCTACGTTTCTTCATTTTCGCTGACATTTGAATATTCCCAGAATATAGGATATTTCTTTATCAAAACCCTGACTTCCCTCTTGTTCAGCAATAACAGAAAGTTATGCCAAATTAAATAAAGCCACATTACTTAAACAGGCTCACCAGAAACAAGCCAAAAGGCTGGACAGTGCTCGGCAGTGGATGCAATTTTGAATCTCCAAGGCAACTAAAGAATTTATTTTTCCCTGAGGCGATATAAAACATGAGCTGTCTTCTCTTTCACAAAATGAATCAAGCAAGCTCTGTGTGGCAATTTTACCTAGATTCAACAGCTGGTCCCAAATCCGTCAAGTACCCTTTCACATAAAGCCCAGGATCGAAGCTTCTCCTACTTTAATGGCATGTGGTCCAAGGGACTACACATGTGTCAGGTGATCAGCCTAGAACCATCAGGACTTGAAATTGACATGGAGGGAAATTCTACTCTCAGACCTATTCTCTCCCACGCCCCCGCCCACCCCCGTCTCTCAGGATCCTCCATGAAGTTTTCCCTGAATTTAGAGATAACTGAGCACAATTTGGCCTTAGCAACGCTCAAGCTCTCCATAGAACCAGGGCTGCAGACAGTGGCAAGATGAAGGCAATTTCAATGCCCTTCCTTAGAATTGTTATCATTGAAAACAGGGTCTCTCCTGTCAGCAGCTCCTCTTTCCCTGACAGAGCATCTGTTCTCCCATCCTTGTGGGAGCAAGGCTCTTACTTCATCCACAACATCTATCTTTTGGCAACCTGCTCACCCTGGACTTAAACTCTTTTGAAACTGTTTCCCTTCCTCCTCGCATTTCCAAATGAAACAACTTCCCTGCAAGTGCGCTCCTGGCAGCCTTGCTCTCTTACTTTAGAAAACACATTTAGACACTCTGTTCCAGCCAGAAGGTCACCCGTGACAATAAACAGCAAACAAAACACACATTTGAAGGCACGGAGGAGTGATGAAACATGACGTTGTTGGCTGCCTCCCTGCCAGAGCCGGCTGTTCCCTCCGCACCATCCACAGCCATGCTGATAGCTAACAGAGAACGCTCCAGAGCTTTCTGCCGAGAGCAAAGCTCAGGGGCTGCTGGTGCCACAGGGCACCCATCACATCCGTCCAAGTAGGATCGCTGCGAAAACAAAAAGATACCATATGCTCTCTGCTCCTTTCAATATAAAATTCTCCTTCCTCAGGTTCCTAAACAAACAAACAATGCTATAGGTGAGCTCTTGACAATGTTGCCTGATAGAAAAACTGAGGGTTTTGGTGTCTGGAGAAGTGATACTGCTTTGCCTGTGCACCTGTGAAATCTAGTCTTGGTTCTTCTCATAAAGCATGGCATCGTATGGCTCGTGACTTAAAAGAAAGTGCCATGGCACTTCCCCTCTTCGTGAGCATCCTGTCCTGGTTATGAACTGAAAACTGTCCTTGGGGAGGCCAGGCTGAGTTGCTGACCTCTAAACAACCTGAACGGAGCCTGGATACTTTGTGAACAAACCACCCTTGTGAATATGTCGGAACCTCCCTCTGGTCTTCTACTCAAAGGTACTCTCCTCTCCTTCCTTGATTCATTCTCTCAAACATTTGTTCTTCTTGGGGGCAGGCCAAGGGGGCAGGGTGGCCCAGCTCATCTCCACACAGTGTGCTGTCTACTTTCTTCTGTAGTGTTCTGGGTTTAGAATCTAAAGCATGCTGGTAGACCAGATTATCCAGACCTTGGGATACTATGCTGTTGTTAAAAAAAGTGTTTGGTCAACGTATGGGGCGCTAATGTAGAAACATGCCTGATATAGATGAAGTCAAAAAATAAAAGGAAGTTGCAGAAAAAGGAGGGGGCTTGTACTATGTTTTTATCTAATTCATGTTTAAAATATACATTTTATAAAAATAGTACATGTTTGCGGAAAAAATCAAAAAGCATACTTCTTGGATGACCATGGATGGGAGGGAAAATTTTACTTTTCACTTTGTACAATTTTGGTTTTCATAAATTTGTATCACATACAGGCATTTTTTAAAAGAGTTAGCAATGAGACTTCTGGCCAAGATGGAGGCATAGGTAGACACACCGTGCCTCCTTGCACAACCAAAAGAAGGACAACAACACATTTAAAAACAAAAAACAACCAGAACTGAGAGTAAATTGAACTGTATGGAAGTCTGACAACCAAGGAGTTGAAGAAGAAACATTCACCAGACGGGTAGGAGGGGTAGATAGTCAGGCACAGAGGACTTTTGGCAAGGCAGCAGCTAGAGGACTGGGGTGGGCAAGGTGGTGGGTGGCAGAACAGGCAGTTCCACATTCGTGTGTAGATAAACTGGGAGGAACAACTGCGGAGCCAGACAGACCACACAACCCAGGGCCCCAGCGCAGGGAAATAAAGCCTCAAACCTCTGACTGAAAACCCTTGTGGGGGTTGAGGCAGCAGCAGGAGAAACTCCTAACCTCACTCCTAACTCTCACAGGAGAGTTTGTTGGAGACACCCACAGGGTCCTAGAATGTTCACAAGCCCACCCACCTGGGAATCAGCAAAGAAGGCCCCAGTTTGCTTGTGGGTAGTGGGGCAAGTGACAGAAAACTGGTAGAGAGCAGAGCAAGCAGCACTGTTCCCTCTCAGACCTCTCTTCCACATACAGTGTCACAACACAGCCATGTGGGTTGCCCTGCCCTGGTGAACACCTAAGGCTCCACCCCTTCCTATGTAAGAGGCCAGCTGAAACAAACAAAAATGGCCCAAATGAAAGAACAGATCAAAGCTCCAGAAAAATTACAACTGAGTAACAAAGAGATATCCAACCAATCAAATGCACAGTTCAAAACACTGGTTATCAGGATACTCACAGAAATGGTTGAATATGGCTTCAAATTAGAGGGAAAAAAATGAAGGCTATAAAAAGTGAAATAAAGGAAAATGTACAGGGAACTAACAGCGATGAGAAGGAAACTGGGACTCAGATGAATGGTGTGGACCAGAAGGAAGAAAGAAACATTCAACAGGGAACAGAATGAAGAAACAAGAATTCAAAAAGATGAGGAGAGGCTTGGGAACATCCAGTACTTCTTTAAATGTTCCAACATCCCAATCATAGGGATGACAGAAGGAGAAGAGGAAGACCAAAAAATTGAAAACTTATTTGAACCAATAACAAAGGAGAACTTCCCCAATCTGGCAAAGGAAGTAGACTTCCAGGAAGTCCAGGAAGCCCAGAGAGTCCCAAACAAGTTGGACCCAAGGAGGAACTCACCAAGGCACATCATAATTACATTAGTCAAGCCCTGGCTGGTGTAGCTTAGTGGATTAAGCCCGGGCCTGTGAACCAAGAGATCACGGTTCGATCCCCAGTCAGGGCACATGCCTGGGTTGCAGGCCAGTTCCCAGCAGGGAATGCACAGGAAGCAACCACACATTGATATTTCTCTCCCTCTCTCCTTCCCTTCCTTTCTGAAGATAAATAAAATAAAATCTTTAAAAAAAATAAATAATTACATTAGTCAAGATTAAAGATAAGGAGAGAATCTTAAAAGCAGCAAGAGAAAAGGAGACAGTTACCTACAAAGGAGTGCCCATAAGGCTATCAGCTGATTTCTCAAAAGAAACCTTGCAGGCAAGAAGGGGCTGGAAAGAAGTATTTGAAGTCATGAAAGGCAAGGACCTACATTCAAGGTTACTCTATCCAGCAAACCTATCATTTAGAATGGAAGGGCAGATAAAAAGTGCTCCCCCGCAGTGCATGTCCTCAAAGTCTCAAGCTATGAAGCAAAAACAGAGAAACCAATGCAACCAACTGAACCAGTAAATAAACACAGCAGCATGACAATCCATAACCTGTTATGGGAAAAGTGAGGACAGTGTGGAGCCCACCACGGAGCTCATCCACAGCACTGAACCCTGGTTGCAATTTTCTCTTTATGGCTAGATTAGAGGAACACACCCATTTTCCTTAAATCACATTTAATTTGTTTCTTGGAAATTCGAACGTGTTCTAAGAGAGAAACTTCCCCATTGCCAAAATCTCCTCTTGGCCTGATCTCTCTCCTCTCAGGTGTTGAGGCATTGTCCATTGCCCATCTCACACACCGTCACTCACTTCTTGCTCAGATGGCCTGGACCAACTGCAATGTTTTCGTGTTCCAGGACTGAACTGTTACAGCAGGCTGATTGCTAGGAAGGGTGAAAAAGTGGGGCATGGGCAGAAGGCAGCTAGACGATCACACGCTTTCCTTTAGCTGCCAATAAAAAAGTGTTAAACTATAGACCGTCTAGCAGGGCCCTGTTAGGAGAGCTCCAGTCTGGGACCACGCCACATGGAGCTCAAAGGGTTGGTGATATTTATTTCAATGACACAAATTGCTGGTGGAGAAATGCAGAAAGCAGCTTTGGACAAATATAACAAGCCATTTCTAGAGGTATTTTTTATTGAACACCCAGTGAATAAAAATGCTTCCCAATTGAGCCCATATTGGAATTTGAAACAAAACAGCATTCATTTAGCAAGGGTGCCTAATACTAAAAGGCAATCTGCATTCCTGTTCAAAATCCAGCTAAATACATCGAGGGCTGTCATTCCTAAGGTATCATTGTTCTAAGTACTATTCAAACATTACCTCCCAGGACTTCCTCCTGGATATCTCCAATGCTACAGATCTTCAAGAAAAATTCCTGGGATTTTTTTCTCCAATCCTATTCTCATGAGATACTATGGTTGATTGGCCCCTATGCTATTTAATGAGCTTGTTCTTCACTCCTTTTTGTAACTATCTAGTGAGCCATTTTCTAGCATTCATTTCATGAACATGTATCAATTGCTTTGCAAAGCATGTGCAATTATGATGCTTGGAGCAGTGAAGACCAAGACGAAAAAGGCAACAGTATCTTATACAAGATAATCACAATAAATACCTCTTGAGTCAATATTGATAATATAGGGAGATGGACGTAGTGCTTTCACTGGTGGGCAAAATGAGAATGATCACCTCTATTTGCATGGATAAAGAAAGTTTTTAGAGATACAATGCTTGAAGAATGTGTGTGTTTCACAGACCTACTGGGAAGGTGTTATGGACTTGAATGTGTTCTTCCAAATTCTCATACGTTGAAGCCTCCAAATGGGGGCAGGGAGGCTTTGGGAAGTAATTAAATGGTTTAGAAGAGGTCATGAGGGTGGGGCTACAATGAGGGATTAGTGTCATTCTAAGAACAAGACAGGAGAACAGAGAGCTCTTTCTCTCTCTCTTCCCCACCCGCCCTCTCTCTCATCGACAAAGCAATAAGATGGCTAGCTGCAAGCCAGGAAGAGGGTTTCACCAGTAAGTAAATCTGCTGGCACTTGATCTTGAACTTCCCAGCCTCTGTAACAGTGAGAAGTAGGTTGTTGTTGTTTGAGCCACCCCCGTGTATGATATTTTGTTAAGGCCACCCAGCTGACTAAGACAACAGGTAAGGGGAAAGGCGGAGGGAAACAGTTTAGCCTTACAAGGTGCAGTGATTTGCAGTACTGTCCCTGCACTGAGCCGGTGACATCCCTTATACTGTGTATCCGAGGGGTGTGGGGATGTGAGGCGACAGCCCCCCAAATTCAGTACACACCATCCCAGGGGAAGCACAACCTTGTTCCTCCCCAGCCCTGGTTAATTATGAGTACTTATGGGAGTGTTGTCACAGCCCTCAGATATTTTAAGGTGATTAATAAAAATAAAAACACCACTTTCCACTTTAAAAGCAGTTTTTACACATTAGCTCATTTGATTTCTTGCTGCAACTCTGTGGAAATGGAACTGTCCCCGTTTTTACAAGTGAGGAAACAGGAGTCACATGGCTTGCCCACAGCCTCGTCCCTGTCACACTGTCTGTGAGGAGTGCTGCTGCAGGCTGGGCACGGGCTCTACAGCTCTTTCCTCGTAAAGACAAGATCCTGCCTCACCTGAAGGCCAGAGCCATTCTCGTGTCTCTCTCTACAGCCAGTACCGTGTTCTGTGCCAGGCTCAGAACAGATGCCTGGTAAACGATTGTGAAGGGAAGGCGGTCTTTTCATTGTGACCGTGTGTTTGTGCCACTGGTCGCCTGCAGGGACGTCCCACCCGAGTGAAAGCCGAGATGCTCCCGTGCTAGGCCATGCTCTTTCCCGTGACCTCACGGGACGGCTGTTTTCCATCACCAGCTTATTGATTTTGTCATCCGTAGCACCGCAAGGAACAGGCAAGCATTCATTATAAAATTAAATTTTCTTTTTATCATCTAATGACTAAAAGATAACCCAAGACTAAAACAGTTATGTGTATAGATTTCAGGTGAGCTGCCTCTGTGCTGTGAGGCAACATGATTTGCAATGAGTCACTGGGACCCTAGGTACCAGGACACGGTGATTCTGACGACTTCCCGTGTCCGCACCTAGGAGAAATGCAGAGGCCAGTGGTCCTGATTCTGAAACTCCGTATGTATTCCACATTTCCACAATAGTACTCGTATGCCACTTAACATTGTATTGCTTTCCTTCTTTCAATGCTCTTGATAATGCAGATACATCTCACTCTGCATAACAGGAACATTTCTGAAAATGTGTATGTAAACCAAATCTGAACTGTTTTATGTGAGAAGAGAGAACATTGATTTACACAATGATCTAATAGATATAAGATAAAAATGGCTGGCTTTAATTTTTCTTGTAAATTACCAGTTATGATGGTAAACGTTATTTAAATATTAAATATATTCAATATATTAAAATAAATGAAACTTTTTAATATTGAATTAAATACATTAAATACATTTTAGAAGAGGAAATGCATTAATTTTTATCTTACAACTTCTGGATAAACTGTAAAGTTCTGAAGGGAACATATGATAATATCTTAAGGTTAAAAACTGTTTTTCTCTAGGGCTGAAAGTCTTAGAAACTTTTCCAAAAGCTGTTTCTTTCTACCCAGAGTATGAAGAAAGGATTAAAAAGGCCCAGCACACCTCCTTTAGCAGGCTTAAAATTTAACATTCAAGTGACCAAAGTATGAAGAAAAATAATTTCTTTACTTTCTTTAACTAATATCATCTTGCTGGTGGCAGAAAACAAAAAACAAACAAACAAAAAACCTCAGACTTGCCACGTAAAGGCCATTCTCCCTGGTAAAACACTCTCTTTTCATTTAACTGTTTAGTTTTATAAATACACAGACAAGTAAAACTTCAAACCTATAGGAGCTGAACTAATGTTCACCAGGCTGGGGCCAGTTTTAATTATGCGTAAAGGGATAAAAGCAAAGTTTTGAGTCACACCATGTGAATGTGGGCCTTCCTGGCTCTGGGACTCTCCCACATGGCCGCACTGCCCCGTCCCAAGTCCAGCGGAAGTCACTTCCATGTTCTTCCACTCCCTTGGCTCTGGACTCTGGATTCAGACTTTCTGGGCTCAAATTCTTCTGACTTAGAGATCTTACTAACAGGGCAACCTTAAGCAAATTCTTTCCAGCTTCAGCTTCCTCGGTTGTCAAATGGTCAACCACTTCATAGGAATTAGTGACGAGGGTTAAATTAGATCACACCACCCTGGCTGGTGTGGCTCGGTGGATTGAGCATGGGCCTGCAAACCAAAGGTCTGCTGGTTAGACTCCCTGTCAGGGTACGTGCCTTAGTTGCAGGCCAGGTCCCCAGTAAGCGGTGTGTGAGAGGCAACTACACACTGATGTTTCTCTCCTTCTCTTTCTCTTCCCTTCCTCTCTCTCTAAAAATAAGTAAATAAAATCTTTAAATAAATTAAATCACATCCATGGGGCTTTGATGACACTGCCTCTCACACCAGCTATGGTGAAGCTTCGGGGAATTTTAAAGCTCCCAAGCAGCTGTGGAAGAGACATTTTAAAAATGCAATAAAATGGGTGACTTTTAGACTTCTGGCCAAGATAGAGGCATAGGTAGACACACTGTGCCTTCTCGCACAACCAAAAGGACAACAACAAATTTAAAAACAAAAAACAACAAGAACTAAGAGTAAATCGAAGTGTATGGAAGCCTGACAACCAAGGAGTTAAAGAAGAAACATTCACCCAGACCAGTAGGAGGAGTGGTAACCGGCAGCCAGGTAGAGAGGACTCAAGGCAAGGTGGTGGCTGGACTGGGGTGGGTGAGGCGGCCGCTGGTGAGTGAGCAGTTCCACATTCACATGCAGATAAACCAGGAGAATCAACTAAGGAGCCAGACAGACTGCCAAACCCGGGGTTCCAGCAGGGGAAATAAAGCCTCAAAACCTCTGACTGAAAACACCTGTGGGGATTGAGGCAGCAGTAGGAGAAACTCCTAACTCACAACAGAGTTCGTTGAAGAGACTCACAGGGTCCTAGAACGTACACAAGCCCACCGACCTGGGAATCAGCACCAGAAGGCCCCAGTTTGTTTGTGGGTAGTGGGGCAAGTGTCTGAAAACTGGCAGAGAGCAGAGCAAGCAGCACTGTTCCCTCTCAGACCCCTCTTCCACATACAGTGTCACAACACAGCCATGTGGGTTGCCCTGCCCTGGTGAACACCTAAGGTTCCACCCCTTCCTATGTAAGAGGCCAGCTGAAACAAACAAAAAAATGGCCCAAATGAAAGAACAGATCAAAGCTCCAGAAAAAATACCACTGAGTAACAAAGAGATAGCCAGCCAATCAAGTGTACAGTTCAAAACACTGGTTATCAGGATACTCACAGAAATGGTTGAATATGGTTTTAAATTAGAGGGAAAAATGAAGGCTATAAAAAGTGAAATAAAGGAAAATGTACAGAGAACCAACAGCGATGAGAAGGAAACCAGGACTCAGATGAATGGTGTGGACCAGAAGGAAGAAAGAAACATTCAACAGGAACAGAATGAAGAAACAAGAATTCAAAAAGATGAGGAGAGGCTTGGGAATATCCAGTACTTCTTTAAATGTTCCAACATCCCAATCATAGGGATGACAGAAGGAGAAGAGGAAGACCAAAAAATTGAAAACTTATTTGAACCAATAACAAAGGAGAACTTCCCCAATCTGACAAAGGAAGTAGACTTCCAGGAAGTCCAGGAAGCCCAGAGAGTCCCAAACAAGTTGGACCTAAGGAGGATCTTACCAAGGCACATCATAATTACATTAGTCAAGATTAAAGATAAGGAGAGAATCTTAAAAGCAGCAAGAGAAAAGGAGACAGTTACCTACAAAGGAGTGCCCATAAGACTGTCAGCTGATTTCTCAAAAGAAACCTTGCAGGCAAGAAGGGGCTGGAAAGAAGTATTTGAAGTCATGAAAGGCAAGGACCTACATCCAAGATTGCTCTATCCAGCAAAGCTATCATTTAGAATGGAAGGGCAGATAAAGTACTTCCCAGATAAGGTCAAGTTAAAGGAGTTCATCATCACCCAGCCCTTACTATATGAAACATTAAAGGGACTTATCTAAGAAAAAGAAGATAAAAAATATGAACAGAAAAATGACAACAAACTCACAACTATCAACAAATGAATCTAAAACAAAAACTCAGCAAACAACTAGAACAGAAACAGAATCACAGAAATGGAGATCACTTGAAGGGTTATCAGTGGGGGAGGGGGAAAAGGTACAGAGAATTAGTAGCATAAATGGTAGGTAGAAAATAGACGGGGGTGGTTAAGAATAGTATATGAAATCTAGAAACCAAAGAACTTATATGTATGACCCATGGACATAAACTAAAGTGGGGGAATTCGGGTGGGAGGGAGTATGCAGGACAGAGGGGAATAAAGGGGGGGGAATGGGACAACTGTAATAGCATAATGAATAAAATATATTTAATATAAATAAAATAAAGTAATAATGCAATTAAACAAATTAGAAATCACATACATGCACACACACAATCTAAGCTCAAAGTACTATAGAAGTTTCCAGGCACTTTAGTTTTTATATATATCGACACTGGTAGCAATTTGCATGCTGTGGTGCGGTGGCCATACTTTCCATCACACTGCCTCACACAGTGCCCAACACAAACAAACACACAATAAGTGTTAGCTAGTATGATGTTTATTGACTCCCAGTTGGAAGAGAGCAGATAGAGACTCCTGTAGAATGAATATTACCACATTATGCCATGTCTAATGTGCACTGTTGCCCAAATTTTTGAGGGAAAAATAAGGATGTGCATTATACAGGGGTAGTTTAATTTAATATCTATATAAACATTTTTAATTCTTTTATTTATGCTTATGTGTTAAAAGTATAATCTAGAATGCAATAACGATAACTGTATGCAAAATAATACCCTGGAATACAATAATTGGTTTAATTTCTAAATATAAATGAAATAAATTGAATTAAAAAATTAAAACAAAAGATTTTTTTCCTGAAATTTTAGGCCAAAAACGTGGGCACACATCATACATGGCAATATACAGGGTAATTCAAATTCAGTGTCGTCAGTTAATAAATAATCAAAATTTATTAACAATGGAACAACCATGAAAACTTCCAAACCATGACCACATGCATAACTCATATTTACTTAACGTAATAAAAGAAAATAAAGTGCTTCAGGAATCATTTCACTTTATAAATGAGAAAATGAAGGCAGAACTGGTAAAGGTCCGGCTGTGTATTAAAAGCATCTGGGAGAGCTTTTAAAAACTATTATTGCCCAATGACACTAAGTCAGTCTCTGGTGTTGGGACAGGGGCGTAGGGATTTGTAAAAATCTGCTGGAGTAATTCTAACGTTCAGGGTGTGGATAAGATACTCTGACTGGACCAATTACTGAAGGAGGCGGGACTCCTGAGTGCCCACCTACTGTCTCCTGCACAGCAACGCAGTTACATTGGAGACGTCACTGTGGGGAAAGCATTTATCATTGGAAAATCGAGATGAAGACATTTTGTGAAAATTAAATTCGAGGTAGAGGCAGGTCTATATTAAACAGCTGACTAATCAACCTACCTGATGCCGCAGACGAAGGGCCCCAATTTGGTTTCTCTAAATGCCTCCCTGGGTGTTTTGGGAACTCCGGTGGACATACTAAGCCCAATTAGGGGGGTGATATATTGTGCTCTGCATAATATTTTAGATTCAGCAGGGAATTCAAGGCACAATTTTTTAAAAAATAAAATATCCTATTTCATCCCTATTTCCAGAATTGTAATCAGAACTCTGGCTTTTATAATGTATTATTTTTTTCATTTGGTTTCCTTTGGAAGAGAACAGAAACTTTGAGTCTTGGCCACTCTTCCCTCACATTCTGATTTCCCCATTTGGTGGGCCAGAGTGCTTCTTGTACTCTTTAATATCAATGGAATTAATACGCATTCTGTGGAAAATGTACAATGGAGATTTATGGACTTGAGAAACATAATGAAAATTAAACTAAATGTTGATGCTTTCTTAAAGGTAGAGGTGGTACTTTTGATGTGCTTGCCAAAATTTAGTTTGGGGAAAAAGAATTTAAATTTTCCAAGGCTTCCTTTATTTCATTTTATTCAAAATATTGGTTCGTAGACCTCCCCTGTGGTGTAGAACCCATTCTGAGCTAGCGGGGAAGGTGGTAGGGGAGACAGGAATGAGTGGGGAAGATCTGATCACATCGCGAGCCAAACCGTTTCTGTAACCTGCTTGGGAAGAAGATGATAGCATGAGGGAGAAAAATTCTTGCAACAGTTCTGCTGCCCATTTCTTTATTTCTTTTTCTCATCTGAGGACATTTTTCCCTTGCCTGTTAGAGATGAAGGAGGGAAGAGAGAGAGAGAGAAACATCGATGAGCCTCCTTTCTATTTAGGCCCTTACCAGGGACCGAACCCTCAACCTTGGCATGTGCCCTGACCTGGAATCAAACTGTGACCCTTCTGTCTACAGGACGATGCTCCAACCACCTGAGCCACATTGGAGAGGCCTTTTTTTTTTTTTTAATCCTCACCTGAGGACATGCTTATTGATTTTTAGAAAGAGAGGAAGGGGAGAGAGAAACATCAGTGGGTCGCCTCCAGTAAGCGCCCTGACAGAGGATTGAACCCAAAACATTTCGGTGTACAGGATGATGCTCTAACCAACTGAACCACCCAGCCAGGGCTGCTGCCCATTTCTTGCATTTCCTACTCCTGATTCCTCATTCAGTATTACCTTAAATATCACTGTCTTTTGAAAGTTCTTCCATCATTTTCCAAATTAGTTTGGATCTCTGTGTAATGTTATGCAGTTTTAAAGAAAATTATTCTTCTACATGGTACCTATCACAACTATATTAGCTTAATGTGTTTTTCCTGCTAGACTGTATGTTGTTCTATTTCTAGCACCCAGTACCTAACACAGTGCTTAGCATTAATGAATCTGCCTTCTACCAACACCACACACACACACACAAACACACATTATTTTAGTGAGTTTAAGTATTTGCCAAAAGAGCAGTGGAAAATATACTCATATTGAAACCTTGGTGATATCTTTAAGTTCTCCTTCATAAAATCCACAGACTACTCATCTTTATGCCTTTGCTACAAAACCAGAAACCACTTTCTAAGGTGGCTGCAGATGCACTGAAACTGTAAACTTGGAATCAGACTTGGGCTCCCATCTTGAATCTGCCCCTTGCTTGCCATCTAATTAATGTCACAAAGCCTCCATTTTCACATCCACGAAGTGGCAAGCAGTAATGACAATAATAAGGAACTAATGAGTAACCCACCACAGACCATGGTTGTGAGGATGGAGTAAGATAATATATCATTTAAAAGCTAGCAGAGTTCCTGGCACAGGGTAGGTCCTCCATTAATGCTTGTTGCCTCGGAATTGCAAACAAGAGCAACAGCAACAGTGATTTTGGATAGAAGTTTTCCAGGTGGAGCAGGCCACTCTCACGGGGAGGAGGCCCGGGAGTCTCAACCCGGCTGCTCCCTGCTCCTGAGCCAGTTTCTGCTGCACTGTCTTTCATTCTACCTGTGGTTTCTGGAGTTACATCAGAGGCTTGGGGTCATTTGAATTAATATTCCTTCTATAATAATATCAGGTAATCTGAAACTTCTATTTTTTTGGTCCTGATTATTATAAACAAATTATTCTAGGAACTACCGTATAAAATAATATGTTGGTATACTGTTTTTGAAATTAGTCCTAAAAATGTTTACCAAATATTATACTTAGGAGCTCGAAACTGTAGTTTACTGGGCTCACACAGCAGTATGTTGACAATCTTTAAGGCAAGAAGAAAAATGAAATCTCTCTGACGTTAAACCAAGGTTAACAGTGCCAGAGAAGTCGCTGGAGCAATGCATCAGGACTTCAACCCACCAAAAAGCCAAGTTTATCACAGCGGGTGCATTTAGTTTTCTCTGGGATGGGGATGTTTCTGGCTAAATGTTGAGAAGCCAGTGCGCCTACCGTTATTCAAGGCTTCCTGTAACCTCTTGTAGTAAGATTATAGCTGACACCCAAGAGTGTGTTGGAGGGAACTCAGCTCTATTGGAAACATCTTGCATATTCAAAATGCTTACATTCCTCAGGAACCTGAGAGATGTCTCTTTTAGTGGGGAACTGAGGTTTCTCACCAACTCATCCCTGTCCAAGTTCAACAAAGCCCTGGGTCTGCCAATCAGAGGTTTGTCAAGAATAGGATATAAGAGGAGCTGCAAAAGAAAGTCATAACTGAAAGAATAAAAATACAGGTTAGGTAGGTACAATTGCTTAAAACAATCACCTTTCATGCTAGGCTGTCCTAGGAAATCATAAACTGTAAACTCAGAAAAATACACACATTTTTTAACACGAATAGTGTGAACAGCCTAACTCTAACAGTGAATAATTTCTACTTCATGTTTATCACCTGTCCTCCTAAATGAAGTGAGTTCCTTCCTACATAAAAATATCTTTGTTCTTATCTGAACTGACTGCCATTTGTATAAATATTAGACACACAAGCAAGTAGAAAACATAAGACACACACTGAGCTTTCTTCAGCTCTTGAAATTTCTCCATACTGGAGTGAAAAAAAATAGAAGACACATTTCATTTGCATTTTTCACCCCTAATTGAAGAACCAGTTCCTAATGGAAGAACATGAAGCTGAAAAGGCGCCAATGAAATAGCAGGGTTTCATAAGCCATGGGGCTGCTTTCTCAGTACAAATGGATTTGTGGTTTCAAACAGAAAGTCTCTGTGGCTGGGAGAAGTGAACAGCAACTCAAATCAAACTTCATGTAGCTGTTCCGACAAGCAGGAGATACGTAAACATTTTCAAAACCATCAAGGTTGTCAGGTAAGGGGACTGCATGCCTCTAACTCGGTACAGCGTCCCCCTCTTCATTCCCTGTTCACCTGGTCAGCTCCTTCAATTTAGGATGCAGTCATCTTTCATCCTAGGGCAAACCTTAATTTGACATTTTATGCAAACTGTAATAAATCACACACACTACCCCACCCCCAATAAAACTATTAGGCAGCTCCATTCCTAATCTGAGCTGTTATTTTTGCCTTTGACCTCACTGAAAAGTCCTTTAAAAAAGTAAAAAGAAAGAAAAACAAAAGGAAGAAAAGAAGGAAGGGAAAGAGAAGGGAAAGAAAGAAAGAAATTGGGAAGAAAGGATGACAGGATGGAAGGAGGGAAGGAAAGAAGGAAGGGAGGGAGGGGAGAGATTAAAAACACAGGATATTCATTGGGGTGGTGAAGAGCAGTATTAGGCCACCCCATAGAGTAAGAACGCCTTTCTAAATGCCTCTAGTATTACAGGGTGCTCATTGTGTTAAAGACAGACCGACTTTGTGACTGAGACAAACCAATACTGCTTCCCAAGTCTCAGCTCTGGGACTCGTCTTGCTCCCAGCCATCTCCCACCAGGCCAGACTGAAGGGGGAAAGTGTTCATTTATTGCTCTATTATGACTGAAACCAGCACTGTTTGGCAGTTCCTCTCCACAAAATCGAATGTCAAAACTTCAATTTCTTGAAACAACAGGTTTGGTTAAGGCCAAACGCTTTGAGAGTAACTTTTCTTCTTCATGGTATTTCCATCGCTGTACTAGCCAAAACCCAAACTACATGCCCAGATGAAAATAAACATAAATCAGGAAACCTCAGCAACAGTCTGAGCTTAGTGTGAAGAGTAAACGATCGAGTACTCAGGTTAGCTGGAATTTTATCTGAACTGGATCCTTGATTTGCTTTTGAGCTGGTTAGATCAGGATTTCTTTTTATTCCTTGGTTTCAATCCTTGATTTTGACACAAATAAAATCATTATTGTACTGGTAAAATAAAACGTCTCTCCTATCCCCCCACCTGACAAGAAATATCCAGAAATTCAGCCCACTCTATTAAGTATTAGGCAAATTCCAGTGACTGATGATATATTACAGTTATTTCCTCAGTTATTCCCGGTAAGGGGTCCAGCTCGGAATTGAGCTTTCTTTATAAAATATAACAAAAGGAAAACTTGAGTCTCTAACTCCCCCAATTATTCCTCCTTGGGGGAAAAGACTAACACCTTTTGTGAATGAAACCTTGACGTTAGAAGTAACCTTAATGTTACTACCATTTTTGTGTGTGTGTGTGGACTCAGTGATCTTTTTTTTTCTAATAGGGACAGGATGAAGCACATAAAAGCATTTATTAAAGGACATATTTTTGCCTGAAAACAAGCCCTGTTCTGCCCCCACAGGATGTTGGTGCTCTCCACAGACCTCGTGTTGATTACCCTCTGTGGGAAGTAGCGGTCAACTCTAATTAACTAATTTACTTTCAACAAGTGTTTAATTAGGGCCTCTGCCCATATGTTGTGCTCTTTTGAAGATTCTACACAATGTAGGAACTTTCATGAAATACAAAGAATTAGTCTGATTCTCTGACAGAAGAGGCCTTCAAGTTGTAGAAAGTAACCTGAAACAGTTGACAAGTATTAAACTAGATAAACAAACATTGAACAACTTAGAAAGGCATTAAGTCCACCATCCCAAGGACAACGTACTGTGCCTTCAGGGCCTAGCACGGAAGAGGAGGACAGGAAAACAGAAGTGCAATATTCAAGAGGCAAAATTGTAATCACTGATAGTAGATTGAGAACAGTAATGAATTCTTTGACTGTTAACTCTGTGTTAGATAGCTTCTGCACTCTCTCTCATGTAGCTCTCACAAGAATTCTACAGTTTAAATCATCTTCATTTTGCAGATGAGGCAACTGAGACCTAGAAGTTAAAGAACTGGCCCAGGTTACAGCTGACAGGTTGCAGACTTAGGGTTCAATCCAGGTAAGTGTTAGGGAATTACAGAGGTACCTTAAAGAGGTGCTTCCCAAATTTTGATGTCCATAGGGATCCCTGGGTAATCTGGTTATATTGCATATTCTAATTCAATGGGTTGTGGGTGGGGTCTGAGATTCTGCATTTCTAACAAGCTCCAGGTGATGCTTATGTTACTGACCCTCCAGCCACTCTTTTGAGTAGCTGGGATGTAAAGAAAGAGTGAGGATGTCAACAAATTTAAATGTGGTGGAGAACATGCCAGAAGCTATTGAGAGTCAGAGAGGATCAGCAAACTAATCAATGACGCAGAGCTGATGGAACTGTGGAGGCAGTTCTTAAGCCCAGGTCCCAGAGCCAGGCACTGTGACTCTCAATCCCTTACTTTTTGTCCCTCAAGCACTAAGACTATCTAATTATAAAATGTGGATATAAAGGAAGTAATGATCGCAATTAGAGTTTAGCAATTAACTGCCTCTTCTTGGAATCATGGTCTTATAAAGGCTAAAACTGATTCCACACCACGTCAGTTGCCACCCTTGAAGCCTGGAACATGGGAAGTGGAGTACGACTTTAAAACCTGCAGTCGCAGAAACTCTGCCACATTAATGGGTTAGAATAGGAAGCTCAGTCACTGAGCTGTCAGGGAGACAGGCCGGGGTGCTCCTTCCCCAGAGGAGGCAGAGTGGGCAGGAGTTCGGTGCAGAGTCAGGCTCTCTGGTTTGAATCCCAGCATCACCTTCTAGCTTTTTGACATCGGCTGAATAACTTAACTTTTCTGTGCTTCTGTTTATCTGTAAAGTGAGCATCATTATAACACCTCCTCTGAAGATTTTTTGAAGTATTAAATGTGATATCATTGAAAAGTGCTTGATACAGTTTCAAACATGTCATAAAGGCTATGTATTTATTTTTTTAAATATTTTTAATAAAGATTTTATTTATTTTTAGAGAGAGGGGAAGGGAGGGAGAAAAAGAGAGAGAAACACCAATGTGTGGTTGCCTCTCATGTGGCCCCCACTGGGGACCTAGCCCACAACCCAGGCATATGCCCTGATTGGGAATCGAACCCACAACCCTTTGGTTCACAACCCACACTCAATCCACTGAGCTACGCCAGCCAGGGCAAGGCTATGTATTTCTTAGTCGATCTAAATTGGTTTTGATCTGTTGAACACAAAATTAGCTTGGCCATAGTAGTGGAGAAGTAGCAGGGTAAAAATGAACCAAATTAAGGTAGAGAGGAAATCAGGGAAGCTCCGCTCTGCCACTACGTTGCTAACCTTGGACACTTCACTAGATTTCCTCGAGCCTCAGTTTTCTCATCTGTAAGGACGTGGAGTTGAGTGAACTGGGTAATTTCACACACTTTCCCCAGACATAAAAAGGGTTATGATTCCATTACTGAGTGGGAAAGGAGGGGAGGGACATGGGAATAAGAATTCCCCGTAGAACTTTTAATAAGGCTGCTCGATCCCACTGCCCAGATCGCTAGCGCCCCCTCTGCCAACTTATTAAGTATTAGAAAAGACCTGAAAATCTGCATTTCAACAGGTGCCTCATAGGATTCTGAAGTCTGTGGTTCCCAGTCTTTGAGGAACACTGTCCTAGGTAATAGAGAAAAAAATCCAGTTGGAATTGCAGTTTTTGTAAATAATCTTTATATGTGTGATCCAGATATGGATAAATAAAAATAAAATATCCCAGGTATTGAGAGCTCCTGTCTGAGTGCATAGAGTATACTGAGTGCATACTCTTTGCCACCTATGCAATAAATTAGCTTGTGTATATAAGTGTGTATGAAATACCTAGTTTTCATAAAATCCCTGCAGACGTTTTCAAGCTGAACTTCAAGTTATGTGAGCCTATTAATTTTCTGTTCATTTAAGCCACGTTGAGCTGGGATTGTGGTTCCTCAAAGCCAAAAATACCCTATCTAGTTCGTATAGTCTATTCCAGGCACTGTGGATTTAAAACAAGTTTTCCCTGAAAAGCTCCATGGGGTGTCAGACTAGTAAAGTGGTAAGTTTCAAAACAGATTCATAAAAAATGCTGTAGAAACACTGGGGAGGGATAGCAAGGCTTTAGGAGGGGGAGCCTGAAGTAATTCCTAAAAAGTGACCAACAAAGAGGGTGGAAAGGGCACTGCAGGCAGAGGCGCAGACACGGGAGAGAACGTGGGATGCGGGGCTCTGCAGGAAGCTGGGCTCCTCTGCCGGGCCGGCTAGCCTAGATTATCAGCAGGTCTGCTCTGACAGCAAAGAAGGACTTCATCTCCTCTGAGCACTGTGTGGAAGGAGTGTCTGTGATGGTACTGCCTTGAGTCCGACAGACCTGGCTTCACACCTCAACTTGGCCCTTTATTAGCTATGTGATGCTAAGTTACTCAACCTCTCCAAGCCTCCATATATCCTCGTCTGAAAAGTGAGGTTCATGATGTCTAGTTTGCAAGTAGTTTACATGGGAAAGATAATGAGTATGAAGTGCTTAGCACATTATTTTTATTATTACTTCAATTATGATGACTATCTGTGAGCTAGAAGTACAAAAAGCCACCATCCCTGCTCTTGAGGTGCTTAATATTTAGTTGGCAAGAATAGGATGTGATCGAATAGTCTTCTGAAAAAGGAAATGTCCAGGAGAGTGTGAAAAGCGCACCTTCTAAAACTTAATTTCATAATAAATGTTCAATTAATTTGAAAGTAATATAAACAGGTGAGCAAAGTTCCACTTAAAATCATGGTTTCCACCCTGGCTGGTGTGGCTCAGTGGGTTGGGCGTGGGCCTGCAAACCAAAGGGTCACCGGTTCAGTTCCTAGTCAGGGCACATGCCTGGGTTGTGAGCCAGGCCCCCTGTGCAGAGCATGTGAGAAACAACCACACATTGATGTGTCTCTCTCACTCTTTCTCTTTCCCTTCCCCCTTCTCTAAAAATAAGTACATAAAATTTAAAATAAAATAAAATCATGGTTTCCATAGCTGCGTGAAGACTTGATCATAAGGAGAGGCAGTGGAGTGGTTAAGAGCCTGCTACAGTGGGAGGCGAGGAGGGAGGGTAAGCAGGGAAATAGCAGCTGGATAAAGAAACCAGACATGTTTATGAGATACCGAGGAGCAGAATTGACTGGATTTGGCTCTCATGCCTCACCTACAAGTCTTGGGTGATGTTCACATTTCTAGTGCAGGAGGACTTAATATTGATGACATTCTCCAGCATCTGGAACGTGAGAGGTCGAGCTAATAGAATCATCAGAGTTTTCCAGTTCTCATTTTCCTCACCTGATCCACCCAATGTTTGGCCAACAATTAATTATTCCTTCTCCCTCGATCTGCACGAAAACAGGCATACCTTATTCTATTGCACTTTATTGCACTTCACAGGTGTTGCATTTTTTCACAAATTGGAGGCAAGACACACCACCCACAAAAAGATTACAACTCGCTTTATTGTGATACTTGTCTCAGCAGGGTGGTCTGGGACCCAAACCGTGTTACCTAGAAGGTGTGCCTGAATGAAACTTGCAGCATACTGCATTATGTTTGCCACTTATGTCTAAATTTTCCTCTATTCAGAGATTCTCCAAGTTCAGTCTTTAAACTGGCAGCTGTTAAAAATACAGATCCTTGGGTTCCATTCCAGACAGGCTGAATCGGAAACTCTGAGGCTGGGCCCAGCCATCTCTGATGGAACAGCCCACCAGGTGGTTCCAATGCATGCTGGATTTTGTAGAATCGTGAGTCCACGGGAACCTGAAGTGCACTAGTGATTTGGAAAATTCTGGCTTGCAAAGAGGAAACAGCTCCAGCAACACTTTGCCAGTCCCAGGAAGATGAACCATGGCTTCTCACGGAGGGCAGTGCAGCCCTGAGGATGGAGCAACCAAGGGCCCTCATCACGGGGACAGGTAAGATCCAGCTGGGAGAATTACAGTGACTTAGGGCAGCTCTGAAGCTAATTTGGTACAATCTGGGTCTTCTTTCCGAGGCACAGTGCAATGCTCAGAGGAGCCATGATATTTACTACGAAGCTACCTAAGGATTAGTCCAGTATCAAAGCTACCAGTCCCACTAGGAGAAAAAAAATGGGGCCCAGTGGAACACGTGAGAGGTAATCAGAAGGCGAAGTGTCCCTCTGACACGTTCCTCCTGTACACTGGGCCATTGCACTGTTCTTACAGACAAGGCTACTCAGACTCCAAGAGACAAAAGTAATAGCCCATCATACCAGGTCAGTAGGTAGAATTTCAGGGGTCAACAAGCCACGGTCTTAAGGGCTCCGATTACAACTAGACCACCAGACAGATGCTCAATTGTCTACTGGCCTCTGTGGCACAACTCCATGCATCTTGGAGAGAAGGGGGAGGGTTCCTTGGCTCTTTCTCAGGGAAAGGGAATTAATCCTATCATGACCCCTAGGTCTCAACCCCCAAATGCCCATTAGCTGTCTGACTAAATGGCATCCCTGGGTGGGCTGCAAAGTTTGAGAATTGTTATGAAATCACTTCCTGACAGTTTTCAGAATGAAATTCTATGAACAGAATTATTTTCTTTCTCATTAAATCATTTACTTCCTCATCCAGTGAGCCCTTTGGTTGAAGTAGTGTTGAAAATTTAATTTAAACTGCCCCATCCCTGACAATACAAAAACTACGGTTCCAAGACCCTCTTTGTCTAATGACAGAGGCTGTGTTGGACTCTCCAGCTAAGTATCTGCAGCTGCTGACCATCAGCACTGCTTAGTTTCTCACAGTTCATCTCCTCCCTGACCCGCTAAGCTAATTGCACTCCCGGCCCTGCTCACAGTTAGACATCCATGGGCAGGATCTAGACATGCAGGACTCTCCTGGGGTCAAATGGGAGACTTTTTATTTGTTTGCTTTTCTCCCCTCTCAAGAGGAATTAAGTGCAGACAGAAAGGGACCCACAACCTCAGCGAATTCTGACCTAGTCCCGTGGGGATGCCCACAACATTTTCCTCTATCATTGTCTTTCCCTCACCACTGTTGCCTTCAAGACCTCTGGATGCTCAGAATGCATGAAGCTCTAAATGACTGTGGGCAAGGTTTTAATCTATGCAACCTTCGCTTTGCTCATATGTAAACTGGGGGTAGTTGTGAAGATTAAATAAAACAATGCATGTGAAATTGTGCCTAGAATGTGGTGCTGGATAAATGCTAGCATTGAGGAAATGACAATGAAGATAGCAATGACTATAGCAGACAATTTTAGTGTCCCTCTGAGATCCCCTGGGATCCCTTTACACCATTTCTCTGCGCTTCCCCAGAGGCTTTTAACCAATGATTATTGGGTGTAAGAGTATGAAGTCCCCAGGAGCCATCTGGGACCACAGGGATGCTCCAAACCTAAAGAAACAAAAATGAGAGAAAAGGATCCTACTTGCTTTAACAGAGTGGCTTTGGCATACTTCTGTGCTGATACTTCTTGACTTGTGGTCATTAGCAGAGTCCCTGCTTACACCAAAGGTGCTAATAGCAGTGTGGGCACCAGCCTAACCTCATGGAAGAAGCCATAAGCTCATGAGTGAGCTGGTGGCTTCAGAAGCTCAGAGGGGATAGTATCGGGGTAAGTCACTGACAGCTACAAGTAGCAGTGTGAACAGGTGCTAGAAGTTCGGAGGACTGTATTTGTGAACTCTAGGTTCTCCCAGAATAACTAGGAAGGTTTGGAAGTAAGCAAAAAGTCCAGTAATAGTAAGTGAAGAAACAGAACCCCAAAAATGTAACATAGTACTGAATCAGCATGAATTTTCTCCATGACTATCCAAGTATAAGAGTGGGAGCTATAGAGCTTCCTACCTCTCCATGTCACCCTCACACCACAGGACCACAGATAAGAAGCAGGGGAAGGGCTAGGAACCCTTGGTGGGTTGGCCAAAGGGGGACTGTGTGTTCATTGCCTGGCCCACATTCTTACTCCCAGTGTAGCTCAGGGGATCAGGAAGTGGTCACCAACAGTCTATGGAAGGAACTCTGCCTCTCAGCGGCCTGTCTTCACATCTGACACTTACAACTCTTTCCCCACCGCCTGTCCCCCAACCCCCGTTGTAGAATACTCCTGTGCAAATTATCAAGCCCACTGGTATATGATATTAGAGTGTACAATAAATGACATACACTGATATTTTATTTTTCTAAATCAAGTCAATAGAGTTCAGCCCTGCACAGCTTGTAGAAAATCTAATTGCAACTATGTTTTTATGAGTCCCCTTCCCTTCCTGTGATGGTCTGTGTGTCCTGGCCCTTGCTGGTAAAAGAAGTCTCTGTGCCTGTGGATTCTATTCTGCCAGTTGTGATTGACCAGACCTTCGTGACTCGAGAGCAGTTTCCTATCGCAAACTTTTTCCATAAAGGTACAGATAGTATTTGGGGAAGCGGGGAGGCGGCTGTGTGGGCCGCACATTTTCTATCACAATTACTGACATCAGCGGTCATGGTGTGGAAGCAGCCACAGTCAGTACTTAAATGGATGGTCATGGCCACACCCTTACCGGATAGGATTGTGGCACAGAACCAAAAAAATGAAAGGGTTTCCTCCTCCTCCAGAGTCACCCCCATTCAATACATAAATGCATAAGACGAGCTATCTTTTCAAGTTTCCATGCTCCTGTCTGCATCAATAAAAAAGGAATTCTTACCCTCTGAGAACTATTGGGAAAATTTTTCTACCATTTCTTTACCCATTTTTCATTCATACCTCTCTCGAGATTTGAGGAATAACATGTGACTGTCAGCCTCTTCTGGGGTCCTCCCCTCTTTGGGGGTGTTGCATGCCTCTATATCCCTCTATGTGGAGTCTCCACTTCTCTGGTCTTGTTTCTGTAGTGAGGTCTGACCTTGCAGGGTCAGATAGTTGTGAAGAGGGTAAGTCTAGTTTTGCAGCTCCTTCCACCTGTACCTGGTGACTGAGCTTAGCTTCCCCTTTAATATCACCAGTCCTTGTGTGAGCGTCAGTGTTTTATCACAATTTTCTCCTCCTAAACCTCTGTGCCTTCCAGGATACCCAAGAATAAATGTTAGACTTCTTAAATGACAGTTTTCTACAATACATACTTGATGTGACTTGTTATTCTAAATCATAAGTGTTTCTATAATCTCCAAATCTTAAGGTCATCCCTTGCAGTGAGGGTAGGAAAATAAAAATAAATAAGGAAGGTCAGGGATTCTGGAAGGCTAAGAACGTAACAATTTTTAATATTGTTGTAGCTATTGAGCCAGACACTCTAGATATATTACCTCACTTAATCCTTTCACAGCCATTTAAATTTATAACAACCTATACATTATACCCCAACTTTAGATGAAAAATGTGTAACCGGGGATGTTAAGTAATTTAGTATTGCTTATACAAACTAGTAAGCCCCAAAACCAGAACTTAAACACAGGTGCCTTTGCCTCCCAAACCCATGCTGTTCATCACTGTGCTATCGTAGCCACTAGTGAAGGGGAAATTAAAACAAGAAGCCATATCTCTTGAGAGACTACCTCTCTCAAGACAGGAGATAATTCTGAGTAGCAAAAACTATCCAAGAAAGAGATGTGGTTTATCTGTGTCATTCTTAAATTAGGATTGAATATTCCATTAATCTTCCAGCTCTTAGGAACCTGAACCCGGGCGCATCCTAACTCATGACTCCTCACCAGAGATGTAGTTCCTGGCCTAAGCCAGTATGTGATCCACTCAGGGCTAACACAACCCATTGATGAACTGACAGAATAAAAACAAAAACAAGGAGGATTCTGATATAAATAAATCCAAACAGGGAGAATTTTCATGGTTTGACATGTCAGGGTTATATTTTATACAATCTCTACTTTGTTTAAAAAGCAATATTCTCAGTGGCCCCTTTCTCTACAATTCCCCTAATAATAGATATTTTTTCTGGAAAAAATTATAGAACCATTAGAGTCCACTGAAAATCCGTGACATACACATTTTAATTGATGTTCTAAAATCTTTTCATACATGTTCTACTGGTTCCTAAGTACCCTCCCTCACAGCCACTATACAAAACTTGGAGTTCCCTCAAATAGTTCCACTCGGAACAAATAATTCCACTAACTTTTAGTGACAAGAAAGCCATGTGACATATTTTCTCACTTAGCTTCTTCAATACATCTCTGTGTGGGTACCATATCATAAAAGGATTTTCTTTGTAAATATAGAATATTTACCTTAGAAAATAAAGACAAGTGGGAGAACACAACAGAAAATGATGGTGATTAAAGTTACTTGAGTTTATATAGCTAAACACTCACATGACTGTTCAGCCGTCCGGCTTACTCGTGAAGACAGCAGACTTACTGAATTGGCTGAGAACACAAGGATAGCCATCTGGTCATCTAACACCCATCGTGTGAGTGTCTGCTCTGTGCCAGGAACTATAACCAAGATCAAAGATAATCGTTTGGTGATAAGGGCCTCAACACAACAAAGGTTTTTTCCAATTTGCATGTCCAAGGAACAGGCTATCTTGAAAACCTACAGATACTCTATTTTTCAACCAAATACCTACTGACCACATTGGCTATTGTGAAAAGACTTTTTTTCTCCACTGCAGAAGAGATGAAAATAATTGAATTACTTTTAACTCACTGATTGTATGGAATGACAATTCTAGGGTGTTTCTCCAGTATTCATTTTCTACTCAGCACTGTTTTTATTTTCACATTCCTTCAAAAACATAACTATTGCTCATGACTCATAAGTGGCTTCCTCTAGTTCTGGTGTCTCCTCTAAGACCCAGACATGTGTAGCTCTGCCCACTGGACCTTTCCAGTTGGATGTCTTGCTGTCTGTCCACAATTAAAGTATTTAATCAAACTGCTTCTTAACTGAAAACTAAGTACACATTTCTCTCAACAGCACCATTTTATTCTGTTAGTCATTTTGGCACAAAATTTTATAGTTACCATTGATGTACTATGTCTTAGGTTTCAGAATTCATCGATCATTGATTATATTGACTCAATATTTCCAATTTTATTTTGTCTACTTTTTAAAACAAAAGCTGCATCCACCTTTCTAGTTCAGTAGTCTATTCCTTAGAGTGTCTAAGGATTAGGATAAAGTATCCCTAAATCTCTGTCTTCCTTGACATTTCTCAAAGTAAGTATGTATACTCTTTTCATTTTAAGGTTTTGCTGCCTATTGATAATAGTCTTTATCAAAATGTGAAAGAATTTGGACCATATTTCTGTACAGCAACTATGATTGAAACTCATTCATTTCCCCACATTTCAGGGAGCACAAACAATTCAGCAGATAGTTTATAAAATGGAAAAATGGAAGTATACCACCTAAAATACTCCAGTCATTTGCAATTCAGAAAATCTTTATATAGGTGTGTCCTATTTTACTGCTTCTTGTTTTTACACATGATAAGTTAAATTAGACCAACTGCTACGTTAATCTACCAGTGGAATGCCTTTAAGTGCTCTGGCTTTGCAAAGGATGGGCCACAGCCTTACTTGGATGCACCATCCTCATCTCCAGTGTTTGTGGTGGACTGACATGTGGCCAGTAGTAATTCCATTTCCATGCATTGATCAATGGTAGCTCTTCAGTGTACTAAACAGTAAGCACCCTGAAGGCAGGGACCTTGTTTTCAAGTAAGCATCTGAATCTTAGATACTAGCAAAGAGTGTTGCATTTAATGAATTTGTTCAGTAAAGAAAGCCTGTGTTTTTTTGGTTTTTTTTTTGCTTATCAAAGACATTGTTCAAATAATAAAAAGACAAACCAGAGACTGGGGGAAACAGTGACAAATGAAATATGTCAGTAATTGTATTCAGAAAATATAAACTCCTAAAAATTACTTTAAAAAACCCCAAACAGTCCATTTAAAAATGGGTAAAATATTTGAACAGGTCCTTCACCAAAGAAGATATAATGATAGCATACAAATAAAAACACAATAATGTACCTCTACATACCTCTTAGAATATCTGAAATGAAAAAGACTGACCATATCAAGTGTTGGTAAGGATGGGAAGCAATTGGAGCTCATACACTTCTATTTGGAATATAAATGCTAAAATCACTTTGGAAAACAGTTGGTCAGTGTTTTAAAATCTTAAATATACACCTACCTTCTGATCCAGCCATTTCACTACCAGGAGTCTACTCCAAGAGAAAGAAAATATATGTCCCCACAAAGACTTGCACATGAATGTTCATGGCAATATTTTTGTAATAGACTCAAACTGGAAATGACCCAGATGCCCATCAACTGGTGAATGGATAAACAAATTGTGGTATACTCATACAGTGAAATACTACTGTATGCATATACAAAGGGGTGAACTTACACAGCAGCAGAAATGTTTCAAAATAATGATGCCAAGTGAAAGAATCCAGGCATAAAAATAGCACATACTATATTATCTATTTATATAAAATAGAAGGTTTAAACAAATCTATGGTGATGAAAAGCAGGTCATTGGTTACCTGAGGACAGATGGGTGCAAAGAGAGGTTACAAAGGGTCACAAGGAAACATTGGTAGGCAAATGGACATGGTCATTATCTTGGTTGTAATGATTTCATGGGTATTTGAGTATGTCAAACTATTCCAAATTGTACACTTTAAACATACGCAGTTTTTTCTATGTCATTTATACCTCAATAAATCTGTAAAAAGATAAGTGGAAAAGAAGAAAAAAGGAACTCCCTGTCCATTTCAGCACATCAATCATATGGATAAATACAGTTGCAGACGACTTACATTTTAAATGAAAATCTGGCTAAGGATTATTGCTGCAAACGGAAGATGGACTCAATCATTCATTCATTCACGTAATGTATACTTATTTAAAACATTATTTTACAGGCACTATTCTAGGCATCAGGGGTATATCTGTGAACAATGCAGATGAAGCTACATTTCATGGGGAAGAGGGGACAAAACGCTTATCACAGAGATGAATGGACTGCATGTCATTGTCAGGGAGGGCAAATCAGGGGAAGGAGGTAGACAGAAGTGATGGGGAAGGGGTTATTGTTTTGGATGGTCAGGGAAGATCTGACAGATGACATTTTAGCAGAAACCCCTGTTCATAATATTAGTGCTTTTCATTCATAATTTTTCATAATTTCATATTTCATACTTTTTTGAGATTTTGATAGTAAAATAATGTTCTGGATAGTAACTTATAATACTTTATGTGACTCACCTCCTCTATCTTAAGAAAGAATTTTGGGGGTATGTTGGCGGTAGGAGTGAACTATAGAGAGTTAAGCATAATATATATATAAATTAAAGGCTTGTGTGATTTCTAAAAGCCAAACACCAATTAGGAAACCAGTTTCAAATTAGAATCATCTCCCTTAATTACCACTTTGAAGGGAATTACCTTGCCCCCATGATAGAACATGTAGCTCCCTTTCATTTGGTAGCTAAGCCTAAATGTTCTGTTTTTGATTTACCTTTTTTTGTCTGTAGTGACTTTTATGTGTTGACATCAATACAGTCATAGCAATGAATGATGAGACAGTCTCTGTATGAATATATTGACCTATTAGTGTTACTATATTTTATTCACCTATCCATCCAGCATGTACTGAGTACCTACTATGCTCTGTGTACTTAAAATTCCTCTAGCTGTTCACCAAGAAAATGAGAAAGATAGCAATAAGGCTTAAAAGATACAACACATAAAAGGTGTGTAACAGGTTAAATGTCCAATTAATGTTAGTTCCTTTTCTTCGTGTTTTACTCACTCTAGAAACCAAGTGTGATTTTATACTTCAAGGATTTTAAAAAATCCTTGGATCATAATCCAAGGATTATGAAATATTTCAAATACAAAGGGTATTTAAGGAACAGACTAATAAATTCAGCTTCAGAAACAAAACATTATCAATACAGTTAGCATTTATATATATACCTGACTCTCTCATTTCCCTTCCAGCAATAGCCCCTTCCAAAGTAACTTCTATCCTGAATTTGCTGTCTACCAATCCCATGCATTTCTTTATACTTTTATTACCTATGTACACATATATACTACATGTGTATGTAATGTTGCATTGTACATTTTTAAATGACATCATAGTTGAGGTATTCTGAAAACCAGATTTTCCTGCAAATGTGTTTGTAAGGTGCATCCTTATTAGTATGTATAGAGCTACTTCAGCCATTTCTCTGCTCGTAATCCCCCATGTGAACATTTCACGGTTTATTTATTTCCACTCTGGTTGGTAGACATGGAAAAATGCTGCTTCAACAATGCTGCCACAATGTTCCTGTACAAGATGCTATTTGCAAATGTGTGAAAATCCTTCGGGGGTGTATTCGGAAGTAAAATGGTTAGATCGTTGACGACACACAACTTCCATTTTATGGAAGTTCCCAAACCACCCCAAATCGTTGTAGTAATGCAAACTTCAACTAGTAGTATATGAATTACCCGTCTCCACATTCTAATTACTTCATGGCATAGCGATATACAAAAATGTTTTCAGATGACAGGGTGTGAAATGGTATGTCCATATGGTTTTGATTCATGTTTTCCTTTCTACCAGTGGAGTTAAGCATCTTTTCAGATTCTTAGTGGTCATTTGGGTTTTCTCTCCCATGAGTAATTTTGGCCTGTTTCCTCAAAGTGTCTTCTCAGCAGGATAAGTCACATTTTTATTGCCTCAATTTTAAATTTATTAAAGTCTTGATGCAATACATTTAAACCTATCAGAAGATTTAAAAAAAAAAACATAAGTAAGATCTTCCTTACCGCCCTTGTCCCGAGTCACCCAGTTTTTCTCTTTGTAGTTAACTTTTCCTCCGATTTGAAACCTGGAAGCAGTGTATAGAGAATACTATTTTCTGAATTCTGTCTGTGCACTGAGGAGATGTATACTGAGTAGAGTAAAACTTAGGGACCTGTGGCAATTCTTAAAGGACTACAGAGATGGAGCCAGTCAAGAAGCTTTTATTTCCCTTGAACAGAGATGAAATGAAGAAGAGAGAATGATCACTGATGTCTGAAGGTCACAGAAAAGGAAGAACGGGTGGTCTCATGCCAGCAGAGGGCTCAGGCTAGGGCTGCTCACCCGTATCGCTGTCCCAGGGGCCCTTGGCTTGTGTGTGAACCTGTCTGTCCTCATGCAGAGTAACAAACACTGACTTGTACAGAGATGAGGGAGTCAGCACCTGCTAACCAGAGGGTCTTTATAAGCCTGTTCAGCCATGCATAAAGGGGGACATTGTTTGGATGTTTTCTGACATTATAATAAATAATATGCCTATGATTTGCATTTATTAAGTGTTTGTTACATAGGAAATACTTTACACACTAGCTCATTGGATTTCTCAATGCCCCTAACAGGCTGTTAAACTATCTTACAGATGAGGAAACTTAGGTTCATACTGGGGAATAATTTACCCATAGTCATAGCTTATATGTTACAAGTCATGGACAGTGCTTGCCTTGTGATGAAGTCTGTAGATTTACTTGAAACTGATGGGAATGAGAGTCTAGTTATATAATCCCAAGTTCAAATGTGTAATCATCCACCTGGAATTGAGAGTTGCCAATTTACTTGGAAATGTCCAGTTTATTTTACACCTCTCTTCACATGGCATTTCTTTACAATGAAATTATCATATGTCTCAAGTATTTATATAAATCTCTGAAAGGCAGGTGCCAGATCACCACTGAGAAAGCTCTGAACTCAAACAGCTGGCCATTTCTAAGCATACAGTTCCTCTTCCCTATTGCGTCTTCCTCTACCATCTTCCCCTGGACATTGGTAGGGAGAAAAAGCCACGTCTATGTAGCAACCCACTGGGTATATCATAAGAATTATAAAGCCTTAGATTTAGGCAATTTATGAGCCATTTTATTTCTGCAGGGGAAAAAAAAAACTAGTTCTGGGATCCCAGGCTTTCATATGCTGGCCAAAATGCACGCCTCCGGGGTTTTCGTCCAGAGCTCCCTAAGCCATCCCAGCTTTCCCAAGATCTCCGTTCACGAGCAGAAGTCCTGTATGAGATTCTGGGATCTCACTGCTGGTGCTAGAAGGTGAATTGTTACAGTTTCCCAGGTGAAAAACTCCATGTCTTTGATAAGACTCCAATTTCTTTGATAAAGAAATTAAACATTTTAAAAGGTAATACATTCCCCCCAAAACTCTTTGTGCTTTCAGCAGACTGTGTCCAAGCCAATTTTGGGGGTTTTATTCAGCCTTAAAACTGTGGCCACTAATCCACAGGAGTTGTTTACTTCTTTGAAGTTTCCTTTTGCTCTGAGCTGACAGCGTTTTAGCCAAGCTTGGCTTCAGGAGACCTTCAGAGATTGTTCTCTGCCCAGGTTGTGTCCTCTCTCTATGGTGGTTTGAGCCCTTGGCTTACATTTTGGGGGGAGGACCAAGTTGTTCAAGTACAAGGCAGAGTGGATAAATGTTTCCAGCCTAGGGAGAGGTTTGTGAGAGCGGTGTGTGTTTGTGGAGTGGGTTTGGGTGTGGATGGGCGTGGGTAGGTTTCGCTGAAATGAACCCATGAGATGTATATTGAAAAGTTCAATTGTACTTAGTGTGTTCTAAACATTTACATTTATCAGATCTAGAAATAACTGTGATAATGACTATACAATGGTTATTCTCTCCTTGTCGTTATTTTCCCATGTAATTATTAGCTCGCTTGAGATACTGATGAAATAATCTTGGTAAATGGTCTAATAAAAACTAGTGTCATGCCAAATTGACCATGAGCAGCAATGAAAAAGTAGCACATGAAAGTGGTTAAGAGTATTACCCAAAGTTCCCATTACTGTGTTCAGCCATCTCGCCTTACGATGCACTAATATTTCTCTTAAATACGGTCATGGATCATTAATTCCCTGGCCTTGAAATCTCATTATTAAAAGTGTTACTTAGCAACTTTTAGACATTGAAGTTAATCCAAAGAAGAAAAGCCAAAAGGTCTGTTAGTCTGTTCACTCTTATTGTAAAAAACGATTGATGTACTAAGCTGGAATATTTTTCATTTGCTTTCTTAGAATTATATTGTCTTAACTGGGTTAGGGAAAAAAAGTAAAATGTGCATATTCTTGGCTCCCATAGATCAGGAACAAAATCACAAACATATTTGGTGTTCATCTCATATGTCTGCCTCACTATTCTTCACACATGAAAACAACTCTCTTCTCTCCTCCAATGGTTGGATTCAGTCTTGAAACAGCAATGCATACCGCCTAATATTGAGTTAGTGGATGCAGCAGGCCCAAGTAAGTCTATTTCTCTCTGCGGATGTGATTCATTATTTGCATTTTGGCTAAAAGCAGTCATGGTTTTTATCTTGATTTCTGAACACTCATTGGTACAGCCACTAGAACTGCCTAGAATGAGAGCATGACCTACTCCACTCCTACTCCACCGTTCCTACTCCACTTTAACACACACTTGCTCTCAGGCACTTCCCATCCTGTCCCAGGCTCACATCTAGGCTCATGTTCAAGGACATATGACCTGTGCAGTCATGTAGGGCCCACGCTGAGCAGGGCCCCACCCATGGTTTAATGCTGCACTGTGGCTCCCTTGAAATTCTTAATTTTTGAAGAAAAGGCTCTGCATTTTCATTTTGTTCTGGGATCTACACATTATGTAGCTGATCCTGCATATCTGTCTATCTTCCCTACTGTAGATGAACTATTCAAGGTCAGGGGTTATATTTTCTTGTCCAGTTCAATGCATATTGTATGGATTGATTAACCATGGAAAGCATAAAGATTTGATTTCTCATAATACAATATGATGATACATTATTACTTGGCTTCAAGTTTTAGATAGAAACTTCTTTTTTTCAAGTTGAAGTTTGTGTCTACATAATTCAGTCAGTGTATTTTAAGTATTGGGTTAGCCAAAAAGTCCATTCAATCTTTCCTGTAAAATAAAAGACATGTTTTTCATTTTCACCAATAACTTTATTGATTTGGATATTTTGAGTATGTCAGCTATCTCCCACTATTGGTTGGCTTCCAGTGGGTAGAGGCCAGGGGTGCTGTTAAACATCTCCCAATGCATGAGACAGCCCCACAGCAGAGAATTATTTGGCCAAAATGTCAATAGTACCAAGAAACTTCGCAAACCACTTTTGCCACATTTGATCAGTCTACAGTACCTTCTCCATACACTGCACAAATCTTTTATTGCATTTCAGTTGCGTTTTTCTTTTCTTGAAATAATAAAGCATAATGTGCCAAAAATGTTGCATATTTTCATCCATCTTCAATATTGAAATGGCTGCACAAAAATTTACAAGTTTTGGTGTTTTTTAAAAATGCACACTGATACGACAGCTGTCACAAAACCCTTTAACAAAATTAGAGGGTTCATTGTTTCAAATGAAGTTAAAGACAACGAAGCACTACTAGAGCCAACTTACAGAAAACATTCAATGAACTTTTTGGCCACCCCAATATTTCAATTATGTCACTAGAACACTTTGGCATAAAACATTAAAGATTAAGGTCAGTTGTTCCAATAAGGAGCTTAGAATTAAGTACAATAATAAAACTAACCACAGGAGTAGGAAACATCATACTATTAAATTTTTTAAATTTCATTTAATTATTAATTCAAATAATTCTCACTGGAGTAATGGAGTCACCTAGTAAACAGTGTCCATTGGTTTCCATCACTCTATTCTCTGTTTTACTTATATAATCATCCCTTCTTTGTTAACTTTTCCCTTTTAATTAGGTCTCCAAATCTATTTTTAGGGCATTTTCATGCACCACTGATGAGAATAGAAATTATGATAAATTTCTACAAGGTAATTTGGAATCATAATAAAAAATCTTAAAAACATGCAAACCTATTGACCCAGCATTTCCATACATTTCCTCCTGAAGGACATTGGACCTATAACAGCAAAGCAGTAGAATTAGTGTCTAATAAATCAATTATTTATTTTAAAATAACATATTAAATATTTACTTATATCATTATAATTATATAGTGAAATGACAACTAGCATAAATTTTTAAAATAATTACACTTAAATCAGTATGTTTCCAATTTTTAAAAATGTATAAATGCATTAAGAACTGGAAATAAACATCAAAATGTTAAAAGTGATGCTATTTTGGAAGGAGGGAGTATAGATAACTTTAATTTTCTTTTTTATATTTCTCTACTTTAAAATGATTTTTTAAATAATTTTTAAATATCAATTTTGATTATTTGAGGATCCCTCCATTTTTTGTTTTTGTTTTTATTTTCTTAATAATTTATTAAATTATACTTAATGGGAGGAGGATACCTCCATCTTTGTTAAATATAATAACCTAAAATTATATGCATATGCCAAAGATTATATTTAGACTATAAAAACCCTTAAGTTGTATTTGAATTTTCAAAGAAGATATGCAAATCCCAATGAAACCGTAAAAGTGATCACGTTGAACATGAAAAGTGCTCCCTTATCCCAGTGTTTCAGAAAGTATCGCTTGGGAATCAGCATCTTGGGCAGACATCAACCATCCGTCCAACTTCACAAATCACACTGCACCACCTTGGGGTGCAGGAGAAGAACGGCTCTTCCCCGCGTTTAGGAGAGGCATTTAGCCTGGCAGGTCCCAAAGTAAATGGAGACGACTGGGAAGATGGAGTTGATAAGGACTGGTCCCATGGGAACTGGTGGCAGGACCTTTCCGTGCTTTAGCACGCCATTCTGTGCATAGCTCAGCTTCAGCACTTCGTATTCAAAGTGCCTGACTATCTCTGTGCAGCTGTTTCCATTACTAAATTTCACATGGTTTGAGGGCAAAGACCATGTAGTTTCTGTGCGTCGTCTCTCCCAACACGTGGTGCAGAACCTGGCATGTAGTAAGACACCATGAATGTTTTGAGAATGAATAAATAATGTGCAGTCAGGTCTCACTGATCTTAACATGGGTCATACTGCGTGGCATTCAATGGTGTATATGCTTTATAAATGCTTTGATGGAATTATTTAAATTAAACAGAACCAAATTTGGATATCAGAGCGTTAAGATGATGGAAATATGCCTTCAGTTTGTTGTGACAGTCATTTAGTCTGAAGGGACATACATTTGTCAGACATCTTCATAGAACATTCGGCTTCCGATTTTAGATTCAGTTATACTGAATAAGTATCAGTTGATAGCTGGTATGAAAACAGCTGTGGGACTTGGATAAATCCACTGAGACTCACTTCAGTGTTGTATCAAATGGGAACACCACTATTCACTTGTCATACCTGACAGATTTTGTTGGTGTCAAATTTATATATACATTAACACTGCAAATCACTGCAGAAACATTAGATATTATAGGCAAAGTACTATGCTAAGTGATCTGGAAACCAGTTGTTTAAACCCAAGAGCCCTCTCTTCAGGGAATTTATAATCTAATTACAAGTATGAACTGTTCAATCTAGTAATAGGAGTAACCAGTGTTTGTTTGGGTCACAGAGCAGAAACACCACCAGGACAAATGCCTCAAGGCTTCCCATTCGTATTGTAGTTGTTAGGAACCTACACTTTTTGCTGCTCAGACTCTCAGACAGTTTGGAACCTTAATTTTGGTCAATTTTCACATTTGAAACAGTGACAAGGATCCTTATTGTTCTTTTTGTGTTTGTTCTGCTTTGAATAACATATAATTTCCAAAAAATCATGGACCATAACTTTCCCCGAATTGTATTTCTCAAATTGAGACTGACTCTGGGAACAGAGGGGGAAGAAGGGGCAAAGAGAGAGAGAGAGAGAGAGAGAGAGAGGGAATATGAAGATGCAGAGAGGGAGGAAAGCTGGTAAGGAGCAAGGATGGAATCTGGACCCTCTGGAAAAGTAAAATTAGCATCGCATCTTCCCCCATCTCCTAGGCTTGTGAAAATATTTGCTGCTCAAAATATTTCCTGGCTATGGACCTTGTTAAAGATTTTAATATCTTTGTACAAAAGGTTAAAAAGTTGTAATAAATTCTCTCCCAAATCATCATCACCACCACCACCAAACCAAAAGGGGGAAATTATACTGAAGAAGTAAATCCGTACAGTAATATAGAACTGGCACCTCTAAGAAATTCTGCCACTTTGGGTAAACTCAGGCATGTCCAGGATATAAATCAAATCTGCCTTTAACTTGGACAGTTTGACTTTTACCTGGAAGAACACAGAAGAAATTGCTCAGGTAATAATAGCCCAGAGATTTACGCAAAGCAGATGTGGGGTGGGGGTGGGAGTAAACCAGTCCTATCCCTCTTATCCGGGCCTCGGTTTGCTATAGTTTTATTGTCTAGGGAGTCCAGACCAGATTTTGGATCTGGTATAAACTTTATCCAGCCTTCCACTATACAATTTTTATGTAGGTTTATATTTAATCATCCAAGGCCCTCACAGAATCATAGGGTGAATTTCTGGTAGCTTTTTCCCCAAATTATTCTGGGATATATTTGTATTGGCTTTTGAGCATCAGTTTTATGAGAGTATAAATCAAAGAAATAATCATTTCTGGGTAGATTCAGACCCAAATATCTCCAATATAGCCCAAGTGTGTGTGTGTGTGTATGTGTGTATAGCAGTAGAATGTTTTATAGTTTAGTTCATTTTTATAAGGTACTGTTTGTACATCAAGGAAATGTTTAAAGCAAATCATGTTTTGGACTCAATCAGTACTGTGGAGTTAAAAAAAATCATATAATCTGAGAAAATATATTTAATAATTGGTGCCAATTTTTAGATGGTGGTCTTTTAAATTTTCTAAATTTCCTAATTAGGGAGTAGCAAATTTAATGACAAAGAACTGCACACAAGCAGCTAATTACAGTGGAGCACCACTGATACTGAGGAGCTAAAGAAAGGGTAGCTAACATACCATCCACTTTGCCTGTTGCTATTCCGCAAAACACATCAGAGTTCAAAACTATAAGATGAAACACATTCAGCCAGCCTATTTTCCAAAGCTCAACGGTCTGTGTTTTTGAAATGCGCACTAATTTAAATTTAAAGGCACACATTTAATGTTCCCCTTTGTAGGTTTTCAGCAGCAAACACACATGGAGTCACCATCTGTTTTTAGCCTGGTTCATTACCAATTCATCCCCTGCGCTGTATTATCAGATCAAGAGGGTGGACATAAATTTGGCCACCTGGGCACTGGTGTCATTAACGTGCAGCCCAGCCACACATTCATAAAGTGGTTTTGCTCGGAGCTGTAACTTCGTGGTGCTTCCTTTTTCCATTTGATCAATGTTGAGTTTTACTCAGTAAGCTCTTAATAATGTAATTTCAGAACAAACTGGAGAACACCAAGAACTTTCAGGGATATTTGGCCTATAAATTCACGAGAAAATTATTTGTTTTTAGGGACAGACAAGCTGGTAGGAGTAGAATCAGAGAGAAGAGCAAACAAAGGCAGGAAAAGATACATAAAGACACAATCAGAGTACAGCACACACAAGGTCCTTTCTTCTTTATTTTCATGAATGTGGATGTGTAGGGATGAGTTCAGACTGTTTCAGTGTAATTCTGAGTGTGGCTCATGGTTGAAAATGAGTGTGCCAACTTACTTTCCTTTTCTTTTTTCTTTCTTTCTTTTTTTAAAGATTCTCCACAGTGGTTGCCCAAGTCTGCATTTCTACCAACAGTGCACTAGGGTTCCCTTTTCTCCACATCCTCACCAACAGTCGTTTGTTGACTTATTGTTGATCGTCATTCTGACAGGTGTGAGATGATATCTCATTTTGGTTTTAATTTGCATCTCTCTGATTAGTGACATTGAGCATATTTTCATATATCTACTGAACATCTGTATGTCCTCTTTGGAGACCTGTCTAGTTGGAGAAGTTTCTGTTCAGATTTTCTGCCCATTTTTTAATTGGATTGTTTGGTTTTTTGGTGTTAAGTTATATGCATTCTTCATAAAATTTGGTTATTAATCTCTTATCGAATATATCATTGGCAAATATCTTCTCCCATTTGGTAGGTTGTCTTTTCATTTTGTTGATGGTTTCCTTCGCTGTGCAAAAGCTTTTTAGTTTGATGTAGTCCTGCTTATTTACTTTTTCTTTTGTTTCTCTTGCTGGAGGAGATATATCCCCAAAAATATTACTAAAAGCAATGGCAGAGTTTACTGTCTATGTTTTCTTCTAAGAGTTTTATGGTTTTGCGTCTTACCTTTAAGTCTTTAATGCATTTTGAGTCTATTCTTGTAAGTGGAGTAAGGAAGTGGTATAGTTTTATTTTTTGCATACATCTGTCCAGTTTTCTCAACACCATTTATTGAAGAAATGTCTTCACCCTGTTGTATATTCTGGCCTATTTGTCATAAACTAATTGATCATAGGTGTGGGTTTATTTCTGGGCACTCTATTCCATTTCATTAATCTATTTGTCTGTTTTTACATCACTTCCATGCTGTTTTGATACTATGCCCTTATACTATAGTTCAGTGTCACATACCTCTAAATTTGTTGTTCTTTCTCAAAATTGCTGTGGCTATTTGGAGTCTTTTGTGATTTCAAATAAATTTTAGGATAATCTGTTCTAGTTCTGTGAAAAATGCTATTGGTATTTTGATATGGATTGCATTGGATATAAATTACTTTGAATAGTATGGACATTTTAATGATGTTAATTCTTCCTGTTCATGAATATAGTATATGCTTTGATCTATTTCTATGTTTTTCAGTGTCTTATAATTTTCCAAGGACAGGTATTTTACCTACTGAGTTAAATTTATTCCTAGGTATTTTATTTTTTTATGCAATTGTAAATGGGATTGTTTTCTTAATTTCTCTGATAATTTATTATCGGTGTATAAAAATGCAGTTGAACCCTGGCTGGTGTGGCTCAGTGGATTAAGCGCCAGCCTGCAAATACCTGGGTTGTGGGCTAGGTCTCTAGTTGGGGGCATATGAGAGACAACTGGTCCATGTATCTCTCCCTCGTTTTCTCCTTTCCGTTCTCCCTCAAAAAATAAATAAATAAAACCTTTAATAAATGCAATTGATTTCTAAATGTTAAATTTGTATCCTGCTACTTCACTGAATTCATTTATCAGTTCTAGTAGCTTTTGGTGTAATCTTTAGGGTTCTCTTTATGTAGTGTGCTGTCATCTACAAGTAACAGTTTTACTTCATCATTTCCAGTTTGGATGTCTTTAATTTCTTCTGCTTCTCTGATTGCTGTGGCTAGGACTTTCAATACAAGTGGTGAAAGTTAACATTCTTGTCTTGTTCCTGATCTTAAGGAAAATGCTTTTAGCTTTTCAACATTGAGTATAATGTTAGTTGTGGGTTTATCATATGAGATCTGTCTGGAATAAGTCCAACCATTGTTAATATAACATGAATGTTTTGTGCAACATTGATGTAACCCGGCAACTAAGGAGAGTGGGCTGGAATGCACATGCATGAACAATGACAACTTCACTGTACTAGTCAGTGGGGGTGGTAGACACCATTAAGTGAGCATGTGTACTGTGTGGCCATTACATTCAAAGCTATTGAGTGAGCAGAGCAATAAATCTGCATCAAATTTTGCATTAAGCTTAAACATTCCTCTGTGGACACTATGGGCTACTGGTGATTGACAGCTTCATCACTACAACACACTTGCTCATGCATCACATCCTATGCAGAGTTTTTTGGCAAAACATCAAATTACCCAGGTGACTCAGCCCCTGTACAGCCTAGATATGGTGCCCTTGAACTTCTGACTTCCCAAAACTAAATTCATCTTTGAAAGGGAAGAGATTTCAGACAGTCGAGATTTAGGAAAATATAACAGGGCAGCTCATGGCAATTGGGAGAACTGTGTGAGGTTCCAAGGTGACTACTTTGAAGGGGACTGAGGTATCATTGTCCTATGTACAATGTTTCTTATATCTTCTATCTTCTTCAATAAATGTCTCTGTTTTTCATATTATATGGCTGGATACTTTCTGGACAGACCTTGTTGTTTATGGCCTATAGTATGTTAAGGTATGTCCCCTCTATTCCCACTTTGCTGAGAGTTCTTATCATAAACGGATTTTGTTAAATGCTTTTTCCTACACCTATCGATATGACCGTGTAATTTTTATCCTTTGTTTTGTTTATGTGGTGTATCACATTAATTCATTTGTGGGTGTTGAACCAAACTTGCATCCCTGGAAAAACTCCCTCTTGGTCATGGTATATAATCTTTTTAACATATAGAAAAATTCCATTTGCTGATATTTTGTTGAGGATTTTTGCATGTATGTTCTTCAGGAATATTGTCCTGTAATATATTTTTAGTAATGTCTTTGGTTTTAGTGTCAAGGTAATACTGTTGGCCTCATAAAATGAGCTTGGGAGGCTTCCCTCCTCTTGAATTTTTTAGAATAGCTTGAGAAGGGTAGGTGTTGATTCTTTGAATGTTTGGTAAAATATCACCTGTGAAGTCATCTGGTCTAGGACTTTGGTTTGTTGGGAGGTTTTTCTTTTGTTTTTTTTTTATTACTGATTTGATTTCCTTAGTAGTTATCAATCTGTTCAAGTATTCTGTTTCTTCTTGATTCAGTCTTAGAAAAATGGTATGTTTCTAGAAATTTATCCATTTCTTCTAGGTTGTCCAGTTTGTTGGCATATAATTTGCTCATAGTATTTTCTTATCCTTTTTATTTCTGTGGTGTCAGTTCTCACTTCTCCTCTTTCATTTCTAATTTTATTTATTTGGGTCTGCTCTCTTCTTTTCTTGGTGAATCTGTTAACCTTTTATCAATTTTGTTTATCTTTTCAAATAACCAGATCTCAGTTTCATTGAGCTTCTTTAGACACTATTTTATTTATTTCCACCCTGATCTTTGTTATTTCCTTTCTCCTACTCACTTTGGGCTTTGTTTGTTGTTCTTTTTTGAGTGCCTATAGGTGTAAGATAAGATTATTTGAATTTTATTTTGTTTGTTTCTTGAAGTGGGCCTGTATTGCTAAGAATTTCCATCTTAGAACTACTTTTGCTGTGTCCCATCGATATTGTGTTGTTGTTTTAATTTTAATTTATCTCAAGGTATCTTTTTTGATCTTCCTTTAGCTCATTGTTAACCCATTCATTGTTCAGTAGCATGTCATTTAGCCTCCATGTGTGTGTATGTTTTTCAGTTTTCTTCTTGTAATAGATTTCTAGTTCCATACCATTGTAGTCAGAGAAGATATTGAGTATGTTTCAATCTTCTTAAATTTATTGAGACTTGTTTTGTGGCCTAGCATGTGGTCTATCCTGGAAAATGTCCCTTGTGCATTTGAAAAGAATTCTACTGCTTTGGGGTAAAATGTTCTAAAATTATCAATTAAATTCATTTGGTCTGATGTGTTATTTATTCCACTGTTTCCTTGTTGGTTTTCTATCTGGATGATTTATTCATTGCTGTCAATAGGGTGTTAAAATTACCTATTATGACTGTATTACTGTTTACCTCTCCCTCTCTGTACATCAATATTTGCTTGATATAACTAGGTGATCCTACTTTGGTTTCATAAATGTTTCCAAGGGTTGTATCCTTTTGTTAGATTAATCTTTTATCATTATGAAAGTGTTCTTCTTTGCCTCCTGTTATAGCCTTTGCTTTAAAGTCTATTTTGTTTGATATAAGTATTGTTACTCCAGCATTTTTTGGTTCCATTTACATGAAATATCTTTTTCCATCTCTTTACTTTTGTTCCATGTGTGTCTTTCAATCTGAAATAGGTCTCTTGCAGGCAGCATAATTCTTGTTTTCTTATCCAGTCAGCCACTCTCTGTCATTTGATATGATCATTTAACCCATTTACATTTAAAGTAATTATTGTAGATATAAGTTTATTGCCATTCTCTTGTTTTCTGATTGTCTTTTTACTTCTTTACTGTTTCTTAATCTCCTGCTTTCTTTGCTTGTATGTTGATGACTTTCTGTAGTTTTGTGTTTAGATTTCTTTCTCTTTATTTCTTGTATATCTCTTGTAGATTTGTGGTCATCATATGCTTCATATATACCAAGCTTGTTTATAGCAGTCTAATTTAAGTATATGGTTGCTCAAGTTTGAATACTTTTTAAAATACCTACTATTTTTACACCTTCACTTATGGGTGTTTGTCATTATTGTTTTCAGTTTTGTGTATGTATTTATGTTTATCCATTAAGTACTATTGTAATTACACATGATCTTCCTACTTTTGCCTTTTAATCTTTGTAGTAGCTTTATAGTTGGTTGACATGCTGCTTTTATTGTTTGTGTCAATGAGAATTTTTTTGCAATATTTTCTTATTCATATTTTTAATCATTTTTAAAATTCTTCTTAAAGAAGTCCTTTTAACATTCCTTGTAACACTGGTTTGGTGGTGATGAACTCTTTTAGCTTTTTCTTGTCTGGGGAGATATTTTGTCATTTGATTCTAAATGATAACCTTGCTGGGTAGAGTAATTTTTGTTGTAGGTCCTTGCTTTTCATCACTTTGAATATTTCTAGTCAATCCCTTCTGGCCTACAAAGTTTCTGTTGAGAAATCAGCTGACAGTCTATGAGAGTGCTCTTGTAGGTAACTAATTGCTTTTTTTCTTTCTGCTTTTAAGATTCTCTCTTTGTCTTTAAGCTTTGGTATTGTAATTATGTGTATCTTGGTGTGAGAAAATTTGGGTTCATCTTGTTTGGGACTTATGATTTTTATTCTTTATTTTGTGAATGTAATGTATTCACATTGATTGATTTGTGGATGTTAAACCATCCTTACATCCTGGAATAAATCCTACTTGATCATGATGCATAATCATTTTAACGTACTATTGAATTCAGTTTGCTAATATTGTGTTGAGGATTTTTATATCAATGTTCCTCAGGAATATTTTCCTGTAACTTTCTTTATTCAGTGTCCTTTTCTGACTTTGGAATTGGAAATGCTAGCCTTGTATAACGAGCTTGGAAGTGTGCCCTCCTCATATTTTTTAGAAGTGTTTGAGGAGGATTGTACTCTTCTGCTCTATAATTTCTGTTTGGCACTTTTCATTTTCTCTCTCTGTTGAAATTCTCACTTTGTCACACATTGTTCTCCTGACCTCAGTGAGCATTTTTATGGTCATTATTTAGAATTCTCTATCAGGTAAATAGTTTATCTCCATCTCATTAAACTCTGTTTCTGGAAATTTGTTTTGCTCTTTTGTTAGGAATATAGTCCTTTGTTCCTTTATTTTCCTTGACTCTCTGTGTTGGCTTCTACACATGAGGATAAAACGGCCATCTCTCCATCTTGACATAGTGATCTTGTGTAGGAGATGAACCTCAGCAATCTGTTTGGCCTGTGCTCTTGGTTGCCTTAAATACTTAGTGATCGTCCAAGCTGCCTTTTTGTTCTTAGTGGCTCCTAATAGCAGAGAGTATGCCAGGACCTATCAGTGTAGGG
Organism: Trachops cirrhosus; assembly: GCA_028533065.1. NCBI lineage: Eukaryota > Metazoa > Chordata > Mammalia > Chiroptera > Phyllostomidae > Trachops > Trachops cirrhosus. The sequence continues at coordinate 104,703,866 of CM052544.1, forward strand.
GCCCCTCAGGGGAGAATTGCATTTGGCTCCTAGATGCAAGCTGACTGGAAGCCAGTCCCTAAGGAGGAAGCTTGGAGAGTGTGTAGTTAAGCCTCTTTTAGGGAGAAACTGAGAGATGGGCATTTTTGCCTGCTCCCTTTATGCTAGGCTGGGTATATACCTGCCGGGCAGTTGCTTCTGAGCCAATTAAAACTGCATCTTTGTTAGCTACAGTCCTATGGGACTTGTGCATGCAAGCTCCTTTGACTATCAGAGCCAGGCAATTGGAGGCCCATACCTCCACAGTAGTCATGAAAGCTGGGGTGTGAGATATGTGTACAAGCTCCTTCCAGGAGATACTGGTAACTTGTAGTGGGCTACAGGGAGAAGATCGGAGAGGGAGCTGCCTGTTTCCCTGGTCTCAGAGGCAGCCCCTAGAGGTGTGCTAAATTAGAAGCCTGAACCTCAGGCAGCTGCTTTCCAAGTATGCAGCTGGACCCCTTTCAGGGAAAGACTGGAAGATGGGCGGTTTTGCAATTCCCTCTGCACTGTGCCCTAGGGGCAAGGCCATGAGAGTGCTCCCATTCATTAACTACTGGCTTTTTTTTTTCCCTTCACCATAGTCTGTTTCCTGGAAGCAAGCCTTGTTGATTTTCAAAGCTAGGTATTTTGAGCTCCCTTCTCGCAGGTAGGAGTTTTAAAGTTGGGGTACTAAATGTGAGGTATATATCTTTCCCTTCCCAGGAAGAAACTGGGAGTTGGGAGTTTCCTCCCAATTGTATGGCACTGTGCTGGGGGTTGGGGTTATGGTGAGAGTGTGTCTCAGCCTTTCCTACCCATTAGATGTGGGTATTTTCTCATTCATTCAATGTGTAGGTCTTATTCAGCAGGTTTCTGGACCTCTTTTAGTGGAAATTCCTCCCTAGGTAACTGTACATTCATGTGTCCTTGGATGGTGGGGAGTTCAGGACCCTTCGTCTTGGTTGACCTCCCACTAACAGCATTCTATAGGTAGACTACACTTGCTATACAGGGTAGGTTTGTGCCAAAAGCCCATGAAGATTATGCACACCTTGGCCATCTAACAACATTATAGAAATCTTTGAAAAAGTTAGACAATAAATTACCAACATCCTCAGAATGCCAACTTCTTTTGTCAAAATCAGAGAGATGCTTCATTAAAAGTGGATATCACTGTTCCAATTCTAATGTTACACAAATTAATTTTTCTGGTCAAATACCATTTTGAGTTTTCTCTTCTCTTTCAACTAATAAGTAATATAATTTCTTGATCCCAAGAAAAAGCAAATTGAAAAACAGCATTACAGAGTAATGTCAGGCTATGTTAAGGTAACAATAATCCCAGTCTCAGTGACTTAATACAATAAAGGTTTATTTCTTGCTCATGCAAAGTCTGACTTAGTTTGGGCAACTACCCAAAGCAACTCTTGTCCATGCAGTGACTCTGATCCAGGCTTCTTTCACCTTGTAACTCTGCCTTTGTGGTCCCAGCCAAATGGGAAAAGAAATTGTGTAGAACGTACACTTGCTCTCAAGTGCCCCAGCCTTAGAGTTTCACATGATTCCCAACCAAATGCCTTTGGTTAAAATAACTCACAAGGGTTCATCTAACTGCAAGAGAATTGAGACATCAGATGCTGTCGGAAAGGAAAGAACGAGATGTAACCAAGCACTGGAAGTTGCTGCCACATTTAGTTTTTCCAAGTGGCAGATGTTAAAAAAAATAAAAACTAAGCTTGGGAGAAGCATGTGATGAAACAAAGCTTAAGAACATACTTATTTAATTCAAAAGTGTAATGCTAATACCTAAAACTTCAGCTATCCCATTCTACACAGTGAACTCTGAAAACATACTTTTAACACTTACCCTGCTTTGCAGTTAAATGCCATGATTGCATGCATCTCTGTTCGAACATGTATGCTCCTACATCAGAGAGCTGTTACCAACGTTTCTCAATAATTACAAGTTTTAAAAATCCTCGTTGTTAAAAATTACAAACCCAGGGACCTGTAATTCACAAAATGCTAGTTCTGTTGTTCACTTGATATATTTTATTAAATTTGAAAGAAATGAAGGAAAATTCTTTGTAGGGTCATTGAGATAATTATTTCATCATAAATGTAGATGAAATTGGTAGGTGATACGGTAACCTGAAATTAAGTATCATTATCACATTTATGTAAAGAGTACTTTCCAAAGCTTTTAAGCTTTGACTTATTTTACATTCTTTTTACACCAAGACAATTTTCAAGGAGCTTTTAAACTATTGGTAAGTTTCACTCTTAGAGTGTACAATAAGGAAAAACATTTGAGAAGTCCAAACTCCTTAATTATTACAAATTTTTCCTAATTGCCCTTCACTTATCCTGATATTTTTATTCTGAAACAAGGGACAAGTGAACTAAGTGAGCCTTGAATCCAAGCCCTTGGTCACCCCTGGTGACTACCTGCTCCTGGTTTTCTTCCCTGGACACTTTGTCACAGTCTCTCTACTGGCACCTCCTCCTCTGTTCAACATTTAAGGGTTGGTGCGTCTAAGGCTCTTTCTCCCCCTTGTACATCCTGTCTCGGGTCAGGTCAGCCCATAAAGTTCTATGGTACTAAGTGCCCTCTATCACTAATATTCCACAGATAGTGTATCTCTAGCCCTGACATCTCCCTAAACTCCAGATTTATATTCACTTGCTTCTTTGGTATTTTCACATAAATACCTAAGAGGCAACTCAAATTTAGCATATGCAAAATGCATTATTTTTATTCTCCAATTTTCCCTGTCTTCCTTATATGTTCTATTGCTTAGGGCAAGAAACCTAGGATATATATTATTTTCCTTCTTCTTCCTTCACTACCCCCCACTACATCCAGCTCACCAGCAAGCCTTTGGGCTCTTCTGCCAAACAATGTCCTGAATCCAAACACTTCTCTCCTTTACTGCCACCCACCAGCCCAAGTTACCTTAATTCTCGTATGAATACTACAATAACCTGGTCTCTCTGCCTTCATTCTGAAAATCCACCCTCCCCACATGGCAGCCCAAGTGAATAGAGCAAAAGAGTCAGATCACATCGCTCCCCTCCTAAAATCCTTAGAGTAAATGTTGAACTCAAGGGTCTTTGCTTACCCAGCTAAGTAGGCAGAGATATTATTAACCATTAAATGGATGGGCAGAAAAATGAATTGTTTGGGAGGCATATGCTGATCATTTGCTTCTTTGCTCTTGGGTCTACTCTCAACTTCTGTGCTTCTCAGTGTCACAAAGAACTACATTACCCAGGCTCCCCAGCTTCTAGGCAGCTTTGGCACTGGCAGAAGTTGGTGGGAGGCTGGAGGTTGAAAGATAGGGAGAAGCCAGTGTATCTCTTTCTCTCTCACTCTGCCTCAGGCAATGTTTCTACTGGTGACCAGAGCTCTTCCAAGATTTCAGCTTCCACCAGACAAGCTTTCTGTCTCTGGTTTCAGTTTCCTTGGTGGACATAGCTCTAGCCTCAGCTATTTTTTCTAGCTCTAGTCGGGTGGTCTTCTGGATTCTAGAAACTTTACCACTTCTTGTTATCCCTCTTGCCCTATGGGTGAGTGGATTCTTGCTGTTTCTAATCTCTGGATTGTCTTGTATATACCTATTAATCATTTCCAAATATTCATTTCCCTGTTTGAAATACCCTGACTGAAATAGTAATAACTTCATTTTTAGATACATTGAACTTGAGAAGTGTGGGACTCCCTCATCAAGATATTTAGACGCAGCTTAGAAATAGTTGAGACCTAGCAACAGAGATCAGTGTGGAAGTCAACACTATGTAGGTGGTATTTGAATGAGGAGAGGAAAGATTAAACCAAAAAGACTAAATAGTGAGCTAACCCCTAAAATGTCAATGTTTTTAATTTAGGCTAAGAAATAACTTGACAACTGAAAAGTACTATCCAGAAAAGCAGAAAAGTCAGGGTAGAAATGTCACAGAAGCCAATAAGAAGTAAAATTCCTAAAGAAAAGGAAATGATAGAGTCAGACTTGGTGGAAATAGCAGATCAGACCCATACAAAAGGATTGAGGCAATTAGACAAACATTTTCCTTGAATTCAGCCAGGGGAATGTCATTGCTACTTTTGTCAGAACAATTGCAATACAGTTGTGAGGAAGAAACAAGATTATGATCAGTTAAGATGAGATTGGGAGAAGGTTGAAGACATCAATGAATGTCAGCTACTTTTTCACGATATTGGACAGCGAAGACCTCAAAAGAGAGCACCTTAAGTCGAAGGGAGAGAAAGGACTGAACAAATGAAAGGCATGTATAGTGATGATCCCACAAAGGTGAGAGGGGATGGGAACAAATGGATAAGGGGAGTGGATGGTTACCCCTTGTGAAAGGATGGGAGGATGATGAGGTTGGTCCAGATGGAGATACAATTATAGGGTTATTAATTCTGCCTTTTCTAATATGATATTATCAAGTAGTAGTCACTGCACACAAACTTCTCTAAAATGAACAGAAGTATTGTTTACTTCTCTCACATCTCCCCTTTAAAGCAAAAAAAAGAAGAAGAAACTGGAGAAGGAATCACACATCACCTGGATATGAATTATGTGCTTGAGGCTGGGTGTTAATTTTCCAACATCTCAAGCAAAACACGAAAATTCCATGTTTACAATGACTGATATTAGCATCTTGAGAAAGAATGAAGGCATTCATAAAGTTGGCTTTTGTTAAGTGCTGATCTGCCAGATTTTCTTTTCTGGTGATGAGGATATTTAAAATTTATTATCTTATCAGTGTTCAAATATGCGATTAACTATTGTCACCATGCTGTGCATTAGATCCCCATGACATTAGTTTTTAACTGGAAGTTTGTGCCTTTTGATAACCTTCAATTTCATCCATCCCTACTCAAACTTCTTAATTGAGAAAGTTGTCATCCCACCTTTTACAATACTTTTACGATGCTAAGCTACCTGAAAATGTTGGGAAGAAAACCAATTTCATATATTCTACTTATGCCATTCCTATACTGCTTTCAATGTATGTATTGTGGAAAACCACCAGACCTTTGTATAACTACCCTGAAGCTATAAATTACACTTTGTATGTGTGCATTGTAGCTGTAAATCAATTCCCATATAACTATGAAAGAAGTTTGAGCAAATAATGTCCAGGCATCAAGCCGTAGATTGAAGGGAACTGATGCTTTCATACACATATTCACTTTTTTTGATAAGGAGAAATATTTTTGAAATAATTTAAATAGCCAAGGACAGCAGAAATTAAAAAGACAGGTAATACCTTGTGTAATGCTTAGTATATATCATGCTGTGTTAACCATATTTCACACATTTTAGCTGATGTAATCCTCAGCACACAAACCTATATGTATTTTACTTAATTCAGCCCTTCAAACGGAGCCCTGCAGGTAGGTAAATATTGTTACCTCCGCTCCACAGGTGAGGAAACTGAAACTGGGAGAGATGAAATAATCTGCTCCGGGCGCTTCTCAGAGCCTAGGCTGGAATTCAGGCGGTCTGGCTCCAAGCCACCCACTCCTAACCTCTCCACTACCATGTAATGTATAGTTAATCTGGTTAGTGTCTTAGATGTAGTTACCAACAGATTTTAAAATTTTTTTGTCTGCTTTAAGGACCTTAGGGATAGAATTTTAAAGTGATGTATTTTGTTCTAAATATACATCTAAAGAAAAGAAAATTTTCACAAATACTTTTGAAGTTTTTAATGCATGAAAAGAACATCCCAGAAACAGAACAGGTATTGACTTATCAACGATGAAGCACGATATAAGAGCCCCCTCCCTGCTTAGTAATAGGAATATAGTGTAGATAGACATGAAAGGAGGTGAACACTTCAGGATTAAATGCAAACCCTAAAGTTGTATACAACATTCATATATGGCTTATCTCATAGCGATAATAGCTTCATAACAATGCATATGACACTTATACTTACTGGTAAGACGCTTTAGACTCAAAAGTTAACCAAAATGCTGAAGAGGTAGTTTTGCCAATGCAAGGTGAGAGAAAGGCTTCACTTAACCTTGCTTTATTTTTTTTTTTCCTCAAAATCTGCAACCATTTCTTTTTGTTCTAATTTTCTTCTGGATCAGCCAGGAAGATAATGATGCTTTTAGAAGTGGCCAATTAAAAACCCTTTAAGAACTGATTCCCCCAAGGGGACAATGATGCCTTTGAAACTGCTGCTCTGAAAGTGGTCCCCCAGAAGCTTCCACAGGGCCGTCTCAGTCTGGGACATGGCACAGATTCTGGCTCCAAGGAGACCAGTTACTATCCGACCAGCTGTCACAGGAGGCCATTCTGTTTTCTCCTCCAGTTCTGTGCATAGTTTTGTGATGACAAGTCCCATGGTGACCCAAGAAACCTGGTAGGTGCCCTGTCACTGTAAGTCAGGGACTGCTTTCAATGATGCATATGTCTATCGAAGTTTGAAATGGAAGTCTGAAAAATTCTCTAGCTGGCCTGTGCAACTGCACAATGAGTACTACAAGTGCCTGCAAGGAATTCTTCCTGTGTTTTCAGTTGTGTTTCATGAAGTCATCATGTCTTAGGCTCAAAGGGAGTTCTGGCTTCTGACTGTCAGGGGCTGCATGCTGCCTTATCTGTGTGAGGAGATATTCAAATTCTTTGACACCGGTCATTTGACCCTATGTACAAACTAGCTTATCCTACCCTTACAATGAGAAATCAGCCCACAAAGAAAAGAAAGGTTAAGTTCCAAGGGGCAACAACACTTGTCAATTCCCAAAACTAGAACAGTCGCTTACCAGACAATGGTTAGGGACCACTAAAAACAAAGTGGCATCTATTAATCAGGTATGACTTGTTACACATAGGAGAGCATAAATATACAGTAAATAAGAGGTTTATGCGAAGCCCCAGCAGAATATGTACATGTTAGAGCCGCTGTGAAACTGAGGAGGGACTCCCGTAGCACATCCCTAGGTAAGAACAGTTCCACCCCATGACAGTTTGAAGGGAGCAGGCGCTGAGGACAACATGTGGTCACACTAGGCAGATATCCACATACATTTATCCTTGACGGTGCACAACGTGAGAAATAAAGGGCACAAGTGAGAGAGCACTTTGCCTGCTGAGCATCTTCCTTCCCATAAATATGCACAAAGTCCGTCCTCCAACGGTGGTCTACAGCCTCACACCTCATCCTCTCTGTGGGGGTGCTAGGACCGCAGGGCGCACACGGAGCCAAGTCACGGGCTGTTCCCTCACTCCTGCTTCCCCTGATGCAGGCCATGAGCTCCCACCTTAGTCTCCAGCTGCAAATCGAAGCATAAATAACACCGAGACCACTTCGTGGCTCCTCCTTTCATAATGTCACTGAGAACAGATACTGGTCATAGCGGCACGAGCACCGCGCACCAGTGTCCGGGAGTGGAGAGTAGCTCTGTGCACTTTTGCAAAAAAAAAAAAAAAAAAAAACTCCCAAGATCCACCCAAAGTGTCTTTTATTTTATTGGTTAGCCCTGTCTGTAGCTAGGAAGACACTGTGTTGCTCCTGGGCTCTTTCTATCAGCTTCCTCTTCTTCTTTTTGTTCTTCTTCTCCTTCGCCTTTGGTGCTCTCTTCCCTACAACGGGGCAGAGAGAGAAAAAGAAAGGGAGAAAGAAAGACGTGTCAGAAAAGGCTCTTTCTCTGGGAAAGAAAACATAAAACATTAAGAGTTTTACACAAAGCCCATCTGGAAAACATCACCTATGGAAAAAGCAGCCTCAAAGAGAAAATTGTTCACATTAATTTTGACGGAATAATAATAATTTACTAAATTGGATATGCTGTCTAACACAGAGACTGATCTTCCTGTTACAGGGAACTGGCATATTTAAAAACCTCCCAGCGGCCTGATCAGTCTTGCAAATATCATCCTGCCACAAAAATTCCACTTATCCCCTCCTACTTTTAACAATGCTACCCTTTACTAGACATCTTTACATCTTTCCACTGCTCCACCTGTCAGTGGGTCAAAAGAAAATAAGCATCTATCTACAGTAAATATACCAGAAGTCTCAAACTCCCCTGGCCCTGCCCCAGGGAGAAACAAATGTCTTGCTTTTAACATTATTCCCTCCGTGTTCTCCAGAGGCCAATATATGAAATGACATATGTGGAATACTTCTTTATTTTCTATAAAAATTCATGAGGCCATCACTCATTATGTGGCTTATGGTTTCTTACAGAAATCCCATAGACAAGTTGTTCTTAGTATTAATTGAGAGCAAGAGAAATGCTTGTTTCTGAAGAACTGGTGGTGCGTGGCTTACAAGCAGAGAATCACACCATGTTATCTTGTTTGCCCTCTTTGCCTTAGTCACTAAGAAGCTCGGACCACCAGCTAATAGTTGAGGTTTTCCTCCATCAGGAGTTTTTAGATGCTATGTTTCGCTTCTTACATCTCAGAGTTAATGCATCTTAGTCTTTATAGGTCTCAGCATTTCTTTGCAAGTATGTATACATAAGATTATGAGAAAAAAAAGAATAAGGAACAAAGGCATTTGCTTTAAGGTCAGTTGCTCTCTTTGGGGTTTAAACACATAGGGATCGTAGGGTTTTTAGAGCAGAAACTAGCTTTAAAGGTTACCTGCATTTAACAGAATGTAAGTCATCATCGATACACATCTTCAGTACAGGAAGGTTTTTCCTCAGAAGACTAGAATCCCACTGCCAGCCCTCCTATCTGCCCTAGTATCGATTTTAGTGTGTAGTTCTGCAAAACTTTCCTCTTCCTGTGAGCCACATAGTAATCAGTACCACATCCAGAACATCCAGTTATAACCCATGCTTTCCAACCTTCCCACACCTAAAACACTCAAGACCCGACACCTTTTCAGGGCAGTGACATAGGCAGCCTGTTCTCAATCCAGAGAATGGAACAGGGGGCTCATGTGAGAAATTAGGAAACAGACCAGAGGTCAAAGAGGCAGGCTCATGCCTTGGGAACCAGAATCATACTGGATTGAGAGAGGCCAGGACAGTTCTACATAAGGAGGTGTTTCTCGTGTCTGCTCTTTCCGCTCAGAAAGGGCCTATTTTATTTGAGGATGGAAAACAGTCTCACTGGTAAGACTTGAGAACATGGTTGTCACGTAGTCGATATTCAGTAAGTGTTTTCTGAGTAAAGCTTTTACGACAAGAAAAAAGATAAAAAAGTAACTTATTTTTAATAGGACACTGCAGTAAAATAATCAGAATATGATCATGCCCTCATATTAAATTATGAAGGTCCTTGAAGTTAACTTCTGGTTCTCATTAAATTCTGGCATTAATGTCATAATGGCATTTTGCCATCTTTAAACATAGCTAATCCTACCCAATGAAAATTTAGTCCAAGCCATCATTAATAAAAAAAAAAAAAAACCTGTAAAGTTACAACTATTTAGTAACACTGTCTCTAATGATGAGACAACCTAATGAGGGCAGAGAGATGAAATATTTAACATAAAATAGCATATGTAAAAAGAAGCTTCTGTTATAAAGTTTTATGAAGGTTTTTCTTAGTTCTATATTTTATCTAAACAAATGAAAAATCCTTTAAAAATCACTGTTGACTACATTGTAAAAATTCAGTTTATATTTCATTTCTTTAAAGGCTGGAGTTTTCTTTAAAAGCAAATCAAAATTAAATGAGTGGAAAATAATGCCAACATTCCTTGATTTTAAAATGTATTGTATTAAGATAAAAATATACCGAATATATGTAATTTAAAGAAAGCTTTTCAAAGTCACCATTTCAATTCTTCATATAAATGATTTAGTTGAAAACCCAATGTGCACTACTTTCACTCACAGAAAATCTAAGCCTACTTACTGGAAACTCATTTTAAGAGAGGGTCAATTTCATGCCATTTACCTAATATGTTATTCTGATGTAATTGTCAACATCAAATGGTCTTCGGGTTTGATAGCTGATATAATGTTGTATGATAGGGAAGTTATTCAATATTTGCATAAAACTGTTAATATTGTGGCCAAAAATTCAGAAATAATTCTGAATACTTACTTACATAATTTTCCAAAATGTACAATTATTCTATTGGCAATAAGTCATATGGTATGAGTGCCAATGAGAGAAGTTTTGGGAGACCTAATTACAACACCATACTTTTTCCTCAGCAAGCTCTTTTGAATGATGCCTCTGTGCTGTGAGTTCATTGGTCGGTTTTGTTCTTGGTCCCCCCCCACCCCACCATGTCTCATGTAAGACATTGCAATACCAAAGAATTAAGATGGTTAGCCAAGATTTGACCACAGGTAGGCCTAAAATTAACTGAAAATATTTTTTTAGTCCACAGTAGGTTGTTTGGACTCTAAGACCAACTCAAAGTAATAAAAGGATATAAAAACTGACCCTAACATAAGGTATAATAGGGTCTTGCATATATTTTTTTCTGACCTCTGCTAGGATATACCAAAAGAAATCAGTGAGATTAAATCTAACAAAAATATCTATTCCTGGTCTTATTTATATATATGAAAATAACATATTGGACATATAAGCATGCTGATTTCTGTTTTCACTTCTTTACATCTGTGGCGATGAGATTAGATTCGGAGAATAACATCTACACTTAAAGATTGTCTCACATTTTCAGGAACATTCACCCTATACAGGAAGCATTTACAGGCAAGTTTGACACCAAAGAGAAATTCAACTTCCTTGCTTTCTAGTTAACAAGAGAAGACTTGGAAAATATACTCCCCAAGATCAGCAGAAATGGTTTGCAGTTTTATTCGAAGATTGTCAGCCTCCAGGTTCGTCCAACACTAATGACAAATTATGCATCCCTTCATCCTGAGTGTTTTAACAATGCAGTTGCCTGAGGGGGTTAAGAAGCACAAATAGGTAGGTACACAATAGCCATGGAGATGTAAAGTACAGCATAGGAAATGGAGTAGCCAAAGAACTTATATGTATGACCCATGGCCATGAACAATAGTGGGGGGATTGCCTGAGGGAACGGGGGGTGCTGTGTCGAGGAGGGCGAAGGGAGAAAAACTGGGACAACTGTAATAGCATAATCAATAAAATATGCTTTATATAAAAAATGCAGTTGCCTTGACAAATCACTAGTGAGTGAATCTCTTCAAGATCAAGCAGATTCTGATCCACCTAACAGAGCAGATCTTTTCAGCGCTTTCTGTGAATGCAAGAAAGACAACTAGCCCAGATATTGCAGCTTTTAAAGAAAGCAATGTGATTTCACAGAGAAAGGGCTCCTCTGGGAGGAAGGACGGACACCTGGTAGGTTGGCACGTCTCAGAACGGAGGTGTCTGGTGCAATATGATACTTGTGACGCTCGGTTTCTACACTTACTGAGAGAAGATGCTGTAGTCGTCTTTCACTAGAAAGTTATGAGACACTGTGTGAAAAGATTGTGTTCCTGGCATGAAAGGAAGATATGTAAAATACCAGTGGCAAGACAAGATTATCATCAAAACGAACAAAGTCAGAAAGGTATTATCAAAGCCACACACTCTAACCAACGTAATTACATTGACTTGCACACATGTGGAAATGGTCCAACAGGATAACCTATCAACTCTTCTACAGAGAAAGGTGAACAGTGCCTTATGGAAATACTCCTAATGTCCAGCTGTAGATTACTGCTATTAGAATCAGAAACAGGACGGATTATTTTGAACCAAGATATCAGGCAGCCCCACAAATTACATGAAGCTGTGAAAATACTGACTCCCCTGCCAGTCAGACATGTTTCATTCTTTCACAAGCTCCCACATGCAAGGACTGTCTTCAACTGTTTTCCTTTTTTCCCTCTCTAGGTGTAGATAAAAGCCTTTTCATCATCGGAACAATGGTTCTTGTACACCCCTCGATCAGTGAGGCACAAAGGTTGTGAAGAGTTTCCATAATAATTACTAAGGGTTTTCAGGGCAACTTTCTAATGGTAAATACAATGAAACAAAACTGAAGAAAAAATTCAGTAGCTGTGACTAGCAAAAAAAAAAAAAAAAGACAAAAGCTTCTCTCTCCATATATACATACATGGGGTGGAGGAGGGGGAGAGTCAGTCACAATTATGACCACTGCAATTAACTGTAATTAACACGGTGATAGCCAGAACCATGATGACAGAGGTAATCACCTGAAACCAGGACTGATTTCTAGAAAATTTTCATAAGTTTGTGATGCTAACTTGAAACCTAAGCTTCACTGTATTTATGAAATTCACCATGGAGACTCGGGGATCACCTCAAAGAGATGCATTCAACCTTCAGAGCAGCTAAAACAGAGGGACCAGAGGCTTATATAACCACCAACAGGTGAATCTTGTCACACTGCAGATGACACAGTGTAGGCAGAACATAAAAAGTTGTCTCCACATCTCAGGTCACAGGGACTGAGTTGGAGACAATGAATAGCCAGCCACTGGGCTATTACTTCCTCGAGTGTGGGCAACTCTAGTTTGCCCAAGAATGAGTAGCAACAGAGATTTATTTATTTAAGAGTGATTGATGATTCTCTGGAAAAAAACGCCAGCTGGTTCCTAAAATATTTTAAAAGCTCATATAAAAATAGACAAAAGGCCTAACTACAATTCAGAAAAGAAATAAAAATAGCTAATGAATAATTTAAATAATCAAACCTCACAATTAAAACTACCAAATAAAACAAGTTGCCACTGCAGAGATTCTTAAGAGTGAAAATACCTCAAGCTAGTGAGGACACAGAGGGACAGGCATCAGGATGCGGTTGGAGAATATAAAATTGCCATGTACAGCCTTTCCGAAAAGCCATTTGGTGAGTGTAAAAGAGCATTAAAAATGTTCATAGCTTTTACTTAGATCTAGGAATTTAGCAAAATAACTAAACTTGGACAGAGATTTATGCATAAAGATATTTACCATAACTTGACAAACCTGTAAATTACCTAGATGTCCTTCTACAATTTTTTCATGCCTTCTTCTTTTCATGATTAGTGAAGCAATAAAGTGTATTTTCAACAGTGAAGAAGCATTTTTTTTAAATTTTAAGGCCACAGCCACTAAATTTATTTCCAAGATTAACTGCATGTCCCTAAAACTCATCCTAAATAGGTATAAGGAAAAGCCTGAGATACAATAGTATTCCTACTATGGTGGGAAGCAGATGCTTTACTGGAGTGGCCAGATTCAATAAATGAATCTAAGATATAAAAGCTTAAGAACCACTGACCGAAACACTCAGGCATCAAGAAAATGAAAACAGACTCATAGAAACAGACCAAAGGGATGGTTGCCAGACAGGGAGGGAGGATGTGTGAAGAAGGCAAAGGGAAACACAGTCAATAATACTGTGATGAGTTTGCAGCGACATGATTATTACAGTTAGTGTGGTGACTGATCACATTGTAAGGTATAACAATGTCATTATATTACACATCTGAAACCATGTAACTAATACAACGTTGTATACCAACTGTACTTAAGTTTTAAAAAAGAATGGATGTTAGATCATGAGGCTTCTTTTACCTAGAGAGGAGTCCGAGGAGGCAGGTGTGATGAGCATGACTGGCATCTACCACAGAATACTCTACATAGTCCAGGCCAAAAATCTTCCTGCTGTCCCCAACAGCTCAGGGTGACACATCTCGATGGTTACTTATTTACGGGAGCTGAGAGTCGGAAGGGAGCGCTGCTAGAACTCTGAGCAAAGGAATCCATTTTTGGCTGCTTAAAGTACAAAGCTCCTTAATTGTCATTTTAGTAATACTTATCTTTTTGATGGTTTTTTTAAAGAAATAACACCCTTTTCACTAAAAACATTTCAAACAGATGTCTTTGGAAAGATCTAGCAAATCCTTCAGTGGTTGTTTGATGACTGTGATCAAATTTTCAGGAAAAAATAATCTGGATACAAAGCAGTATGTTTTAAAGGGCTAAAAAATAACAAGCTACCTACAAAGTAGACTTTAGTACACATCTTCAATCTTAAGTCATAACTTGAAAACCTTTTCCAAGTAGTGACTTAGTCATTTCATCTTTAGAGAAGTGCATGTGCTTTACAAATCTACACATAACCCAGAGGTAACTCACTAGTACTTGCTCATCTCGCAAGGCTATTGGTGGAATGACAGCCACCCAAAAATAAAAAATGACTGACAAAATGCACTTATGCAATAAATGACAAATGCACTACACAAATAATGAAAATCACTCAAAATTCCAAAAAATTTACCACTATACAGATTTATACTCATTTGTAAAAATGTATTCAATAAGCCAATTCTGACTGTGTCTTCCTGCTCTACCTGTAACAGTTTGCCGTCTTTATTGTAAAAAGAATAGTATGAAGTCGCTTTCTTTGTCTTTAAGACCACTCAAATCTTTTTATATAACATGTTTTATTAGGCGTGAGGTCTGTTACCTATTTTGTTGAAAGGAAGTCCGTTTGGTTTTAACATCTTGTTTCATGATCAAAACAATGAAGTTGGAAGAAAAGCTAATTCTGAAGATCACCTGAGCCTTTCTTTATAAGTTAATTATAGCACCGCTAAGATTTTCCGCATGTAGTATTTCAAAATTTCCTGATTTTATAGCCCTGAAGGAACCCATTGTTCTTCATGAATATAACAAGACTTCTAATGGGGCAATAAGATATTCCCAAGCCCCTCCCAACTCACTTGAAGTGGTAAGGACTACAGAAAAGTAATTTCACTGAGATTTAAGTTTGTTCCATAGAATGTTGGTCACTTCAGAGATTTGTTTAATGGAAGCTCTTACATATCTGGTACCTTAAACAGAAACAAATTCAGTTCAAACACAGAATTCTACGGAGTTTAAAAATAGGTGAAAATAAATAAACTATGAGACTTTGTTTCAAAAATATCCAAAGTTCATTTCATAAATACCTTAGGTTCATTGTAAAGGAGAAAGAGTTACAGAGTAGTGAAGACTAAAATAACACCCTCCACAAGTTCACTTGCATGAGAGAATAAATACATAACTTTGCCACAAGGGGGCAATAATTCACTTTTGCTGTAAGAGTACCCCCAGTTTTTAAAAAATGTACATGGGAACTTTGGGGCTCTAACTTCTTACATACTTTCTCTGAACCCCAGTGGGAGGCCATATTTTTTCTTTCTAGCCAAAGTTAAGCTCTGTAGTAAACTAAAGAATAGTAGCAAGACCTTGGTGCAGCACAAGGAAAAATACAATTGCACACTGCAGTTAAAGAAAGATGTTTGAGAGTAAAGGCAGGGAATAATGACAGGAGATAAAGATGAATCTGGTATTCAAAGAGTGATTTAGGGAAAATGCATTATTATCAAGCCAGATTGCATTTTCTTATGAGGAAGTTAACATCAACTACCTGCAAAGAACAAGTCCTTTCCTTCGATCTCTTATTTATAAGAATAGATGTAAAATTAAAAATGATGTTCACTATTACCTGATCCAGGTCATGCACATAGATTTGATATCAACTATGAAAGCTGACTGTTAGGAGGTGATTCCTGACCAAGGGTTCTGATCAAATTGGCCTCCCAGCACCAGAATCGGTTGGCTGTGTTGGGGAGGGTGGTGAGACAGCAAGTACATTTCCTGCCCCTGCACTGGTCCAACTCTGCCAAATGGTTCAGATATGAGGCCAAGTGCAGCACAGAAAAACTACAGCAACCCACCCAGGTTCCTACAGCTAATTAGCAGCAGCGCTGGGCCTGGAACTAGGTTTCTACATCTCTCTTTCTTAGATGCGTTTATAGTTTAAAAAGTCACTGGGAAAGGACACAGTGATAGAGTTGTTTTCCAAGAAAAGCAGAAAAACATTAGAAGACATAATATTACCCTGACCAAATTCTAGGAGAAAAGTCATTGGCCTCATCATAACTGTGGAAAAAGCCTTCAGATACTGTGAAGTAGTGCATAAATAACAACTTCTCTGGAACTCAGACATTCTGTAAACTTACACTGCATTGACTCATCGCTTATTGTTTTTCTTACCTTTTAGCAAGATGCAACCTATAGAGTTTCCTACGTCGGGTAAGTGAGATGGTGGACATTCCTACCATGGACCGTGCACTCACTGTAAGTGCTTTATACACGTTCTCATGTGATTGAATATCATGAACAGACTGAAGTACTCCAGCCCTCTGCCAGAGCGTCGTGCAGCTATGCATCCTAAAATTACTCAAGGTAAATAAAATTTGCAGAAAACCATCAGGCTCATTTGGCACTCTTAAATTAAGTCAGAAAAACATCAGGTTTTGCAGGGAAAATGATACAACTGTTTTCATTTGATTAGGAGCGATGGGATAACCAGGGGAGAATTTCAAGTTCCTCCAGAGCTGACTTCATACTACAACAGAAGATACCTTTTAAGGTAATTCCATTAGAATAAGAGGATTCAATACCTTCTCCCTGGACTTCAATCAATAACCATTAACTAAATGAAAAAAAAGTCCAAGAAATGATATTTAGGACTATGATTATATGGCAAGCATTTATTTAATTTGGATTCAACACAATTTCTATGGAACTTGAAGACACACTTACAAGTTAAAAGAAAAACAGAAGTGGTTTCTCCAAGACAGTAATGTCGGGGCATGGGTTCTTAGTCCAAACCCATGGCTCACCTTTGTGGTAGGATAACATAAAGGACTACAGGTCCCGTGAAGGACCATAATGCATTCCTTCTTCTGTGCCCACTGAGCACAGAACCTCCTTCATTAAAAGAAATTACCACCTTCTGTTTTAATTTTTATATTTTCTGATATATCATGCAGTATATTTGTGAATAATTACAAATAGC
Source organism: Trachops cirrhosus (assembly GCA_028533065.1). NCBI lineage: Eukaryota > Metazoa > Chordata > Mammalia > Chiroptera > Phyllostomidae > Trachops > Trachops cirrhosus. The sequence continues at coordinate 104,720,648 of CM052544.1, forward strand.
TGCAATTAAGGCCACTATATGCCATGGAGTCCTAGTAAGAGTCTTTCCAAAAATCAAGCTATAGATACTCACTCAAACTGATCTCAGGTAATAATGGGAGTCAGGGCAGACATATACGGGCTAGATGTAGACACTGAATGTAGTCAGGAGCCAAAGCATGTGGTCTTTGTCATCCATGATAAAATGAACTTTCTTGTTCTTCCTGGAGGCCACATGGCTTCTGCCCTCAACTTCAGCTTACCCATGATCTATGAAGGTGACCCAGGCCCTGAGTAAACTCCATGACCTTTCAGCTTACCTCCCTCTTATAATAGCCTCATTCTCTTTTGCCTTAATTGCATATTCCCAAGAGAGGAAATCCATGTGCCTCGTTCCACCTACAAGTTAACCCATAGAGTCTTGGATGGCCTGGCCAGCCCATGGATGGGTCACTCCCAGGTCTGTCCTGGAAGGGTGGGGGGGTCACATGGTACTGAACTGGGCAGGCATCTAGGACACATGATCAAGAACATGAGCTTGGGATCTTACAGCCCTAGATTCAAAGCAGACCTCTGCCTCTTAGAAGCGAGTGATCTTGGACCAGTTACTTACTTTTTCTGAGGCTTAGTTTTCTTATTTCTGAACTGACAGTATCAATGGGACCCACCTTAGCATTGCTGTGATGGGTACAGACAAGTGTATAAAGTTCCAGATACTATACCTGGCACATAAATGTGAAATACATTGTAGCACCATCTGAGGTGCCTCACGTGTATTATTTCTAATCCTTACAACTGTCCACAAGGTAAGCATTATTTCCATTTTGCCGATGAGGAAATAAGTTTAGAGAAGTTAAGTAAATAGCTCAAAATCACATAGCTCGGCATTGATTCAAACCAACATCTGGCAGATTCTAAAACCTGTACTTTTTGGATCCCTTGTGCCCAGCAAAACCTCTTTGATCTCATAATCATGTAAATGGCTGCTGAACAAACAATAATACTAGGCTGAAGAAAGGCATCAACCTCCCCACCCAGTGCTCCAGGAGAGCAGGGCTCCCTTGGGCCACATTAGTTCCCCAAAGGGCTGGGCCTACGACCTATATTTTTTACATTAATTATTCACTTGGGGTTGAGGCATTCAAAACCTCAGTTTCCTGAGGTCAAGCAATACATTTAGCATTTTCAACTCAGTGTAAACAGTGTGCTCTGGGCAAAACCCAAGGGAAGAAAACACAGGATGCTTCTTTTTCAGTTGAGACTTGGGAGAAGTTTAGACCTGTGCTTCCAAAAGTCAGTTCATGGGCCAGAAATAGTAGAATCCTCCAGGGAGCTTTCTCAAAACATAGGTTCCTTAGCCATATACACTCCTGAAGGGAACCTTCAGGAGCGACCATCCAGATATTTATTTATTTATTTATTATTTATTTATTTATTTAGCTTCAGAGGTGATTCGGTGCAAAGTTAACACGGAAGTCTAGAGCAAAAAGGTTCTCTGTAAAGGGTGTGGGCAAGAGAGCAAAAGGACTTTAGAACAGGAGAAAGAAGGAAGTCTTGGGTTAGCATGCTTCAGAATGAATTGCAACCTCCTTCCCAAAAGAGCTGAGAAATAGCTTCCAAAGTGTGAAAGGAAGCAAACCTCTGGTGCCTGGACTCCCCCAGGTTCTGTTTGCGGTGGTGGCGCCCCAAGGAAGTATCACGGATCAAGATGCCCTGGTGACCAGAGGAATGTGCACACCCAGGAAAAGGGCCCCTGATCTTTATGTTCAAACTAAGGGGTTGTAGATTGCTCATTCTATAGCAGATTCACTTTTCCTGTGGTTAGATTCCAGAAACTAGCTTTATTCTATACAGGGGTGTCCAACCTGTGGGCCACGGATGCATAGTGGTTCAGAATGGCCATGAATGCGGACCAATACAAAATTGTAAATTTACTTAAAACATGAGATTGTGTGTGTGTGTGTGTGTGTGTGACTATGTGTCACAATGTATTTAATGTGAGGTCCAGAACAACTCTTCTTTCAGTGTGGCCCAGAAATGCCATAAGGTTGGACACCCTTGCTACAGAATCTCTCAGTTCATTCCATTAACAGGTTCTGTTTTGACAGACAATGTAGTTGATTTGCAGAAATTCTGAACAGTTGGACAAAAAAATTGCAGTTGAAAAATTAAAAATATTATCAAGCTTCATAGCCTAGTTACCCTAGGCTAACTCTATGCCTATGATAACTATAGCCTAGTTATCATAACTAGGATATAGAGTTGGCACTTCAAAAATTGGAAAGGCAAGAAAAGTACTCCTCAGACCAGATGACAAAAATACCAGAGGCATTAAGGCAGTATTAGTTATATCACAGACAGAGGGAGCATATTACAGGTCTTTTATTCATCTTTCACAAAGGTGCTATGACTTTCTTCTAAATTACCAAATCATCACCATTACCAACATGAGATAGCTGTGTGCCAGGCAGTTTTACATATGTTAACTAATTTTACACTAAAAATATCCTTGTGAAATAGATATCATCTATAGTCCCACTTCCCAGAGGAGGAAACTAAAGATCAGAGAAGTAGGGTAACCTGAGGTGAGCTGAGATTTGAACCCAGCAGTCTGGTCCCACAGCTTGTCCTCCTACCCATTGTGCTACACTTTCTCCCATCACCTCTGTAGTGTGATAAATGTGGTCTCCTGAGAGGAAGGAAGTCAGTGTCACACTCTTCCCTCTGACCACGAATGCTCACACACCCTATAAACAGATTATTCCATTAAATGGCTGGACCATAAAATGGAGATTCAGATCATCCCGGTGTGATATTAATACAACGCCAAAATAATCAAGGGCATGTGTTCTTTATTATTTTTGCAGGGCAAGGAAAATAAACAAGTATTTGTCACAGTAAATACTCTGATCCACAAGTAAAGATCAGACAAAAGTTCTGGTCCCTATATAATCTTTTCTCAACTACCCAAGTAACAGCAGTAGATTTCAATCAGAGGAAAATATCTGACAAGTAACTCTAAATTACAAGTTCGACATACCCAATGATTCTCAGAGACTTCACGTCTCTAAGTTTCAAAAAGCCTAAAACCTTGCTGGGTTATCTTGAATCCTAATATGTTTGCCTGTGATCACCAGATATTAAAAGAGTGGAACATGGCTAATTTTTATCTTTTTTTTTACAAAAAATCCTAATGTTTCACAAAATGGGTTAATTTTCCTTCAACCTAAATGGCATTTCACTCTCCAGAAAAAGTATATAGACTTTCAAATATACAAACTAAAATCAAAGTGAGCTATTACACATGTGGGCACACACACATACATACACACACAATTACACAATACGTATCTGTACTATTTCCCAAGCATTGCTTATTGCCATGTTTGTATCACTGTATTCTGATTAGTTTAATGTAGCTGTTAAAGGAAAAGATGAGAAACCAAGAGTTTACAAATAACATGAAAAAATTAAAACATAATGAAAGTGGTTTAAAATGAACCACCACTGAATCAGATATCCAAGAGAAGGGTCTCACTCCAAACTATTACAATTTCAGTAAAGACATCACCTGGAGTTGGGCAAGAAACTATATAAAGAATATCAGTGAGCTGTAAGTTTAAATGTTATAAAGGACAAGCTTCTCACAATCTTAGCAGGGCAGGCTCCGCGATCTGCGCTGAAATGAGCTCAATGGATCAGTGCAATTGAGTTGTAAGTTAAAAATGCCTGTGAAGAGCCATATGATTTCACTCATATGGGGGATATCAAACTGAAACACCAAGTGCACAACCAAGAAAAACAAACAAAACCTCAGACACAGACAACAGTATGGTTGTTACCAGAGGGAAGAGGGGTAGGGGGTCGTAAGAGGTAAAGGGATCAGGTATATGGTGACGGAGGAAGATTTGACTTTGGGTGGTGGGCACACAATGCAATATACAAGGATGTATCATAGAATGTACACTCAAAACCTACATAATCTTATTAACCAACATCACCCCAATAAATTCAACTTTAAAATGCTTGTTGACAGTGAAAGGGAAGTCAGTGGCACTGCAGCGGAAGTAGGGCGAGGAAAGCACTGCCCGCTTACTGTGCTTGACCACTGCGTCCTACTTGGCTTTCAGCAATTTAAGTGGCATGGCCAAATGAGTGTAACAAAAATGAAAATGTTACCCAATTTAAAGAAAGCAAAAACTTTGAGGAAAGGCTGCAGAGAATGCTTTTCCAAGCAACAAAAAAAGATGTCAACACTCACAGGATATGTAAAGAGTTGTGTTTTAAAAATAGAACTGTTTTCTACCTTTCACTATGTTGCTAATTAAAAATAGAAGACAGTACAGCTACAAATCTGTAACAGCCACAGTAACTCCTGGATCTACTGGGGGAGTTAAAGGACTGAGTTACTGAGAACAGATGTAATGAAGATTTCCTGCTTTACCATTGTCAAAAATTAGATAACCGTTTTTCTGACAGTAGCTTGAATAGAACTCAGAAGACAAGAAATGAATTAAGAAACTTATGGAAATCTCTTCTAATCAGTTTGATTATAACACAGAAAATGTGCAGGTGATAAATGTTAAAGATTAATACTTATATTTTGATACTATTTTACAAATAGAAGTGATAAATATATTTTTAATCTGCCTTAAATTAATGTGTTTTCCAAGTCTTCCTATAAAAAATTGAAAATTCCATCAAAATAATGCCTAGGGATTACCTCTAATATGAACCAAGTCTTTCTTTTTTTTTTGCAGTTTTATGAAAATTTTTTAAATTTATTTTTAATCATTATTCAAGAACAATTTCTATCTTTTACTCCCATTCCAGCCAACCCACCCATCCCTCCCCTCCTCCCTCCCATTTCCAACCCCCCTAGTTTTTGTCCATATGTCCTTTATATTTGTTCCTGTAAACCCTTCCCACTCTAAGAAGACAAGCAACCCAGTCAAAAAATAGGCAAAGGACTTGAATAGACACCTCTCCAAGGAGGACATACAGAGGATCCAGAGACACATGGAAAGATGCTCAGTATCGCTAGCTATCAGAGAGATGCAAATTAAAACCACAATGAGGTACCACTTTACACCAGTCAGAATGGCCATCATAAGTAAAACAAAAGACAAGTGCTGGAGAGGTTGTGGAGAAAAGGGGACTCTAGTACACTGTTGGTGGGATTGCAGACTGGTAAGACCACTATGGAAAACAGCATGGAACTTCCTCAGAAAACTAAAAATGGATCTGCCCTTTGATCCAGCAATTCCACTGCTGGGACTATATCCTAAGAATCCTGAAACACCAATCCAAAAGAACCTATGCACCCCAATGTTCATAGCAGCACAATTTACAGTAGCTAAGTGCTGGAAACAACCCAGGTGCCCATCAGTAAATGAATGGATCAAAAAACTATGGTACCTTTACACAATGGAATTCTATGCAGCAGAAAGAAAGAAGGAGCTCCTACCCTTTGCAACAGCATGGATGGAGCTGGAAAGCATTATGCTAAGCGAAATAAGCCAGGCAGTGAAAGACAAATACCATATG
>CM052544.1:104726272-104740525 GCA_028533065.1 Trachops cirrhosus
TCAATCTTGAATTCTGGGTCACTGACAGTGTCAGTAGCAATGACGCAGGCCACCCTAAAAATGACTGCACAATTTCACTGAAGTGTGTGTGTGTGTATTCATAAGTGCATGTGTATCTGAAATATATCCCTCCACAGACTACCTACCTCTGTGCACACTGGCTGAGACGACAGTTTACCTCCACATAAGCATTATGAGTTCCTCTTGTAGCACAAAATTATATTTTTTAGGATTATGACCAACAAATTATAAGTTTCTTTAAAAATAAGACTAAAAGTTCTTGGAAATTAAAAACTATAAATTCATAAGAGTTGTAAAATTCCTATGGTAAAAGTTTATGGCTTGGAGTCATTACTAATCAATGCTAGTTTTCTGACTCTGATGAACAACATTTTGCACTGAATGAAGTTTCTTTAACAGTCCAGTTTTTACACCATAATATATAGGAAAATAATTCCTATTAACTAAGGAGAGAGCATGAATTAATATCTCACTCCCAGTTATTGTATTTTTAAATAAAACATGGAAATAACCAAAAATCTTGTTGAGGGGAAGTTGTGTGGTGAGTCAGAAGGAAGGAAAGGGAAGGAGGAAGAGAAAAATGATGAATTATTATGGCTACCACTCAACTTAAATGCAAATTGACCTGTATCTGCTCATTTGGAAGTCGATCACGGAGGTCACCCAAATGACAGGTAAACATTTTATTCATGAGAAGGTATGGTTTTCAAGCCTTACTCTAACACTACCTGTTAGATTGTATTAGCTGGTATAAACATCTCTTTGTCATAGATCCCATCCTAAGGGTTTTTGTCACAGAAACACTAGATGAAATCTTAAATTCCGAAAACATGATCCTCTAGGGAAGTCTGCAATGGAGGTGTTACAAAAGCAAAATAACAACGTTTGGATCATAAGCCACTTTGTCTTTAACACTAAAGTTAAGGTAAGAAGACAGAGTGACAACTACAGTTAATAACATTGCGTTCAATACTAGAAATCCACTAAGAAAGATTTCAGGTGTTCTCTTCTTACACACACACACACACACACACACACACACACAGGTAACTATGTGAGAAGATTTGTTCATTTGTTTGACTGTAGTCATCATTTCACTATGGATATCAAATCAGCATGTTAGACACCTTAAATACATACAATTTGAATTTAAAAACAAATTTAAAAATATCATTCAGTTGGGTCAGTCAGATATCATCAGTGACTTTAAAGACAGAAGCTCAGCAACGCTGGGAGAGCAGAAAGCACACTGGCAATGAAGATGAGAGAGTGAGGCTCCGAGAGAGACAGCTGTTCCCAGAGAGTTGAAAGGGGTGAGCAGGGGGTCATTTGGGTCGGGGAAATCTGAGGTTATTAAAGGTTGAGGAGGAGGCCCAAACGGAAGGTGGGAGATGACTTGTACTATGGCTAAACATGTCTGGCCACGTTCACTTTACCAAGTAGATGAAAAACAAAACAGACAACAAAAACAGAAAGAGATTATCTTAAGGCAAGAATACAAGTGGGCAAAGGGAGGTTTACAGTTGTTCATATGGAGAGTACAATAATTAATAAATAATAACACAAGAATAAACCCTGTGTTTCATGTACTCACAACTGTAAACCTACTTTTGCTCCACTCTGTGCATTAGCCGCTTGTCTGGTAATATTAAATTTGACAAGTATAAACTCTTTCATTCCTGTTTGACTCATTCTGTCTCTGAAGCACATGAACATTCAGAAGCCATGGACATGTTCAATAACCTTCCTTGATTGCTTATGCCTTCCTCATACTATCTTTCCTGGATCTCCTTACGAGGAAAGCCAAAACATTAACGCTCTTTCCAGCAGGAAAAATTAAATAAATGTATTCTCTGTGCCAAACTTTGATAATAAAAGATAAAATAAAAAAGTATTTGAGTATAAATTCTTTTCCAACTCCATTCTACATAAGTTCACAAATTGTGCATTTTACAAATTGAGTGCACTGATTGACTGAGTCTGTCTTTCCCTTTGAGTAATGAATGTTGTCTAGTGCCAGTAACATTTTATTTTAGAAGAAGAAATGAGATCAGTCCCCACTAAAGGTTATTTGAATGCATACTGTTATGCTACTCCATGGGAATTTTATACACTATCAACTGTTCTACATCTGTACATGCATATATTCAAAATTAAGTACAATAAGTTAAAATATTAGGTAGATGAAAAAATAATGAAGTATTGCCATGTATGTCTGGTTTAAGTGTAAAGTGGTACAACCTTTCTGAAAGGTTTTTTTTCCCCTACACTTTCTTCTAGGGATTTTATAGTTTCTAATTTTACATGTCAGTCTTTAATCAATTTTGAGTTCATTTTTGGATAGAAGCCCAAATCTGTTCTTTTGCATGTAGATATTATGTTTTCCTAACACCATTTATTGAAGTGACTATCTTTTTTCTTTTTTTTTTTTAAGATTTTATTTATTTATTTTTTTTTAGAGAGGGGAAGGGAGGGAGAAGGAGAGAGAGAAACATCAATGTGTGGTTGCGTCTCATGTGGTCCCCACTGGGGACATGGCCTGCAACCCAGGCATGTACCCTGATTGGGAATCGAACCTGCGATGCTTTGGTTCGCAGCCCGAGCTCAATCCACTGAGCTATGCCAGCCAGGGCTAAAGTGACTATCTTTTTTCTATCCAGTATTCTTGCCTCCCTTGTCAAATGTTAACTGACCATATAGGTGTGGGTTTATTTCTGGGATGTCAATTCTGTTTAATTGGTCTATGGATCTGTTTTTATACTAGTACCATAGTATTTTGTTTACTGTAGCTTCATAATACACTTCAAAATCAGGAAGTATCATGCCTCCAGCTTTGTTCTTTCTCAAGATTGCTCTGGCTATTTGAGATCTTTTGTGGGTCCACAAAATTTTAGGATTATTTTTATCTATTTTGGGAAAAATGCAGTTGGAATCTTGCTAGAGGTTGTGCTGACTCTGTAGATGGCTTTGGGAAGAGTAGACATTTTAGCACTATTAACTCTCCAATCCCTGAACATGAGATATCTATTTCTTTGTGTCTTCTTCAGTTTCTTTCCTCAATATCTCATAGTTTTTGTGTATAAATCATTCACTTCCTTGGTTATATTTTTTCCTAAGTATTTCATTGCTTTGGTGCTACTATAAGTGGGATTGTTTTATTTCTTTTTCCAATAGGCCTGTGATGTGCGCACACTGGGCTGCAGGGCGCTGGCTGCAGGAGCCTGGGTGGTGGGCCAGTTGCAAACACACTTGTAGTGGTGGGAACCATGGCACACAGCCAGGGATAGAGCCAACTACAGGTGCACTGGCAGCCACAGGGGCACTAGCTGTCAGTGTGCACTCTGCTGGCTGCTGGTTTTCTGGTCACTGGTGCACAGCAGTGAAGGCCAGTGTCAGGAGTCAGGCTGGGGCATGCAGAAACACAGCTGGAGTGGTTGGCTGCAGGTGAGTGCAGTGGTGTAGGCCAGGGGCAGGTGGCAGGGCCAGATCTAGGACCACAAGCAGCTTTGGGGACGCTGGCTGTCAGCATGCCCTCCTGTGGCTGCATGGTCCTTCCACAGGCCCACACTAGGCAGTGGAGGCCAGTGACAGTGGTCGGCCTGGAGGCATGCAGGCCTGGAGGCATGCAGCTGGAGGAGCCAGCCCAGAAGCGTACACAACAGCAAGGGGCAACTGGGGATGGGAGGTTTAGACTGACATCTTGAATGCTCACACAGACCTGGAGGCCTGGACTGGCTGCCAGTGTGGTTCTGGGCCTCTGCAGGGAAAGGTGGGTGGGCTGGAGTGCTGAGGGACTCAGACAGCTGGCATCAGCAAACCTGAATAGTTGTGGGGCAAAACTGGTGAAATCTGCAGGGTGTCTGTGGTGGCTGTGCTGGCCCTTGGTCTTCAGTGACCAAAGCTGCAGGGGTCATCTGCAGAGAAGGTCACCAGCAACTGAGGTGGCTCCTGCTATGTGACCGATACTGGTAGGTCCTGCTTTTCTTCCTTGTTCCTAGTCATCTTTATGTTTCAGCTGTGCTGGTCACTCACCAAACTGAGTCCTTCATGCAGTTCCCCAAAGGCTGGGGCTTTCCCTGGGGAAGGAAGCCTTCCCTGCTGAAGCCTTCCCTCTGGGCCCAGCACAGCGCCTTGGAGAATGGGATGACTCAGGTACAATGAAACTACTTCCTTCCCTTTTTGCACGGTTATACTCCAGGTTTTTGTTCCATCAGGTTGCTGAAGTTTCTTAAGTGGACTCCAGATCTCTCCCATAGCTATTTTTGTTTGTAGATAGCTGTCTAAGCATTGATTTTGGGTAGAGATGGAGGCTGAGGTCTCCTACTCTGCTCTTTTGGTGACGTGACCAATGATGATCTATTTTATTAACTGAATGGTAGGTACAGACATGATTATTTTATTATTGTTCTTTAAACTTTACATTTAAATTATATGTACTTTTTTTGGTAGGTATGGTTTTTCTTTTAAAAGTTAATATAAAATCATTGTAAAATACTTTAAAATAAAGAGAAAGACCATCCCTGGAAATAGCCATTGTTAACCAGAGATGATAGATAGATGATAGATAGATAGATAATCTTTGAAACAAAAATGTTACCATATCATAATGCTAATCAACTGCTTGGTTTCTTCTTTAAGACATTTTGCAAAGTGTTTTTCAAGAAATAACTACGTTGGCATTACACTTTGAAATTGGTGCACACTTAAGTATCTTTGTCTCCTTCCACTATAGGAACCTTCATCATCTGAACCTAATTCATTCCCAGAAACATGTTGGGTAGCAAATTTTTGGACAGTTGTGGTCTATCTTCCATCTTTGAAATGGAAAAAATAATTTATTTCCAACTTATGAAAATACCCCAACTAATTCCCCAGAATATCACTAAAATTCTTAAAAACATTTATGTACCAATCCAACCAAGGATTTCTGACTAAAAAAAAAAACATTTAAATAGCCTAAATAACTATTTAATAAAACCTAACAAGCTCTTTGGTCAGTGTGTTTGTGCTAAGCAAGCAGTGATACGACAGGGTGGGAGACCGACACCTGTAAATAAAGGGAGCAGGGAGACCCGCTGTAGCAGCCTGACACCAGGGCAGCTGCCCCGTCTGCTTCCTTCCCTGTCTGCACGGGCCAGTCTTTCACCTTGTTCCTCTGCTCCTTGTGAATCGAGGCTGGCCTTTCCAGCTTGCATGGCAGAGATGACACTCTGAGACTTCTTTTAGTTTCATCCGGGTCTGCCACACTGTAGGAAACCCAAGCTCATCACATGGAGAGACTATGTGGATAGGAAGATGCTCCTCCAACACCAAGCATTGCAGTCAGTGCCAGCCCAGGAGCCGAAGGCGGAAGGAAGCAGCCTTCTGAAGGACGCATCCTTCAGCTGTTAGCTGACACAAAAGAATGAGTGCCCCCAAGAGAGAGCCTCCCAGCTGCAGCCTGTCAACTCTCACGTCCATGTGAAACGATAATAAAATTCTTGATTTTGAACTACTACATTTTGGAATGTGTGTCACGAACAACAGATAACCAGAATATACACTGTCGTATTGGGAGGACTGCTGAGATTGAAATGCAGTGCACTCACATCCTATTTAAATGTTTCTGCTGGCAAGTGCACGCAAACCCCATTTCTACTGGGGTTGCATCCATAAATCTGGCGTAAAATTCTTTGCAAGTTGTTACAGTGGATAGTGACAATTCAGGTAGTGATCACTTGGCTGGGTTATGAGATTATGCAGTTATAGTCTTCATCTCCTAAAACTTAGGTGCTATTCCACAATGTTTTTTTGTTTTGTTTGTTTGTTTTTTGTACATCAAAACTAAAAGTCTGAGGGCAGCTTGATTTTGATTTTTGTCCTTTGGACATAAAGTACCTACCTTGTGGATGCACATAGAATTTCTCTGTTCTTTTTATTCAAATGTTTTTGCCAGCCTGTGACTACATGTAGATCTCTTTCACATATTGAGTTGTTTGGCTCTATAAACCCACACCACCTTTCAACTCCTGTTTTTATTGTTAATATTTATCACCTTTTCCATTAGTTTCCAAATCAGTTTCATTTTCCCCTTATCTTCTCAAATCCTATTAGCTTCCTAGGTTTCTTTTTCTCAGTAGCATTATTCTATGTTCCAAATGATCAAGTCTGTACTTGACACTCCCCAAGGAAAGCTTTAACTTCATTGCTCTGTGTTTAGGTTGCCTTCAATGCTTTCTCTCCCCTAACCTCTCTCAGCGACTTGCATGACAGAGATGATCATACTGTCACTCTATCTCAGCCTATTCATGATTGCTTTCTAGCCTATTTTTTGAATAATATGTCTTCTCCATATCCTATTGAGGATAAAAATGTTTCCTAAATTTTTTGTGTTCTTATAATGCAGTAATATCAGGAGTCAAATCTGAACTTTGCTAAGTTGATTTAGATGATTTCCCTCTTATTCAACAATAATTATCTCATAAAGTCATTGTTTTCCTTAAATAAAGGAAGTCTACTCAGATCTAAGAGATGAACTATGAGGACTGACTTTGGACCTCCTCTCTGCCCATCCAGGTATTGATTAAATTCCATTTCCATCCCAATACATGATTTACTCATTTCCCCAACATAATCCAATGATGAGGTAACTCTGCTATGATGATGCTGAACTAAAATGGAACCTTCTCTTAGCTACCATCTGGATTTCCAACACACTGAAGGGAAATATATTTAATTATACTCTTTAATAGTCACTCTCATCAAGGTTCTTTCCATCATTCCCCTGACTTCCTGACTTATAGCACTTAAGAGAACCATATCTTCTAGGACACGATGTACCACCTATTTCTTACATATTTGTTTTCTGGGAGTTGGTGAATTATTTTTAAGAACAGCAATACAAATACATGTAAACAGATGTAAGAAAGAGAAATCTGGCTGCACAGACAGTTTTTCCTTCTCATTAGGAGCACAAGCCCTGTGTGGCTCAGTGGACTGAGCACTGGCCTGCAAACCAAGAGGTCGCCCGTTCAGTTCCCAGGAGCACAAGTCCTGAAGCCAGACAGTCTGGATTCAAATCCTGGCTCCATTACTTAACTTGCTCAAACCACAGAGTGAATTCTGATCATCTCTGTGCCTCTATTTCCTCAACTGGAAATTGGAAAGAATGACAGTGCCTACCCTTTATAGTATCATAATACAATATCTAGAATATTATGAGTATTCATTATTAGTTATAATGATCATCCTGTTGTTATAAAGCAGATCCATGTGACTGAAGGACATCTATCCAATTTTATAATTGATGTGGAACTTGAACCCAGGGTCCAATTGGTTGGGACTGGAGAAAGGCATTTCTAGCTTTGAGGCAGAGAGTTATTAGGAGTGTAATGTTAATGATTCTCCACTTATATTTTTCAATTCAGTGCTTTTGATTTTTGTTTGTTGGAACTTCCTTCTGGATTCGAATGACAGGACACCTGTTGGTTTTAGTTTACAAGGTTATCCACTGCATCCTTATATTAGGGAGAAGTCTGGAGAGGTGGTGGTGGGGAAATCCATCTAGATACCATTCTAAACTAATGATCATTAATCCTAAGTAGGTTAAAATGCTTTGTATCAGAATAAAAATGTGCAACTAATGTTTACATAACTAAGAACAGTTCCCAAGTCCAATTCTGTTTTGTTTACACCAATGCTAAATGGCAAATTCTAAAAATCTCCTGACTAATCAGAATTATTAAATGTGGACCAGAATTATTAAACGTGGACCAAAAAAAAAAATCACAGTGCAGGACATGACTCTGAGGGTTCATCTACTCCATCCCTTTGCCTCGAAATATGTCTACATCCACTTACCCTGGAAAAAGTATTTCAGAGACCGAAGAAAATAAGTATTCTTAATAATCTTAAGGATGAAGGAGCTCTTGATTATTTGAACTCCAAACTCTCCTCTGTGGTTATTTAAGTACAGTTTCTCAGAGAAAAGGAGTTGGCCACCAGTTTCCAAATAATCTTTATGTTCTTTAAACTTTATAATATCGTCTTTTACTACCCTTTAAAAATATATAGTTTACAGATGTACCGCTTATCTAACAATGTTTGCATAAATAAATTAGCTTTATATAAACACATACTGCCTATTCTTCTTTTGAAATGTCATATTTATTTTAAACAAGTAACTAAAAATTTAGTCTTGCCAAATCATGTAAAGATTTCTCCAACACTGCTTCTAGCCTAACCTTTCGACTCCCTTTACTGAAGGTACTTACATTATATACAAGTAACGGAACTGGGAGAAATGCCATTCCAAATTTTTATGTATGGAACATTTAAAAGCGGTGAGTTTCTGATGTGAATACTTTCCAATAATCATCCTAGTTCAGGAAAGCAATATAGCACCGAGGTTAAGAACATGCTCTTTGGAGACAGAGAGCCTGGGTATAAATCCTAGCTCTGCCACTTTGGCTTATCCAAAGCCTCATAGCTGGCACCTTCTCTGACTCTCAGCTTCTCATCTGTAAAATGTTCCTCCCAGATAATGTTGGTGCTGTGATTAAACAAGAAAATGAAGGAAACTTTTAGAGTTCTTGGTACCTAGTAAGCACTGAATATATGTTGGTGGTGGTGAAAATGCTGATGGCAGTGATAATGGTGGTGGCAGTGATAATAATGAAGACGACAAAAGAGACTATCAGTGAGACCAAGGGAGCAAGAAGAGATCTTCTTAGCCTTCCTTAAACCCACCGCATGGACCGCAGAGCCAAACCACAGGGAGGGTTTGCGCACATGCCCTGACACCGCCGTTAAGCCATGTCGTGGCTGAGCATCCCAGCTCAGTCCCCCGCGACTGTTAGTTTCTCACTTGTATTAGAACTTGCCCTTCCCACCTCTGATGGATGGTAACTGCTGGTTTGGAAGGCATTTACTTCATATCCTCTGACTTGAATAGCTTTGCAAAAGTAATTTTTCATTGTTTTCAAAGGATAAGTAACATTACAGAGGTACTCATGTCTAAAGGAGTGAGGATCACACAACAAAAGGAAAACGCCCATAGGAAAACAAATGTGTGGGGGAGATAAATTCACTTCGGGATGGATGTTTACCAAAAAGAAATTACATCCACAGTTCTCTCAGTTGGGGACCAATGTCAAGCTACATGCCCCCTGTTTAGCCGCTGAAAGCCAGCCAGATCCTGTGGCTTGGCTCCTGCACAAGCTTGAAATACACGAACTTGCAGAACAGCACCCAAGTAAGCAAGTAATTGCAAACTGCTCTCGGCTAAGAATAGAGAGAGGAGACAGAGTTTTCACTAACTACAAGCTTGAAGAGATTATGCAGAAAAATGGATTCAGCCCTACTAAGGTAGAAAACATTCTATTAGGTTTTCAAAATCTATGCTGGACATTTTAAATTAATCTCAATCTCTCTCTTTCTCTCTCTCTTCTCCTCCCTGTTCTCCCTCCCTCCGCCTCTCATCTTACAACTATGTAGAATAGGTTGTAGGAAACAGAACAGACATAAATTTTATGGGGGTTTTTTAAGCTTCTTTTTTCCTCATATTTTTCTATCTACTCAAATAGATTTCCTACTATAAAAATAAATTCAAAGCAACTGTGTCTGTACTATTAACTCTGACTTTTTAAGGAGCTATAAGGCAAAATATCTGCTGGAGAGGAAACATGTTGCTGGTAGGGATTACAAGGCCCCAGCTCAGCTGTAGTATCCATGAAAAGAATCTATAGAGCTGTCTATTCCTCTGCCTGTTCTACATCTTCTAGGCAATTCTGATGATCTCCTTGGTTTGGGAACCACTTCTCTGGGTCAGGACCGTCAAGATTGCTTTATCTTTAGCCTTGAAATGGACTGACATTATCAACATCATTATTAGTCACCATTTAATATGTGCCCAAGTACTATGACAGGCATTTCACAAGTAGTGACCCCTTTAGTATCCATTACAACTGTTGAGGTAGGTATTTATTATCATTTTTCAAATGAGGATTGATGAAGTTAAGTGACTGCGGAGGTCACAAGGCTACGAAGGAGCCAAGAGATGAACTCCAAAGCCTTTACTCTTAAACAACGTGTTGTATTGCCTGATTATGGAAGAGCTTCAAGAATTAGAAGTCAAGTAGGAGTGGAGTATAGGAAACTGGGTATGAAAGGAGAAAGAAGATAAAAGAAGGTTTAAATTTTGTAGGCTCTGTCACCAGATCTCTCTCTGCCACCCAAACTGCAGTCCTTTCCCACTGCCCCCGAGTTCTGGAGCAGCAGGGATCCTCCAACTGAGAAGTCACAGCTGATGAACAGTGTAAGTCCGCTCATCCAGAGTAAACGCCCCGCATCACAGCATCTCGCCACCAGGATTTCGCAGAATATGCAGATACATTCTGAACCACAAAGCTGACTAACAAACACCAGCGCACTAAAATTATACATGCTTGGTTTTGTAATGACTTCAAAGTGTGTTGCTTCATCCCTAAATAAGTCATCTAACCCACGATGGGCACTCAGTAAAGCCTTATTAAATATACAGCTCTGATCTCACACTTGGAGGACACTGGACTTTGTCAGGAGGACACACACACCACCCCCGAGGTCAACAGCAGAGCCGGACGTTGACGCTGGCCCTACTACCAGACGCTTGGCTTGACCAGCACGTGTCACTTTTCACCCCATGACTGTATGATATGGTTCAAATCCTCACTGAACTCACTGACACGCTGAACTACCAAGTAGGATTTTATAATCCAATTTGTTTCTCATCATGTAGGCAGCTGTTTTAACCAAACTGTGCTAATTTGTTTCAGGACATACATAAAATCCAGCATTCCTCTACCCAGGCTGGGAACAGAATAGCACTTTGCCAGTGAATAAAAAAAGTCTAGATGGCTCCCATAAAAACTTGTGACATGAAATTAAGCTAATTACAAGACACAAATTTAAGGTTTAAACTACTTAATAATTCTTATTAATCTTGCACTAAAAACCGAAACCAACAATGGACAAGAGTTACTTTGTGTAACTAACTCTCTTCAAATTAATGCTATTTCCTTTTTAGTAAAAAGAAATGTTAATATAAAGTGGGTCTTTATTCTTCACATATCCTCCAAATCATAGCTTTGCAGTACTTATGGCTCCAAGATAGCCACAGTCCAGTAATGCCCTTGGTAATTTGAGACCTGCAGTACTTTTGACACAAGCCTCCTTTATTTTCCCCTTAAATGCTGTCAAAACATATGAATGTTATCACTCTGCATTACTCTATGTTCAGATGCTTGGCTCTTACCAAATTAACCGAATCATTCGTTTGTATCAAATCACAGAAACAAATACTGCACTAAATATAGAAAAGTAAAATAGAATAAAATTTGCAGAATTTTAGCATGAAACAAGCAGTTGGCTGAAAATGTAAAGTTATGTGATCACACTAATCAAATAAATGGACACTTAAAAAAATCACTAAATAAGAGTTAACCTGGAAATTTCAGTAATATTAAATAAAGATGTATAGTTGTTTGTTTCAAGGTAATACTTGGATGAAATAAAAGATTCCAGTCTTACCTACTAAATGGGTGCTCTTCTGAAGTTGATCTCAAACAAAGTAAAGAGAAAAACGGAGCAGACAGTCCACTAAAGTAGTCAAGGTGGGCAAAAAGAAGACTGATAAAAGAAGGGGCGTGGTGACAAGGTAAATGAACTCATTTGGAAGTGCTGATCACCGGTAGAATTAAGTGGAACTGGTGACTACATGGATATGGGAAATAAGGATAGTAAGAGGAGTTTGGAAGATTTCTAGGTGGTGGCCAAAACACGCAGGGAGATGACGCCATCCTCTACGATAGGGCAGAGTAGTGGAAGAGCCTGCTTGAAAGGGGAGTTAGGAGTCGTTTTAGAAATGTTTAATTAGCAGTACATGTGGGATAGCCAGGCAGAAATGTGAAGGTCAGGAGCTGGGATAATGAAGGCCTGAGAAGGCATGGTAGAGAAGAAGAGGAAAATATAAAGAAAATACCGTAACAGATGAGTAAGGTCTTTTTGGAGCAGGGCGAAGATTCAGGAACACCAAGGTAGCCTTGAAAGAAAAAGGTTTGTCTCTTCCACAAGAAAATGTGGGTAGGTACATGATTTGAAGGTAGACAGGAAGAAAGGGGTGGCGATTTACTTCAATTGTCTGCCATAAGGAGAAGACAACCCCGTCTTCTGAGAACAGTCAAGGTTAGAAATAACTATCGTGCAGAATGAGAGAAAGAGCTGGGAGAGAGCAAGGCAACAGAATCCTCAAGTCGGGCTGAGGAATTAGCTAAGGCTGTGAGGACATCTGCCTACCCCGTGTGTGACTTCCTTAGCCTCAGCCCGAGTCAGCTTTGGGGGGCTGTGGAGGACAAGATTAGGTGAAGTTCCAGCCTGTCTTCCTGAGCCTGTGTGTGTTGTTTAATCGCAGAAAGACTAACAGCCATGAGGCAACCTCCTCGTGAACATGAACTGATGGATCTTCACTTATACATACATACACTCCTCTGAGCTGATGCTGAGTTTGAATGAACCGTGTCACCATTGATATGAAAAATCAGATGGCATAATTTTTCCAGTTTATAACCTCAACCATGTATTTGTTGGACTTCATATAAAAGTAAATATAAACTCATGTAAAACAGTCAACTTTTGACAAGAAACTGGTCAAAGAAATTGCATATATACTCACATGAAATATACATATATTTAAATTATCCATTCTTTTTCATTTACTTACATGTTCATAAAAATGTTGGTCTCAAATTTGTCACCTATATTAGTATAAATACACTATATTTTATATATATTTATATACATATATATATAATTTCTGGGGGAGCACATATGCCAAATTTTTTACCTTAAAGGAAGATTTTAAAATTTATTATCATAAAGCAATTTTTCAAAAAGAAGCTAATTCTATTTGTCTTACTGCTGCCTTAATTCTATTTGTCTTAGTTGGCACCACTCAAGACTTAGAAAGCTTAGAAGACAAGAACAGAAGCTAAAACTATCATTGTACAACACAACAGATTATATATTCATCATTTTTACTACAACTTGGTACTCATTTCAATCCACCTAAAAATTAAAGACCTTGTACTTGGACATTATAATCTACTCATAAGTATCCAACTGTGATAATTGCAAAACCCTTTGCCATTGTGTAAGTCTTGGACCCTCATCTTAAAAAATAAAATTACCATATAATTTTTTACATTCTGTTTTTCTAAGTTTTTAAGGGAATGCACATGCTCTTTGCCTATCATAGGCAAAGGCTGCAGAGATCATTCCCAAAAGAGAAAATGTAGCTGGTAAACAAAGAAATGGAAGAGGGATCCCCCTCATTAATAAATAAGTATAATTGAAAACAGATGACATTTTAAAAAACATAACAAGATTAAGTTTTAAAATATAAAACGTGGTTCTGGCAAGGTGTGGTAAGGCCGATACTCACAATTTGCTGGTAACACAGTGATACATACAAGCCTTTTGCAAAGCCATCTGGCAATACAAAATGTTGGCAAAAAATTTTATTTTCTGTTATGTAACAATTCTACTACTCAATCTATTCTAAGAAAACAATCTAAAATACAGAGAATTATATTCATAATGATGATCACAATAATATTTTCATGTAACATGATATCAAGGTTTTTCCTGATTATAATAGTAAGACAATGTTAATTGTGCAAAATTTGAAAATTATGAAGCAGGGGTGTCCAACCTTTTGGCATCTCTGGGCCACACTGGAAGACGAGGTGCCTGGGGCCACACATTAAATACACAAACACTACTGAAAACTGATGAGTCAAAAAAGGTTTTAAGTAAATTTACAATTTTCTGTTGGGTCGCATTCACAGCTGTTCTGGGCCGCATGCAGCCCGCGGGCCGTGGGTTGGACACCCCTGGATAAAGGAAGAGCATTTTTATTCATCCACTTCCACTCACATAGCTACTGACAACCAACCTGTGCGCAAGGAACTATTAAACACTGAAGACTCAGTAGTGGGTGGGATAGTCCTTGCCATCATAAACCATAGTTCTACCACCAAGAAACAACCATTATTAACATCTTGGAGAAATCCAGTTTATTTTTCTGCTCACATACATTTATTACATATTTTAACTAGCTGATACTTATGGCTAGATACACTACTACTATTTTTTATTCTGATCTTTTTCTGTTCAGCAATCTTGCTGACAAAAGGAAACAACTCTTTCCAAATGCAA
>CM052544.1:104741025-104807355 GCA_028533065.1 Trachops cirrhosus
AGAACTGAATCAATATTATAGAACATAAGGAAGCAAAAACAACTAGAACAACAAGAAGAAAAAAGAATCCAAAAAAGTGATGATAGTATAAGCAGCCTCTGGGACAACTTCAAGAGGTACAACTTTCACATCATTGGGGTGCCAGAAGGAGAAAAGAAAGAACAAGAAATTGGAAGTCTATTTGAAAAAATGAAAGAAAACTTCCCTAATTTAGTGAATGGAATAGACATGCAAGTCCAGGAAGCACAGTGAGTCCCAAACAAGATGAATACAAAAAGGCCCACTCGAAGACACATCATAATTAAAGTGCCAAAGGTTAAAGATAAAGAAAGAATTTTAAAAACAGGAAGAGAAAAGCAGTTACCTACAGGGGAACTCCCATAAGACTGTCAGCTGATTTCTCTAAAGAAACTTTGCAGGCTAGAGGACAGGTTGTCAGTGACCAGAGGAGAGAGGGGAGGGAATTTCAGGGGAGAAGAAAAGGGTTTATAGGAACAAATATAGAGGACACATGGACAAAACTAGGGGTGTTGGAAATGGGAGGGAGGAAGGGAAGGATGGGTGGGTGGGCTGGAATGGGAATAAAGGATAGAAACTGTACTGAATAAACTAAAATAAAAAATTTAAAAAAAATAAAAATAAAAAAATAGCAAAAAAAAAAAAAAAAAAGAAACTTTGCAGGCTAGAAGGAATTGGCAAGAAATATTCAAAGCCATGAAAAGCAGGGACCTACAGCCAAGATTGATCTATCCAGCGAAGCTATCATTTAGAATCAAAGGGCAGATAAAGAGCTTCCCAGACAAGAAAAAAACTAAAGGAGTTCATCACCAAACCATTATTATATGACATGTTAAAGGGACTTATTTAAGAAAAAGAGGATCAAAATTATGAACAATAAAATGGCAAAAAATTACATATCTATCAACAATTGATCTAAAAAACAAACTCAGCAAACAAAAAGAACAAAGACAGAATCATGGATACAAAGAGCATTTTGATGGTTGCCATATGGGAGAGGTGTAGGGGAATGGGTGAAGAGGTGAGGGGATTACGAACTACAAATAGGTACTTAAAGAATAGCCATAGGGATGTAAAGTGCAGTATAGGAAATGGAGTAGGCAAAGAACTCATACACGTGACCAATGGACATGAGCGTGATGGGGGGATTGCCTGAGGGAGTCGGGGGTGCTGGGTGGAGGGGACAAAGGGGGAATAATCAGGACAACTGTAATAGCACAATCAATAAAATATAATTTAAAAAGAAATAAATTCAAAAAATAAAATATTACTGCGGGACCTGATATAATTACCAGAATTAACTGCATCTAGATGTGGGACTCCTGATCCTACTTAGGAACATAGTACAATGTAGAAAAGACACCACACTTATTGACAAGTCCAAAAGGAACTGACCCTCCATGCAAATGTATATTTTCTAGATTTGCGAGACACAAGGAAGTTCAAAAATTATTCCACATTCACTAAAAAACCAGGAGGATGATTCCATTCAAATATAACCGGTAAGTCAAAAAGTCCTGATTCCATATTGCCCTTGCCTCTCTCAAGTCACATTTCATAATTATACCTTTGGCTTTCATGGAGGGATAAATACTCCCAAGCTGCCTTATGCCTCTGAAAACATGCATTTGTTATTTAGATGTTGTTGAAGACACTGTCCACTACACACTGCTCACTGCTCTGGATGTGATTCTCCATTTGAGAAATGTGTTTAGCGTGTGTCTCCCTGTGGAACTAGAACACTTTCTTTACCATGAAATTATCATTCATTTCCTCAGTTCTATGATGCAGGACCCATCCCTTCCACCACATGCACACACTTGAGTGTGACTGAAATTGGAATGAGTATCCAGACATGCATGTTTGTGTTGTGCATATAGGCGTATATAGTCATATACGCATACATGTGTGTATTCACATGCACATGTGTGTCTTGTGTGTACACACATACATATGTTTATATGTATATATCTAGATATATGCAGTGATTTTTCCCTTTAAAAGTCATTATGAAATTGATTTTACTAATTGTTTTATAAGTAATCATTTATTTTAAATAAGAATAGAAAAAACATATCTACTTTTCTTCTTTGCCTGGTAAGAAGCCCAAGTTCAAATTTTTAGCTCATTTATTTCAACCAACACATGTTCATAGGCTCTATTTTCTCTGACAGTCTTGAGCTCTTATTTTAAGTTTTTCCTGGTTCTGATCTTTTAAATTTATTTTGTTTTGTTTCAGCATGTTATCAAATATTCTTTTACATTCAGTTATTATTAAATCCTTTGAGTAATTGCCAGCATATGAGGATACAACATCAATTATTAGATGTCTCTTGCCTACACAAGCTCAAATACAAGGAAATAATACTGACACACAGAAAGATTAGGTCCAAGTATTATATAAACAGGTCAGTTGCATGGCAAAAATCTATTGCCTTCATAGTTTTAGTTTAAATTAATTATAATCACATTAGCCACCTGAACCTCTAGCCCCCCTCTATTGGACAAATAACTTTATCATCTTAAGCACTTCTGCATGATGACAACATGAATCACGCTGGGATTTCAGTAAAGCTCTGTCATTATTTCCATTAAAATGTTTTATTTTTTCTCTGCCTCCTGATCCTGGAGGATGTCCACAAGCACAGCTCTAGGTCATTCCAGTAGCTGGAGAAGTATTTACAGGAAATCTCAGTGAGCAAACCGCCTGCGCCTTTTATCAACACCAGTGAAAGTCCCACAGAGGTGTCTGATGAGGAAAATAAGTTGTTCTAAGAAATCACTAGGGGATTTGTACTTGAGACTCTCTTATCTCCTAAGGAAAAAAAACCCAAAGTCCCTTGTAATGGGGGGGAAAAATCTGCCACTGACACCATGTGTGTCCTATTAAAGTTGTTTTTATTTGAGAGCACAGAAAAAATTGTTGTATATATTTTACATTAAGATCAGAGTAGCTTACTGCTGTGTAAAATTCATAAAAGAAAGCCCCTTTGGAATTTTCCTGTCCTTGCTTTGCTGCACACAGAACGCCGGGCCTTCGGTGGCATATGTAGTTGAGAAATCCTTTTTACAAGTACCCATAAAAGAGACTAGTACATGCTGCTCCAGACTGTAATTAAATGGGGCTAGTAGAGACTCCAGATGGGAAGCTGTGGAGAATGGCGCAAAGGTGTGGCTTCTTCCACTCGCTCGCTCCCGGGCCCCTCCGGCAAGCCAGGCTGGCACCAGGACAGACTCAAAATGAAAACTCGGGAGAAGAGGCTGTCTTATATCCCGCCACCAGCCTCCATGTGATGAGTGCTTTGCACGCCCCAAGATTTCCAGTTGCAAGTCCAAAACTGCACTCCCTAGACATTTCATGATCTCCCATGCACGCCACACAGGAGCTCTTACCCTCTGAAAGTGACAGTTAGATGTAAAGGAAATCATTGCTAAAAATGAAACCCCAGGAAAACAAAAACAAAAAACACCACCAACAACAGGTGTGAGTAGTTATCACCTACCCACTTTCCAGCAAACAAGAAGAAAAATTAAAAGGTAATGGGTGGAGGGTGCAGAGAGGGTGGGCAAACTTCTCAGGACGTCCCCTGAAGTTCCTTGTTAAGATCACTAAAGCAGGAATTTCAGACAGTTCAGCTACTGGGAGAAATGTCTGTGGGCAGGTGGATCTTTGCTAAACATCAATTTAATATAATAATTATACATGAACATTTGAAATGTGGCTGCTTATGAGTGACTGTCCCAGTTTATAATCACTATAAAATAAAGATTACCATCAGCTGCCATGTATCCAGATACCTGGGAAATAGTACAATTTGCTTAAAGTGACTAACACAAGTCACTGATTTTAAAATAAAGTGTTTAGCATACCAAACATAGGGCAACAAGAATTTCCCCTTTTTAGATGCTGTCTTCTTCATATGAAAAGTTCAATATCCACATTCCTGACAACTATGAAGTTTTCAAAATAAAAGAGGTTTTACTCTTATCCTCTCTTCTTGAGGATATTCTTGAGGTTGGCATGTATAAAACAGACCACATAAATTATAACTCAAATGTAAACAAAATGTACAGAAATAAAGAACATATGTCTAAAGCATATTTGCTTGACCCTTATCCTACTGAAAATGTGATTATTTCCTGCTCTCAGTTTAATCCATCACAATCTGCAACCATCTTTAGTTATATTATCTAATACCTAGTCCACATGTTGCTGTCAATTTCTATACAGAAAACAAAGATTAGAGAGACTTATTGCTATTGTTTTAAAAGCAGATGTTTGCAACAATTAAGGGTCTAAGTTGCTAATTAATATCTTCTTTTCTTTCCTACCAAGTTATAGGCCACTTTTTAAAAAGTAGATAATAGTCAAGTGAGGTCTCATAAGAGGAATAAGTTATTTTCCAATTGAACTAGTATGGAGTAGCAGATTTTATATTTAAACTTTAGCACACTCCTGAGAAAATACAATTAGGGCTTAAAGAATTGCATTATGTTGCTACTAACATCCACAGTATGGTGAGTGGAGGCATCCACGAGCAAATGGGACAAATAGCTATCTGGGCATATGTCGAAGCATCACCTAAATTACTTTAACAGTCTAACTACTTAAATGTGTCAGAAACAGAAAAACCATGCTGGCCACAGAGCTACTGGATGTGGGCATGAGGCTCGGATCCCAGCACTTATGTGCAGACCAGAGAGCATGAGGGCAGAGACGAGAGCTGGACCTGACTCAACACAAGGCAGCCTCAGCCAGAAGGAGACTCTGAAAGACTAAGGATGGAAAGAACACTCTTGAAGTCACTGTTCTTTCCCAACAAACTGAGGACCAATGACAATAAAATTATAAAGAAGAGGTCGTAGTAGGGGCAGCTGAACCAAAGCAAAGTCAGTGAGTGGCTCAACACTTCGGCATTTCTGAAATGACCTTTGGGGTATGTCCTACTAGCTATTTCAAGTTGGAAGACGGTGCTGATGGCAGAGTGCCATGTTTGTGAAAAGTATTTGTAGAGCAAAAGTAAAATGATGTGTTTGTTGGAGAGAGAAATAGTTTAAAGTTGGCTACTTCAATGATGGACAACCATGGCTTTATCTTTGATTTTTATTATAAGAAACAAGGAAAAGGCACAGGAAAACTTGGGTTTCCTAGGCAGCAAAACATCGGTCCTACTCTTGGCTCTACCATTAGAAACTTGCTATGCGTCACCTTGGACCAGTCGGCGCCTCCCTAAATCTCAGCTCTCTCCTCTTCCCTAATGTACAATGGGAGGGTCAAGATAGCCACATAACACAGCCATTGAGTCAGTAGCTAAACAGTTTGCCCTGAGGCCTATCAAAAGACCTCCTTCATTCAGATCTCCAATCAAATGTTCCTCCCTCAATTTCCCTGAATACCCCACATAAAATAGACAGTCCCAATCAACTCTTTCACCAGCTCTCTATCCTGCTTTATTTTCCTTCACAGCCTTTACCTCCTCATGAAATTATGCACTATTCCCATTACAGAAAGCTCTGTAAGAACTCATCATTATGCCTATACCAATGGTTGGTACATAGACATGAATGAATTAAAATTAGTTGTCAAAAGACCTTATAAAATAATGAGTCCCATACAGACAGGAAAGAAAATTTCAGGTTGAGGTTATGTTGGCCAATCCTGTGAAAGTGTGGATGACAGCCACCTCCAAATATCAACATTTCCCCTATTCAAGAGCATCTTCCAGCTTGAACCTCAACAACTATGACTGTGCTCTTCTACTATTTATTTAAATGTATAATAGGATCATGTCTATACCTTTCTATTAATATCTTGCCTAATACACAACATGGTTCAGACTTGAAGTTCCTTTCATTTAGAGATGCAGGTTGTATATTAACAGAATAAATCAGTCCCAACAGGGTGACTTCTACTGATTAGTGTGCTCAGACTGGAAGGAAGGGAAGATCGTTTTATCTGCACCGGGTACAGCCTTCATTCTAAAGTAGTCCATTCTTTTTTCTCGTTTCCCATATTCATTGTTCAATTTTTTCCCCTACTCACTATCTATCTTTCTTTTTTTCCATAGTCTTGGAAGCTCTTCTCTTTTTCCTCATTATCTATCCTCTTGCTATCTTGGTAGCTAAATGCAGGTCAAATGCAGATTTAAAAAGAGTCTGGCACAGTCTTTGAGGGCTAACTACCTGTGGGAAGGAAAGAGAAGGCAGAGGAGGGTGAAAGCTGCCAGATGTGAAAGGCTTGGCAAAGGCCCCGTGCAGCCACTGAAAAAGTGTTCTGTTCTTTCGTTGTAACACGGTGCTCTTGGGCTTACCAGTCTCTTCCTCACCCTTCACAGGACAACCACAGAAACTGCCTGTGTCTTCTGACAGTCTCAGAATCGTTGGATTTTAGAACTGGGCTGGATCTCAATGCTCGCCTACCCTAATACCCTCCAATTTACAAATGAGGAAATAGAGGCCAAAAGAGGTTAAGTGACTTGCCAAGGGTCACAGGATTAATGACCTGACAGGGTACAGAGATTCAGATCTGATCGCCAGGACAGAATCCTCAAGAATGTGTGTCAGAAAAGCCCAAGAAATTCTACAGGTTATCGTCATCAGAAACGAAAGAAAGGATAACTAACCTAAAAGAAAAACGGGGAAAGGAACACCAAGTGACTCAAGTGTAAATCAATCCTTGACTTAGAGTATTTTCAGATCGTCTTTTCTTTTCTTTTTCTTTTTCTTTTTTTAAGGAAGTAAGCATGTGTTGTTTAAGGAGAAAATCAGCTGAAGCATTGCAAGGTTGTTTTTTTTCCTCCCAAATCTTGCATCCATTTATTTTCTTATTTTTGATAGTTTTTCACGTAATACACGCTTAGTGACTATTCCATTGCGCTGACCTCTGCTTCTGCCTTCCAGTAATGGAAAGCAGCTGATTTTAATGTGCTGGTGCGTTAGTGTGAAGGAGGTTAAGGCTGTGTTTGTGTGCAATCAGGTTAAGATTGGCTCCAACAGGAGAAAAATCCATACATATGTTGAAAAGATCTGAAAAATGCCTGTATTCCCAACCTGATTACGACGTACATTTTTGCATGGTTTGTCAAAGCAGATCACTAAAATCAAATCAAGATGTAAAGTGGGATGAAGTGGTTTTCTTCTCCATTCTTCCATTAATCACCGTGACCTACTGAAGAAAGGAACTTTTTGCTCCCCCACCTGAGGCAAGGTGGGATACTGCGCTAGAAGTTATGCCAATTTTTATCAGTTGGTACTCAAGTTCCTAAATTAATTTTCTACATTTTAATTTGTTACATTTTGGAATAGAAGTTATTTTGTTGCAGAGTAATTTTCCATCAACAATTCTATTGTAGATCCCTTTTTATAAAACATAAAATGATAAAAACAAATTTTCATAGAACAATTTAGACTTGCTAACTTTAAAGATTATATAAAAATTGAATTTATGAAACTGAAAAATGTAGATTCAGGGATTAGAACAATAGCCAGTTTCTCCTAATAAATAATACTTGGTAAAACCTAAATACAAATTACCAGTAAATCAGAGTTCCTTACTGGTTATCAAAAAGAGAACTTAAACAGATGATACATAAGCATTTATTCTGGCAGGACTTAATTTGCTGGCAGTGTCCGGTTGTGCTCTCTGAGACAGGATACTGTTGTTGGTAGCACAAAAAAAATATGAGTGCAATAAACAGGTTAACAAGCTAGCTGTTATCTACAAAATTCTCGAGCAAGACTGGGGCTAGGTCAAAATAGTTTGGGAGGGGAGGGGAATATTCTGGCTCTTGTTACACATAAGCATGTTTGTTATAGGAGCATTTTCAGGTTAATTTTTGCTATTAACGTAAACCACAATTGGGGGACCACATTGCTGGAAGAGAAATGGGGGGAGGGCAGTTATATAAACAATATACAACAAAGGAAGTCTTTATTTCCAATACCTGAATACATCAGGTTTGTTTTTAGGCACAAGGTTGCAGGTTAAATGCTCTCAGCTATCCAAGAAGTGGCTTATTAGTTTTGTAAGAAAATATTTTCTTATATTTTGACTGAAAAATACCCAGTTTAAGTGAACAAAACCATCCTTGTTAGTGGAAAGCAAACCCAAAAAAACTTTTTTTCAAAGACCCAGCAAAGCAAAGCAAAACTAATTCAAGAGGAAAAGCTGCCTTCCTAATAGTAGCTTCTGAATCTGGATCTAATAGTTCTCAAAGGCCGACTGGAGTCTTCAAGTCTTAAAAGTTTGTCTTCCTCCACGGATCATAGACATTCTCTATGAGGCAGCATAATATGGATATAAATCCATTTTAAGCAGATATATATTCTCTCTCTCTGGCCTATAACCACAAAGCTGAAAAACTATGCACCAACAGCAAAAATAAAAGCAAACAAAAGTTTTGATTATTTTATTGGGCAATTTTCCAACTGCAACTTTCTTTTTTGCTTTTCTATGTTGTAGACTAGAAAAACCCCAGCTTCATCTCTGGCAATGTAGCATCCACTGGTGATAAAATAAACGGTAACAAGTGATTATGCTTTAAGAACCCCGGTGACGGCGCTGAGAACTACATTTCAAACACACTGACTCAGCTTCAGCCAGCACCTGAGCTATGTACGCTTCTCCTAATTTGTAAATGAGCCTAATCCTGTTATTACAGAATAATTACTGCAAATCAGCACAATTACTACAAAGACATGAATAAACACACACATACCAGTAGCTGTTTTCTACAAATTATTATCAAAACAAAGAGAACCAGCTAATTGTGGTAACATTAAGACAATGTTTATTCCTCCCAGTGTTTGGGCAAGTTTATTTTAAGTTGTCATCTTCAACTAGTAATGATGCAGATGATTTTACAGATTCCATAAACCTTTCTAATCTAAACTCCTCTCAGCTGAAAGTTGGCTGCTTCCCTCAGAGCAACATCTGCAAAAGCCTGATTTCCTAAGACCTACTTTTATGGTATGTTAGCCAAAAAAAAAAGGCAAAAACTTCTAGAAAGCTCATTTGCAATGTACTCCTCTAAATTTGTATCAAGGTATAATGAAAGTAAATGAAATACATTTATTCTTCACAATTTAAGCATCCATCTCTAAGCTAGTAAGTACAATGTGGAATTTTTACCCTCTGACCAATGTTATTAATTCCTTTCATGATAGATATTCTTTATTGGGAGGGAAGAGGTGAATTCAGAAAGCACACAGCTCATGGTAGTGATTATCCAAACTCACCTCCTGGACAATGCCTCATGGCCATCTTACACCTCCTCGATTCGGCGATGGTTGGACATGGTATTGTGTCTTTTGCTGGCTTTTTAACAATTTGCCGTGTTCTGGTTTCCAGACCCCATTTAAATCCACACGTGCGATTATTTCTGCTACAAGTTCCCCATTCACTCCAATGACCGACTTCACATCCTTCTAAATAAAGATAAAAAATACAAATACAAATAAAAATTGGGTATCCATTTGCTCCACCAGCATCGAATTTATATAGCAGTGTTTCGTTCTCTCCCCACCTTCATATACCAAAAGTTAAGTTGTACAGCCCACAAAGAACTAGATTCACCTTTCAGGAACTTCAATTCTTTGAACCATGGGGTCACTTTAATTTGCAACAATTGCCACATAAGTAATTGAAAAACCATTAATTTTGATTTGTTTTAGTTCATTTTTTGAAGAGATGCAACTGGACCATTGAAAAGACACTGAAATATATACCTCTAAAAGATTCAATAGCTAAAACTTATAGTGGAAGATACTATTTTCATACTATGTCAGAACACAAAATTTTGTGGGCTAATTCCAAATGCCCCCACTGAAATTTACAAGTGTGTTCGTTTTATTTTGAAAGTAAGTACATGGGGGAAAAGGCTAGGGTGTTTATTTTGCTTATCCTGATTTTCTCAATTCTTTCAATAGGTGTCTGGAAACCACAGTATGTATTTCTTATTATCTAAATTGGTGCTACACATTATTATACTTTGAAAAGTAAACAAGTATGATCAGATATTTGAAAAATGTATTATTTTCCTAGATTACATATCTAGCTTTTAGCATCTCCTTTCGTAAATTCTTCTATAGTGGAAAAGTAGACTACCCTCTAGCCCCCTGGGGTGAGGTTGGGGAATAAAAGGAGAAAAATGGGGCAATTAAACCTCCTCATCAAATTCAGCATTAAAAAGCCCCTTCACACTGCCAGATCGAGACTCAGGCCCAGGGCCCTTACACATTATTTCTGCGTTCCAGATCTTGGCAGGCATCATGGTTACTCTTAGATATTTCAAAACCAAGATTTGTAGTCAGGTGAAAAAAATTGTATTCAAGGGAATGCATAGGACTCAATTTGAATTTGTTTATATTTCAGGGTTTCATACAAGTTTCCCTTGACTGTTGTAAGGGGCACAGGCCTTGACTCTAAAAAGCAAACTCAACATTCTCAATATGCTTTTCTACTGACTTTCTTACTGTTTAATAGGGTTCTGCCTGTACGAATGTATTCACTCACACTTAAATAAGAACATAATGCTCTGGCTGGTGTGGTTCAGTGGATTGAGTTCTGGCCTGCGAACCAGAGGGTCACGGGTTCGATTCCCAATCAGGGGACTTGCCTGGTTTGCCAGCCAGGTCCCCAGTAGGGAGTGTGAGAGGCAACCACACACTGATGTGTCTCTTTCTTTTTCCCCTCCCTTCCCATCTATCTAAAAATAAATTTAAAAAAAAAAATCTTTAAATAGTAATATTAGTACACATTTCTTCATAAACCTCTTATTTAAAAACATTCCCTACAAGCTTTCACATGTATAATTATATACTATTTTAGCAATATTTCTGCAGGAAAAACAATTCTTAATTTTCTTTTAAGTCTCCATATCAAAGAGATGGAAAGGCTCACTTATAATACACAGCTCTGTTGTACATATCATATCAGATGTATGACACGTCAAATGAAATTCAGGGGTAGGAGTAGAGGGATGGCAGCAGTGAAGATGCCACTGCACCGAATAACAGCAGCGTCAGCCATTCATCAAACTGTGCGTCCTGACAGTTCTCCCCCTTTTCATCGGGAGCAGAAAAACCAAAACCATATAAAGACAGCGAGCTAGTAGTATAATAACCCAAGTGTTTTCAAACACTCAAAAAATATTAAATTTAAAAAATGTTTATTTCTCCTGATTATTCACAAATGGTATATATATGTATATTAAATTATACATCCTAGCTATCTAAACTTAGTAAAATTGCTTTAATGCACTGTGCAACATGCAGTCAATCATCAAAATGTATTTTACACAAAAATTTTCTTTCCAGTGATTTTTAAAAAAACAGCGAAGAAGAGCCATAATTAACACACATAACAAAAGTGATAGAGTCATTAATTACATGGTACTGCTTCAAATTTTGTTTTTCTTTTAAGTAAAATGTTTTTCTCTAACATGTACTAGTAATTTATTAAGATACTTAAGAAATGGATGTATTACACATAAGATAAAAACATTATCAGCTTTTAAAAAATCTAGCAAATATACCGCTAGCAAATTTCGAGACAAGATGTAATATGTGAGACTAGAATTCAGAGAGTCAGCAGAAAACTGAAATTACATTCAGTTCTAATTGACAACAAGAGACGAACTTGTTGTTAGGTTGAATATATCCAGCATGCATTTTTCTTTCTCAAGAAACAGGTGTTAAAAGTTGCAGTTTGAAAGTTACACAAAAAACCACTCACCCACACATTCCATGGTGTCATCTAATGGTGCAAACCCGTCTGGACATTCATCAAAGCAACGGCCTCTATGCAAATAAAAACCTGCTTTGCACTTAGTACAAAAGTCTTTGCTGAAGCAAGAATCACAGTTTTCTATTCTGCATCCTAAAAACAATTTTAAAGAGAAAAAAATTTCAGTCAAGGAAATGCACTTGTTTTGCAAAATAATTTTCATAAATTTATCGGTCAGCTCAATCAAAATTCTAGTGGTCAGGGAAATATGAGTCCAACCCATTTGTTTCCTAATACCATCTCACTTTAAATCACTCCTATCTCTTGCAACAACTCACCACATCAATAAACTAAGACACAATTCCAACCATGGGCCCTAGGCAGCGTGAGACCCTGCAGAAATTTTTGCAACTCCAAATGGGATTAAAAAGGACTTAAAAGAAAAAGAAAACACCCTCACTACAAATTACATTGCTGCTGGGATTGAAATCTGTTCTGCTCTTCAAAAGACCTACAATGGGAAACACAAAGGGAATACTCTAATCAGTATCTTCTGTTTCAGGACAGTAAATTAAAATTTTGTTTATGTTGGTCAGTGCTGGCATTTACTTTCATCAAAAGGTTTCTTAACTTGCAGGGGGTAGTTTCGGCCTTTAAAAAAACCCATAACAATATGCCAAAGGCTTTACATGCATTTCCATTTGGTCTTCATAATAATCCTACAAGACGGGCAGTACTATCCATATTTTGCAAATAAGGAACCTGAGCCGCAGAGAGATTAAGGCGTCTAGCAAGCAATGGCTGAGTTGGTTCTGAAAGCTCCCAAAGCCCGTTGCCTCCTCAACCTGCTCTCCATTTTCTAGAACTCGCTAATAGGAGCGGTTTGTGAAACAGAAATGCTTTCAGGTCTGCTACATCTGGGCTGGAACCCCAGATCTGCCCTTACCAGCTCTGTGACTCTGGACAACTACATGCCTCTCTGAGTCCCTGTTTCCTTCTGTCTAATAAAAGAGACATCACTGACATCTATTATAAGAACTTGTAATAATATATGTGAATTGACTGGCTCATCAAAGATAGTCTCCACAATAGTGAATTAGAAACATTTATTTTTCCACTAAACCACACAACAACACGTAAAAAGAAGCAAAAATTTATCTTGTATTCTGAGTCAGATTCCCTGATAGGCCAGTAGCATCAGTGCCAGAGATAACTGACTTACACAGGTCAAAATAAATATAGTCTAAACCACTCTTTGAAGAGAGGTAAGGACAGAAGTTTAGAGGATTGGCTAACTGAAATGTCAGGTTTTCAGCAGATTTGTAGCACACTATTACTTGCAACATCTTTAATTGATGGTAATTAACAGAATGTACAGCTCTAGGAAAACTCCACGCCGTTACTAGCATTCATTTAACAAGACTCTGAGTACCAACACTGTATTTGGGGCTTTAATGATTCAGAAAAGCTTTAAAACATATAGTTCCTGCAAGCAAAGCAACACTGGAATAGAAAATAGTGATCAAAATGTGAAATCACTGAATATTAAAAGTTTGAAAATAGAGAAAATAAAGCCAGAAAGTAGAATTAAAGGCTAAAAAACATACGTATTTCATTAAAATAAATTATATTAAAAATGACAGTTTCTAGACATATTAAAAGAAAAATGGCAACTCCTCACCTTTCAATATTGACTCTAAACAGGTCTTCATGTAGTAAATGACCACCATGAAGTGGTTAATTCAACTTCTAAACTGTTACCATATTTACAATTGGAAATCCAACTATGTGTGGGTGAAAGTCTATAGTCAAATTATAGTATTGCTCTTTTGGGGGAAGATGGTGGGCACACAACACTTTATCACCCCATAAAGGGTTCATTTGTAGTCTTAAATGCTATAACATATATTTTAACAAAAATAGTGGTCTATAGCTGGTCAGTAGCTTCTTAATCATGGTAAAATTACATGACCAGCATGTCCACAAATTGTTGGTTTTCTCGTACTTTTTTTTAAAGCAAGCAGCCTTTCCTGTTAGCAGAATTATTTCCCAAGAAATAATGATAAACATTCCAAAGATAAAACAGAACTAAGGGATGAAAAGAAAAAAATTATATTTAACAAAAGAGGACTATACATTTCATAAATCAATTGTTATCTAGAAAGTCTGATTTTTCTTTAAAACACGACCTGCACCAATAGCTTTTTGGCCCAAGAGTTATAGCAATAAGCATTTGGAACTAAATTTACAAGGTGCTTTGCTGATCTTTATTGTTACCTGTGACTCCCTTTCTGCATTTTGCTCCATGCTCCTAACACCAGTTCACAGAATGTGGAATTTCTGAAATACCTATCATTCTCTGTCAAGTCCCTAAGGACTTCTTCAGGCATAAATCCTGGTAAGAAAAAGCTTAATTGTTTGTCCTCGAATTTCAGTGAATAAGAATCTGATGCATTCAAATTGTGGAATACTGCAGCCATGAAAAAGCATGAGGTGAATTTATAAGCAATGACGGAGAATAAGTACGAAAACCAACAGTTAAGTGAAAAAGGCAAGTTGCAGGGTATTCCACAATAAAACCATGCATGCATGTGAATGTGTGTATGAAGCTTGGAGGAGTGAACTTGGGAAAGTGGTGGTAGAATTTTGAAATCTTAAAATTATATGTTTCTGAATTATATGAATATTTTAGCATTATAATGCATTTAAGTATTAAAGTAAAGCAAAAAAGTTATTGTAATATACATTTGTGACCTACTTGAATGTACAGAAAATAAAACTTCATTAACATTCTAAAATAAATTCATTTGATTTTAAGGCAAGCATGACTAAAGAAATATTATCCCATCCCAGATTTTTCTAGATTTGG
The DNA here is from genome assembly GCA_028533065.1 of Trachops cirrhosus. Taxonomy (NCBI): domain Eukaryota; kingdom Metazoa; phylum Chordata; class Mammalia; order Chiroptera; family Phyllostomidae; genus Trachops; species Trachops cirrhosus. The sequence continues at coordinate 104,755,638 of CM052544.1, forward strand.
GTCCATGAACTCACACCCCTCATTGGATAATGCTTAGCCGTATTCACATTACACAATCATTTGACCATTTGTTGACAGTATCCTTTGTTTGAATATGTTCAATGGCACTTTTCCTTCACTCAAATCATAAGGAAAAACACTAAGTTATTTTTCATGCAATACAGCAGTAGACAAAAGCTTTGATTGGTGCCAAGTCCCAACATCGCCGGCAGCTCTGCAGACCTTCCTGCTCTCAAGTCCCGCGTTGCCACAATGTGAAACCAACACCCACAGCCCGGGTATTCAGCGGCCTGAACTGATAGAACTCAGCTAATCACAGTCACCTATGATCTGAAAGCTTCTTAAACTAGCAACTGCATAAACCACCTACCATGGAAATCTACATTGGCACATGCTTCAGCAACTGAAAACCTTTCCTCGCCAGCTCCAGGTCCATCCACAAGCTTGGGCCCTCTTCTGCCATTTCTCCCCAAACTACCTCTTCTGCTTTGGAGAAAACCACTATTTTGCAGGGCCTCAGAGTCCCATACTTCTCCTTCCCCATCCCAGCCCATAGCTACTCTCCCCCAAACTTCTTAAGCTTATTTTCCTTAAATAACTGGGGTCTACATCAACTCTATGAATATAGTGAATACTCATTTTAATATAAAAGTAAAACAGTCTCATTATAAATAATTCAAAACAATGTAGAAGGCTTTAAAAACTACAGAAATACCTTCCTTACTTTAATGGCATATCAGGCCTACTTCTCAGAAATAGCCACTGTATTACAGCTTAGGAAAATCTCAATGTCAATTTTATAAATAAGTTTTAAAATACCAACTGGATCACTTAATAGACTGACAAACCTTAGAAAACTTTATACTGTGTAAGAAAACAGGTATATCAAAGTTTACTAAACATAGATCTTTTCTATAAAAATCTGGGCTCTAAGTCTTTGCTCAGAAATATAATACCCTGGTTTAGCCAACTTACATGCTTCTAAATTACATGCCTCCTCAAAAATGCAATCCACGAAATGAGGACTGCCAATATCGGTTTAAGTAAAATTACTGTCCAAGTGAAACTGCCTCCAAATACATTCTGATGGGACTGTCATTTGGCAAGAGGGCTCACTCTGGCCAAGAGGAAAAAAGAAAATAGGCGGGGTGCCCCGTCCCCTGTCCTCCCACAGTTCCCATGCAGGCTCCATCACAACATCGTCAAATTACACTGTCATACAGTTCAACAGTTCATTCCAAACATTCTCCAAACTTGTAGTGCTGTGCCAGACCCCAGGCCCATAACATTATACTATGCACGCCCTCTCCTGGAGGTGCGAACGCCAAAGAGAGGGAGCCCCGTGCATTTACAGGGCGTTGCGACGTCGAGCGGGAGTTACGCGCCGGGTACGTTACAGGCAGGGAACATGGGTTCATTTGTGTTCTGCCATTGCAGTTTTCTTGATTTTGTTTTCAATCTGTAAATTCTTTGTTTCTAACACAGAGCCGGACACATGGTGGAGTTATAATGCTTGCCAAGAGAACTCACATGAGTGCTACTTAAAACTTCAACTCCTTTATATTTAAAAACTCATTTGAATGCTTTATTTGAGATTGCTTACGTGTGCACTGTAAATATCTTTACTATAAAAAGTTGGTCGGTTGGTTGCCATAAATCTTATTGGAGGACCAAACAGTTAAACACCTATTTAGAAATAGAAAACACCTAAATAGAAAACAATTATAATAGAGAACAAAAATATTGAAATGTGGCAGGTAATATGTGCTATGGAAGGTGGAACTTTAGCTGAGAAGATTGTAGAAAGACAGAGGAAAGCATAGAATTCTGGCCGGAACAACCCCACTCATGATAAGGCAATGACGAAAATTCACGTGGTGTGTGATGGGCCCCAGGGAGAGTGAATGGAATGAACTGGACGGTAGGTGGAGGGGGTGGTTCCTCAGGCACATCCTACGTTACTTAGTTTCCAAAAACAGAGGTAAAACTATAAAGTATTTGCAGTTGGGGTGGTTTTAAGTATTTCAGTAACAATTAAGATTAGTTAAAAGGAGCTCAGGCTCAAGATCAGGGCTTGCTCTGACTGTAGTAAGATTCTTGAACCAGAGAGACAAGATGGTAGCTGGTTTGTTCCCTTGTATCTACAGGTAAAAGTCACTGAAATCCAGGCACCATGATGGATAACTAAAGACTGAGATGAAGAAGCACTTCAGGGTGGTCAGTCTACTAAAGGACAGGTACCCCGCAGGCAATGAGATGATCAGGCAGCACTGTGAAATATACAGACTGAGCTGGGGAGTCCACATTTTTGGGAAATTAAGCTTCCTGGAAGTAGAAAGAGAGTGAAGGTGGAAAATCACTGAGTCTCAACACTCTAGCAGGGGTGTCCAACCCTCAGCCCGCCAGCTGCACATGGGCCCGGGATGGCTCTGAATGTGGCCCAACACAAAATCGTAAATTTATTTACTGGGAAAACCTTTTTTTTTACTTATCAGTTTTTGTTAGTGTTTTTGTATTTAATGTGTGGCGCAAGATAACTATTCTTCTTCCAGGGGGGTCCAGAGATGACAAAAGGTTGGACACCCCAGCAAGGGGTAAAAGTCATGGAAAAAGGAGATACCTGAATCAGTAGAACTGACAAACTGTGTCAAGAAGACGAAAACTGAGAAAAGCCATAAATTATCCCCTCTGCCTTTGGTCCCGCAGCTCCTTGAGGGCCTTGGCACACTTGGCAGAGTTAGTCTTGTTTATCTTTCCAGCAAAATCTAGATGACAAGAACCATCTCTTAACTAAATATCTCAGCATGACCAATTGAGTTGTCCAAACAAAAAAATTTAAACCTTGAATTGAAAGCAGAGAGAAATGAACGTCTGTTCAACCCAGAAAACTATGAAAAAATGCAATTCTGTATATTACAATTACTTATTGGAGGAAGGGAAGACATCAATGAGGCGGAGAATACAAACTGAGGAATCCACTTCTGTGCTCATCAGGGCCATGAGCTTCTGGCTGCATTAGCACACCCTGATAATCTCACTGCTGATTGCTCCTCAGCTGCCCTTCATTGTCCAACTACCAGCATCCCCATTTAGAATAAGGAGATGCCAACACTCACAAGGGGCATTTAATCTTCAGGCTGCAATTACAAGAATCCAAGAGCACCAAGACTACCCCTGGAAAACTCTATAGGTTTCTCTACTTGGTGAATGCTAAAATTTGAGCAGAAATGAAGTCGACAGGTTATTCCAAAAGACATTTAAAGTTAAACCTTTAGCAAATGTTTCTCATGGGAAGTACTAGACTGTGCAACTTAATATGAGGTTTTGTAAAATTGTTTAAATATTTTTAGATTTCTCTAACAACTATGAATAATGCTGTTTAACATTCCTTCTCAACGTTTGCGATGGTTTATAAATATCCCAAAATAAAGTTTTTAAGCTTTATGTTAACAAAGCTTATCATGTATTTCTACTATGTCCTGTTGCGGTAATGCCACTAGAACAGGGACTGATGAAAACTATTACCTGAAATCTAAAATCACATTCTTTGTCGTGTGCTCTAGTTACACACAGCTCATTGGTAGCACTGGCATATTTCGACCTAAAGAAAATGAAGGACAGAGTCAGAGGTTGCAGGGCAAGCTCGGTATTTCATACTCACATCTAAACTATTTGAGGGATGAGGCAGAAGACCAGCGGGATTAAGTTAACAGAAGATCGAGGGTAGGAGGGTGTGTAAAACCATTGGAATGGGTTTAAATCAAGATCACCTTATTCGTTAGGCAAGTTAGCACAGGATGAAATCCAACTATGTCAAGTGTAGAATATTACACTCAGAACAAGAGCCAAAGGCAGGAAATAAGAACTATGTTGAGAAAATAGTGGCCTCTTAAATAGTACAATGGTTAGCAGATAGAAGGCTAGAATCTTTGTTCACTTTGCCTCAGTTTCCTCATCTATATTAAAAAAGGCACATCAGCCCCTTCCTCCTAGAGTTGTTGGGCAGATCAGAGGCTTAATAAAGGCAAAGATGTTAGCACAGCATCTGCTGTGAAATTAATGATAAAAGGATGTGAGCTATTATGCGTGTGAAAATTTACCAGTAGGACAGTCTAAGATGGCAGATGGAAGGAAGCTCTAATTATATAAATATATGTTACTCAAAAGAAGGCATTATCTGTAGTAAATTATCTCTACCCTTGTTTAGGTCATGCAGCTAAACAAACTGAATACAATGAATACTGTCATTTATTGAGTACCTACGAAGAAAGTCATCTGCTTCAAACCATTAGAAACCAGGATTTAGGAAAAATGACATCTATATGCAATTTTGACCTTGGGGGTAGGGGTGGGAGTGGGGGTGGGGGAATTATATCTTCTCTGGACCCTATTCCCTGCACCATCAGTCAGAAGGGGAAAATACTTGACATACCTATATCAGATGAATGTTCAGAGTATCAAATTAAAGATGAGAAGAATAGGTAAAAGGTACCACATAAAATTTGTATCACTGCCTAGAGCCAAATAAGCCTACCCTTCAACAGATGTTGTTTGAAATGTGCAGTGACCCTTTCTGAGCACAAGGAATTTGTTCAATTTGTGAAGTTCACCAAAGATGGTCTAGCGTGGCCATCAGGAAAGTGACCACAAGGATAGTAAAATCCTGGCCTTGGCAGTGCTTTTAATCTCCAAATTGCAATTAGGTAAGATGAATGGACTGCAGCCAGAAATTTATACATTGTTTTTCATATAGTTATAAAGTTCTATCTTATATGCCAAAAGTGCCCTTTATTTTAATATGCTGTCATATATATGCTGTCAAAAATAATTTTTTCTCCTGACTCATTTTAAGTTACTGTTACAGCAGTTTATTAAAATAAAAACCCCAAACTCAAATTTATGAAATATGTTGCTGGTAGCTTCACTGTAATATTTGAATGTTTAAAAATTATAGCTTGCCCACCCACACACAAAAAAATCTGAAGAAATATTGAATCTTGTATAAAATCATGTGGTCAAATAATGAGGAACTATAAAAGAACATTGGCTTCATTTCTCTTATATTCAAGTGATGCATATTTGAAATCATTCTCAAAACAACCAAAATTAAAACTTGGACACATTCACCGGGCATACAAAGGTAGGTGTTTTAAATGGATTTTTTTCCATTTAAAGGGGGTTAAAGAGGAAGGCAATTGCCTCAAAACAAAGTAGGAAAGGAATGTGATAGCAATGAAAACATTTTTAAAAATTATAAACCAAATTAATATCTCTGACAAGATTTTTAATTCCTGCCAGTAGCAGCTCTCTCATCTTGGTTACTCCTTGTGCTTTTCCTTTTTTGGTGACGTGGTACCCTTTCACACTAGGTGGAACCAGAGCAGTTTTATAAACGTCAGACCTGAGTCTTGGTGGAATTTTTTCAAATGTTGAAAAAGGCAGATCTCTCCACCCAACTAAATGGAAAAGTGTACGTAAGCTAATGTATGTCTTGCCCTTCACTCAGCCTCCATCCAGGGAAAACAAGAAGAATCTCTTAATCCCTTCGCACTCCAAATAGGCTAAGGCAGGAATCAGCAAACTTTTCCCATAAAAGACCAAGTAGTAAATATTTTAGGCTTTGGGGGCCATACAATTTCTGTCTAAACCACTCAGCTCTATTGTGGAGAACAGAAGCATCCATGCACAATGTATAGATGATGATAAAATTTTAGCCAATAAAAATTTATTAATGAACAATGAAATTTGAAGTTAATATCATTTTATGTATTGCATAATATTGTTCTACTTTTGCTATTTTTCCAACCACTTAAAACCTAAAACCTTATTCTTAGCTCAAGCGCCCCACGTAGAAGGTGGCAGGCCAGGTAATGCCCACTGGTCTTGGTTTGCTGACCCCCAGACTACAGACTGAGATCCATGAGGCACATTGAAAGGAAAAGGAAAGGGTTTCCATTTTAAAAACATGAAATGGTAGCATTTAAAGTTAGGGAGGCTTGGTGATGTTTTCTATATACCCTGCAGCTATGTGCATAAAACCCGTGTCAAATGAATCTGAGAATGCTGGGATTTACTTATCTCTACACGGGAATACCTACTTTAAGATTCCTTATCAGTTGTCAATAGGTCAAAGTTTCATCCTACCTTAATACATTTTTAATTTCTTGAATATGTATGGTATTAAGTTGTCAATGAAGGAGGTAGTTGGACAGAAAGAAGGGAGTAATTTTAAAACACAATGTGTCTGGCCAATAAAAAAAAATAATAAAACAAAACTAAACAATGCTTCTGGCCTGAAACCTGCCTAACGTTGGTGCCTAGTCCTTCGCCAGTTCTGCAGGAAAGGTAACTTTGGCAGGTCTGCCCACCTAGTTGCTGCGCCGTGTTGGCAGCCGACCCTCAGGCTTGTCAGTGGACTTCTCAGAGCCTCTGCCACCTGCTCTGTAAATGCAGACAATTCTGTAGGATTGCCAGAAGCCAAGGAAAGGGTGTATTTAAAAGGAAAGTACCTTAAAAACTAAAGTGCAAATTAGATGTCTTCTATGCACAAAGGAAAACAGAGTACAAGGTAGCATTTGCCCTTAAAACAGAATGATGCCGTCCAACTTGGGTCTATACTGAAATAATAGGCTCATTCAAGAGAACCACCAAACCCACAAGAAAATTAAATGTAAGCTTGAAAAATAAGATTTCCTCTACTAACTATCAGGACAGGCTAATTTCCCCACTTCGGTTTTGCATTTTATGTTCTCTATTCAGTGATCTTGTTTCCTTAATCATCTTCTCTCTCCTCCTCAGCTGTCTCTTTCCCACTCACACCTCCTTCCATGTGACACACATGCGTGTGCACACACACATACCCATTCCCTAAACCACAAGCCATATAGCTATCATCAACTCCTTTTCAACAAGCTTAAGCTGCTTCCCTAAGACCACATATACTCCCTAAAACCATTGCCATCAGGACAGTGCCCCAGTACTGACAATAAAACAACCCTCATTAAGGTTAACACCTATTGTTTGTCACTCTGACAACGACACTTGCAACTGCTCAAGCCTTTCTGCTTCTGCTTCTGGGGCAGCATTCTCTAAATTTCTTCCTATTTTCCTGGTAACAGTCATAGTCTCCTCCACAGGCTTTTCTTTGCTTGCTGTTAAATGTCAACATATTTCAGGCTTTAATCCTCAGAACTCTCCCCCCCACCCCCGGTTCAGTTGATCCTGCCTATGATTCAGTTCAGACCTCCCTGAAAGACTCTAGACCAGTACATCTAACTACTCATTGGGCAACCTGCCTAGGATGTCTCATACCACCTCAAGCTCAACATGTCCCAAATCAGCCATCCTCCACATCATGGCCTTTCTCACCAGCAAATGCGGTCCTCCTCCCATACTCTGTACCTTGATAAATTACACTCTCCAGCTCCCTAAACCAATATCGTAAGAGTAATCAATTTCACCTTCATCCAACATCCTCCAATTGATTATCAAGTCCTTTCGATTCATCCGCAATATTTCTCTCCATTTCTCCATCTCTACATTTACCTTCGTCCATTTATTCATACAACAAACACTACTGACCACCCAGTATATGTCAAACAATAGTTTGCATATCACAAATCTAAATAAAAGATATCAAAATCCCTTCCTTTTTGGAGCTTACATTCTAGTGGGAGAGGTGAATATAATAAGGTAAGTAAAATATACAGTATATTTGTTATTCATAAGTACTAGGGAAATAAGGGAGGAAAGGAGTGAGTGAAGGAAGACGGAGGAAAGGAAAGAGGGAAGACTAAAGAAGAGAAGGAAGAAAGGAAATATGGGGATAGGGAATGATAAATTTTAAACAGTTTGGCCAGGGCAGGTCTAAAGAGATGGCTGTTCTCATTTTTTTTAACCTAGCTTATTGATCTTGCTGCCTACTTGCTGACTCTCTCTAACTCATCTTCCATTCTACCAAAAGAAAAGTATTTCCCAAAACCATAACCTTATCATTCTCCTATTTAAAATCCTTCATTGTCTATGTGTGGCTTTCAGGTAGATGTTTATACTACCCAAATGTAGCACATGAGGGCTGTCATTATCTCGTCCCCACCAACCTAATTAGCATAATTCTGATTATACATGGAGCTGTACTCAACCACCTAGAGTTTACTTCAAAATGGATGACTTGTGTATGTATGTGTCTCTGACCTCACGTTTTTCCCTTTTTCCACCTGTAATGCTTAATCACAATAACTTTGAATATGCCCACATCTTCCTGTCACCTCCATTGCTGAAATTCACCTCAAACTTCAGAAAGTGTATTTTACTCATTCAGGTAACTTCATCCATAAAATAGAAATACTTGTTTGGAAAAAAAATGGGAAAAAGTACTTCTAATAGAGTAGGCGCAGAATGAAAGCTAAATAATGAGTGACCTTTACCACATAATACACTGAATTGTCTCTTTTCCCTGAGACCAGGCTTTCTCAACATCAACACTGCTGACATTTGGGGTTCGAAAATACTTTACTGAATTTATAGGACAGGAGCTGTCCTGTGTATTGTAGCATGTTTATTAGCAGGATCCATGGCTTCTATCCATTAGATACCTGTAACACCCCTCTGGCTGTAATAACCAAAAATGTCTTCAAACATTTTTAATTGTCCCCTAAGGAGCAAAATTACCCCCAGTAGAGAATCACTGGACTATACCATAAGTAACTCCAGGGCATTAACTAGTTATTCCTTATTATTATAGTTCCAGGTATCTAGTGCCAAAGCTAGCACATAGTAGGTGTTCAATAAATACAGTAAGGACCATAATTTTGCCTCTAGCACTACAGGTTAATTTTTCCTATTTTTTGAAATGCATATAAATGTATATATTATTTTTATGGCTCCTTTCATTCAACATAATGTTGTAAGATTCATTTATATTGCTGCATGTTGCAGTATTTCACTCATTCCTACTTCCACATTGTTTTTAACATACTATACTTTTTTAGATACTCTATTGGACATTTGGGTTGTTTCCAAGTTAGACCTAATATGACTAGTGTCGTCATGAAAAGTCTTTCACGTGCATTTTGGTTATAAGACAGGGTGGTAGTTTTGTTAAAAGAGGAGAGAGGGGAGCAATTGGGAAGAGATACAGTGAGGGTTCTTGGGGTGCTGCTCACACTCCCCCTTTACCTGAGTGGTGGTCACAAATGTGTGGTCACTTTTTGATAATTCATTAAACTCTCCACTTAAGATCTGTGAACGTAAAATTCTGTGATACTTCATTTAAAAGCTTTTTTATATTACTAATAACAAGACAGTTGTGCAAATAGCAGGGAAAAGGCCAGAGACTCTTATAAATACCCTATAATGGCATTATTCACATGAAAAATAAATGTTTATATTCATTTGTATCAAATAAAAGCACATTAAAACAAGAAATACCTTTTTACATATTTTTTGGCAATAATGCCCAATGTTGGTGAGATGTAAGGTAAAACGTCTGCTATTAGTGAAGTGAGTAAGTGCAACTTTTCTAGAAGTCCATTTGGCAATATATATCAAAAGTCTTGAAAATATGTATTATGGCTACATGGCAATTATATCACAATACAACTGGAAAAATGTATTATGTTTAAAAGTTTACCTTATGAAAGTAAATCAGATAAATGTGTAAAATTACATGTTTGTGAGAGAAAGAACCTATATATAAGGATATTCTTTTTACAAAAAAAGATTTAATTCATTTATATTTAGAGAGAAGGAAAAGAAGCGAGAAAGGGAGAGAAATATCAATGTGTGAGAGAAACATCAATTGGTTGGTTGCCTCTCACACCCCGCCAACAGGGGACCTGGTCTGCAATGAGGCATGTGCCCTGACTAGGAATTGAACTGGTGACCTTTTGGTTTGCAGGACAATGCCCAAGCCACTAGCCACACCAGTCAGGACTATAAGGATATCTTTAATATAACTGCTTATAATGGCGAAAAACTGAAAGCAAATTTTCAGTAGGTAACTAGCTACACACATTATGGAATATCCATCCATTCAGGAGAATGTATGCAGCATATTTAAAGACATGAAAAAAATGTTCCTAATTATTGTTAAAACAAGTTAAAAAAACAGAAAAATGATACATTTGTAAGAGGAGAAAGACATAAATATGCCCAGAAACAAAATGCTGAGCATAGAACCCAAAATGTTAACTTTTGTTCTATTTGAGCAGTGGTTTTTTGTTGTTTATTTTCGCTTTTGCTTTTTTTTAAAAAAAGTCTATTACTCTGTCAACTTTCTACAAGGAATATGTATAACAATTTTCAAAATTAATTTTTTCACATAAATGAATTTATCAATGAGTAAGAAATAAAACATATTAGAGGAACATCATGCAATAGTATCAGAAACGATGGCTGCTCTTAGCATCCATTGGTGTGTGTTTATATACATTTTCACAGTATGTCTTAAATTACTCCTAAATTGGTTTTTATAAGCATGCCTGAAATTCATAAGCTCCATACAGCCAACATTTCACAGAGCTAGCCTCCCTTTAGAAGAAAGATACTGCTCTACAATTGGGATCTTATGCCAGTGATTATGAAACAGAAGAGCAAGTTTCACTTGTAAGAATTTTTATAAAGCTACTGTTGCTTGAAATATACTTTTCTTCTCTACTGTTGAGAAATAATCTCTTAAGAAAACAAAAAGTAGATATGATGTCAGATTCTTAGTCTGTGACAGCTTTTCCAGTTTACATCTGCCTCATCCTCTGAATAGAATATAGATAACAGTGCAATAAATGTGAAGTATCTATGAAAAAACAATGAATCACTAGCATGAAAGAACCACAGTCATCCAAAGTCATATACTGAGAATTAAGAAATAACTTCCCACTTTCACCCCACGTCACGGGAGTCCTGTTAATCAGCACTTCCCGCTTGTACCAGAGAAGTAACGACTTCCTCCAGGTCAGTCTTGCAGCCTTGACGGCGTTCACTTACACTGAGGATAACCATAGCAAACCCCTTCTCACACACAGATCATCTTTTCAAGGCTGATTTACAGTCACTGTTCCCTGTCCATTTCTGAGAAAAGGGGTCAGCTTAGCCAAAAAGTGCATGTTAACCCCTTTCTGGGAGCATCTCTCTAAGGAAGACCCTATGGCACACTATGAGGTACTGTTGAGTGACCATCCACACCAATTTGCTTGGACAGTTCTGGTTTACACCCTGTGTCCCTGCATAATTCTTAACAGCAGCCCCTCACACTCCCCAGTGTCCTAGGTCGAGTGACACATTACATGGTCACCCTATCATCCCATATGCAACACATATAATGCTAGGGCTAGAGCTTGAGATAAATCCCTAAAGCCATGTACATTCCTACCTCATCTTTCCTGTGCACTGATAGTGTGGAATGAAAACCACACAGAATATTCATGGACTCAAATGCCCCCAGAAGTGGTCTAAAGCAATCTGAGTAGGAATCCATCTTTAAGGAACCATCCTCCTATGAAGTTCAAAAATTTCTAGGTAGCCAAAATCATATACTATAAGGATAAGGTAATTATTTGCAAAAATTAGCCAGTCTATTGATAAATTATTAGAAATTGTACCTCTCTAGTTATTGATCTAAAAAATTCCATGAAATGGAAGTAGATCCAAATTTCCTCTAAGCCTATATATTTCTATCTGTGCTAATGGGAAAACCCTTCCCCCAGTGTCCTTAGCTAGAAAGTGTAGGTTCAAATTTGATTCTCTCTTCATTGTCAAATTAGTTACTAAGTCCCACTGACTATTTTTAAAGTTTCTGGAATTCATTACCCACAAGTCTTTCTTCAGAACACTATATCTATCTAATTCTCAATTGTTACAGTAGCCTTAGTCTACTTTCTATTCTCCAATTCATTTTCCCACTTCTGCCAGAATTATCTTATGTAAAGCAATTGCTTTAGTCCACGGCCTGCTCAAAACCCTCAGATAATATCACATTTCTCCACATGGTACTCGAGACCTTTACCAATTGCACTCAAGTCTCCCTTTCCATCCCCAATTCCAACCACACTTTCCATCACACACATTCTACTCAACGGTTCTCATCCAAACCTGGTTCCACTCTCCTAGGAGGTGTCTGGAAGTGTTTGCTGACATTTCTGCTCGTCACAGTGATTTGAGGGTACAAAAGACACTTAATGAGCATGGACTAAGGGCAATAAAGGTCCAGCAATGTAGGACAAGATGCCTTGCCATAATGCCAATAACACCCCAGATGAGACTAGTTCCCTAAACACATTATTTTCATACATGTGTGGTGCCGTTTTTTCTAAAATCAGCTTAACCTCTCTCCACTGGTTCTGCATCCTTCCAAAATAATATAGTAGTTGGAACATACATTTCAAACTCTTCTCATCCAAACACCTCAACTGACTTAATAGTCATATACAGTGTGTTCATGGGAGATAATTAAATCACTCCTATAACACACCAGTTGCCTGATTAGCACTTAGTGTATTAAATTATGATCAAACTTCTTATCCACCTGTCATTTCACTCCATGCTCCCCTTCCCCTTATCTCCTGTGTTCCCTAAAATTTGAACTCCTTAAAGAAGTGGATGTTCCTTTGGTATCTCATTGATTTTTTAAGCTCAAATTTCTACTGTTTACATAGTATTCTATGAATGGTTTTTGGATTAAAAGATGAAACATTGTGCCTGCATTCCTATGTGTGTACATAAGAATGCCATTCCTTAATTAGATTTTTTTGGTAGTTGTTAAACTTAGAACTCAGAATACTTTGAAGCAAACTAAATATTTCAGTTACATCTTCTATCAGCAATCGTGCTTTACAGAATTCTAAAATGAATGTATTAAATTACATATTAGACTAAATAAGGTATTACAAACCAGGTAAAAAAGAGAAAATAAGCTATAGGTACTGCGGTAAAGTGGCAAGAATGTTTCTAGTAAAAAACTATTTAAATTACTTTTTTTGTTACGTGCTAAGTATGACTTACAAAGATCTGCCTAATAAGCTTGTATGTCGAGACGTTTGTTATAAAAAAATTTAGATCTTAAAAAAAGTGTTCATGTGTAATATTCTTCTAGACAGAAGATAAATTTAAAGTGTTCTTATCCCACGTCACTTATTTTTTTAAAGTTTAAGCCTGGACTATTTCTGTAGTATATTAAAGATATACCCTTTTGTAGTCAAGAGTTTCAACTTGGTTCCCCCCAAGTGGCATAAACGGTAAAATGAGGCAGACAAAAGTCAACTGCTCACGTGCACATCTGTTCATATCTGGAGCTCGGTGTCCATAGTAACCTGACGGGCAGGAATGCAGGCACTCCCCATACTGGCGCATGCCTTCTCTTCGAAGAAAGAAGAACAACTTCTGTTGACATCGGCTGCACCCATTGTCCTTTGAACAAGACAAGCAACCCTTGCAAATGGGATTTGATACATAACTAGCTGTAAAAGAAAAAAAAAAGCATGTTTAAATATGGATATGATCAAACTTCTGGGCAATGTGACATGTTGTGAAGACAAGTATCTCTTATTCTTTTATTTTAATGAAGTAGAAAATCTAAACAAAATATCCTCTGAAACCCCCCAGGAAAATGATTACTTCACAGCCAAATTCAGAAAGAAAGAGGAAATTCAGAGCCAGAGTTGAGGCTGGAAGCTCAAACTGAATGGCTCATGGAGACGTTAAGCCAGACAGAAGTAGACCTCATGGCAGGGTCCTAAACCAGACCAAGAAAGATGCACATAAAGAACTGACACTTGATGGGCTTTCCATCAAAATGGCAGGATAGGCAAACATGGCTCTCTTCCTTGCACAACCACATCAAAATTACAACTGAACTATAGAACAACCGTCATTCAGAATCATCAGAAATTGAGCTTAGTGGAAGTCCTACAACTAGGGAATTAAAGAAGAAACTACATCAAGACAGGTAAAAGGGGCAGAGTCACAAAATAGCCTTGTCCCACATTAACATGTGATGAATAATAATCAGGAGTGATATCTCAGGATTGAGGAGTCCCAGGCCCACACCAGGCTCTGCAGACCAGTGCTCCAGTGCCAGAAAGATAAGTCTCTATAATTTCTGGCTGTAAAAACCAGCAGGGATTGAAAATGCAGAAGACAGAACCTGCTGGACTCCTTGGCAGATCCTCTTAAGGGGTCCAGGCACAAACTTATTCAGGGTCACTCCCTCTGAGCTTTAGTTCTAGGGCAGCAGCTTGAAAGGCACCACAGGCATATGGGCAGGAACTGAATTGTCCACCATCAGGGTAAGAGTTGGGGAGCAGCTTTCTCTCAGATAGAAGTGCTGGCAAAGGCCATCATTCTTTTTCTGAGCCCTTCCCCCAGACAGCCACAGAACCAGCAGGTGAGGGCCATACCTGAAACTCCATAAGCCTGACTCACACTGTTTTCCCCACCCTGGTAATTCTCTGAAGCCCTGCCCCACCCAACATTTATGCCAACCCAAGCTGGTTCCAATGGATTTTCCATAAAAATGACTTGTCTTGGCCCATGCTTCAGATTTTCCTAAATTCTCTCAAACAAGCAGCATCTGGCTTCAGCAAGCCCTGTGCCTCTCACTAAGCTGCCCCTGCCCAGCACTAGCATCAGTCACCCACATTCAGAGCTTAGCCTTTCCTGGACACCTCCAAGCCCAGCACAAGTAGCAGCCATCTGTAGATTGCTTTGTAGCTTATGCTGTGTGACTCTGAGCAAAACATAGGTGGTGGCTGACCTTGAACATGCCAAAAACAATCAAGGCTCAGCTACAAGAGGTAGGTGTACTCAGTCTACACAGTGGGTGCACCTTGAGTACCCAGACTGGGTAATAGGGGAGGCCGTGCTACTGGACCCTACAGAACACCTACTACATTAGGCCACTCTATTAATCTGGGAGACACAGCAGTTCTACCTAGTACATAGAAACAAACACAGGGAGACTGACAAAATGAGGAGACAAAGAAACATGGCCCAAATGAAAGAAAAGAACCAAACTCCAGAAAAAGAACTAAACAAAATGGAGACAAGCAAACCACTAGATGCAGAGTTCAAAACATTGGTTATAGGGATGCTCAAGGAACTTAGTGAGGACCTCAACAGCATAAAAAAGATCTAGTCAGAAATGAAGGAAACATTAATTGAAATAAAGAACAATTTACAGGGAATCAACTACACAGTTCTCCCTTGCTATATTGCAGTTCACTTATTGTGGCTTCTTTAAAACCTGAGATACAGTGAAGCCACAATAAGTGAACCACGATATAGCGAGGGACAACTATTATATACTTCACTGTGAGTACTCATATAGAATTTTATATGTTGTTAAAATTACATAGGTTTAAGAGTGTAGAAAGTGTTTAAGAGCATATGAAGTGTTTATAAGAGTGTGGGAAAGGTTAATAAGAGAGTGGGAAAGGTTTATAGGAGTATGGGAAGGGTTTATAAAGCCTTAAAATATATATAAATAATAAAATAAATATAACGCCACTACTTCGTGGATTTTCACCTATCGCGGGGGTCTCTGGAACATAACTCCCACGATAGGTGAGAGATTACTGTTCAGTGGGTCATGCCAAGATTCAAATCAGAGATCTGGGACATAAGGAAGCAAAACACAACCAATTAGAACAGAAAAAAATGAAGATAGTGTAAGTAGCCTGTGGGACAACTTCAAGTATACCAACATTTGCATTATGGGGGTGCTGGAAAGAGAAGAGAAAGGGCAAGACATTGGAAACTTGTTTGAAAAAAATAACAGAAAATTTCACTAACTTTGTGAAGGAGATAGACAAACAAATCTAGGAACCACAGAGAATCCCAAACTAGATGAAGCCAAAGGGGCCCACACTAAGACACATCATAATTAAAATGCCAAACACTAAATACAAAGGGAGAATCTTAAAAGCAGAAAGAGAAAAGCAGTTAGTTACCTACAAGGGAGCTCCTATAAGACTGTCAGCTGATTTTTCAAAAGAAACTTTGCAGGCCTGGAGGGATTGGCAAGGAATACTCAAAGTAATGAAAAGCAAGGACATTTGATTCTAAATGATAGGTTTACTTTAGCCAGCAAACCTATCATTTAGACTAACAGGAGAGATAAAGAGCTTCCCAGAGAAGAAAAAGGTAAAGGAGCTCATCACCACCAAACCAGTATTATATGAAATGTCAAAGGGTCTTCTTGAAGAAGAACAACAAAAATATGAACAATAAAATTGTGACAAAATATGTCAGCAATTGAATCTAAAAAACAAAATAAACAGAACAGAAACAGAATCATAGATACACACAAGGTTTTGATGGTTGCTAAAGGGGAGAGAGGTTAGAGGGATGGATGAAAAGGTAGGGGGATAGGTGAAAAGCTGAAGGGATTAAGAAGTACAAACTGGTATGTACAGA
This sequence comes from Trachops cirrhosus, assembly GCA_028533065.1. Classification (NCBI taxonomy): domain Eukaryota; kingdom Metazoa; phylum Chordata; class Mammalia; order Chiroptera; family Phyllostomidae; genus Trachops; species Trachops cirrhosus. The sequence goes on from CM052544.1 coordinate 104,772,045, forward strand.
ATAGGCATGGGATGTAAAGTACAGCATAGGAAACATAGTAACCAAAGAACATATAAGAATGACCCATGGACATGGACAATGGTGTGAGAATTGCCTGATGAGGGGGCTGCTGAGCAGAGGAGGACAAAGGGGAAAAAACTGAGACAACTGTAATATCGTAAACAATAAAATATATTTTTTTAAGAAGGGAGTTGACACTTGGCTCTCTTTATGTAGACTGGAGTCATGAGGACTGTTTGTCCATGTAACAAGCACTAGAAGCCCCCACTCCAACTGGCCAGAGGAAAAGATTCCAACCCTGGATTAGGGCATTAAGGGGATGAGCAGGGAAGCAAGAAAATATAACCCATGAGAAATAAGTACCCCCACCTGAAAGACATCCAAGAGTGTGATCCAAGCCTAAATTATGATACAGTATGGAGTCCCTAAGTCAAGAGGTTAACATTAAAACTTGTCCAAATCAAAGAAAACCCACCAAGAAAAAAAAATCTGAAACTGCCCGAATTTTTTTTTTTTGACAATCCTAAGGCCTGGAACTTCCAGGGAAAACCACCTTAACATCAAACTGTACAAGTCACATGTACAGGCAAACTGCTGTGAGGAAGTTATCAGTCTCAGTTCAGAGAGAGAGACTTCACAACTAAAGAATCAGAAATAACAGAACAGTCTAAAAGAGGCTTTTAAATGAGAATCTTCAGGATTTTTGCAAAGATAAAATAAGGACTAGAAATTACATAAGAAGAACAATACCATAAAAATAATGTGCAAAAATTAGAAAGAAATGAAAATTCTAAAACTGACCAGTCGAATAGTAGATTAGAAGAGAGGCAATAACTGGAAAACGGGTTTAAAGAACTGTAGCACAAAACAATATGCAAATGAAAATATAAAAAAGTGTAAGAAGCATGAAAGAAAAAAATGAAAAATCTCTAACACATGAGTATTAGGTGTTGCAGAATCAAATAAAGAAAATGAGGAAGACATAATATTCAAAGTGATCATGGCTAATTAGTTTCCTGGATAATGTCTCCTCCTAGACTTAATGCCAACTCACACTTGTGAGTTCCACTGATCTCATAACTCAGAGCTACTTTTGGAAACCCAATCCCTACCCACCTTTCTCTACTTCACGCTACATTCTCTTGTTGGGTCTATTTTCCTGCTTTTATACTTATTGTAGGATTTCTGGTACATCTTACTCTGATGAGATAATTATGACTCATAGAGCATTTTCATATAAAGACTTTATGTGAAAATATAACTGAAAATAAGCCTATACTATTTATAATTTCCCCAGCTGCCTTCTGAAGTGGTTTCATTCTGATATTACTATTGGTGTTCTGAGCAGGATGCAAGGAGTGAGCATGTAAGTTTCAAAAACTAGGATACAGCTCAACTTCTCTGTGTAAGAAACAGGTAAAAATTGGGGATGGGAGTAGGGCACAGAAAACTGACAGAAACAGAACTGGGAATATTCAGCAGCCATATGACGGATGAAATGGCTTTGGCAGAGTACGTGGACTGGGGAGAACCCCACTCACTCTTATTTATTTATTTATTATTTATTTGTTATTATTTTTTAAATCCTCACCTGAAGATATGTTTATTGATTTTAATTTTTTGTATCGATTTAATCTTCATTGTATTTTTTCCATTACCATTTAGTCCCCATATACCCCCTCCCCCACCAGCAGTCACCACACTGTTGTCCATGTCCACATGTCCATTTTCCTTTTTGATTTTAGAGAAAGAAAAGAAGGGAGGGAGAGAGAGAAACAGCGATGTGAGAGAGAAACATAATCAGCTGCTTCCCACACATGCCCCTATCGGTGATTGAACCCACAACCTAGGTATGTGCTCTGACAGGGGATTGTACTCACGACCGTTTGGTATAGAGGACAATGCTCTTACCAACTGAGCCACCTGTCCAGGTTGAACCCAACTCACTTCAATTTTCAGGACTGTCTAAAAACAGAACCAACCTTAAGCACAGAGACCCGATGGCATGATATTTGAAAAGGCAATATTACGGTTATCCAAATGCCCAACTTAGCTCCATCAGCAAAAGAGAATTTAGAAGATTGACAAGCACAGCAGCATGGTTTAGGAGAAGCCTCTCTGCACCATGGCCACCATAAGCTAAGGCTGAAGCTGCACTCAGTCTCAGTTCAAAGTTAAACCACCCGCTCTTTATCACCGTAAATCACACTCCATAGTAAAAAGTATGGAGAAAAGAGAAGTTACAGAACTAAGAGAATCAACACAAATTAAAAGCTTGGTGTTTTGTTCTGTTTTTATGTATCAGATGCCAACTTTCATCTTGACCACAAAGGTTTCAGAGTCAACAAAGTGTTCTCTACATTTTTTAAAGGTATTCTGAAAATCATTAAAAGCATTGCTTTGTTTACTTGAACCCTGACTGGCTTAATGAAAATGAATTAGGGAATACTTATCTGAGTGTATATCTTAGATAGCTCTATAACCCTACACAAGGAATTCTCTTAAACACAAGTGATGTGAGCCCTGCCCAGACTAAGTGCCCTCTCCTCCTTTCCTCCAGTCTTCTTTAGTCACTAATAGTGCTTCTCAATGCTGAAGGGCAAGGACACGTATAATTTTTGCAATTTGAAGTTTCATGCCCCAAACTTCAAATAGACTTTTTCAGTTTAATTAACCATTGTCCACTATCTACTACTCTAGTGGACTCTATGTGGTAAATCAAGAGCTTCACAATTTAACTAAAACTTCTTCATCCCTATGATGACTATACCAATCCCTGTATCTTACCGTCAGGCAAGAATACACCTTCTAACTTGACTAAAGTAATTTATTTTGTCAGGATCTGACTAAGTCGAATGGCTCTGCCTATTGCTTTGAGATTTAATTCAAGTGTGCAGGTGAATAAACAGACCTTAATTCTCAGCTCTGATGACCATGTTTATTTGCTCTCTCTGTAAGCTTCAACTTTTCCTTCCCTAAAGCCTGCTGAGACCCAGGGCCTCATCATTCCAACCAAAACACTTTTCTCAAACTAGACCCACCCAAAAGTGTAAAGATGAAATATATCACTTAAAAGATGAAAAATCCCCAAAAAGATGTTAGCGGTATTAACACACATCCATACACATCTCTAAAGGTGTATGTGGAGATAGAAAACAAGACAAATTTGAGGCAGAAACCAGGTAACAACACCTATATCACTAACAAGTATATCAAGAGAGAAAAACAGTGTAAATAGAACTCTTTACTTTTGATTCTAATTATCTGTGTCCCTTTAAACTGCAAGTTTTTTTAAATGACTCTTGGTATTCTAAGTTTGATTCTTTGTTAAATCAGATTTACATTTTATCCCATAGAGCATTTTGTGTAGGTGTTGAGTGCCCGTCTGTTCCTAATAAACCCCTAACATTTTTTAAAAGGGCTCCCCTGTTTCTGGAGTTAGCCCTGGCCAAGCAAGAAGAAACCTAAATTCTTTCTAGGTGAAGGCATGCATTCCTAACAAAAGGTACAGATTTCTAACTTTGCACATAATGGGACCGACAATGGGCTGCTGGCATCTTATCCTCACTCCATGTTTGCTCCTTAAATAACATTACACGTTCAAAAGATTTTTTAAAATTAATAATTCCTATGAACTTAACTGATCAAGCTTATCATAAAACTGTTAATTTTTGTCTCTGCTCCATTCCAAATTCAAGACATATTTAAAAACAAAAACCCTGTCTCTGGCACCAATAACATGCCAGATCTTATACAAATCAAGCTGGGCATAGATCCACTAGAACTCAGCAACACTGGGTTAAAAAAAAAAAATCTCATAATCATGTGTACTACCACACTCAAACTCAACCGAGCGATCGAGGTCATGAAGTGAGTCACACAAGATCCGACCAAAATAAGAAATGCTTATCTTGGAATGCTGAGGTTAGTTTCATATTTCATTGTTAGTATTTATAGAAAATATCACCATAAAACACGTAATCTGATCTTTGACACAAAGACAGATTTTAACACTCTAGATGTTCACTATTCCAATCATCATGCCCTCGGCAGGAAATAACCGTTAAAGTTGACAATGTTAATAAAACTTAGACACACATTTCTACACGTCCATTAAAGTTTTAGAGGGCTCAATTAACATGAGTTTAATCTAGAAAAAATTGAACATGATAATGAAGGGCAACTGTACCAGAAATTCCAAAATTTTAGAAGCTCTATAATTAAACCATATTTTCTCAATCTCTTTTTATCTTTTGTCATAAATTCTTCAGTAATAATATTTTAGGCTGAAGAATTACAAAACTAACTTCTCAAATTACTAACTTTGAGAAATCCATATTAACTGGCTGCTTGAAAATGTTATTTGATAATTAATAACACCATTTTATCCACCTAAAATATGTTAATTAGGAATGAAAAACTGAATATATTCTTATCCCTAGATGTATTCCTTGGAAAAAATATGTTTAAAAAGTTATATCCCCCAAAATATGAAAATTATCTCTAGAGATGAATATTCTTAATGACAACAGGATTAAAGGTCATTAACCAGATGATTTTGCTTCTCTTAGCAAAACTCAAATAAAGCCACTAGGAGATTCTAAAATGTGAAGGAAGTGCTAAGATCTTCCTTCAAACACAAAACATGAAGAAAATTATCACAATATCAACTTCTAATTACTCTCCAGCACCAGGACCGTTTGACCCATAACCCTCACAGACGGGCACCTGACAAGTGCATTCACCGTCACCGTGAACTATGGCCATGGTGTGGTTCACTGGGCGGGACACTTTTCACACAGCACAGGGGAGTGGAAAGCTTTGAGTCTGACTTAACCAAGATGTCCCAGGAAAGCCCAGAATATCAATAACTGTAGGTCAAGGAAAGATGATGAACCGAGATATGGTTGCAAAATAAATGTGGATAGAGTCTTACATGGGTCTGTTTGAGGGCACGACAGACCTATTAAGAACATGGAAAACATTTTGCTTTTCATTTAATAAGTCACAGACCTCACTAACATCCAAGACGGACTGCAACACAGGAGGAGATTGTATGCACAGTGCCAGGTGGACACTGGAAATATCGAGGGGAACACCTTGTAAAGTATGTGATTGTCTAACCACTACACTGTACACTTGAAACTAATACAAAATAATATTGAATGTAAAATGTAATTGAAAAATATAATGCAAAATTTTTTCAAGGTAAAAAAACCTCAAAAAGAAAAAAAAACTGATGAAGAGTGAAAGCATATACCAAAGCAAACCATCACTACAGTCATCAGAGGAAAAATAACTTTGGTTCAACACATTTTACCTTGAGGCAAAGAAGTATTCCTTCAACAAAATTTCACCCGGAGTGTAAGCAGCTGAAGCAGCTGTGGGCTGCACATCTGGTGGTGGGGGCCACAGATTTCCCAAAAGAGCTTCTGAGCGCACATTGATTGCCATGCAAGGTACTCAAGTGCTCTTTGTCAGCACCACCAGGTCCTGACCCTCCGGGCCCAGCAGCGCACAGAAGCTGCAGGAATGCTAAGATTGGCCCTGGGACTGCCAGCTCTGTGCACAGCTCAAGAGCCAGTCCTATCCCAGCCTACTCCAGAGTGAGAAGCTCGGGCAGAACTTCAGAATGCAAATGAATTACGTGGGATATAGAAATCCTTCAGGAACATGTTTCCAAAACAGCCATTAATACCCAACTCAAGTAGGAAGACAAGACACACATACAAATAAGCAGCTATGTGTAGACCTGATAGAAAAATTAAAATCACCAGTCCTCAGTTTAGCATGCACAGTTCCCTAAATGATGGATTTTTCCTAAGTAACACTCACTTTGGAAACCAAGCCCTATCAGGCTTATTCCCTTTCCCCCTCCTAGAAACTCTTTGACATAAAAATAAATCCTAATGCACACGCCTACACGGGATATAAATTCTGACAGGTAACGGGAGTGGGGGGTATGTACAACTGAAGACCAGAACACTCTCACCACAAAACTAAGCTATTAAAAATGCAGGCAAAACAGGCCACCGGAATCATGAGCTCTTCAGCTTCTACAACTGCTATTGCCAATAACATTAATTAGTTGATGAAGTCAGAAAAAAACATAGAAGATGCTTTGAGACTGCTCTTTTCCCCAAAGATATGTGAGTATGATGTTTTGAAACAAGGGAAAAATTGTATCTTATGTTGTATAAAATAACCCACCTGTTTAAATCTGTGAAAGAGAGAAAAAATGTACTCCATAAAACTGTTCTCATGCCAAATGAAAAGCAAGCTTACAGTTAGAATGCGTACGATGCTATAAGCTGTAGCTAGAAAGTTGTGTTGTATAGATGACTCATGCCAAGTGTCGGCCTGGCCTTTCCCAATACACTTAAAAGACCCTGTGGACAAACTGTTGGTGCTAGTGGTAACTCCAGCAGGAGCAGATCTAAATATATACATTTACGAAGATTGTGAAACCGCCACTTTCATGTGGTTCCATGTTTACACAAGGAGATAGTCCAATTATTTAAATATAAAAAACAAACTACTCACAGATTGACCAGACTGTTTCCACATAAAATACTTAAATACTTCTTATGCTAACACTGTTTCAAAATAGTTTTGCATACTTCCTAAATACTGTGTAATATTTACACTAAATATAAGTGCCATAGTCTCTGACCTGTCCAACTGCCTGTAGGGAAAAACTCTCCCCTTCCTGCCTATCCAAAGACTTCATTGTTTTTTTAGAAGGGAGGAGGGATAGGATGGAGTCTATCTAGTGTATTTTCCCATCATATACAAGCTGTTGACTGTGCCTCACATACCACCTGCTTCCTAGAACAGAAATTAGTTTGCCAACTCCTGCTTATTCCACTATTTTCATTTTAAAACAATAAATGAAAAGGAAATGGGATGGCTTATTTGGTGTCATAAACACAACCCTCAAGAAGAATCAGTGTCATAACTAACCAGATTAAAGGCTCCAAGTGTTTTAGATGTGGAAACTTCCATGGGTCAGACCACTGTGCTTTAAAATTGAGAAACAGCACTCTGCTAGCTACTGTCCTAGAGAAAAGTTTCTTCAAACAAAGATAATAAAATGTTTTTTAAGTTGCTTTAATGAAAAACGCAATAACAAACCCTTAGGGTTGGCAAACAATATTATGAAAGAATTATTCAGGAATAGATTGTGCTGCAAAAAAATAAAAGTGAAAGCTCTATCGAATTCAGCGTGGGTCACCGTGGGTATCACATACCCATGTGATACCCATGGGGATAAATGTATCACATACGTTTACAAAAATCAGAACAGCTCACGACTAAATCTCCAGACCTACACAGGATTTGTGGTTCTCGACAAGTTTTTCATCAGCTCTCTAGATTTAACATTTATAAACAGCTAGTTTTAGCATGTTTTGTTGATTTGCTAACTTCACAGCAATCTATACCTTAGACCTAGTTTGAAATCTAGCTTTTTAATTATTCTTATTCTAAGAACCTTCTGTCTTCTCAGAAGAAGAAATGAAAAAGAGAAAGCTAAAAATGGGGGCTAGGGGAGGAAATAAAATGAACTTTGGGGAGTATGCTATATGAAAAGTTGCAGGTTCCATGCTTTCATACTTTTTGAAAGTCATGCTTATTACTCATGATTTCTGTTTATTCAAATAAACAAACAGATCAGAGAATTTAGGAAACCTTTCCAAGGTCATACGGTTTGCTAGGGACAAATTTGAATCCAGCTCCAACTTCTGATTTCAAAAGCCATCCTGCTTCCCCATTAAGAAATATACGTATATCACGGCGGAGGGGGGAACGGAATGCACTATGCCATGATTAAACTGTGAGAATTTCTTTCATTAGGCTGTACCCCCCTGTAATTTGCTCACTGCCTCTTTATTTTTGCTGTAGCTAAAAACAGAACAATCAGTTACTTTTTATGATTAGTCACTAAGAGCACTATACTACCTAATTCTTTCCTAACATAACTAGGACAGCATTAAGTCTCATAAGCCAACCAAAGTAAGGTGTCTACAAAGGCACTGCAGCATAAAACAGCTGATACATCTTTTAAAAAAGGATAATGGGGGAAACCGAGTTACAGGTTTCTTGTGGTAGAGGTTAAAGGGAAGGCTTCTGAATTATAGATGGAAGGTCTTTAACTATTTGGGCATACAGCAAATAGCCAGCACTTTTTACATAAGGATCTCGACAAGTTCAAAGTAAACGAAAAAATCACCCCCGAACCATGCAATTTCCTGCAAATGGGCCACTCTGCTCACTGTCTTTGAAGACAGATCCTGGCCTGGCCAAAGCGCCTTTGAAGTAGCACAGCAAGCACACCTATATAATTAGAAAGGCTGGGTAAGCCTTCAAATGACCAAAACTAGATTTTAAAGATGCGCAAAAGGAAGTGGGTATGGACTGATGGACTGACACAAAGAAGAGAAACCTCTGCTCGAGACTGATCTGGAGGGAATTCGCCACTGCTCACCGACCGTGGTGCTCCACTCCCTCCACGCCTCGGAAGCTCCAGGCAAACCCCATACATGTGAATGGGACACTAAATAGTGTTCAGTCACTTTCAGAAAGTGGTAAAACTATGTGTAGATGAGTATACAGACACACATGTATATATAGACACGTTATGTGTGTATATACACATAGATGTGTGTAGATGTATTATCTGTATATACAAATATTTGCATGTACTATTTTTCTGAATCATTTGATTGTAACTTACAGACGCTACGCTTTTTTGTCTCTGAATTGGGGGGGATGTATAAAATGATGTTATGTACTTTCATTGGGCACATCGGGTGGCAGAAGATGGATTTGGCTGCATTATTGATGTTAACTTTGATCTCTGGTTAAGATAGTGTCTGCCAGGTTTCTATATTTTATTTTATTTTTATTTTTTGGATTTTATTTATCTTTAGGGAGAGGGGAAGGGAAGGAGAAGGAGGGACAAAACATTAATCAGTTGCCTCTCGCATGGCCCCAACACAGGGACTGGACCAGCATCCTAGACATGTGCCCTGAGGGGGAATCGAACTGGCAACCTTTTGGTTTGTGAGAAAATGCCCAACCCACTGAGCTACACGAGTCAGGACCAGGTTTCTACATTTTAAAGTCACTACTTTCCCTCTGTAATAAGTAGTTTTTGAAGAGATACAGTAAGACTGTGTAAATATCATTGATGATTCTTGCCTAAATCAACTATTATTCCAATGGTTATCAAAGGTGGTTTTCTAACACCATCATTCCTCCTGCACTCCTCAGAGGGCATTCTAGGGTGAGAGGACCTCCCCTTGTCCCTTCAACTGTTTGTCTGCACGTTGGTGTATATCAGTAGAGAATCCTGGATTTTATTCCGTGAACTAAACTCTGTTACTGTACTGATACTCACTTTATCCTGGATTTGTTCCGTGGGAATCCTCCCAGGTGCTGTGGTTCTGAAATTGAATTTGATGTGTATGGCACCAAGTGCTTGGGGTAGAGAAGAAGGAGACCTCATTTATCCCAGGGGAGCTAAGAATAGGTGGTAACGTGAGCTGGGTCTTGAAGAGAAAGCAGGAGTTTGCCAATTGGAGGAGGATATCCCAAGGACAGGGAACGGTACGTGCATTAAGGTAGGCATAGGGTTGGGGAATACAAAGACCAAAGGTCCAGTACGTCTGATAAATCCTGGCCTAGGTTATCGACAATGTATCTTCAGGACAACTACAGAAACAACAGAAAAAGCCACTCAATATTTAACTTGGGTACAGGAAGAAATTGTTGAAAATAGGAAAATTACGATGTTACCATGAGATTTTCAATAGTAGAATATAGAGACTGTGACCCTAGAAGTATAATCTAAGACTTTTAAAGTGTATATTTTCAGAAGTTTGGAAGGAAAAAGGTTCAGGTTTGCAGCCAATGTTTCTAAATTAAAATTCAGGAGTAAGTCACATAAAAACTAACCTTGCCCTGACCAGTGTGGCTCAGTTAGTTTGGTGTCGTCCCACATGGTGAAATGTCACCAGTTCGATTCCCAGTCAGGGCACATGCCTGGGCTGTAGGCCTGTCCCCAGTCAGGGCAGGAGGCTGCAATCCAGAATAATGTTTCTCACATCAACGTTTCTCTCCCTCTCTTTCTCCCTTCCATCCCCCTATCTCTAAGACTAAATAAAATCTTCAAAATAAATAAATAAAAATAAAAGCTAATCTCATTTTTTAAAAATCATAATTACCCTTGCTTTTTCTATCTATATCTATGTTTCTATCTATACACACATAGTCCTGTAAGTAAAAAGCTATGGAAAACACATACATATATATTTGGGTAAATTATTTGAAAGTTTATTGCAGACATCCCAATATTTCATGCTGTATTCTTCAGCATGCAACTTCTGAGAATGCAGACATTGTCTTATATCATCACAATGCCACTGTCAGGCCTCAGAAACTGACATTAGTAAGATAATATTACTAATATTCTGTTGATATTCATACTTGCTCAGCTATCCCCAACATTCTCCATTTTTCATCTACTCAGAAACCAATCAGGACTGTGCATTGCATTTGGATTGTTTTTAGTCCTTTTAGTTTGGAACACCTTTTGCCCACTTTTTCTTTTTTCTTTTTTTAACTTTCTTTACATTAAGTTGTTTATAGTCCAGGCCAATTACTTTGCAGAATATCCTACAATACACATTTAAATGACTGTAGCCACCTAATTAGACTCACCATTTAGCCATCATTAATATGATCATTTAACTCAGGCAGGTATTATTGTTATCCTGACACTATGAGGTGAAAGTGTATTGGGAAAAAATATCACCCAAGAGACTCCTTATTAATTCCAAAAGGAGGAGCTGCCTTTATGACTAGGAGAGTTAGGCAAATCCACATTAACCAAGTGATCAAACTGAGCATCGCCAAGAACGGGACCAACTGTATCATGGGCCTCCTGATGTGACAAAGTCGGGAGCATATGTCTATATAGAATTCTTCTCCATAGAAAGAGTCAGTGGACAGACACTGTGAGGTGTTAGGTCTCTGCTCAACATAAGAGCTGATCATTAGGCTCATATGCATAGGCCAACATGTGTGCATACACATACGCCCCAAGAGACTAGAGTGAAAGGGGAAGTTAGATATTTTCTGAGAAAAACAGTTCGTCATTGTGGTACAGAAGCATTTCTAGGGCCACCGCATATGGCGATGCACTACACAGCTCTAAGGGGCGCTATTCCCTTACGCAGAGAACCTCTGCCTAGAACGAATATAAACCAGAGGTTCCCAACTGATGACCACGAACCCTAATGCAGTCTGTAGAAACATTTTGTTTTACCCACACCACATTTTTCCCTCTAAAATATTTTTAATGAAAGTTCAGATTTTTTCTTGAACAAGCAGATGGTGTGGCCCACATTCCTGTTTGATAACAATTGGCCTAAGCTGTAGAGCCGCTGCCTTCCTATGACACGGGCTACAACCTCCATCTCAGCTCATCAGTCTCCATGGTCAAGCACACGGCCTGCCTCACACACAGAGTGGCCACCGGGCCTCTGAGGATCACCTTCCACAAGACACTAGAGTCCATGCTGCCATGCACATTTTCCTAACACCCAGTTCACTTACTCACTGGAAAGTTTGAGTCGTCTCACAAACCAATGCAACCGTTCTCTCTGTGAATTAGTAATTCTGGGGTAATAGCTTTTCCACTGGGGCCCATAGGGACTGGCTGGCATAAAGAGAAATAGATGTTACCATATAAGCCATATCAATGAAAACCAAATTAAATTCAAGCATTCAACTATTATAAATATTTAAATGTACCCCAATTTGTGCATACATTAATACTAAAAAATCACTTTGTAAAATTGTTTGTACATTTTAAAGTCTGCCTTTATAGAGCAATTAAAAAGAATCTCCTGTAAGGCTATGTGACAAAGTCAGGAAATCCAAAAAAATAGTTATGAAACAAAGCAATGCACTGGAAAAAATTATGGCAACATACAAAAATGGTAGATATTTCTGTATAATACCTTCAAATCAATATAAGATCCTTCTAGAAGAGAAAGTAAGGAATATAAACAAAAATAGAAATGATCAACAAGGAAATGGAAAGATATACACAAAAATGTGTTCAACTTCACTTATGACAAAAATGCAAATTAAAGACTCAAAGTCATTATATATTAAGATGTATGACGTAGATAATTAAAAACCATTAGTAAGCCTTTAGGGAATGTGCATCTCATATACTGCTGATGGTAATTTAAATTAAGTTAGTACAAACCTTCCAGAGTATAACTTAGCAACATTGCATTTTTCCTTTTATCCAATAAGGTCACTTTTAGGAGTCTCGCAGAAAGAACTGGATGAATACATGAAGATATATAATTTACATCACAGTATTGGTGTTAATATTAAAAAGATACTAAAAAGCCAACATCCATCAATAGAATACTGAATAACTTATGTTGCATCTGAAACACTGACTTGACAGGTCATTTATTAGACAGTACACATGGCAACCTTAGTTTGCATGTAAAGAAGGCTCTTCCATACAGAACAATGTGAGAAGGAATGCACACTACAAAAGCAATGTACTCTATTTTTATTTATTTAAAAACATACAGATGTATAATGACATGATATTTTGAAGTGTTAACTAATTTTTTCTTTTAAATGCATTTTTAGCCCTTAGCTTTTTCTTCATTCAAATATACTGGGGGAAGGGTTTCTCAAAGAAGTACAAATGCTTAAATTTTGAAGTTCCAAATGAAATTTTAAAAGTTTTGAAAAAGACAAAAGCCTTCTTTTTTTGTTCATTTTATTGTGTTAGAAGACACTGAGTTTTTTTGAATGTCAAAAACCAGAGACACAGAAACACAGAACAAGAAATGTTTCTGTCCTAAATACTCATGGAGGACTGTGCAACAAATCAGAGACAATTATCTCCTTCGACAAGATAAAGACCCCATGACTCGGAAGGGAGGAAGAGAGCACTCAGTTTATGCTGAGTGTGTCTGTACAAAGAGCCCTGTGCCCTAACCGTGGGGGCATGGTGGGACAAAAAGAATATTCATATCCTGTCCTGATAAATTTGGGATTCAGACCAGAAGCTCTCTGAGAAAACTAAGAAAGTAGGAGCATCCAGGTGTGGCCCTCCAGCCAGAGAACTTACAGCATCCAGAGGGGAGACATGTGGGTGAGGCCTTTGGGGCAGAGAGCGCCTGCCGAGTCCCCCAATCCCAAAGCAGTCTAGGAGACCCCACAAAATAACCTCATATCCCAAGAAGAGCTCAGAAGTGGCTGAGAGAGATCACAGACCAGGACAGCCTCCAAGTCAGGACAGAAGACGCAGAGCGCATGGACAGAGTCCCCATGAATTCATGCCTTGGCAAGGGGTGTGCAGGCCAGACTCAGAGAGGAAAGGTAAACACCAGGGTGCAGTAGTGACAAGTGGCATCAGTGTGACAGAGGCCCTCCATTGCTTTCCCTCGCCAAACTTAATGCAAACCTCGCGGAGAAGGGCGTGGGAGGAGAAGGGAAGGGCAGAGCTCATCTGGGAATGAAAATGGAAAAACACTTAATTGACAGAGTACTTGAATTTACCAGGATTAATTTTCCACTACTCAGAGGAACAAGGCCTCAAGATAGACAGTAAACTCAAGTTTAGAAAATACAGTGACTTTGTCACACCTCTGGGTATGTGTCTTAGGAAATTGCCACTTTCTACATACACACAGAAAACATCTTAGAAAAACAGACACAAAAATGTTAACAGCGGTCAATGCAAGGAGGTGGAATGAATTGATCTTTTTCTTCATACAGTTCAGCACTTCATAAATGTCTTGCAATGAACCCATATTACTTTTTTTAAATAGAAAACAAGGCTATTTCGGAAACAAAAGGTAAATAACCATTATTCTACCTTAAAATGTTCTAAAGAAATTAAAGAATAATTTGATTTTTAAAATAATTATGGCACCAAAGTACAATGAGCCATTTCTCTCCATTTCTCACTTTTTTACTTTAAGTTATCCAGAGTTCCACATATGAAATTGAGGGACAAAAACCTTAACTTACATCAGTGATCTCCCTGTCAGAACAAAGTAGGACACGTGCTGTTTAAACCATTTATGCACTAAATGGACATGCTCATCCACGCAGAGGAGATCATTGGGCAGGGGAGAGTTACTGCCTCTTTAAAAAACATGTAAAATCCTAATTTGCTTAAAATACACACAGGAACCCAAAGGCCTTAATAGCCTTAATTACAATTTCCTCCAAGTAGAACATTCATAAGCCTTAAATCCTTTTACTGACTTTTATTGCCAGTAATTAGGCAAAGCATACAGAACTGAGTGCATGTGCATGTATATGTGAGTGTTTAGATTTAATATAATCAAGAAACATTTGTGTCATTTAGTCCACATTTTCAATACAGAATAGGAAGATTTAAGAAAGGAAAGGAAGAGAGATGGAAAGCATTCAGAAGAGGTGGAAAGAGGAATTTCTAGACTAGTTCAACATCCAAATGAATATAGTATTTGGATTCTGTTTATATAAATGATTTGTTTTAACTATTTCTTAAACTTTCCAAGAACATATTTAGCTGGAAAGCTGGAGTGGTACATTAGCCAAGTGTGCAACTTGCACTACGCAAAACGTGGACCTCAGCCCCACGGCAATGCCTTACCCGGAGACAGAATCTCAGGCCTCACCACGCACCTGCTGAATCCAAATCCATATTAAAACAAGACCCCCAGTCAATTCTGACATGTTGCTTAAAGGCATTTAAATCAGAGTTTTAAATGTAGTGCCACCCACCCTCAAAAAATAAAATAAGAAAAATAAATCTCTATACTTAAAATTTCCTTTATGCCTTCCTATGCATCGATCAAGATTGATTTTAAGGGGAAATTAATATATATTTCTAGCAAAAAAACCCCACAAAAGTCATGATTCAAGTGGAATATTATTTTATTCTCAATCTTAAACTGAAAATTGAAAATGAGTTGATGTGCAAAAGAAATGCAAAGAGCAGAAGGTTAATTTCCCAGGGTTATTACTTGACCCTATTCAACCTACAGTAAAGGAAATTAGTAGGTCACAAAGTACCATCACAGTCAATAGAATCATCTTATGAACCAATGCAACCTTTCTCTGTGAGTTAATAGTTATGAGATAGATTTTATTCATTATAGCCTAGTATAAACCAGTTGGCATTAAAAGACATACAGGTTATTATATAAGTCATAGCAATGAAAAACAAAATTAAGTTTTGTTTTCAACTATTCAACTATTATAAACATTTAAATGCACATGATAATCAGCTCTTCCCAAGTGTTGAAAATGAGTACACTATATAAGGGAGAATTAACGAAGATTAGGAAATACAAAAGTTAAGGTTTTCAAGTTTTCATTCATTGACATTCACAACCCTCATACTGGAATTTACCCTAGATCGACAACCCACACAAACCTGGCACAGCTCAGAGTCTAATGGGTCTTGCCACATTGGATCAGACTCATGATCCTTCCTGTCCAGGATTCTGATGATGGCACCAAGGGACATGCTGTGGGAAGAATGGCTGTTCTTTGATGTCAACCTCAAAGGCTAGGAGTATACCCAAAACATCCTAGCTCTCTGTAATAACCTATTATGGATCTGTCATCCACAAATTTAGTTAAATCATTTTGGAGGTTATTTATATTTTCCACCCCTACTTCCTCTTAAAATAATCAGTTCCATAAGTTTATAACTGGTTGGATAGGGTAATAGTTTCTAGTCCCACTGATCACCAAATCTTGGAATAAGGCAGTGTTGTTACTAACAGTACCATTCATATCATTCATGACATCAAAAAATGGCCATATGTCCTCACACTTGTGTCTATACATTCTTACTGATTTTCTTTACTCCCTATGGGCAGTCAACACCTATCTTGACCCTTTTAGTATGCTTCTTATATCTTCTCCAATTTTGTTACATATCTTCTGGGAGGATTATCAGTCTATTACAAGGAGTGGGTACACTATTAATTTGGCCAAAGATAAGAGAATGTGCCCTACTTGACCTCAAAATTCGTTTCCTGGTGATTAAAGACCTCAGTGGAAATTCTTAGGCGTCCTGTAACCCCTCATCAATACCAGTAACTTTAATATAAACTAGACAGTTAACTTCCCATGCTTAAAATTCACCTTCTTTGTGTCTTTTTTGTGTGTTTTGTTTTGTCTTGCCTTGACCACTATACTAGTCCATCATTATAAACATAAACTCATATGCATATTTCCCAAGACAGCAGCCTGTAAAGTAATCAGTCTAGGTTGTAGCAAATCAGAAACTGTGAAAGACGTTTCTTCAAAAGGATAAAATTAATAAACTAGTTAACATATTTTAAAATACTGGAAAGATATGTAGGCAAGCTGAAGAAGATTTAGAGTTGAATTAGGCATACATATATAAGGAAAAAATCATATGTAAAGAAAATAAGTTATGCAGGATAGGAAATGTAATAAATACGAGGTCTGTCCAGAGCAGTCCAGAGTTATCCAGCCATGTAATATGAAAAAATAGAGACATTATTGAAAATGATACAAGAAACACTATACATAGGACAATGACACCTCAGTCCCCTTCAAAGTAGGCACCTTGGGACCTCACACAGTTCTCCCAATCACCATGAGCTGCTCCATCATATTTTTCTGAATCTCATCAACAGTATGAAATCTCTACCCTTGCAAAGATAATTTTAGTTTTGGGAAAAGCTGGAAGTTGCAGGGCACCAAATCTGGGCTGTAGAAGAGCTGAGTCACCTGGATGATTCGATGTTTCACCAAAAAACTCTGCATGAGATGTGATGCCTGAGTAGGCATGTTGTCATGTTGAAGCTGCCCATCACCAGCTGCCCATAGCTGCAGCCTTCTGAATCATCCAAATAGTTTCCATGGAGAAATGTTCAAGCTTAATGCAAAATTTGATGCAGATTTGTTGCTCTGCTTGCTCAGTGATTTTAAATGCAACTGCCACACAGTACATATGCACACTAAACAATGTCTACCATTCCCACTAACTAGTATAATGAAGTCATTATTATTCATGCATGTGCATTCCAGTCCACTCTCCTTGGCTGCCAGGTTACATTGATGTCCTCTCCCGCAAACCACTCTCATCATATTAACAATGGCCGTACTCTTTCC
This sequence comes from Trachops cirrhosus, assembly GCA_028533065.1. Taxonomy (NCBI): domain Eukaryota; kingdom Metazoa; phylum Chordata; class Mammalia; order Chiroptera; family Phyllostomidae; genus Trachops; species Trachops cirrhosus. Next base: position 104,789,238 of record CM052544.1, read on the forward strand.
GGACAGACCTCATATATATACACATATTATGTGCCTCAGCTGTGTTTGCATGGTTATAAGGACATAAACAGCAACTATTCAAAACTACACTACAACTCTCCTGGAAGGATGGGAGGAGAAGCAAATGTGTGTACGGCAAAGAAGGGAAGTGGTGAAAAGGAGCTAAATCCTTACCTCCCATAATGTAAATTCAACAAATCATGTCCCCCCCCATAAAAAAGAGACAGAGCAAGAACAATAAAAGCATGTTATGAGGAGTTATGGACATAAATACCCAAAGATTTTAAAAGACTTTCAAGTAGTCACAGGAGAGGTAGCAGGAGGGCATTGGGAAAAGAACAGTAGTTTTTCATAACAACCCTGGTAAAACATTTGAGCTAAACTATGTGTATGTATAACTTTAATAAAAACAAAATTTTAAAACAAAGTATGTACTTATTTTCTTGTAATATTAGTATACATGATTGATCTATACTTAGGAAAATTCCAGTTTTATTGGATTAAATTAGGAGAAATTCCAAACTAAAGATTCAATTACATAGAACTTACAAAGACAAAGGGAGAAAAATATGCAGCTAAATGCTAATATTCAGTGGGCTATCAGCAATCAATATAACAATATTCAAGTCCCGGATTTTTTGTAATTTCTACCAATCAGAAAAGTAAAAAAAAAGTCTTTAGAATCTGAAGTCTCATTCTATGGTATCTGATATAGAGAAAAACAAAAACATTATTTGCCATAATGTTTTTATTTACTTAATTGTGGATAAAAGTATACCCTTAATTTGTATTTACATTTCCTTACTAAAAGGGGATTTCACTTAAATCTTGGCCAAAAGTTATAGAGTTTCAAGACAGAAACACAGCTGATCTCATTCTATGATTAACTTTTGGGGGGGATCTCTTATTTTACTCGGGGGAAAATGAGGGAATTAATTAATACAAGTTATCATCACGCATTCTTATATAAAACATTGGGTTCACAAGGAAAGAATGTTTATATTAATGACACATGGCATTTGTAATAAATCCTTCTCACAACATAAGAGAGTCCTCTAGCAGCCAACCAGATTAAGTAGGACCACAACAACTAAAACCAGGCCACACAGAAGTACTTTCCTACATAAGAGACAAAACAATACATGTAAGATTTCAATAGTTTCTTAAGCTGTTCCAGTGTTGGCTACAACTTACATCTTTCCAGACTTAGCAAAAATACAGACATTATCCAGACTTAAGGAGTTTCATATTCAATAAGAATTAAAATTCTTTGTTCCTCCTTGCCAAGTTGTCTCAAATTCTTAAACAGGAATAAAAAGGGCATAGGGACATGATAGAAAGTCCAGATAAAGCATTAAAATGAATCATGTATCACCAAATACGAAGATTTTTTTCTGTAAAACATGAAGAATCTAAAAATGCCAGCACTCTAAAGTTCATGCCTTCGTGGACTTCTCATGAATTTGGCTTTTATAGTTAACAATTCATACTTTAAGAAAACAGACTTTAAGCCAGCCCAAGAACTGCACATATGTTATTGCATATATGTTTAAAATAGTTTTGAAAACTGACATATGGCAGTATATTTAAGTGCAGCCAATACAATATAGATTATTTAAAATATAAATACAAAAAAGATGTATATAAAAGCAAGCCTGATAGATTTATTATTTTGTTTCTGTTCTGTAGACCTCATAGTCTCTACTGTTTTCAAACCTAACAACTTGAATGAATTTAATTCACAATGTTACAGTGAACTACCCAATGGGCAGTTGGGTTCTTTATTTTTTTATGAAAAATAAAGACATTTACTGAAGAAGATACAAGATACAAGAAACACTGTACATGATTCTTATTTTAAAAACAAACACAACCGACTCCGCTCTTTCCCTCTCGTTTCCTCATCACGTGGGCTGCAAAGCTGACCCCTGCTCCATGGTAGCCTTTCCCTTCTGTGGGTTTCCCTCGGCCTTTTTGTCCGAACCACATCATAATCACATGTTTACATGCTACTTTTAAACTTTCCTTTGTTGGTTTACTTATTTATTTTTTTTTTACTTTTCATTCAAATCAAGCTGGGTGAGAAAGAACACAATTACCTCCTTTCTTTTTTGTTTCTGTTATCTTTTTTGTTATTCTCTGTGTTTTGAACAATAGTCTTAGAAATTCTAAAGCACTTGCTGATTGAGTGCTTGTGAAAGACATGACAGCTTCATTTGTCTTGCAAATAGAATAATCATGAATTGGTATATGCTTTCCTCAAAATGTTCTTAAAAAGACTAGACTCTGTGTTCTGTGTTTAATACTAGTGTAGGAAGAGCAACAGGTAACTGACTACATATCAGACATTACTAATTGCCTACGCTTCTTTCCAGATCCCAATTCTCTTTGGGGAGGCCATCTGCTTGGCTAAACGACTACTTTACCAGACCCTCGGTAGTTAGGGGCACGCGAGTCAGGGACAAGGGTATGTGCCAGGGGCATCTCATGTTTTTTATAACCCAAAAGCTTTTCCAGAAGTGCTATCCAGAAGACTTCTGCTTGTATTTTAGCAACCCAAGCCTGAGTTCCACCCTAGACTGCCATGCCCTCACCAGGGCCAGTTAACCAACTCCTACTAATCTTCCCTAATCAATGCATCCTTCACTCTGAGAACTTCTCTGCATGGGTTTCTATGCCCATGTTGCTCACTGCAGAACTTAGGCTATTCCGCCAGCCGACACACTTCCATGCTTCCAGTTCTCACCTCTATCTAATCCTTTCTCCACTAAACGTCCAGAGGGATTTAAAAATTAAATAAAAATCCTATCATCCCTCGTTTAAAAATCCACTGTAGTCTCCACCACCTAAAGAAACAAGTCCAGCCTCATCCCTACACAAATACCACCTCAGCCTCTCGAGTTTCTGCTCCTGCTCTTCACCATCCACCCCCAGCTGCCCTTATTTTTCTAATTACTTTATATTCACAATCCAAGGCTCACATCAGGTGTTATTTCACTCATTCATTCTGCATTTGTGATTATTTTCTATGTCCAACACACTAGGGACAAAAGGATAAGTAACATGACATATTATTTCCTAACTTCAGGCATGTGCAATCCCCTCGAGGAAGCCTTCTCTGATATTCTAACCACTTTGCAGGGCTGATGGACCAATGCCCGAGACAGGCTGGTCTTTTTTTTTTTTTTTTTTTTTTACTGTGTGTGTCACATTATGACGGAATTACCCAGCTGTCGATATGTCTTCCCCAGGAGACAATAAGCTCCTCAAGGACAGGTGTGACCTCCTATGCATTTTGACATGTCCAGGGTCTACCTCGGTGCTTCACATTTAGAATAGATGTTCGTTATTACACAAAAACAAATGGCTGTAGCGCAGTGCATTTCCATTTATAAGTCTTAATGCACACATCTTTTACTTGGTTAGTTAGAAAATAAACTAAGGCTCCTGATCTACAGGAACCTTCAGTCTAACCTAACAAGATATGCATGCACAATCTGCTAAACTTTATTCAATATTAAATAATGAAAAGGAAAATCTCTAAGGTTTAATCTCAATCATTTTGATCAATCTCGTGACAATGTTTTATAGATTATGGATTTGAAAGACAAATCAATTGTATTTCTTTGCCAAAGAAACCATTAACCACTTCCTGAGACAGTTTGACTCATGAGGATATGTAAATAAACTGATTTTTACCCCCAAACCTGCCTCCTTTTCTGCTACCCTGCACCCCCATTTTCTACTTGGGTATCAGTTCCGCTGACACACTGAGCAGTTTCCACAAATAAAAGCAAGTGGAAATTTATGACAGTTCTTGCATATTTAAAGCATGCCACTTTTTATTTCAAATCCTTGATATAAATTGAATTTTTCCCCTCCCCACACACAGGTAGGACAAGTCTCATTCCCCAACAATTTGGAGTACACAGGAGCTGGATACAATACTTTCTCAGTAGCTACAGAAGAAAAGGGGCCATGCCTTCCACTTAAAAGATGAGGTTTTATCCCTCTCCTTAGTTGACCGTGATCATCTCACTGCCAATGGGCTCAGAAAGGAAAAGCAATGATTTCATCACCCTCATCATCACAAGGAAACTTGTTGGAGAGGTTAACACCCATCTCAACTCCCCTGGGCTCCGATAGTCCCTTTACAAACCTCACCACATCCTCCAGCTAATACCAAGTCCACACCTTTTGCCCTGATGCATCAGCTATGCCCCTCCCCACTGTGCTACTGTGAGGGTCCTGTCGAGAGCATCATCCCTAATCTCGTCCACCCTGGGATCAAACTCTCAGGTGCTGTCTTTAGTGCCTTCTAGAGGAGGTTTTGAGGTCACGCTGGCCCCTCTCTCCCTCAGGGAGCACAGCCAGGGCAGTCCGCTGCCAGAGCAGGTTTCCAACGATGGAAGGAAAGTCCGCTCTCCCTTCCTGTCAGTAGTAACAAAATGGAGGAGCGACTTTCTTGCAGTCCCCACCTTTGCCTTGGGGGAGGAGAAATACTTCCCCTTCATCCCCAAGATCTCAAACATGGGGGAGAGTTTCTGAGCATGACAGTGTAAACACCCTGAAAATATCAGAAAATGACAGAACAGTAGTTATTTTTTTTAACCAGGAGAATACAAGTGTATTTGTGTATAACACATGTAACTAAAATGAGAACAAAAGGAGAGAAAGAGGGAAAAAGGAAATGAAGGGGGCAGAGCAATTGATTTCTTATCATGAAATGGCTCAATAATCAAGTTTTCAAATGGAACCCCCTTGGTATCCATATGGTATTTACAATTCACTCTTCAGAAACAGTGAGAACAAACCCCTTTCATGGTCACAGACAAGGAATAAAATTATATCACTTGAATCAAATGCAGCAAATTCAGAATTGAGAAAAATGTCCCCGAGGAGCAGGCGACGTTGCCCCCTGAGATCACTGGAAAATGAAGCTTAGAAAGCACCAGCTTCTGGTTAAAGTCAATCACCCCCCGAAACAACAGAGTCTTTGTCAAGGAAACTCGAGTTCAAGTGCATGAGGATCAGATAAAACGCAACACATGGCATCTGAACTAAAATGATATGCTTTGATTTTAGATTAAAAGTTAAGCCAGCAGAATGCAAACACTTAAGAGAAAGGATGTACAAATAAAATTAAGATTGGCTTCCTCTAAGGTGGTGACAGTTAAATAGAAAGGTGGTTATGTCAAAGATGTTGTGGAACAGCCCCATAAACATCTTTGCTCATAAACCCACAATAGATACAGCTGTATTTAATAAGACATTGTGTTACGGTCACAGATAAGAAATATTAGATAACCAAGTGTTTAGAAAAATACATTGTTTAGTAGACTACTGATAATAAAAGAACAACTATTAATTCAAAAAAGCGCATGGCCCGCCTTGTGGTCTCTAAGGTCTGTACCCTGCCCAGAGAGGAGGAAGTGGTGGATGGAAGGAGTTATGTGGGGCTGTGTCTCAATTACAGCTATAAAACCAGTCACCCAAATTCTTTTAGAACCTCTCGTTAGAAGCTGCTCAGATTACCTAAGATAATAAAAAGCCAGGAAGCATAAGGGCTCTTTTGACCACACATTAAACATGAATTAAATTACTGAAATTTCATGGTGTGTAGTCCCAATATGGTGTGTTTCTGTGTTTAAAAGTAAAAGAATTTAATAATTTTATACACTGAGGATACTACCGAAGGAAGAAAACCAAGTTAACACATGACCCTAAAATTGTCTCTGTCAAAGACAGGTTGGAGAAAACTTGGATTAGGTTGCTGTGATGAAATAAAAATTAATCTGAAAATACACTTGCATGAGGTTTATTTTTTGCAGCACTGTTTGTCCCTGCAAAATTCGGGGAGCAACCTAAATGCCCATAAACAGGAGAGTAAGTGGGTAATTTTGGTACAGCTACACAACAGGGCACAACGCTGCCATAAAAAGAAAAAAAAAAAAGAACAAGGGAGATCTCTAAACTGGTATGAAGTGTAAAAAAAAAACGTAAAGTGCAAAACAATGTTTAATGTATGTTATCTTTGATAGAAAAAAGGGAGGGAATGAGAAAGCATCCACGTCTGCTCGTTCGTGTAACAAGATACGTCACCCGGAGTGGGTGAGATTAGTCGTCTGCCGCAGACAGGTGAAATGGAGTGAGAAAGGGAAATGTGAACAGCACGGGAGAGAGAGCCTGTGGGAAGCACACACACCTACCTCTTCGGCAGTGTTCTGACCCTCAACATCATAGTCATATTCGACATACTTAAAAATAAGTGAAAACAATAAGGATGGAGAAGAGGAAAACCAAAAGAGAAAATAAGTCAATCTGACTGAATTTCAAATGAAGAACAGAACTACACTGCAATGGGAGGGAAACTAATCTGAGTAACTTTTGAATAATGTTTTGACTATATACTCTTAAGGACAATGAGCACTGCAAACAAACTGATTCACAGCACGTTATTCACAGGGGCATGAGTGAGTATTTCTGAAAGTATTCTATGCACATCTTAGAATTGTGCAAATATTATGGATGAGAGGGGTTTCCCGTTGTTAGAAAAGAAAGTTAAAAACCTGGATTAGAACTGAAACAGAATTTTTTTTCTTGTACATCATAACACATTAGTGGGGCAACTGAAATAAATTGAAGTTCTATAGACAATGGCATTATGTCAATGTTACTTTCCTTATTTAATTGTGGCTATAAATTAAGTTTTTGTTTTTAGGGAATACATATTGATGTTTTTAAGGAATATTGTCGCTAATTTACATACAAAAATTCAGGAAAATTAGAGACAAATAGATAATATGACATAGCAAATATAAAGTGTGGCAGTATATTAATATTTGAGGAATCTGGGTAAAAGTATATAAGAATTCTTTGTACAAATTTTTAAACTTTTCTATCTATAAGTCTGAAATTATTTCAAAATAAAATATAGCAATCCAAGTTTAGGCAGAAAATGCAATAACCAACCAATCCATTTCAAAATAATTAAAATAATAATTACCTATAAAAACTTATATCAATTAATGCAAGTCACTTTGGTCCTGGCCAGTGCGTCTCCATTGGTTGGAGCACCGTCCTGTAAACTGAAAGGTCGTGCGTTTGTTTGATTGCTGGGCAGGGCACCTGCCTAGGTTGCAGCTTTAGTCCCAGAACAGACCTTCTGAGTGACAATCGATCAATGTTTCTCTCTCACAGGGGTGTTTCTCTTCCTTTCTCCCTCCCTTCCCCTCTCTCTAAAATCAATAAGCATGTCCTCAGGTAAGAATAAAAATATATAAATAATTTTGTGAAATTACTCCTGGCTTTTCCAAGGAACTGGATCTATATAGCCCTTCTATATTATCTGGATCTTTTGAGTAAACCAAAAAAAGAAATACCTCTGATATTGCTTAGATAACAAGGCTCATTATTCAAAAGGCTAACATTACCCAAACATATTGCATTTTCCTTCAGATTTCTCAATGAAGAAAATTATCTAACTGATTGATTCATTAACAAATAGTTATTGAGTGGAAGACACTGTGTAGAAGCTTAAACAGATAACATCTACAGCTGGTTCGTCCAGTTTTAGTAGTTCAGTACCAACAACAAACCACCACAGAGGCTTTATCCAGTGGCCTTTGCCAAATGAATTATCAGTCTGGTAGGATTACCACATGCAGATAGAACATTCAAAATAGTCATGGTAATAAAAACAATTCTTGAATAATAATTTCAAGGAACTTACTGGAAATGCATCCTTCATTACAAAGGCATTTTTATATGGGAAAATACAAGAGTAGAGAACTTGTATTTTTTTTTAAATTAAACAACACATGAGTTCAATTATAGCAATCATTCCAAATTACCACTACCCATTAGATTCTTGTTTATCAAGCTGTATTTGACATTTAATATTGTGTAACTTTAATATGCACAATATGCTGACTTCATACATTTATATATTGCAATATGATTGCCACTGCAGTGTTAGCTAGCATCTCCATCACATCACATAAATCACGATCCCTTAGAATGGACGGATTGGCATGGATGTAGTTTGGGGAGCAAATTCTAAGTAGTTCTTTGCAGAGTCTAATAGGAACAGTAAAAAGGGATTATATTTTTTCCTTTTAGGATTTCATCATTCTCAAAAATAAAACCGTCCTTGATGTTTCTATTTACTCCCTGATATATTCTCATCTGGTTTTATTTTCAACTGGCTGCAAGCTCCTTTCTACATATTTACATACTCACATTCACTGTAACCCCCACACCCTTCAAAAATTCTTCAGTGGCTCCCAATGTCTACTGATAACCTTTGGCCTCTCACCCTTTATTTCCAGCCTCGTGGACATTATTATATATACCACAAGTGCAATGACCTGCCATTCTCTATATATTCTACCATCCAACAAATAAAAGTTTCAAGTTTCTAGAGTGACACTCAAGAGACCAACCACCCAGTTTGCCCAGGACTGAGGGTTTTCCTGGGGTACAAGGCTTTCAGGGCTGGCACCTGGAGTCCCAGGCAAATCGGGACATCTGGTCACCCTAGCTCTGTGACCTAGTGCCTGAGCTCTTGGCCTCCTGAACACACCTTTGCTTCTGATATTCACTTCCTCTGGCTCATCCTGCCCCCATTATCTCCACATATCCAAGTGAAGATTGTTCAAGGACTTATCGAAAGGCCATGTCCTCTGTCAAGGTTGTCTCTTCCCCATTCCTGGAATCTCTCCTCACTGTAAATTCCAAAGCAACTCAGTTGTGCCAGTTCTTCCCTGTTGCGCAGAAAGAGGGGGGACACTTACTCCCTATTCCTGATGTTTCCTTCTTCACATGGGTGTGGGTGGCCTTCTTTTCCTCTCTGGAATTTGCTTGCACTCCCACAGTATTACAGAAGCAGGATCCACATGGAGGCCTGTGGTCATCCACATTGCCTGTGCCTGGCTGGGTCTGAATCCAAGGAACAGGGTCAGGAGGCTCATTTTTGCTGTACATTAAAGTTGTGTTCTCTAGTATCAGCTTTACCAGGAACAAAAATATTTAATTTTTCATCAGAAAATCTTGATTTGTTATCACTTGAGTTGGGTATGTATTGGGTTGCCCAAAAAGTCCATTATTTTTTCCATACAATGGCTCCAGTTATGCTTAGTTGTCTATAACTTCATTCAAAAGAATTTTGTTACATTGTATTGTGACAGCTGTCGTATCAGCATGCATTTGAAAAACAACTTATCAAAATTGGTGAATTTTTGTGTAGCTATTTTAATATTGAAGATGGAGGAAAATACACAACATTTCTGGTGTATGATGCTTTAGTATTTCAAGAAAGGTAAAAATGCAACTGAAATGCAAAAAAAGATTTGTGCAGGGCATGGAGAAGATGCTGTGACTGATCAAACATGTCAAAAGTGGTTTGCAAAGTTTCCTGTACTATTGACGTTTTGACCAAATAATTCTTTGCTGCAAGGCTGTCTCATGCATTGGAAGATGTTTAGCAGCACCCCTGGCCTCTACCCACTAGAACCCAATAGCAGGAGATAGCTGATACACTCAAAATATCCAAACCAATAAATTTATTGGTGAAAGTGAAAAATGTGTCTTTTATTTTATGGGGAAAAATGTAACAGATTTGCCAACTCAATAACAGGGATGCTATTTACTGACCACCTGCCCCTTTACACTGTAGGGCCCTATAACTAAACCTGAATCGCCTCCATAGCACACAATCCAGTGCCTCACAGGTAGCAGACACTCCTATCTAACTAAGCAGATACAAATAACTTACTACTGATACATTTTTTTTTTGAATCATGACAGAGTGGAGTCAGTTCAAATCCTGAGGCTGGTCCTTAAGCAAAGTGACCTTTAAGTGAGTCTCTTAACATCTGAGTCCAAATTTTGTACCAGTGTGAGGAGTTGCTATAGAGACTTTTGGTCCACACAGCCTCAAATATTTAAACTCTGGCTTATTACAAATCCCTGTTCTAAGGATTGTTGTGAGGATTACAGATCAGATTTTATTTATTGCTAGGGCCTAGCATATTAATGGCTGTTATCAATTTAAATACCACAGTAACTTTAAAGTAGTATTTAAAAAAATTCTATGGGCATACAAAATTAATGGCCAAGACACCCTGTTCTCAAATATTCCACACCTAAAACAGGGGCAAGCCCACAAGAATCATCATTTTTAATTTGCCACCAATTTGGAGGCTCAGGAAGCATTACATACCACAAAACCCTTACACTGCAAAGCATCACCCAGACATTTATCAGTGTTTCCAAGAACAGCGACTCAAGGGAAAAGATACACCAAACATTTTTTCCACTAAAAGGAATCTTGAAATAGAACTTGAGCAACAAGTATATTTACATATTTAATACTCTTTAATGGATGAGAAGCAGAGGATACTGATGGGAGTTATTTCAGCTTGAAATGAGTTGTGAACATGAATACATCTGACTGAGACGGTGCAATAATTCTCCCTCCAATTAACTTTGACTCCTTTAACATTGTGTTAAGTGCCTGGGATCCCAGATCCAGACAGTCCCTGTCCTTGTAGAAGTCAGAGTCCAGTAAGGAACACAAACATGCATTTAACAGGATTATCTGAATTCTTGTAACTGGAGTTCAAACACTTTCAGAAGAAATGACCCTTCTCCCCTTTGCTGAGCTCCATGTCATTTTTGTTTGGTACCAGGGATCGAGGGGAGAGTGTTTTATGGGGGAGTCCTAGAACAGATACAAATTCAAGGCAGCTAGGCTTGGGATGTGTTGGCCAGCCCCTTGGCCAGAAGTTAAAAGGGTGAGGAATTGTAGCTCAATAAGCTGGTTGAGGAGACTCTGTGGAGAGACCCAAGCAGCATTCATTCATAAGACCAAAACACCCTTCAAGTGTAGCAGGGTGAGAGTGTCTCTACCTCCATATGTAGGCCAGCGTGGCCCGCACCCCATTGGTTGGCAACAGGAGAAACCTCAGAAGCAAGAGTCTTTGACTCCTGCCTGGCACCTGCGCTCACGAGCAGTGGTCATGGTGAGGCTCCCCCAAATGACCTCACGAGCCACGGACGTTGACGAGTGGCTGTCAAAGCAAGGGAGGGAAGTCGCGATGGATGCCATAGGGTGACCGCCTGTGATGCCCAGAAATAACTGGAGAAACCAAGTGGGAGTGGAACCCAGAGCCATGGCTTGAATTTGCTGTACTCATTGAGGACATATGTGAAAATAAAATCAGTACAACAGAGTAAGTGCTGCAACAGAGGTATGTGCAAGCTCCTATAGAATCCAGAGAAGGGGCCCCAATTCCAGCCACTTGAAGCAAGTCAGAAAGAACTCTAAAGAAGGCGAGTTTTGTTTGTTTTTAGGAAATGGCTTTCTTTTTTACATTTCTGCCAACTATTTAACTTTCCTCCTTCTGAAGGCGTAGTATAACAACAGGATATATTTCATCAACTGTTTCTGACACTCAACGGAAATCATTGTTTGGGGTCCCTGAAAAACTGGCAAGCGCATTTTCCTACTGATGGCTATACTCTTGTGTTAATAGTCTTGAAAGATCAAGATGACTTTTTATGCTACCAGAGAGTCGCATCTCCCATTTATTGAGTTTTTATCAGGCTCAGCCAATTCCACTGTTAAATTATTGTCTCTCACAGGATATGCATTGAAGTTACATTTTCAGACTGAAACAAGCATAACTTGAACCAGCCTATTTATAAGCCATGGTATTATAGGCTTGAGACTACCACCAGATTCATCTTTCTTCAAATAATGGCTATTAAGAGGGTACTTAAAGAATCCCAAAGACCTTGTATCACTAATGGATCACCATTACATGGTACAGAAAACTTGACTCAGGAAGTTGTAAGAGTAAACAGATGAAGTCCATTATGAGCTTTCCTTTCTTGTGGTATAACTAAATGGCCTTATTATGCTACCAACTTTACAAAAATAAATTGTAATGTTTATTACTGATTATTAAAAACACTATGCATCCCATGCACTTTGAAAATTACACAGAGTAGACTGTGAATCTATTTTTTAAAAAGGGACCAAACCTTTTATGTTTGCCAAAAGCCCTTTCAGAACAAGAAAAATACAAGTATTAAGTGTCACCTGAGTTAGAATTTTTAAAAATGACATAAAAATCAGAACACAAAAAGATCATAATTTTGTATGTTGGAAATTCAAGAAGAATCATGAATAAAAATGTGAAAGCAACATTTACTGACACAGGGAATGCCAGAGATTGAAGCTTTGGTTAGTGCACTTTGCTTCGGGTTTTTTCCCTCTCTGTTCATAGAAGAGGAGAAAATAAAACAGTGACCTTGAACCAGGAGACACACAAAGCTAACGAGATTATGTGCATCCTCTGGAGACAGTGACTAGGTTCCTTCCTCTCTAGCACAAATAGAAAAGAAGAAAAAAGGTAATAGAATAAAACAGGATTGGTGCCCACGTCTTGCTCATAACGCAAATGGCCCAGTAGCTACAATGGTGGCTTAGACTGGCAGAGAGCAGTGAGGGCCGAGACAGGTGGGCTGTCACCACACACAGCAACACCACGGCTTGTGCAGGCTACAGCCTTCATGCAGGAGTTATGACCAGACCACAGGCACACAGAACAAATACAAGTTCTGACTCCGGTCCTGCTTCTCCCACTCAGCCACTTCAGGAAATCACCTTGCACACACTTGTCTTAATTCTAAAATTACATTTTTAAAAAAAAAGGAAAACATGAGGGGGAATTGAAAGGACAGGAAGTTACAGAAAAAAATCCATTGGTTCTACCAAATTTACATAATATTGTATACACTACATATAATCATAAACATTTAATTGAGACCCTACTGACTCATCTTTTCTGCTAAACGATGAGCTCCTTGAGGACACTTAAAATTTTATCACTGGCCCCTTAATACAGTTTCTAGTACATGAGGGTCAATGTATTCTATTTAGATGAATAAAAGGTTTTATTATCTTCCAAATCAGCAATACCATTTCTATCTTGTATCCTGACTACATAAATTCAATATTTAGTGAACAGTTTCCCCTTAGTTGCCTATGATACCAAAGTGAAGATACTGAAATTTCAAAAATAAATTTTCCCCATCAATGTCTCTTTTTAAGAGCTTAATAAGCATCTTTTATTGGGTTATTGGGGCACAAATACTTGGTCACCAAGTTGACAGAGTCTTTCTAAACCTTTCTAGCGTCTCTTCTTGTCACCTACTGTGAGGATTCTACTCCAGTTGCTAATTAACTTCTGCCCAGGTTACTGCAAGAACTTCTAGGTGACCCCCCAGCTGCCATTTCCAGCTGCCTCCCTCCAAACCACTCACCTTCGCCACGCCCTGCCTTCCTCCCCTTCAGAGGACAGGCATGCTGGAAGGCTGGTGCCATGCCTCACTCAACTCGTGTTTGCAATGAAAACATTCAATTACCTCACAGACTGCGGTGTCACATGAACATCCATTCTGTTCAAAATTAGACCTCTTTGGTAATATTATTTTCTCTAAATACAACCCTTGAATCATTGTAATCATGAGGGAATAAATAGCTTACTTCTGATTAAGAGGAAGCGCTCGCTTGCTATGGAGTTTTACAATTCACCTGTGTGCTATGCTCCCCAGATTTTTGTTAACCATTTACACAAAAACAGTAAAGTAAGATAACAGAAAGGAGGCTGAGTGTGCTTGGTCCTGGGGGTGACGAGTGGAAAAACGTTTTGGGGAGCAGAAAAATGCAACATCGAGTTGTACATTCTTTGGGTAATTGCATCATAATGGGAAAGCCAAGAGCTACAACCCACTGGCATCGCCCTTCGCTGAGTCACTGTACTCCTCGTGCGTGTTTTTGTGACAGCAGTCAAAAGGGTAATGGCAGGACTAACTTTAGAACATGAAATCACTGCATCTTCACAGACGTGGAATGCAGTGTGAAAAGTAATCTCTCGGTAAACTAGAAACTGTGGTTTACATTGTTTAAAAAGCACATCGGATAGCTCATTCTCAGGGGATAGGTCATAGTGCTCATTAAGGACTGAAAATTGAGAAAAAGTATTAGTTCCTTCCACAAAATACTTAAGAAATCCCATGAGCTTCTGGCCTCTTCCCACCCCCGCTTTTTCTGATTACATCAGGAATAAAGTGTTCTTTAAGTGTGTCTTTATTACCACCCTTAAAAATATCATTATCCAAAACGTCAATCCTGACCCAAATAAACAAATGGATAAAAGCCACTTTTGAGACAATTTGAGAAATTTGGTCATGGTAGGTATTAAAGGATGCTAAGGAATTATTGTTAAATTGGTTAAATGTGGTAATGGCCTTGGGGTTATGAGAGAACCACACTTGACATCCAAACAATAACATATGTTAAAGTAAAATACATCCTATTTGAAATTTGCTTTCAAACACTTTCTCAGGGACAAAAGGCAAAGGACAGATGAAGCATTTATAGAATATACATATATCCACTTAAAAATGTTGAATCTGAGTAACGCTCATGGGGGGTATCCTCTGTTTGTGGTTTGATTAAAATGTGTCATAGTAAAAATATTCATAACGTCTACTTTGTCCCTGTTGTATGGGACTCAGAATCACGACTGCAGTGGGTCCACTGAGGTCTAGGGCCACAGCAGCGTCAAAGCAGAGGAGACCTGCCACCACCAGGCTGTGGCCAAAGCTTCGTGAAGACCACTCCGGGAAGCATCCTAAATAAAAGGTCTAGAAAAGACGCGCATACGCACCCAGAACACTTAATCTTGTCATGGCCTCACGTGACCAAGCAAATTCCTAAGTTTTATTTTCAGGTTTTGACTGAAATTACAAACTTTTCCCCCTACAGGTTGTTTTTCTCCCCACCACCACCATACGTGTGTTACCTTAAATAATTGAGACGTATTGAAAACTACCTCCAGGTAAACACCATTCAAGTCTTGACTGTGATTCAGGAGAGGAAGACAGAAAGGAGCTGGGAACAAGAAGACTGGACCCTTTTCCAAGAAAACAATACAGTGGAGACAAAAGATCAAATAATTACCTGAGTTTCTAGCAATCGCAACAGAACTTGAGAAATCTAAATATTTTTTTCTGAATTATAAATAAATGATAAAAATTGTAAATGCAAAAATTATGCATAATCTTCTCTTTGAGTGACTGCCTCTCATAGGCTCTTCCTAGGATACCAGATAAGCACAAGTCAGAATCTGATCATGCTTCCTACTGAGTTTCAACTCACTTTTGTGCTTCCCTGCAGTTTCCCTGAGAGCGTGCATTCGCATCGCAGCACCATCAGTAGTTTCCATGCCAACAGTGCAAGCGTGCAGCTAGCACTGGCTTCTCCTGCGGTCCTTAAACAGCTGTGATTCCTGGATGCAGAGTCCGCGCTCCCCCTCAGAGAGTCTGTTTCGGTTTACCTGGACTGCGGCCCAGCTCCCACGTCTTTAAAATGCTCCCCCAGGTTATTCCCACTGTTATCAGGTTTAGGAACCACAGACAGACTCAATCCACGTCCTGGCTAATGTGAGCACTTTCTTGATTTTATTAGATATATTACCAAGATAGAGACACAAAGGCATCCTGTGAATCTGTACATACTGTCCCTCCAAGTATTAAAAAGCAGCTTTCTAAAAAGTTTTAAAATCTGAAATGCTTTGCTGAAAATAAAAACAAAACACTCGGTACGATAGCATTCCCTGCATACCAAGTAAACCACCGTTGGCACTGTGCTGTTCTCACAAATCTTAGCAAAGCAAGCAAAAGTCTGCCCACCTTCGAAGGTTCTGTTCCTATGACACCTCCTCTGGTATTGGCAGAGAGGCCTGGGGCTCATCCTCTGTACCTGGGTGTCAGCGCTACCCAGCGCTGGGATGTATTTACCAGTTTATCACACAGGTCTGAGCATCCCCAGGAGACCACGTGTTATTCATCCTCATATGACTGGCACCTAGGAAGTATCTGATAAACACTTTGCTCAGTGTCTATTACACATCACACAAGTAATCATCCATAGTCTTAAATGGTTTAGGTAATTAAGTCAGGGTGTATATGATGACAAAACAAATATGAGGCTGGATTCTATCATTTCCCTCAGATTTCCATTCATTCTCTTCCACCATGCTCCACTGTAAGAGTCTCTAGATCTTCCTGGTTCATGTCCTCATGTATTAAAATCATAACACTTTAGTAACCTGGGAAGTAAATTAGAAACTCCAAGTTCTAATATCTGTCCTTATTCTTGTAGCAATCCCTCATTGCTTAATAACGGTAATACAATGGCCAGCATTTGAGAATGCACCATATGCCATGCGTGTATTGTTAATTCATTTAATATTTATAAAAACTTCATGAGGTACTATTATTATTTCAAGTATACAGAGGCGAAGTGAAGCACAGAGAGCTTATAAATCCTGCCCCAGGTCATTCAGCTATTAAGTGACGGAGCCCGAATTCAAGCCCAGGCAGTCTGGCGTTAGTGCTTAGAACAATGACAGGTTCAAGTGTGTAGTGTGTTTAAGAGCAAAAAGAAGAAAAAAAGAAAAACATTTGAAAGATAGTTTATCATAAGGTTTTTTCCAAAAGGGAAATAGAGCTGGGTAATGAGGAGGCATGAGCTCATCCATCCAGCGTCCGCATCAAACACACCCCTAACCTTACAAGGGTCCTCGTGTCTACTGAGCTGCCACACACACTTACCCCTTCTCACTGTTGGCCAAATAATAAATAGTATGAACAAGGGATTGGTCGAGAAAATAGTAGTAAGCACCTATTGCTAGAAGGTTAAAGTCCTTAAAAAGGGATCAAGCTGGAAGCGCTAAATGAAAAGGCATTAAATGACTATGCTAACAGGCAAGGTTAAGTGTTGAAATTTCTTGGTTTAATCCACTTATTTAATCAACCAAGCATTTTAGTGCATTTTTATTTTATGCACTAAAGGCATTTGAACTGAAGTTTTAGGGAAAGTAAAGGCATTTTGGATTGGGGGGAAAAAACCATAAGCAAATGCTTGGGAACAGTAAGTGGTAACGGTTCAGCTGGAGCAGAGAGCAGACACTTGATGTTCTCTGAAGACAGCTGAAAAGGTAGGTGGGGTCCACACCAAACAGAACATGGAATATCATTTGAGTAACAAAACTAGCCTCTGCCAGACACTGAGAAGTTCCTAAAATCTCAGCAGGAGAACGACGTCACCGAAGAGTAACAATTGGAAGACTGATCGGGTTTGATATATAGGAGACAGAAGGACAATTAACAGAAAAATCAGTTAAGAGACTTTTGCAGTAATCGTGACTGGAACATCGATCTGGGCCAAAGCCTTGGCACGGGGAACACTGAACCAAAAACTAACAGGTGTCAATAACAGAGTGTGAGGTTCTGAAGGAGAGAGACTATTTCTCAAAAATGTGGTCAAAATTTCCAACCTGGACGACAGAATTGAGTTCTCACTAAAATTAACAGCAATGTCAGTGTTGAACAAGATGACAAGTGTGGAGTTGTGGGTTCCATGTGTTTATTCCTGGCTGGGGGCGGGCGTGGAGAGAATTTGCTTTTGGGACAAGTTCAGTTGGCTCTCCAGCATGCAAATGAAAATACAGGGCTTGTCTTCAGAGAGACTCCAGAGTTATTAAACAACTTAGGAGAGCCCAGAGCATGAACAAGAATCAGGTTTCTTCTCCTGCTACATTTTAGAAGAAGTCAGAATGAATGTGTGTGTGGCAAGAAAGAAGAATCCTATGGGGATTTTGCTTTATTTTTATTTTTTAGATTTTATTTATTTTTTTAGAGAGGGAAAAGGAGGGAGAAAGAGAAGGACAGAAACACCAATGTGTGGTTGTCTCTCCCATGCCCTCTACTGGGGATGTGGCCTGCAACCCAGGCATGTGCCCTGACTGGGAATCAAACCTGAGACCTTTTGGTTGGCAGGCCAGCACGCAATCTACTGAGCCACACCAGCCAAGGTGGGATTTGAAATGATTTTTTCCCCAAGAAGTTGAATGATGAAAGGATGGCAAGAGCAAAAATACTAACTCTTTAGGGTTACAGAGTCGAAGGACACTTTTGTTTTACATGTGACATTGAAGAAAACTTAAACATTTTTCAAAGTAAAGGGGCACAGTGCTGTCGA